>OU452202.1:797960-1997960 GCA_911728435.2 Apoderus coryli | reverse complement strand
ACAGTATTTAAATATTCCCGCGCAACTAAACTGAAATGTGGAGGAGCGCCATCGTGCATGAAATACATTTGCAATCTCAATTGTAGTGGGACATCTTCTAAAAGTATGGGTAATACATCTTCAAGAAAACGACGATAAACTTCTCCAGTAAGCCTCGGTTGTAAAAAATATGGGCCTATCAAATGGTCTTCAATATTCCCCACCCAAACGTTAAGTGAAAACTGGTGTTGATGACGGCCTTCTAAAATTGCATGTGGGTTTTCACCTGCCCATACATGATTGTTGTGGAAATTAATTATGGCTTCTCTGGAGAAATTTGCCTCATCGGTGAATAATATTCGTCCTAAAAAATGTGGATTTTCTCCAAGTTTTTGTTGCATCCATCGACAAAAATCTACTCTTAGGGGAAAATCTGTGGGTAAGAGTGCTTGTACACGCTGGATGTGATAAGGGTATAAGAGATTGTTCTTTAAAATTCTGAAAACTGTTGAAGCACTTACATTTACGTTTAAAGCACGATTCATATTTAAAGCAAACTTTCTGGTACTTGTTGTAGGAGTTTCTTCAATCTGATGAAGCACATGTTCTTCTACCTGTGGAGTTGCTGCTGTGCGGGGCCTCCCGTTTTCAGCGGTTTGTTTTTGAAAACTTCCATTTTCATGAAGACGTTGATGGAGACGAGAAAACATCGTATGATACGGGATGACACGATTAGGGTATTTTTCTTCATAAAGACGTCTAGCTGCTAATGAATTACCGTTGGCCAGGCCATAAACGAAATGCATATCGCACATTTCACTATTTGTGTAATTCATTTTGAAAAGCTTAACCAACTTAATAATTAAATACTTGACTAATCAATGTCAATATGAGATGCATTAAAATGTTTTTTTTTTCAGTTGTCATTTGTTATTTGCTTTCTATTACCATGACAAATCATAGCACACTCGATGAAAAAAGTGAACATTTACTTTTGCGCAATCAGTTACTGTGCGCTTTAAATAATTTACACAAAATAAATAAAATTTTAACACCCTGTATCTTCGAAACAAAGCATTTTCGGACACAGGTTCACATGAACTTTTTTTCTGATTTTTAAGCAAGGAAACTCATCCTAAATTTTTTTGCAATATTAATGAAACACCCTGTATATATAGACTATTTATGTACTTCTATCCTAGTGGCATCTACTTTTTGTTAATAGCAAAATTTACATTTAGTGTATATAATCAGAACATATACACAACAAACTTACTAGCCTCCGCTGTGTATATTATGTATACAAACAGACGTTTTAATCGCCTCCGCTGTCATATTTTTATAAATAAATACGACTCCATTATTGCAATTGTTTTGTCGACGAGTTGTATATCATAGAATTATTTACATTCATCTTATTGGTCTCCATTTTTTACAATCTCTCGCTTTTTTTTATACTGAAATTCTTCTTCATTGATTTTATTATTCGCAGGCGCTTTGTATATAGATAATTTATGTGCATTTAACTTATTGGCCTTTATTTTTCATAAAAAATAAAGTATTGTTTTCTTAGTTATTAGTAATTAAAAAATGATTGAAAAGAAGCAAATTTTAAATTTGGAATTTCAACACAATATAAAATTAATATTCATATTCATATTACTCAATTGGTACAAATATTAAACATTGAAATAACACGGTAACTACTCGTATATTTTCTTCACTGATAATTTTATTTGACAATAATCTATTGAAAGGTAGGTACTCTATTATAAGGAATCCTTGTTTACTAGAGTCAACCAACATCGTGACAGAAGATCAACGGAAACAGTGGTCAGTTTATTCGGTCGAATTATAAAAGTTTAAATTGTTGACTCTAGACATTTTTCTAACTTCATGTATTCTCTCTTACCATATGTTACATTTACATGTTTACGGTGTTTTTACTTTTGTTATTTTTTTATTTTATTCATGCCTTCTGGTTTTAAAGCCAAATAGTTACGGTTAACATTAGTACATCTTACAAAATTGACCCGAGACTTACTAAGTCCATTTCAGCTGCTTATGAGAGCCTTTATTAATATAACTTAATTTAAGTCAAAGTCATGTCAAAGTAACATAATATATTAAATCCTGCACACCTTTTAACTCAATTGCTCTTTCCTTAAAATTATTTTCAGAAGTAGTAGTAGTTTTAAACTGAAACAATATTCTCAAAATTTTTGTATTATAGGAGTGATCAATTTGAAGTTATTTATTTAGTTATAATAGATGTGGCATTGATTTAAAAAAAGAAGTATTTTTTGTAATGAACTCAAACCCAAAGAAAAATAAATAAACAAGAACAATATAATATGTAAGAACAGAATGAAATGAATGGATTAAAAATGTGCGAAAGAAACTATATTTGTTCGACTAACATATGGCTATAAAGTTGTTGTCCCGGAAAAAATTGTGAGTCAAAGGATCCGAGAAAAGTACCAATTAAGAATTATCTATGATTATGGGAAATTATATTTCAAGACATAAAAGAAATTCGAAGTAACTCTCATAAAAAGAGAAATATATTATAAAATTTGGTTTATGAACAAAGTACTATATTCGACGTTGGTAATTAGCTACTGTTAAGTAACAAATAGATTCTTGCGCCAAGCAAATTTTAAAATAAAACTGAAAAAACTATGTGTTTATTATTGGCCAACTAGTACGTGGAGCCCAGTGCAACTAGCGGACAAGTACGTGTGTTGCTATGACAGGTTGAGAAATCAAATATACTTTACAATACCTAAAATAAATAATTCTACCGACGAAATATACACATGAAGGTTTACGATATATGTTAGCTGGTATCATTAGCCACCAGTAACGTTGCCAAATTTAGGAGGCTAATATGTGTACTTACACGTGGAGCCCAGTGCAACTAGCGCACAAGTAAGTGTGTATATCTGTGTATGTCTAACGCGCCACGTGGTGGAATTTTTTCAAACCCGGTTGTATATCTGTATGTGTGTATACTACCCAGTGGGCTCCACCCTAAAATTTGCCAGATGGGTGGGTATACCCTGTAGACCTGAAAAAACACTATATACACGGGGGTACGTAGTGGCCTCCGAAAAAACGCAGTCGCCTCCGTTTTGGAGCCCAGTGCGCTTAGCGTATATATATTTTGGAGGCCACTTTAACGTTTTGTATATATATATATATATATATATATATATATATATATATATATATATATACAGGCTGATCCACTAAGCGTGGCCAGCGGCTGTATCTCGGAAACTATTGGTCGTAGAACCTTGGGGAAAATTTGCTTCCAATTAAAGTGGTTATGAGAAAATTCTGGAAATTATTTTCAAGTTCCGCATTTCGCCACAAGGGGGCGTTATTTCATTTAAAAATTTAAAATGCTTGATTTCTGCGAAAATTTCCAAATGTAGTCAAACATTTGGTAACATCATGAGAAAGCCTAGATAATTTTACACCACTTTTGTCTGAGACTTATTGATGTATGATCTTTAATAAGAGTGGGGGAAGCCCTTCAAAGTTTAATTATTTAAATTGCTGTATCGTCTAAACCACTTCTTCGATTTTGATAAACTTCAGATTGATTGGAAGAGAAAACCAAGCATTTTTGACTGTAGTATCCGCTAATGCACAATAGTTCCTAATAAACTTGTCAGAGGGCACAATTTGTAATCATTAGAGTTTTTTCGATTTTAAATAGCACGGTATAATTACAGTCCCATAATCGCAAACTAGATTATCTTTGCAAGAAAAATGTGAAAACCGCAGTTCGATATCTTTGTTCGTTTCAAAGTTAACGCCAAAACAATAATCTGGGCATCAGTCTAATACGGCCTTCTAAAAAATAAATCAAGATAGGTACCTAACCGTCAAACAAATTCGGCAGATTTCCATGAAGATAAATGAGATTATTTGTTGGACAACACTACTGACATTTCTATGTAAAATTGTATGTGACATTTTCTAAACGTGTTTTAACAATTACTCAAATAGTGTTAAATAATTAATATCTATTTAATTTGAAGAAATAGCTAATATTTGTTAAGAAGCATACGAGATGTTAGCCAATTATTTTCAATCATTTAAAAATGCAGTGGTGGCTTCAAGAGAATACGCTTTGCGTTATCCTCATAGAGTTCACCATTCGCGGAGAGTTTTTCAACGTTTAGCTCGCTGTCTGAGACAATATGGTTGTCTTCGGCCTGTACCCTCTATAAGAAGACGCCGTCCTGCAAGGACACAGGACGAAGTTATTAATGTAAGGCATATGTTAACGCAGAACCCCATAATAGTATAAGAGAACTGGCTAGAGATTTGGACCTTAGTGACGGCACAATTCAAAGAATCCTTGTGGAAAAAATTTCATCCTTACCATGTAGTGTTAAATCAAGCCCTAAGTGATTCTGATATTGATATGAGATTAAACTATTGTTATTGGTTAAAAAATATGATAAGAGATTTTGATTTTTGAGAGATTTTTGTCTAAAATATTATGGACAGATGAGGCATCATTTACTAATATTGGGAGGGTAAATTTGCACAACATGCATTTTTGGTCAGAAAACAACCCACACTGCATGCGTGAAGTTGATAATCAACATCAATGGACCTGTAATGTTTGGTGTGGCATAATTAACAACATGCTTATTGGTCCGTAGATTTTCGAAAGTATTTTGACAGGTGTACCTTAATTTTTTAGAGTTTCATTTGCCCGAATTACTAGAAAATGATCCTTTACTTGTGAGAAGAAGCATGTGGCTACAACTTGATGGGTGTCCTGCTCATTTTTCCCTTCGTGTTAGCAATTTTCTTAATGAACATTTTCCAGACCGGTGGAATGGGTGGGGAAGTAACTTTCCTTGGCCGGCCAGGTCTCCTGATTTAACATGTTTGGATTTTTATTTATGGGGTAGAGTTAAAGACATTGTCTACAAAGTACAACCGACAAGCAGAGAAGACATGATTATTAGAAGTAGAAATGCAATCGGTAGTTTACCTCGCGCGGAAATAGAAGCAGCCGTGAATTCGACCAGAAATCGGTTAAATCTTTGTATTTCAAATGACGGAAAACAATTTGAACACCTGTGAATTTTTTTTGTAAATGTTTACTTATTATTCGCACTGTTTAGATTTTCATTTAATTATTTTTACTTTTGTTCTGTTCTATTTGTGCATTTGAAATACAAAACGTATTTTGCCTCTTACATAATTTGGACCATGTCTAAAATATTAATTATGTCGGAAGAAGGGCACCGATTTGCAAATCAAAATTACTTGTTTTCACGGTTTTTTAACGTCAACGTCAAAAGACTTATCCATTATAAATAAGGTGACTAGTAATTAATATTATTTGTGTCCATAGAAACCTACCGAACTTGTTATTAAACAAGATAGTTATTAAGCTATCTTGATTTATTTTTTAGAAGGCCGCATGAGATATGCCCAGATTATTGTTTTGGTAATAACTTTGAAACGAACAAAGTTATCGAACTGCGGTTTTCATACTTTTCTTGTAAATGTAATCTAGTTTGCGATTATGGGATTTTAGTTATACCGTGCGATTTAAGTTTTTGGAGAAAAATCGAAAAAATTCTAATGATTACAAATTGCGCCCTCTGGCAAGTTTATTAGAAACTACTGTGTATCAGCGGATACGACAGTTAAAAGTGCTTGGTTTGCTCTTCCAAACACTCTCAAGTTTGTCAAAATCGAATAAGGCGTTTAGAAGTTACAGTTATTTAAAGAATTACACATTGAATGGCTTCCCCCAGTCTTATTAACGATCATACATCAACAAGCTTCAGACAAAAGTGGTGTAGAATTGCCTAGGCTTTTTCATGATGTTACCACATTTTTAAGTATATTTGGAAATTTTCGGAGAAATTAAGTATTTTAAAATTTTAAATGAAATGCGGAACTTGAAAATAATTTCTAGAATTTTCTCATGACCACTTTAATTGAAAACAAATTTTCCCCAAGGTTCTAGGACCAATAGTTTCCGAGATACAGCCGCTGGCCACGCTTAGTGGATCAGCCTGTAAATATATTTATGGGAACTTTTTTTCATAAAATGACCTGAGAAACCCCCTTATATACAGGGTGTCCTACGGTGGTAACCCATTAGATTATTTCAGAAACTACTTCGAATTGAATTTTGAAAATTTCAGTGTCTATATTGTTAAATATGCTCTACTCAAATAATATAATAGCAACGGCATAGCACTTCCGGTTATACCGGAAGTTGATAGCAACTTTGTTATTTTAAATGAAACACCCTCTATATTATTACATTTTTGGATTCTAAATAAGATTTCAGACATATTTCATGTATCATGTCCTATACCTAACGTCAGTCATTTTTGACTTATATCAAGATTTATGTCAAAATTGACAGTTTAGGGCTCCATAAGAATTCCGTTTTTTCCTTGTAAATCAGTATTTAATAATTATTTTTCAGGTATTTTCTTATCAGGTGGGATCTTCTTTTTCGAATTGACAAGACATTTTCTGATTAGTTTATACAGGGTGGTCAAAAAATTATATTGAAAATGGTTCAAGAAAAACAGTTGAAAGTCAATTTTTTCCAATGGCATGGGTATATTATTATTATTTTATCTTCCGTAGCATTAAAAAATAATGCAATTTTGTAAAAGGTTATCATTTTCTAAAATGTATAGTTTTCGAAATATCGTCATTTTAAATGGAGGTCATATCGAACAATTAAATTATTTTTGTATCGTTAGTTGATTAACTTTTTTTAGTTGAAAATTTATTTAGTTTAATCTTCTGTTCATTTCTGCTGTATTATTTTAAATTTTAGTCTTAGTTCGTTGTAATACTTGATTTGTATACCTCCCAACCTGCTCTAAATGATTTCTCAAAATTCTTCCTAATTTCTCTAGTCATCGTTAGCAAATGGGGGTTTCTCTCGTTTAATACTCTACAGGTGATATTAATCACTTTATTTTATTCTCCATGAATTAATAATAAATTTATAATTTCAATAAGTATTTTTCATTTTTATTAATTTGACGTTTACTTTGAAGTTAAAATGACCATAATTTCATGGCTAACTAAATTAATTACCTAGCTTCCAGAGAGACAACGGTAGGCGCTGCAGAAAAATTTAAAATGACCATATTTCGAAAACTATGCATTTTAGAAAGTGATAACCGATTACAAAATTGAATTATTTTTTAATGTTAAGGAAGATAAAATAATAATAATATACCCATTCCATTTGAAAAAATTGACTTTCAACTGTTATTCTTGAACCGTTTTCAATATAATTTTTTGACCACCCTGTATAAACTAATCAGAAAATGTCTTGTCAATTCGAAAAAGAAGATCCCACCTGATAAGAAAAGACCTGCAAAATAATTATTAAATACTGATTTACAAGGAAAAACGGATTTCTTATGGAGCCCTAAACTGTCAATTTTGACATAAATCTTGATATAATTCAAAAATGACTGACGTTAGGTATAGGACATGATACATGAAATATGTCTGAAATCTTATTTAGAATCCAAAAATGTAATAATATATAGGGTGTTTCATTTAAAATAACAAAGTTGCCATCAACTTCCGGTATAACCGGAAGTGCTATGCCGTTGCTATTATATTATTTGAGTAGAGCATATTTAACAATATAGACACTGAAATTTTCAAAATTCAATTCGAAGTAGTTTCTGAAATAATCTAATGGGTTACCACCGTAGGACACCCTGTATATATACTACTGGCCGAAAATGCATTGTTTCCAAAATACAAGGCGTTAAAGTTTTTTTTCTAAATAACGGTTTTTTTTAATTAAGTCAAATATCTCCTTACCGATTTCTTTGAGATTTGGCAGCGTTGTTTCTAGAAATACGAAGCCCTAACTAGATCAAAATTATTCAGTCCAGTGGCGTAAAAATCTACGCCACTGACTGTAAGTTAATTTCGATATTCTTTTGAGATAAAGAAACTAAAACTACTTACAACCTTTTTATATCTTGTATTTTTTTCATATGTTGCTTCGTTTACGCGATAAAAATTAAAAACAGCTAGAGGTCAACAGTTTTTGTAATTTTTTGTATTAGGTATGTGAATTTTATTTATTTATTTTTATATTTGTAATGGCGCTTTACTTTCCTAAGTGTCGGTTTCGGTGTTGTTCGGTCTTCTCGGGCGCCAGTCCTTTATTTTAAAGTGTAAAGGACAACACTGTATTGCTCCGGGCAGTTAGCCGAAGAAATTATTATACCAGGGGTCAAGTTTTGAGAGCTGGATGAATAATAGAGTCGGTACAAATTAAACTTTCATTTATTTACTCTAACATATACAATAAAGAAACGGAAAATAATTAATTATAAATGAACAATATAAACGGGAACAATATAAGGGGGTGACGGTATGATTTGCGGATACCTCTGAGAACTCGGCCTTTCTATACGGTCTACTTTCGGACGGGAGTCACGCCACTGGCAGAAAAGGTGAAGCGTCCGCCTACGCAGGGCTCTCCACCAGATCCTCAAGTTCGGCGCTCTGCAGCAGGGGTGAAATGTCAGCCTACGCGTGGCTTCCCACCGCTACCGCAGAATGACCAGGTACGCCACTGGCAGTAGAGGTCGGGTGTCCGCCTACGCAGGGCTCCCCACCAATACCGAAGTTTGACGTTTGTCAGCAGGAGTGAGATGTCCGCCTACGCAGGGCTCCCCACCGCTACCACACTGGTCCGGTACAGGGTGAAACAACCACTGCCAGCATAGGCTGGGTGTCCGCCTACGCAGGGCTCCCAACCGATACCGGAGTTCGGTGTGTATTAAGCAGGGGTGAGATGTCCGCCTACGCAGGGCTTCCCACCGCTACCCACACTGGTTCCGTACTACAGGGTGAACAACCAGTACACCACTGCCAGCATAAGCTGGGTGTCCGCCTACGCAGGGCTCCCAACCGATACCGGAGTTCGGCGTGTATTAAGCAGGGGTGAGATGTCCGCCTACGCAGGGCTTCCCACCGCTACCCACACTGGTTCGGTACAGGGTGATACAACCAGTGCACCACTGCCAGCACAGGCTGGGTGTCCGCCTACGCAGGGCTCCCAACCGATACCGGAGTTCGGCGTGTATTAAGCAGGGGTGAGATGTCCGCCTACGCAGGGCTTCCCACCGCTACCCACACTGGTTCGGTACAGGGTGATACAACCAGTGCACCACTGCCAGCACAGGCTGGGTGTCCGCCTACGCAGGGCTCCCAACCGATACCGGAGTTCGGCGTGTATTAAGCAGGGGTGAGATGTCCGCCTACGCAGGGCTTCCCACCGCTACCCACACTGGTTCGGTACACCAGTACGCCACTGCCAGCATAAGCTGGGTGTCCGCCTACGCAGGGCTCCCAACCGATACCGGAGTTTGGCGTGTATTAAGCAGGGGTGAGACGTCCGCCTACGCAGGGCCTCCCACCGCTACCTACACTGGTACGACACTGCACTGACTGTGAACTTACTCTACTACTGCTGTAGGTAGATGTTCTCTGTTCGGCGCTCGAGTGCAGAGTGCCCGTTTGCATTGAACGGCTGGCTCTTTTATACCCCACCGCGGGAGTGGGGCCTGCTATGAACGCTAGCAGGACGGAGCAAATACCCACTATGTCGTTAAGTCGGCCGGGGCAGATAATAAAATATATACAATTTAGTAACTTCGTTACATATTGATTTGAAATGTTAATGTTAGTTTTAGTTAATTAATTCGACTAAAAATAACATTAACGTTTCAAATCAATATAAAAATAAATAAAATTAACATTTATACCTAATACAAAAAAATACAAAAACTGTTGACCTCTTGCTCGGATACATGAATCTTCTTCTCATTGACTGGCAAACTCTCGCAAAAATACCAATGTCGTTTCGAATCGAATTATACCCAACAATCATGAGATTCCTTAGGTCCTCCTCATTTCCCACAGAAGTAGCGTAAACTAAGGACTTCAGGTGACCCCACATGAAAAAATCTAGTGGGTTTAAATCCGGGGATCGTGCAGGCCATAAGTGAGGTCCACCTCGGCCAAACCAGCGATTTCCGTATGTTTCTGATAAAAATTCACGAGCAACCATGTAACAAAGTAATAATTGTCGGTTGCGATGTTCAAAAAAAAACAACGTTTGGTCGTTACTCTTTATTTGTTTGCTCACGAATGATCGTCCTAGAAGCATATTTATAATAATAATAGCCAAATTAGGTATAATAAAATTATTATTATTTTGCACCCTGTTCATATGGACGATACATTAGCACAATTGTTCTTTACTAGACATACGAAAATAGATAAATAACAATGCAATTCGGCAGATACAGTGTGAACAGTTAATAGCACATTTAATATAAAGAACATAATTCTGTGACATAGCGGACATGATTCAGGTGTTACCTACACAAGGGATTTTGTTTAATTTAGCATTTAGCAGTTCAGTCTAATTCAGTAGAACAAGATCGAGGCATGGGTCGACAGATACTGACGAATTCGTTTCCCTCTTATTATGAGCTCGTCAGACTACCATAGTCGTTGCCCTTCTACATATCGGTCGTCTGGTTCTACTGAATTAGCCTGAGGCCCTGCAACAAAATCCCTTGTGTAGGTATCGCCCAGAATCATGGCCGCTATGCCACAAAATTATTTTCTTTTTATTCTATTTACGGACACAAATTCATATTCAGGCACCAATTAATGTTTTTTACCATTAAAACAATATTTAAATATTATCCTGTTTCACTGCTACAACCCGATTGCATTTCTTATTGCCAGTGGTACGTTTTCCAGAAATCCAGGAAGCGTGTGTTCCAGAGAGTCGCAGTATACCTCTACGGTAAGTCTCTCGTAGAAATACGGGTCCAATTAAGCAGTCACCCACAACTCCAATCCCAACGTTCAACGAAAACTGATGTTGAAAATGATCTTCAGCTAGCGCATGCGGGTTTTCATCACAGCATTAATGTTTCAGTGGCAGACCCAGCGTTAAATTTAGGGGGTAAACAAAACTCCATTCACATTCACAATAACCTAACTACAGAAAGAAATTATTTCAATACCCGGAATTTTACGATATTAACGTCAAGCAGTTTAATATGTTTTATTTTATCGTTATTATTTAATATATTATTATCAGTCTGTTAGTGTATTATTTACATACCTCACTTTCAACTATATTGCAAATACTTTTATATTTTGCGCCCCCTCCCCCCTCAAGAAAATCCTGGGACCGCACCTGTAATGTTTATTATAAAAATTTCTTATTTTATTTCTTGAAAAACTCGCTTTATCAGAAAAAAAAATCAACATCAGTAGTTGAGCAATTTTAACAATTCATATGGATATAACAAATGGTTCGCCTAGGTTCTATACAGGTTGATTCATTATGGTTGCAACAAACGAAAACTGGATATTGCTGAAAGTGATTTAACCATTTTTTGCCATTGAACCCATGTCCGAAAATGCTTCGTTATTGAGATACAGGGTGTCCAAATTTAGTAGTCAAATTAACTTTCTTGTTCATGTCTCAAAAACTAGCTAACCGATTTCGACAAAATTTTACATGCATTTGGGGACCGATAACCTAAAATAATCTGCATTATTTTGGCTTTCATTAACTGTTCATTGGCGTAGATATAGAGGGCATTTGGGTAAATTTTACACATAAATTAATTAAAGACAGCTTTGACAAGCTTCATTATTTTAAATTATTACTTTTTTAAAAAGAGCAACTTATAAGCTACAAAAAAGTTAATTACGTCGATGTTTTGATTTCTACCATTTTTATGGAAACCGATAAATTGCAAGTTAATGGTAGATTTAAATCAAAATAACGTTTACCAAAAAACCAAATGAAAAATCAAATTTGCCATGGAAAACGAATGCCGCAACAATAAAAAAAACCTTTGACAGCAACAAGTTTAAATTAGTTAAAATTGTTTTATTATTTCGTAGTGGTTTTTTACTTTGATTTTTCATTTTGATTTCTGGTAAACGTTATTTTGATTTAAATCTACCATTAACTTGCAATTTATCGGTTTCCATAAAAATGGTAGAAACCACAACATCGACGTAATTAACTTTTTTGTAGCTTATAAGTTGTTGTTTTTAAAAAAGTAATAATTTAAAATAATGAAGCTTGTCAAAGCTGTGTTTAACTAATTTATGTGTAAAATTTATCCAAATGCCCCCTATATCTACGCCAATGAACAGTTAATGAAAGCCAAAATGATTCAGCATATTTGACCTTATCTGTCCTCAAATGCATGTAAAATTTTGTCAAAATCGGTTAGCTAGTTTTTGAGAAATGAACAAAAAAGTTAATTTGACCACTAAATTTGGACACCCTGTATCTCGATAACGAAGCATTTGCGGACATGGGTTCAATGGCAAAAAATGCTTGAATTGTTTTCAGGAATCTCCAGTTTTCGTTGGTTGCAACCATAATGAATCACCCTGTATAATGCATTACCATCAGCGAGTCTATAAATAATGAAGTGAACGTCGGTCATCTCGGCATTTGTATAGTGTGTTGTTGTTTAGGTAGTGTAATGGGGTCAGTCGTCAGTAGGTATAATTTTAAATACTCACTGATATACAGGGTGCGACAAACTTCATGAGGTAATTCTGCATGAAAAAATAATGACAGTTTGCTATTATATAAACACGCAAATGCTTGGTTTTCTGAGATAGAGTTAAAGTTTTTTTTTTAATTGAAGATTTATTGATTGCTCTGAAACCGGTGGAGATATGCAAATGAAATTTAGTGGGTTTTAAGAGGTAGTTATTGCGCATTTTTTGACATGCAATTAAGAATTTTATGTTCATCAGTGGCGCGCATACGGGTAATGATCTCAATTTTTTTAAAGAAAAAAAAACGTACGCCACTGGAATTTTTCAAATTAAAATCATTTTGGAATTCCTCGTTCAATTTGTGATAAAAAATCTCTCTTGCTTTTTTATCGTAGGGGGCATTTGTGCAAAAAAATAAAACATCTCGCGGCGACGCTAGTAGACTACTGTCAATATTCTGTTAAATACGAATATTTCAACGAAATGTCCAATTAGCGTTTCTTTATTAATAGTGTTATTTTTTTTAATTGTTTTAGTTTAATGTTTATTGTATGAGATAGTTCTTGATAATGTAGGTATTTAAAGAAATGAAAAATACGGGGTAAGATGGTTTATTTTTTTGCACAAAAACGATGTCCCCTACGATAAAAAAGCAAGAGAGGTTTTTTTATCACAAATTAAACGTGGAATTCCAAAATGATTTTTAATTTGAAAAATTCTAGTGGCGTACCATTTTTTTCTTTAAAAAAATCATTACCCGTATGCGCGCCACTGATGAACATAAAATTCTTAATTGCATGCCAAAAAAGGCGCAATACCTACCTCTTAAACCCCACTAAATTTCATTTGCATATCTCCACGGGTTTCAGAGCAGTCAATAAATCTTCAGTTTTTAAGAAAAACTTTAACACCCCGTATCTCAGAAAACTAAGCATTTACGGACATATGTTTATATAGAAAACTATCATTATTTTTTTATGCAGAATTACCTCTTGAAGTTTGTCGCACTTATTTACTAACACCCTGTATATATTTTTTTGCTTTTAACATTTTTCTTTCCCAACCCAGGGAGTATTGGGAGCGAGAATTTTAGAAAAAGAGGGATATAACCATTTTTAAGTCCTCTGAGACGACTAAGACCATTTCGGAGCGCCCCAATGGACATTCAAGAGGGAGCCGAATGAACGAGACAGAGCGAAAAAAACCGCATATTTTGCAATCCTTTATTTTAATATTGGCACCATAATCTAATATCTAAACAGCTATGTTAAATTATTCGGATTCGAATACGAACTATGATGTTTTTTAATTTTTAAACCCGTTTTTAGACCCCTTGCCTAGGCTCAATGTTTCGGAAAAGTTAATCACCTAGACATGTCCTGTGGTATTTTTGTACCAAATTTGGTTAAAATAAGTTACTTTAGTGATTTTTGTGTTATGGCGGACACAGACAGAAGGACATTTTTTAAAAACTGCTTATTTGCGTATAAAATGACCGAAAACACGTATTTCCGCTGAAAGTAAAAAAAAAAAAACATGAAACTAATAGCCTGCATATACATTATATTACATATTATATATGGAGAACTAAAAAATATACCTAATTGGACTTTGGTAATTTGAATTTTCCTGTAGTTCTCATTTCAAACTTGATATAAAACATTCCTAAAATATTTCTACCTAACAAGATAGATTGTGTAATTGTGTAAAACTGTGAAGACTGTAAAACATATATTACTAAGTTCAATAATTAAGATAATTAATTCGGGTCAAAGAATTGACCCCAAACTTTAAAGAAAAAAAAACAAGAAAAAATTTAAGGAAACCGACACGACGATCGTAGTAGAAATGTCGTTAAGCGAGTGGTTTATGACTTTTATAAAGACAACAGTTCGCCTATTAAGTACTGACACAGTATACCTATAATTATAAATCTTTAGAATCCTTACGGAACATTCTGTTATATTGTGGATTTAAATATAAAAAATGGATAGACGAATGGCTATAATGGAGTCACGACGATTGGTGCAACACAGAAACGAATACTTGGATCAAATAAACACCGGCAAAACCAAAGACCAATCGAGTATTTTGATGAGACATGATGTAAGTTATAGTTGGGTCGACAATACAACCAATTGTTGTTTAAATACTATAAATTTTGCACGCTGGTTGCGAAAGGGATTTATCCCTAATGCGCTATTATTATTACCGAATTCTGACATAGTAATGGATAATGCTTCGTATCATTCAATCCACTTACATAAAATCCCCACACTAAATACCTACGAAAAAGGCGGATATTTTACAATTTAAGCGCGAAAAACAAATGAACATTCCTAAAATAATGACACCAACAATTGCAGATGTTTTAAATAGCACGGATATATGGAAAACTTGAATTCAGTATGTTTTAGAAATTAAAAACAATTATCCTAATGTGCAAATAGATCCCATTGTAATCCCAGTAGTATTTTTCTGACTGTAATATAAACTTTTAACATTTCAGTTCAATTCGATAAAAAATATAACATGTAGTTTTAAAAAGGACAATAAATATGTTTGTAAATAATATTTTGGGATCAAACTACACATTACTATTTTTTTCGCTATTTACGAGTATTTTTGCAAAAAAGCACCTCTAATTATATGGCAAATTGACACACATTAGGCACACGCCTATGATAATAATAATAATAATAATAGCTTTATTACCCTACAGCTTACACCATTTACAGGGCAATTTGGTATAAAAAACAAATCATCTGAGTTACAATAGATACCAAAAAAAAAGCAAAAATTATGACAAACTAAATTACATATAGCAACTAACAATTACACAATGTTCAATATTCATCAATTTTCAATAAAAAATCGGCAAAATAATAAAATGATAAAAGCACAATGACACTTAGGTACTCGAACACAGCACAGTAAAAAGTTAAACATATCAAAAATAAAAAATAAGTAAAACTAACAAAAATTCGACATTAAGTTTAAAATATATGCTAATTAAAATTCATCATTCAAAATACCAGCTGCTAGTGCTAAGATATCTTTCAAACTATTAAAATGAGTCAAACTTAATCCGATTCCTCTTAAGAGAATACGACATAACCTTGCACTTAGATGCATTTATGGATATCCTGTTCATCCGACACCAATCACCCAGCCTGTCAACATCACTCTGTAAACCCAGACAATCATCCGAGTGCTCAATAACGGAATAAAACTTAAAATCATCAGCGAATCCCAGTTTCCGGCAAACTAGGTCTAGTCCGATGTCATTAATAAACAAAAAAAACATTAGAGGGGATCACCACATCAGAGTATCCATCCATGTCCAATCAGTCACCGACAATGACTGGTATAGGAGAAGAAAATTGGCCTTTCTAAAGTTATAACCCTTCCGATGCTCACCAGATTTAAACATCTTAGTTTTGTTGTTTAAATTTTTGACAGATATTTCAAGGGCTGGGTGAAACTGTCCATCCTCAGGCACCATGGGAAAATGACTTTCCACAACAGTGCATTCTTTAATTGAAACTACTAAGTCAAGCAGCCTACCCATCATGTTATGCACGCGACTCTACTGAGCAGCGTTCAGGACATTTAAAAAAGCTGATAAAATACGTGACTTCCTATCAGTATCACAATGTTCAACCCAATCTGGGATATTAAAATCATCTAAAATAACAAATTTAGAATAATGCAACAATAAATAATGTTCTAAAGATTCAATGAACCTCTCAAATTCATCCAAACCTATATATGGTGGGAGATATATTACAAGAATAATAAATACAATATGTAATAGGAAATAAAACGTCAAACTCCACGAAATCAATTTAATACACTACACTTAATGTGTTAGGTCGATTAAATTACCAAACATGTTTCGAAGCTCACTAGCTTCATCATCAGTGGCAAAATTTGAAGAGAAATTGTATTTTGAAAGTATTACATTATTAGGAGTATATTAAGAGTAATGTGTTGAAGTCTGAAAAAGGACACTTTTTTATAATATGATTGTATTGTTGTAATTAACTAACTCACCATTTCGAGGAAAATTATTGTTCAATTATTAATACTAATGAAATTAAATTATACTACGTCATTTTGTTGTTTTTCTTTTTGGTAATCATGTTAAACATTGATTTTTAAAAAAAGAAAATTTATGTGGTTGGTTTTTTACGCAGCAACTAATATTTTGGTTATTTTGGTTAAACAAAATGGTCAATATTTCGATTGTTAATAATAATAATATTTGAAATTGGTGATATGTATACTATTCCCTCTAGTGGATAGAAGTATAACCAAATTTAACGGTTAAATTAACCGTTAAATTTGGTTATACTTGGACTACCTACTTCTTTAAAATAAAAAAAAAATACAATATGTGATTAAACATTTCAAAAATCACGTTCCAAGAAGGACAGTTCAATTTGATTGCACTCAATATCAGCATCCCAACTAACAATTTAACTTTTTTAATTGCTGTAAGAACATTTATAAAATATATTTTATAAAACACCCATTGTTTTATAAACATTTTCACAACGTTCTTACGCGCCTTATAAACACGAAAAAGGCGCAGATTTATAAAACAAATCGACTCTTTAACGGTTCTATAAATGTTGCTTGTTGCTATTATACAATAGTTTTTAGAACGTTTATAAATATTTAATAAAAATCAAATAAAACTGTTATAAACATATTTTATAAATCTTTTATAAGAGCCTCAATTTCAACATTTTTGCTCTCAGCGGCAACAGTTAAAGGATAAAAACGTTTTTTTAAAATACCTTTTTATACAAAATTATTTTATAATTATTATGCATTGTTGTTGGTACACATTAATAAAATCTGAACAATCATGGAGGTAAAAATAATATAAAACGCTATAATACCCAATAATGAATAATAAAATAAGTCAGATAAAATTCACCCATGAGCAGATTTGGCTGCGAAACAAAATTTACTGTTAAATATATTGTATATTATTACTAAAATTTTAATGCGCCTCGTGAATTATGTAAATTAATGAATTTAGATTTTATAAATTATATAAAATATTTTTTTTATTGTCACTTATTGTTGAAAATAATCTTTTGGTATATCCTTCATTATGTAATGACTGATTCTGTATACCTTACTAGCTAAGATAATTTGACAAATTATAAAAAATATTAATTTTAAAAGTTTGGTCAACATGGCTAACAATTTAAAGAAACCAAAAATGGCTTCTTCCTTATACGATGCTTATAAAACAAAATTATCTCAACACAGACAAGTATGCTCTTTAGATAGCTATTATAAAATAACTGCAGAATTGTTTTATACAGGGGTGTATTCGTTAAAAAACATAAATCTCATTATATTTTAAGGGTAATATAAAATTAATATTACCTGAAACCCCTTTGATAGCATAAGAATGATATGATGATGATATGATTCTTTTATATCTATCATATGGACACTAGCCAAAATATAAGTAGATACCTATGTTTTATGTAAACGTGAAGAATTTTTTATAAACCAGTTATGGTGTAAAAAAGTAAGTAAAATATATTTCACTAAGCTTGATAATGAATAATGAAGCTAATTACAAGTATTTTTCTTGAAGTTTTATGTATTTAGTTATCCTTTGCCGTTATTTAAAATAAATTAATAGTGAAACATACTAAAACAAGCTTTTATGTAAATGCTCTAAAAAATCAAAATTTAATTAAAAGGTGCTGCAAAAAATATATAAGATAAAATGTATACAAATTAATCAAGTCTACTCCTGTCTACTTGAAGTATTCGTGCTTGATAATTTGATGTTTGTGTGAGTCGCCGCCGTGTGTCGCATCGTCGCAATATTGGAATAATAATAAAATAGTAAACAGAGTTTTACAAAACAAACTTTAATATAATATGTTTTGTAAAAGCTTTTAATGTGTTCTTATAAAACAAAATGCTTTTATAATTACTCTCTTATTAGCTTTTACGGGAGTAATTTAAACATAACCTAAATTGAGCTCTTTGTTTATGTTATGTAGGTATGTATGTTATAACTGCCGTTATTAAAACGGTTTGTTGAGTGTCTTTAAGAGAGTTCGAGGATCTTGAGGTAGAAAATTTGGCATGCGTTTATTGAGTATAGCAAAAAGCTTCTTCTGGAAAAATGCGGAACATGATTTGATACTGCCCATGTTTTCTCTTAGTTTTGCATTTTTTTCTAGCTCACTTGTTGTGCTTGAAGCATGATATTGATCACCAATTCTCTATTTCGGCTACCCGCTCACCATCTCGTAATAATTCCTCCTGAGAATTTATCAGTCTCCAAAATATTTGGTGTCTTATAAATTGTCATTAATTTGATTAGATTCTATTACAGTTTCCTACTCATTATTATAGTCACTAATGCTTTCCCTTTGATAATTTATAATATTGTAATTAATTTTCTATTAAATGCACAACTGCTTTTCGTTTGGACATTTTAAACCTGTGTATGATATAACAATAAATATCAGTTGAAAATAAATAAGACTATGTTATATATTATTTATTTTTTTATTGTTTTTAATAAAATAACTAAAAAACAATTTTGTAATTATTAATTTGCGCACAAATTTGCTGCAGCAAACAAATCGCTCTTAATAACGACAATAAAAAAACTATTTTATTATTACGAAACGTACTTTAACAGAATAATTTTATAATTGTTTTTAAAGGAACAAGTTAATCCAGACTAGTACTTTTGCAAAATGCTTTTAAAACCAATTATCATTCGGAACAAATTCGTCCAATAAAAAATATTTTATAAACGTTTATAAAACTGTTACGATATCATATTTTATAACTATTTTATTATTTTGCTGTAAAAACGTTCTTAAAACAGTTTTTCTCACAGAAAAGTTTAACACAGCAGTTTTATCACCAAACGAACCTTTAAAGAACAAAAAAGTTTTTACTAAGCGGCAATAAAATAATTATAAAATATATTAGTTCTTTAAGAATGTCGAATTGCTAGTTGGGATGTATGGCCCGCAGAACTCCACCTCCGCTAGATTTACAAATGCGTTCTCTATTACTGTCCTTCCGATACACATTGTACTTGTTTGAAAATAATTCCTCATTAGCTATTGAGTTATCGAAAAATGTCTCACAAAGCACCACAACATTAAAATCACTCACACTTGATGATAAATAAAACTGATCAGTCTTTGATCGCAGGCCTCTCACATTTTGAAAATAGCATTCCAAGTTCTCGACAATAGATGCATTATCTGGCGTCCCATCCGAACAGCTTACGTTAGGTGAATCAGAAACGCGCGGCTGTGATCAGATCTGATGCTGTGCGAAGGGATTCAGTTTTTTGATGCCCTTGAAGTAGAGGCTCCGGAACTCTCAGGCTTTCTCACAATTTTCGGTACACCATTCTCATATTTAATTGTAATATCTTTCTCACCATTCCTTGTCCTCTCCTCCAGCTCATTTCTCGCAATTCTTAGCGAATCTCTCTCTGACTTACTCCTATCAGGCTGAATTTTTACATGTCTCAGATCAGCGGTACTCGCCAAGATATTCTTATTTCGAAGGATAAACTTAACTATTATACCGTTATAATCTCCAAACCAAACTTCCATTGGTCTGGTTCTTCCTGATGTTTGCTGACCTAATCTATGTGCATGAACTATCTGATACCACGGAACCACTCTTTGCTGGCTGGCTTATAGCATCAATAATTGATTTTATATAAGAATTGCTCAAAGTTACATCGTGAACTTGGGAGATTCCCATTATAATAACGTTCTTATCTCTATTAAGAGCGTCTCTGATAGGTATTAAATTGGTTTTATCTGCTGGACAAGCACTCTGCAGATTTCGAAAAGACTTCTCCACACTTCCACAGGTCACTGATAGTCCGTCACCTTTACGGCTGATCACTTCCATTTTAGATTCGTGGTCTGCCAATTTAGAAGCGTGCTCATCCAAAGTATGTGTGCATGAATTCACATTTTCTGCCAATATTTGTTGGTAAATCTTAATGGACGCGATGTCACCCCTCAGCTCATCCTGTGCCTTCCTCAAGATTTTGTGACTTTCACTCAGTCCAGAAAATTCTTTCATAATTTGATCAAAATGCTTCACCGACAGAGGGCGATCCTGCTCAGTAAGGGATTGCGATCTACTATTAATGTTTAATGTTGATTGTTCATTAGTACGATTACGTTTCAAACTACCAAAACAATTACTACAATTCCATTTAGGTATTATTTCCTTCAGTGATATAAGCAACATCTGCTGCTGACAAATTAAGGTTAAATTCGGATGTATCGCTACAAAGGCCGGCAATGGGATTGTTTGTATATTGTTTATGAGTTCCAATTCGGGCTGGTTAAACTATAACATAATTTTTAAAAGAAGCCCATTTCTATAACATAATTTTGCCTACGTCGCGTTTTATGTGTTCTCTAGTTTGAATCTCGATTTTCAATCTTTTTTGGAAGAAATTCGCATGGAGTCCTTATCACTGCTTTTGTAGTAGTAATTTTTGATGCGGTGCTTTGAAACATTCTTGACAAAATGTTGCATGCAGCCCCTATTATTGCTATTTTTCACCAAATTCTTCCTGTAACGCTTTTTCATGTTTTCTCTGATTAAAATTTCAGATTTTGCGTGAGACAATGTGGCAGATATGCCAATTTTCCTGAGATTTGTAATATTTAGGAAACAAATAAATTGTTATTACTTAGACCAAATTATATAAAAAAATTGTATTTCCTTCACATTAAATATGTATAGGTTGTGTATAGTAAACGTATTAAATAAAGATTTGATTTGACAGTTTCATTTAATATACAGTCGGCAACTGGCCAGTAGAATATTTCTGAAAATACTGCGATTTGAACTTTGAAATTTTCAGTAACAGTGTTTTGGAGTATACTCTTCTCAAATAACTCGCAACGAATTTTGACGTAGTTAATGATTCATGTCAAAATTGACGTTTTATGACACAATCAAATCGTAAATTTTTCACATAAGGCCTTCATTGATAAGTTCTAATATCCTGTACCGTAACGGAAGGTCAACTTTTGTCGATTTTGTTACTTAACAGGGTTATGAAAAATGATATTGAAAATATATAGTCATTTTTTTTCTCTTCAAATGGAACACGTATTATCTTATTTAGCAGCAAAAATGACGGTAACTGCCTATAATGAGGTCTTGTGCGTAAATGTGTAGTTTTGAAAATATTGACTTATTAACATTTTTCTGCAATACCGTTGACTATTCACAAATATCACTCCTGCTTTTCGATTTCTCTTTGAGTAAAGAATAATTAATAAAAATGTATGTGGCTGCTGCTGTCTGAGGATCGGATGCCGAAACAAAATCACAATTAACTAGAAACGTTGATTTGATTCCTTTGACTGCCATCCGCATCTGTGCTAGAAACTTCATTCCATTTCGGCATCAGAACTTTATGTCAGTAACGATACCTCTACTATGCGAACCTATACTAGAAATGATACCTGCCCTATACTGACGTAGAGACCATATAAAAATTATTAACATGTAAACAATCCTTCTGTTCTTGATATTTAATATAGCATTAAAGTAACAGATTTACAGACTTGATTGACTTCAGTAAATCGAGTGCTCTTTAGTGCCGTATTAAACATAATTTAAGTTACAAAAAATATGTTATAATACTCAACTTCAGCGCGTATGCTTTTTGTTTCTAACTTTAGCTCGCAAAATTCGTATAGGATAGGTGCTGATACTGTATATTCCGTCCGTTCGGACAAATGGATCCATTAGGCTAACAAATTGACTGACGTATCAACGGGAAAACCCTAAAATTTAGCACCTTCAAAGGTAATATTTTTGTAAGTCAAAATTTTGACAAATCTAGACACCAGGAAATATTTTGGAATTCAGTTTTTATATAAGCCGTTCTCCAGATACCATGTCCACCGCAAGTGATGTCTGAAAATAGGCGTTCCCGGCTGTAGTTCCGCCAGTATTTTTTAATGTTTTTTTTGACAAGTACATGAATAGATTTAGTAATTTATGTTATTCACTGTTTTGGATTAAAAATTTGTGCCGCCGTAAACCAATAGTCGTGAATTTGCAAAACCATAACTGCAAAGTGTGATCTCACTGCTGTATCACGGAACGTTCTCTATTAGGAGTAATATGTCTCGAGTTGTGCCCGGAATCCGAACAGTCCGAAAACGAGACATCAGATGAATAACTAACACTAATGCTGTTGGGCTCAAAGAAGAAAACGGAAGAAAAATTGTCAAGTTTAATACATTAATTTTTAGTATTATTACACTGTAACGCATCTACAGGGTGGTCCAACGAAAAGTTTGCACCTAGCTTTTCTCTTTTTTTTGTAGTCGAATGCGAAAATGCTCGGACACGTCGATTTTGCTTTTGAGGGGGACACATTTTAAACATATTTTTCGATCTGCGCCTTTAACCCCCTAGCGGGGGTGAGTAACAACCCTAAAATTTTAAATGGAAAGAGGGGTCTAATGACATATCATTTGAAAGGACACAAAATTGTCTTTCTAATGATACCCTATTTGTCGAATTTTACTAAAACAGTTAATACGAAAACGACTTTAAAGACATTAAGCCGATAATTTTGGTATTAATGAGAAATACAAATAAGTTTTAATTATTACGACTGAAAACAACTACAATCATTTCTAAATTATTTACTTTGAAGAAAAACGGGATTTCAAAAACACTATCTTATTTATCAGAACTAAATTCCTCACTAATCGTTTGCGTTTTTTGTTGAAATAAAAACTGCAGATACGTGTAGGAAAAGAATTTACACCGTTTATTTTAGTCTTTTCATTGATTCAGTTTGGTTGCTTCTCAAGTTATTTTACTTTTACCGTACAAAATGATTTATTCCATTCTAGAACGAGTTGAAATTGTTAAACTTTATTTTCAAAATAATAGTAGTGCTAGACTTACGGCTCGCTTATTTAATGAGAGACATCCCGATAAAAAATGTGAATGATGTGTACGTTGGCAAGTTAGTTAAAAAGTTTGTAGATACCGGATCTGTCTGTAATGTAAAACACCAGCCGCAGAAACCGATCAGAAATGAAGCTGTGGAAGTCGCTGTTTTAGGGCATGTTGAAATGGATCATAGTCAAAGTACCCGTCAACTAGCTGAAGCCTCAGGTGTCTCCCGTTCGTCCATAATACGAATTTTAAAAGCGTACAAATTTCATCCGTACAAAATCAAATTAGTACAGGAACTAAATGAGGATGATCCTGATAGAAGGCTGCAATTTTGTGAAGCAATGAGCCAGCGTTTAATTGAAGATCCGCAATTATTATTTAACATTTGTTTTTCCGACGAATGCACATTTTATTTGAATGGAGCTGTAAATAGGCACAATTGCCGTTACTGGGATGACAGTAACCCACATTTATTCCGTGAGGTTCATACCCAGTATCCTCAAAAAATAAACGTCTGGTGTGGCATATTAGGAAATCATATTATAGGACCACTTTTTATTCCTGGAAATTTAACTGGTGAAGTGTACCTAAACATGCTTGAAGACACAATTGATCCTTTAATAACACAAATAATAGAAGATGACCAAAATCATACTGCTGATCGGCTTTATTTCCAGCAAGATGGAGCACCTCCGCACTATGTGGCTCCTGTAAGACAGTTCTTAGATGACCGGTTCCCTGGAAATAAATGTTTTGCCACGAAGCCCGAGTCCATAGAAGATCTTCGCCAACGCATTACAGAAGAGTGCAGAAACATAACACCTGATATGCTACAAAATGTTAGAAATAGATTTGAACAAAATCTGTATTATTGTATGGAATCAAATGGGTCTCATTTTCAACATTTGTTAATGTAACGTTTTAATAAATCAATTTAACAGCTTGTTTACTTTTTTTACAAAGCAATGTTAAAACTAACAAACATTGGAATGTACTAACGATTGCAGGTGTTTTCACTCGCAATAATTAAAACTTATTTGTATTTCTCATTAATACCAAAATTATCGGCTTAATGTCTTTAAAGTCGTTTTCGTATTAACTGTTTTAGTAAAATTCGACAAATAGGGTATCATTAGAAAGACAATTTTGTGTCCTTTCAAATGATATGTCATTAGACCCCTCTTTCCATTTAAAATTTTAGGGTTGTTACTCACCCCCGCTAGGGGGTTAAAGGCGCAGATCGAAAAATATGTTTAAAATGTGTCCCCCTCAAAAGCAAAATCGACGTGTCCGAGCATTTTCGCATTCGACTACAAAAAAAAGAGAAAAGCTAGGTGCAAACTTTTCGTTGGACCACCCTGTATATATTTCCGTGAGTTTGTTAGAATTAAAGAAAACCAATTTCAGTGTAAGTAAAAAATATATTACCCTGTATTTACTAACCATACAATCATTATTATACAATAATTATCTAAATGAAAAACACAATCCATTAGTGCACGATAATTAATAATAATAATATAGCCTCAAATAAAATATATATACAATTCTTTTCACTAGATAAACTTAAATATAGCCTTAAAGTAATATTATGTAGATTTGTTTATATAAATATTTCAATCAAAATTTATAAATGATGCCTAAATTAGAGATTTTCCAAAAAGGGATGTTATACAAATTGTAATGGCAACATAAAAATTGTGCAAATTTATTAAAAAAAGTGTTTATCAAAGATATTACGTACTATACAGACGTTATATCGCAGATCTGTTTAACTAAAAAAAAACTCCGTCACCTTTCGGGATTACTTTGAACACAAGAGGATTACATACATGTTGGGTCCAGATTTTTATGGTATTCGAATAACACCTAAACAGGTTATACAATTTTACATCTCTTTGGGAAAATTAAATTAATATACAGGGTGTCCGGAAAAAGGAGGTCAATCCGTTAACCACAGATTCCTTGTGCAAAAATAATATGAGTTTTAATATTTAATTTTTCATTTTAGCCCTCCATGTTCGATATACAGGGCGTCAAAGTTGAAAATTTAAAACCAATATGTTTAAATAATTCTAGTATTTATTGAGATATTGGATTGAAATTTAGTGTGTTGCTTCAGCATAAAGAGCTACTTCTTTCAAAAAAACAACACAAAAAACAATTTCATAATAGCCAAAATACGGGATGTTCAGTACCCATTGACCCCCCAAGTTTTTATTACGTACGCCAATGACTTTTAAACTAAGTTTTTATAGGTTACTATGTATTTTTGATTATTTTTTATCTCTTATAAAATTTCGATCAAATCATTTGTTTTTGAGATATTTTGAAAAGTATTGGCCCTTGTTGTCTACGCGGCTCACGGTATTTTCACTACTAAATCAAGCATATTTAACTGAAATTACCATTACCGTGCATCAAATTAAGTACAGTTTTCAGCAGACAGCAGCTTTACCCCTACCACATTCAAGAAGTACAATCTCTGCTGCCTCAAGACTTTGAGCTGAGTTCTAGACTATGTAGGTGGATATGCGAAATGCATGACAGAGATATACACTTCATCAAAAATATTTTGTTTACGGACGAAGCTACCTTTACTAGAAACGGGGTCACAAATATTCATAATACCTACACATATCTGGGCAAAAGAAAATCTTCATGCCGTAGTAGAGACACATCATCAAGTATAAACTTTAAAGTCAACGTGTGGATTGGTGTCGTGGATAATTTCTTTTTGGGTCCTGGAATTTTACCAGGGAATTTGACTGGTGATTCATTTTTAGCATTTCTTCAAAACATACTGCCCGATTTATTTGACGATTTGCCTCTCTTAATCAGACAAAACATTTGGTTTCAACTTGATGGTGCACCAGCACATTTTGCTAGGAATGTAAGGAGATACTTACATGGAAACTTTCCCCAACGCTGGATTGGGCGAGGCCAAGATGCTCCTGTTAAATGGCCACTCCGATCCCCAGATCTTACTCCCTTGGACTAATCAGTCTGGTGGTGTATGAAAGATTTTTTTTATAAGGTTCCGATTTTGAGTTAAAATCATTTAATAGAGAGAATCTTACAAGATTTAGGTTGAAGCCTCATATTTTTTCAAAGACTAAGATTTTCTTTACTAAATATGCATTGAAAAAAATGGGGGTCATATCGAGCAATTTCTTTAGACTGGTAGTTTTTCTAATGTTTATTTAGTTACTTTTTCAAGTTTTCAAAATAATATGTTTAAATAATTAATATTTGACTATGATGCTTCAAATTAAGTTAAAAATAATAAACAATTTCGTGTTCATAGTGTTTAGTTGTATTACCTTTTTGAAAACTGTACTTAATTTAATGCACGGTAATGGTAATTTCAGTTAAATATGCTTGATTTAGTAGTGAAAATACCGTGAGCCGCGTAGACAACAAGGGCCAATACTTTTCAAAATATCTCAAAAACAAATGATTTGATCGAAATTTTATAAGAGTTAAAAAATAATCAAAAATACATAGTAACCTATAAAAACTTAAAAGTCATTGGCGTACGTAATAAAAACTTGGGGGGTCAATGGGTACTGAACATCCCGTATTTTGGCTATTATGAAATTGTTTTGTGTGTTGTTTTTTTTTTTTGAAAGAAGTAGCTCTTTATGCTGAAGCAACACACTAAATTTGAATCCAATATCTCAATAAATACTAGAATTATTTAAAAGGAACCTGTGGTTAACGGATTGACCTCCTTTTTTCGGACACCCTGTATATTAGTTGGTAAATATACCGACTAATTAAATAAAATAAATCCGTTCCACTTATGCAAGCCAACATTAGTATTTCACGTTTAACTATAATAATTTTAGAAAGAATTATGGCACATATAACATTTGTAAAAGAATGTGTTTGGCGACATCTAGTTTCATTTCATATAACAATTGTTCGCAACTTCCTATGGCAATATTTTTATGTAGGTCAAGCGAAAGAACAAAAGAAATGATGTTTCTGTTATCTCCAGTGTTCTAGTAATAGCACGCTACACTGCAGGTAGAATATATAATTTTTTGTTTTTTTTTTCATGTTATTAATATCAAGACTAATAACCAAATTGAGAATTGATGCCAACAAATTTCTTAAATTTGATATTTGTTAATTTTAAACAATTGTTAACTTTCAATACAGAAACTAAAATATGAAAAATCGTATTTTCAAAAATTGAATTGATTGTAATTATTATTGTTAACGTTAGGTATTTTTTGTAATAATGCAATAATAATATAGTAACCGAATAAAGAACAAAAACCTTTAACTTGCTTTGTGAGAATTTAAATATCTAATTTTTAGAAATGTTTACGAAAAAAAAAATCATAACAAGTTAATTATAAAATGAATTTGTGTCCGTAAATATAAATGAAAAATAATTTTGTGGCGTAGCGGACAAGTTAACAACACAACAAGTTAATCTTTACAGATGTATTTAAAACCAAGAACAGGCTAGGACTAAGGATTACTATATCCAAACTGAATTTGAAGCTCTCATAACGCTTAGCTAAGTACTGCGGAGATTGCAGCAATCCACGAAGTTGTGACAACTATTTTGAAAAAAAAATCCTGAAAAACGTGATGTTCTTTACGGACTGCAAAAGTGGAGTATAAAAACCACAACAGAGACATATCAACACCAGAGCGACTACATTACACTGAAAACAAGACTATTAGTTGAAACGAGAACAGCAGGTCATTTTTGAATATTACATAAAAATGTGTCCTGATGTTCTTTTAGTACTGGGTATTCTAATGTTCCTTCCTTCGTCGCTGATCAAGATTTCATGAACAATTATATCAGATCCATTAATAATGTTTGTCAATTCTTAGATATAAAAAATGCAAACTTTGTTAGGAATGAGGATTAATATTAAGTCGATTTCCAACGAAGGTATCCTCGTCTGTTGATTATCTCTTGCCGGTTGATCCTCCTCTTGATATTGATTATGTTGTTAATACGAATGATGATACAAGTAGGGCGAGTAGTTTTAAACCGATTTATAAGTTTAAATAGGCTGATTTTTCTGCTTTGTATAAAGCTATACTTGAGATTGACTTCTCTGATCTTTGTAGTGGCAGTGATGTGGGCGATGTGATTTCTACATCAGTACCGGTTTCTTCTGCAAAAAACTGTAAAAATCCGCCTTGGTTCTCAAGTCATGGTCGCAATATAATATATATATTCAACCTTGCCTTACAATCAATTTACCTGCGTGTTGGAAATTTTCGAACGCTGACGCTGGTTTTTAAGAAGGGAGATAAACAGCATGTGGGAAATTATCGTCCTATATCAATTCAGTCATGTTCAGCGAATGTGTTTGAGTTTTTGCTGCATGATATTATAATAATAAGCAAGGGTCTTCAGGTCGATAGAATCTATACAGACTTCTCTAAAGCATTCGATAAAATAGACCATAATATACTACTACGAAAGATGCTTCACTTTGGCTTCCAGGAGTCTTTAATTTCATTTTTTGAATCATATTTGAATCGACGTATGCACTTCGTGCAATACAGTGGTTTTAAGTCTCATTCTTACTTGGCCACAAGTGGCGCTCCCCAAGGTAGTAACCTAGCCCCCCTGTTATTTGCAATATTCGTTAATGACATAGGAACGCACCTTTCTAGCAATTATTTACTTTTCGCAGATGATCTTAAACTGTTCAGAGCTGTTCACTCCGAAGATGACAGTGATGTACTACAGAGAGATCTGAATATGCTTGAGGATTGGTGTACTGTGAATAAGCTTTATTTAAACGTCGATAAATGCAAATATATAACATACACAAGAAGACGCCGCACTGTTTCTTACAATTACAGACTCTCTGGCGCTGCTCTTGATAAATGCACTGTTATTAAAGATCTTGGTGTGTTCATTGATAGCGAATTAACTTTTAATTATCATGTTTCCGAAACAAAGAAAAGGGCGCTCAAATGTCTGGGATTCATTTTTAGAACCACGAACTCATTTAACAATACTGATTGTCTTATAGTGTTGTACAACGCAATGGTAAGATCAAGGCTTGAATATGCTGCCATTGCTTGGTCTCCAATATATGGAGTTTATGTTAACTCTCTCGAAAATGTTCAACGAAAATTCCTCAAACGACTAGCCTTCAAGATTGATGGTCGGTTTCCTGCCTGGGGATACGACCATCGTTTGCTATTGGAGAGATTTGAATTTCAATCGCTGGAGATGCGTAGGCATTTTTCCTCTCAGTGTTTTATATTTGGTCTGATTAATGGTCTTATAGACTGTTCGCAATTGTGGGAGATGTTGCGGTTTAATATTCCGCAGTTCAATTCGAGAAGTGCCTATCTCTTCAGAGTACCTCCGGTGCACGCAAATTATGAAACACGAGCTCCCATCTTCAAAGCATGTAATTTCTGTAATACTTATTCTATCTATACTAGCATTAATTACTTCAATGAGAATCCCAACAGATTTAAGCGTGATTTGAGGAATGTTCTGAGGGAAATGATTCAATAGATTCCATGTACTTGCTCAGTGAAATATATCCATACGATCCTATATGTTTGTATTGTATTTTTGCTACTGTCACCTTCAGTTTATTACTTTTGTAAATTTATTATTATTATTTGTATTTACTATATAATGTTATATTCATAGCAGTTTGTCTTGTAATTGGGTTGTCACCTGTTAGACAATAAAGAGTTATTATTATTATTATAATGTGGTCATGTTAGAAGACATATGTCAACTGTGCAACATGGTCGTTCTACATCTACCAATGTATTGGTTTTAACACAGTTTTTGAGTGAACAACTTGATAATGGAGGTCAGGTAGATGTTCTACCTGACCTCCATTATCTATATCTATACTGACTTTTCCAACGCCTTTGACAGCGGCAGATTTCGGATCAAATACGTAGGCTACAAAATTGCTAAACATAAACCAAAACTGATTTGTATCGGCGTTTCTTTTAAAAATGTACCATTTTGAAAATAATCGCCCGTTCCGTTACTTTACGAAACGCCCTGTATTTAATGTATTAAAGGGTAATTTACTCATTTCAAATAGTCTAATTATTAATCACATGAAAAAAAAAACACCAAAAAGTAGATATTTCGACCTGCAAAGTAGCATGACATTCCTTGTTCTTAATCATTACGCGAACGGTTTCTCACGCTTGACCTTTTTCAGTCAGATTTACAGGCAGTTTCGGCCTTTTTCGCCACAGTTTATCACAAAATGAAAATATACGGTTTATTGTAATATCCTACTTTAAATACATATTGGAAAAATTGACTAACTAATAATCGCACATTTTTTTGTTCTAAATGTGTACAACAAATTAATAATATTTGCAAGATGAAAAAAAAAACAATTAGACTACATTCATGGGATGACACAATCGGTTTTCTACTAACATTTTTGTTATAGTTATCTATTGACTGACCTAATTAACAACCGATAACGGTTAATTTAATATTTTCTTAAAGACTACCAAAGAATGCGAAAACAGAATAAATCTTCAATATTTATAAAAGTATCAAATGGCTGCTATATACTTATCTTGTGTACACCTCTTACAATTAGAATTACCAACTGTAATTTAAACATATTCGAAACCGGTGCAGTATCTTATTTCTACAATTATAATATCTACACTAACTATTCGTTTCTATTTTTAGTTAATCTATTCTTCCTTTTTTGTTCATCTCACTCAGTTCCAAATGTCACCAACTCTTGGCACCCATCACTGACATAACCTCTTCGTAAGTGAGCCAAAAACTTAAAGACCAAGGTGCCATTCGCATCCATATCGGTATGAAGCCTTTGTAGAGAGCGCGAAGACCTTCGCTATGTACAGTTTTTTTTAGACAATCTATAGATGAGGTATATAGGAGGCCTCTGAAAAAAAAATGGTAACGAAATAGAAAAACACGTATAAATCGTACACCTCTGCTAAAACGATTATTTAACTAATACTACTGGTATAGAAAAGCAAAGCATGACCAATATCTTTTATGGCTTAAAGAGTATGTTACACGTATAAAAAATATTACACCCTGTTTCATTAATATTGCAAAAAAATTTAGGATGAGTTTCCTTGCTTAAAAATAAGAAAAAAAGTTCATGTGAACCTGTGTCCGAAAATGCTTTGTTTCGAAGATACAGGGTGTTAAAATTTTTTTTATTTTTTTGGTTTTTGTAAATAACTTTTGACATAATTGGAATATTTTAATAAAAATTAGTATGTAGGGGTTTTTTGACATGAGAAATTTAATTTTGATATTAGTTTGGCGTTTTCTTGTAGGTGGCGCCACCTACATATGTTTTCACCTATTTAAAGAGTCATAACTTTTTTAATCGTACTTCTTTTTATTTCTAAGAATAAAAATGGATTTATCTATCAGTTTTTCCGCAAAACATGCATACTTGGTAGAAGTCGCTACGAGCAACCGTTCTCGAGGTATTTAGATTTGAAAAAGTCAATGCCTGTAATTTTAAAAGGTAATATTTATGTATTATAAATTTTCTTTTATCTTAGAAAAGTGTTTTAAGGTTAATTGTTATTTATTGTAAGTAATAAATTTAAACGCATTTTGTCACAAAAGATTTAGCAATAGTTATTTGTCTTAAATTTTCGAAACATAATAATACAATAACGATTTTTCTGGAAAAGGCAAAAACGCAAAGGTTTTATTATTATCTTTTTTTATTTATCAATATTAATCATAAGGGCGTTTAAAAAAACGAACGTTTAACAAAAATGCTGTGAAACAGTCAGCTACTAAAATAATAATAACAATAATAACAATAACTGACATTAACAATTTTGTAAGAAAAATATTTAAGAAATGACAATCTCATTAAAAAGTCCTTTGTTTAAATTACAAGAGTTGTTCAAAATGTGAACCCCCAACTGTAATACAAGCATCTATCCTACGACGCATTGATTGGCGAACGCGTTCAAATATTCCGGGTGTGTGTCTAATTGTTTCACAGGATGCAATGATGCGGTTTCTTAATTCCTCCACAGTTTCTATTGGGGTCGTATAAACCAAATGTTTAAGGTGACCCCAAAGGAAAAAATCCAATGAATTTAGGTCCGGAGACCTCGGGGGCCAGGGTTGTGCTCCTCCTCGACCGATCCAACGATTTGGATACACAGTATTTAAATATTCCCGCGCAACTAAACTGAAATGTGGAGGAGCGCCATCGTGCATGAAATACATTTGCAATCTCAATTGTAGTGGGACATCTTCTAAAAGTATGGGTAATACATCTTCAAGAAAACGACGATAAACTTCTCCAGTAAGCCTCGGTTGTAAAAAATATGGGCCTATCAAATGGTCTTCAATAATCCCCACCCAAACGTTAAGTGAAAACTGGTGTTGATGACGGCCTTCTAAAATTGCATGTGGGTTTTCACCTGCCCATACATGATTGTTGTGGAAATTAATTATGGCTTCTCTGGAGAAATTTGCCTCATCGGTGAATAATATTCGTCCTAAAAAATGTGGATTTTCTCCAAGTTTTTGTTGCATCCATCGACAAAAATCTACTCTTAGGGGAAAATCTGTGGGTAAGAGTGCCTGTACACGCTGGATGTGATAAGGGTATAAGAGATTGTTCTTTAAAATTCTGAAAACTGTTGAAGCACTTACATTTACGTTTAAAGCACGATTCATATTTAAAGCAATCTTTCTGGTACTTGTTGTAGGAGTTTCTTCAATCTGATGAAGCACATGTTCTTCTACCTGTGGAGTTGCTGCTGTGCGGGGCCTCCCGTTTTCAGCGGTTTGTTTTTGAAAACTTCCATTTTCATGAAGACGTTGATGGAGACGAGAAAACATCGTATGATACGGGATGACACGATTAGGGTATTTTTCTTCATAAAGACGTCTAGCTGACTAATCAATGTCAATATGAGATGCATTAAAATGTTTTTTTTTTCAGTTGTCATTTGTTATTTGCTTTCTATTGCCATGACAAATCATAGCACACTCGATGAAAAAAGTGAACATTTACTTTTGCGCAATCAGTTACTGTGCGCTTTAAATAATTTACACAAAATAAATAAAATTTTAACACCCTGTATCTTCGAAACAAAGCATTTTCGGACACAGGTTCACATGAACTTTTTTTCTTATTTTTAAGCAAGGAAACTCATCCTAAATTTTTTTGCAATATTAATGAAACACCCTGTATATTAAAATCAAAATTGTCTCAATAAAAAACGACAAAAACAATCTTTTGGTCCAGAACCCTTGAAGTTCAAAGTGCTGAATTTACTTACTTTCCCTTCTCGTCCAATGGTTGATTCATCACTCTGGTTTTGATAACATCTGCTGGAGTTCCCATTGAAGCGGCTACAAACCCAGCACATGAACTCGCCATTATGTGCACCAAATGGTTATCAGGTAAATTTGTATGTTTCAAAATGAAACGTTTGGCAACATCGTATGTGGTGAGATCACCGAGATTGACTAGAGCTGCACGTTGTGTGTTTGGCACTGAACCTACAAAGGATTTGTTGGTTAAGTTACATTATTATATAAAAGAAGTAGGTATAGATTAAACGGTGGTGAACTGCAAATCGTTCTAAACAAGTCATTTTTACAGCAGATATTTTCAAGGCTTTTTGACAGGTTGCACCACGCTATAATAAACATACAATGCGCTGCATTAGTTTCCATGAAGATTTAGTAACATACTAGAATGATGGTTGCAGTGTGTGGATTCCAGTAGAACTTATTTACTTACTTTCATTATGGAATCTCTTTGTGGCATTTGTGATTTGGTTGTTAAACCTACGGCACGCTCAGTTGAGTGTAGTGAATGCCGTACATGGTATCATAAGGGTTGTTCCACCCTTACTAACGCTGAGTTTGCCGAACTTTACAACAAGGTGAAGAAGAATAAGAAGCATGACTGGGCATGTAAGAGCTGTCACCAGGCAAGGTCGAGTGGAAGGCAGAGTCTGGGTATCACACCTCGTTCATCTGTGCAGCAGGACCGGGTCATTGACGTCGATGATCCGATCGCCGTGCAGATCAATAGCGTATTATCCAAGAAGAATGCCGACATGAATGATGTAGTACAAGTTATGACACTTTTCTATAAAATACTTTTGGAGCAGAAGAACGATATACAAAACTTCATAACTGAGGCGAGACTCAGCCGTGATAATACAAGAGAACAAAGTGCTGAAATGAGGGAACAGGTAGATAGTCTTGAAGATAGGTTGAATTTGATGATGAACAGCATCGACAATCCTAAGTTGAGAAACACTGATGTGCATACTTCTGAAAGGGAATCAGTGATCAAAGAAATTAATGAGCGAATGAAACGTGAAAGAAACATAATAATATATAATATGCCTAATGCTACTGATCAGCATGCTGGGGATGTGAGTTCTGTTGATGAGATTCTGAGTGTAGTATGTGCTGCCATATCATCCGACAACTTGAATATTAGGAGGATCGGTATTGGTAAAAATGGGAAACCAGCACCAGTCAGGGTGATCTTGCCTACTAAAGCTGAGGTTTTCGAGGTTCTGAAAAACAAAAGGAAACTTCCCGCAAAATACAAGGGAGTATTTATTTCGACGGATCAGACAAAGTTACAGCGAGACTATTATATAAAGGTACGTGGCGAGCTTGAAGAGCGAAGAGCAAAGGGTGACCTGAATATTTACATTAAGTATGTGAGTGGCGTGCCTACTATTGTAAAATCAAAAAACTAAATATCAAAGTTGGACATATTAATATTCGATGTTTGGTAAATAATTTTTCCGTCATAAAAAATTTTTTGTTGTCTGAAAGTTATGATATTTTAGCGCTATCCGAGACGTGGCTGAATAGTCAATATCCTGATAAATATTTATCTATCAAAAATTATAATTTACACAGAGCTGACCGACCTACAAGGGCGGCGGCCTTGCCGTCTATGTTAAATCAAACATAAAGGTGAAACCTGTATTTTCTAATACTGCTGAGGGTCATCTTGAACAACTCTGGCTAATACTAAGTATTCAGCACAATAAATTAGGCATAGGAATAATATATAGACCACCTAGCTTAAGCATAAATTCTGTGTATGAGTTGTATGATCCATTGGAGAACGTGTGTTTGGAAACTCATACATTGCTTGTTATGGGCGATTTTAATATTAATTATTTAACTGCCATATCGCCTGAAGTCATAAAATTGAACTCAGTTCTTAATAATTACAACCTTAGTCAGATCATCGATGAACCTACAAGGGTTACCGAAAGCACGGAATCATTAATTGACCTTATTTTTCTTAGTAGTAGTTTGAATTTCTCCTCTTCGGGTGTCTGTGATCTGTATTGCAACACGGACCATTTGCTAATATTTTGTAACATACTACTGCAAGTCGATAAAGCATCGCCTAAAATTCTAATATATCGCGATTTCTCGAATTTTGATGCCGATAGTTTTCACGAGGCTGCAAACCTCATTGCATGGAATGATCTTAATGCCTTGGATGATCTGAACGTGAGAACCCAGCAACTAAATGACCGCATTCTGAACTTATTTGACAGGTTTGCGCCAATTAAGACATATATCACTAAACGCCCCTTACAGCCGTATATTACATATACAATCAGAGAGATGATTAAATTGAAACATAAAGCTTATAAAAGGTACCTAAACCTGAAAACTCCCGCCACAAGGCAATATTATGTTGAATTACGAAACTATATAAAAAATGCTATAAAAGCAGAGAAAAATGCATATATCCAACATACATTAAACCATAGAACTGATCCAAAAAAGTTGTGGCGCGATATCTCACAATGGCGTGTCAATACCAAACGTAACCAGACATCACATCTACCAGAATCTCTTCAAAACGCTAATGATATAAACAACCATTTTCTAAATGTTGCGGGCTCGTCTGATGTACCGAATAACTTTATAGATTTTTTCAAGAATAACTTATATAATGATAATTTCTCTTTTAAGTTTCATGATATAACATCAGACGATGTTATGAATAATATTCGATGCATTAAGTCTGAAGCATACGGTGTGGATAATATTAACGTCAAAATGCTTAAAATAATAATTGGCCACTGTTGTGAGGTGTTGAAAGCAATTTTTAACGATTCTATTAATCCCAGCGTGTTTCCACAAATTTGGAAATCCGCTAATGTAATCCCAATTCCAAAAATTCAGTCACCCACTTCATACAATGATCTTAGGCCTATAAGCATATTGCCAACGATGTCGAAGATATTTGAACGTATTGTTAGCGCACAGATACAAGAATATTTAAACTTAAACAGTATTCTACCGCCATTTCAATCCGGCTTCCGCAAGAGGCACAATACTGCGACGGCCCTCTTGAAGGTTACTGATGACCTGGCTCGAGCGCTTGACATATCTGAATGTGTAGCATTTATTCTTCTTGACCAGAGTAAAGCGTTCGACCTGGTAAATTTCCATCTGCTTCTCTCCAAACTGAAATATTTGGGCTTTGATCCGGTTTCGTTGAACTGGCTGAAGGGGTATTTATTTGATCGCCATCAAAGGGTGAAACTTAGTTCAACACGGTGGTCTGACGTGGGAGTGATGAAGCGCGGCGTTCCTCACGGCAGCATCTTGGGCCCGCTCTTGTTTTCCGTGTACTGTTTTGACATTGCCTCAAATTTAAAACATTTAAATATGCACATGTATGCGGATGACGTTCAGTTCTATATACCTTTCCATGTCATGAATGCACCCGATGCGATTGCTAAATGTAACGAAGACTTATTTAATTTTTCCGTCTGGTGTGAGAGTAATGGTCTTCGAATAAACCCTTCTAAAACGGTTGCTATGTGTGTGGGGAGTGATCGCCATGAGGACCTAATTACTCAAAATTATACTATTATAATCAATGACACTGTTATAGAGTGGGCGCAGAAAGCGAAAAACCTCGGTGTAATATTTGATTCAAGACTAAGCTTTAACGAACACTGCCTCACACTTTACAAAAGGGCAATGTATAGACTCAGATCAATATATTCATTGAAGCACTCCCTCAGTGAAACAACAAAGTTAAGACTAGTTAAGGCACTTGTATATCCACACGTTGATTACTGTTCTCAGGTTTACTATCATTTTTTAACTGACTATAACAAAAATAGGATCCAGCGAGTTCAGAATGCGTGCATAAGATATGCAAGTTCGGGACCTTACAGATCTCACATCACTCCATTTTTACATCGGCTTAACGAGCCCAAATTTTACTTAAGATTTGATTACATTTTTTTGTTGTTGCTTCATAAGATTTATCATACTCAGACACCCGTTTACTTGTACGAATTAATTAATAGAAGATCTTCTGTACATAATGTAAACATAAGGCATAATACTTTTACAATTCCACAACATGTAACATCGAAATTTGAAGGCTGCTTTTCATATATAGCACCTCAACTTCTCAATAGAATAATTGATTTATTGGACGTACCTTTAGAAACTTTCAAAACTCAAATTAAGTCACGATTAGCAATGTAATTTTATAGTGAATTGATTTGCTGTATCGACGATTATTTATATTTAAAATTTTTAGTAATAGGTAGAGTGGAAGAATGGCTTAAAGCCAAATCTCTTACCTTTTGTGTGAGCTGTGTAGTTTTAAGATAACCAAAAATGTAATTGAACTTGTAATTCTACAGTATTGCTCAATAAATTATTTTATTATTATTATTACTGCGACCAGCGGAACATTTCAGGGCAGCTATTTGTTTCCATTTTTATGAATGAATCTGTCACAATATAGCGTACATAATTATCTGCTGTTTGCTGACTGTTTAAAGCTGTGCAGTGTCAGTGTATGTACAGTTCTGCGGATTGATATTGGTCGCAGCGAGAGATCGATGTATCTTTTTATACTAGTTTGTAGTTTTAGTATATAATTATACTTATATCAATTTTTGTAAATGTTGTCCTGTAAAGGGGTAAGACTGTTAAGCAATAAACGCTATTATTATTATAAAATGAATTTGTGTCCGTAAATATAAATGAATAATATAATAATAATGTCCGCTATGCAATGAAATTATTTTTTGCTATTATTATTATTATTATCATTAAATATTAACAATGATTGTAAATATAAAACTCTCATAATTGTATTGTTGACGTGATTTTGGAAAGATATTCCCTATCGGTGTTTTTGTAGACTGAGCGTTGCCATGTTTCTGAAATTACGCGTAGAGCACTAATAATGCTGGGATTAATATTTAGGGCAACAAGTAATTTCAATTAATTTAATCGGCTCTTTATAATTCTTTATGATGGATTTTTAAATTGTGTAAACAATGTTTTGCCAACTGCAAATTGCCAATTTCATGTCTGTATCTCTACAACATTTCTCAACAAATAAATACAAAGCTTAAAAAATATTTTTTTGAGTACCGCTCGGACTCCGAGTACACCAATAGTATCGTATAATCCTACCTTTCCACAGACCACGAATGCCACCCGTGGACCACACCTTGAGAAATGCATCCCACATGCCATTTACTCTTGGTGCTAGACCCATCAGTCTTCGTTTACCTTCCATTTGTAATTGTACTTTCAAGAGATCCGTTGGACTGGATATGTATTGTGCAAAAGCGCCAGCACTTACTCCACCTAAAAACATAAGATATATATTATCTTAAAATTTTCATGATTCGACTATTGCACTGAGAGAAAATTTTGTTAAAAATCAAACTTGCCTTAATTGAATTAATGAAAAGCAAATTTAATAAATTCAATATTATACTACACCTTTTCCAGTTGTTATTCAGAAAGTTTCAATTGTAATTCAGATATCTCAAATGTAATTCAGAAAACCGCAATTGTAATTCAGATTTTTCAAATGTAATTCAGAAAGCTTCAATGTTAATTGAGATATCTCTAATGAGATTCAGAAAATCTCAATTGTAATTCAGATTTTTTAAATGTAATTCACAAAGTTTCAATTGTAATTCAGGTATCTCTAATGTAATTCGGAGAATCCCAATTGTAACTCAGATTTTTCAAAAGTAATTAATATATAAATAACCATCATTACATGATCGTTGCATAATATACTATTATACCTTTGATTTTTCGTTTTGTTTTCTTGAACCTTGGTTTTTAATTTTTTTTCTTTTTCCTTTGGGTATTAGGTTCGAATTTTGAAATGAAAATTCCTTATTTCATATTTGTAAAAACTGGTTTAGCAAAACCATTAAAATTTGTCATCTATTTTTTACATTTTACCTTTCCTGCTGTCGACGTTTCGACAATCATACTATACTATTCCTAAAATTCCATTGAAAATTTGTTGTTTTTAGCCCTACAACATCGTGTTGAATTTTCGTTCAAAATCAGTTTATTGAAGACGGTAACCAAGTTTTCTGGATTGACGAAACAAATTTTAATTTCATGAAGTAGTCCATATTAGTATTATTAATTCCCTCATTAAATTTTAATTTGTTTTTCAGCCGAAGAAGGCGACGTTCTCGAGTTGGATCCAGAGCTACTCAACAACTACCAACTGCAAGAGGTCCCAATGTACAGTTAATTGGAGCTATTTCAGCTGCTGGTGTCGTATGTATGGAATAAAGAAGAGAAAGAGCCTGGGTTGAAAGTTTATTTCGACAATGGCAGTATGTGGGAAACCAACTGGAGGATTTGGTAGTTGTATATTATTCCAATCTGGAAGCTTCGTTTAAGGGAACACTTTGGCTCCTTATTCGCCGATGTTGAATCCGATTGAGAACATATGGTCCAAAATTTAATTTGGAGTTAGGAATGAGCTGAGAATTCCGGAGGTGGTAAGCCCGGTTTGTCATGGAACGAAGACTAACACACTTGGAGAGAAAAATTGAGCACACCATAGTAGGAGGTGCCTGTGCTAGTGCAGTTCAACTCAGCAGCACCTACCACGCAGCAGCATATTGGCCTTGCCAGATGTGGCAATTAGTTAATAACAACAAGCTTTTTAAAGAATGTTTGGAAAATTCCTGCCTTTTAATATCAAAGTTTGCTTTCTTAAATATAATAGGAAAATGTGTATAATTGTTTGATTTGATTAATAAAAATTTTAAATTATTTTATCAAAAATGATCTTCCTGAATTTGAATTACACTTGATGTTTTCCGAAATACAATTGAAATTTTCTGAATCACAATTGAGATTTTCTGAATTCAATTTGAAAAATCTGAACTACAAATTGTGTTCTCTGAAATACATTTGGCCCTTTCTGAAATACAATTGGAAAAGGTGTAGATACACGAAATATCAAAAAGTAGGAAGTCAAATGATATAGCCACCTAGGACTACAATACATGAGTCTTATGATTGGTTGACGAACCATTCAAAAAGTAACGCCAGGATCTCAATGTTCAATAGTACACAGTATAAAGCTTTAAGCAAAGATTAATCTACACAATAGATAGTCAGCGTATATGGGAAGTAAAACAAAAATTGAAACTGTCTCGACACGAGCTACATCTATTAGAAAAACATGCAACCATGGAAATTATGGAAATTGTAGATGGCGTTATATGTATTGTGTTGAAATAAAATAATCATATGGGCAATGTTAGACAAGGACGAGTATACTTTCCCCTACGAGGTGGGAGTTTGTTTTTATATTATAGGTATCATATATGTACTACTGTGCAGCAGTGTTTTTTGTTTAAAATTATATGGTATACGTATACCTATCTACGCAAAGATTAATGTGTATGGACGAAAATAAAAGAAATTACTATAATAGTATAAATATACAGGGCTGGTTTATTAAATGTTTTAGACAATAATTTTAAATGACTAAAATAATATTATTTTAGTCATTTAATTTTAAATTTCGGATATAAGGATGCATCAAAAAGTTATATTTAAATTAACGAAATTTGGCGTTATAGATAGGACTTCCGGTTATTACCTGATTCAGTTTTAAGGATCAAACTCAAACAGCAGATTCAACTTGTCGTTAACATTATGAAAAAATAAATATCAGAGGCGGGTAAATTAAAGGGGCATACAGGCGTGAAATGCTACCCTAACTTTTTTATGCACATTTTTTGCGTGTGTTTCAATTCGGAGATGTAAAATCTAACAAATTATATACGTAATAAATGTATCCTTCTGTGATATTGATAGAAAGTCATCGTTATCGCGTAATATCGATTTTAAGAAATGTTAATATTAAAAAGGCTGTGCTTTTTACAAGTTGCTGAAGTAAATAAGGTTTGAAATTTCCAGCATGACAATAATTATTTAAAAAAATACGGTTTCGAAATGCAAGATGTCAAAAATTAGAATTTTTAATCTGTTTTTAATGAAAATTTAAATCTATTGAGAAATATGGTTCAGGGTTTTTGTGAAATGTATTTTACTCCAAAGATTCTACTCATCGATTATAACCGAATTAATTTACTCAAAAATATCTATACTAGTAAAATAACACAATTATCACAATTAGGTTCAAATTCTGCAACGCCGAATTGAAAAAAAACTTACAGTCTCCCTAATATTGGTTTTTGTGCAATGATCATAAAACTTTAAAAAACTAACGATTTATGTAGATTGTATTGTTAACACGTTTCGTAAAAAGCTTTAAAAACCCACCAACAGGGTGTTAAAAGTATCACGACAATAACTTTTTTCATGTTTTAACAAGTACAATCGTCTGCTTCAGATTGATCCTTAAAAACTGAATAACAGTTTCTCTATATAAAAAAATAAAACTCGTAAATATCATCCCCAAACATTTAATTTGATTACAATTACATAACACCATATTTGAAAGTAAATAAAAAAAAAAACAGCATTACCTAGTTTGACAGATTTGCAAATTGCAAATCAAAGTATCTATGTACACAGGGTGTTGCATAAGTACTTGTACAAACTTTAAAGGGTGATTCTTTGACTAATTTTAAGATACAAATTTCATATGTACATGGGTCCGCTACGGCTTGGTTTTCGAGATACAGGTAGTTCAAAAAGAATATTATATTTAGGATTATATGCTTGTTCAATAGCATCGCAATTTGGTGCAATTCGGGATACAGGTGTATTGATGACACCAGAGCTGTCAAAAGAACTAAAAAAAATACGAAAAATAACAAAATACAAATATCATTCAAAAGACAACAATGCACATAATAGTCGGTACCAAGCCAAATAGGTAGTAGGTAAATATAGATTTATTTTGTTTCGGGCTTGGGCTTGGCACCGACTTATTGTAATCAAAACTACCCACCAAACGGATACATTTAATTTTACGCAGATGCTCAAAATGTTAACTTTCTTTCATTAATAGAGACCTGTGAAGTGAGCTTACCTCTTACGCCCACGTATTAAGTACTAAGTTTCAGTTATCAGTTATAATTTTTTATTTTCCAAGGAAGCGAAACGAGATATTTAAAACGGCATTGCGCCGCCCTCATGTATACCTCCGGGGGCGGCATCGAAAATCGCTACACGTCACAAACTTGTAAATGCTTAGAACTACCCCTATATCAAATTTCTATTTTCTATCTTTTTTGTTTCATACCCAAAGCCCTATTCCTACCGAACTTATTATTTACCCGAAGAAACATTAAAAAGAAGTAAAATTTAAGTACCTATACTATTATAATAGGTATACCTAATATAATATAGGTAGCACTGATAATTTTTTTATTATAGGTATTATAAGATCTACAACAATCTTGTTACATCTTTGCCACATTGTCTACGTGAAATATTTAGTCAAAAGTATGTTTCTATCTAAAAGCTTTTCATTTAACGATTGTTCGCCACTGATCATGGGACTGGTCTAGTCTTGAAACATGTATGACATGGATTAAATATTATTATATTAAATTTAATTCATAGAGATTAGGCTTTTATTTCAATACTGTACTTGTAATAAATCACCCTGTGTGTTTCTTTTACCGACGAATTGGCAACAGCACGACACACACCACATTCGCTTGTTTTTTTTTCTACCCTCCCTGCGTATCCCCTCCAGATTAATACAGAATTTCATCAATTTCTCTCTCTGACAATACAGCATTGCCGGTGCATATCTGTTGCAAATGATCTAAATAATTGTTATACGTTGCGTTTTGTTTTTGATATTAATAAACTACAAAACGGTTTCTGGCTGTGACAATACTGCTCTATGCTTTACACGCTAGTCTACGCCACGTAGTGGCAGGCATACTTAGAGATGTTCTGATTTTAATGCATTGGGCTGACTATCTATTGTGTAGATTAATCTTTGCTTTAAGTATACTTACATAAAGCTGATTTCCACACGGGAAAATATTTATCTTCCGGTTTCTGGTTTAACATTTTCTCTTTCAGTGCTTTATATGTGATAATTCTTGTCCCTGAGTAAACCATGTGTCTGGCGAATGCAGCGTGTATGCCCTGCCACAATCTGTGCACACCCTCTTCTTTGGTAATGCCGACGGCCGTACGTAGCATACCTCTGTAAGGCACCTGAAAAAGATTATAAACGGTTTTTAATATCCGCAATTGTAGACTTCATTTCAAAAACAATAAGCTGATGGGCATATAGTCCACCTAGTAGGTCGAGAAAGTTTTACTTTTAGTAAAAAAAATAGAAAAATAATTATAAAAATAAATTTAGATATTTTTTAACAATAAAAGCAAAATAATGTTGTGGCATAGTGGACACAATTGCTGGTTTTACCTACACATGGGATTTTGTTTAATTTAGCAGGGCCTCAGTCTAATTCAGTAGAAACAGACCGCGGCATGGGTTCGTTTCGCTCTTATTATGAGCTCGTCAGAGTTACTATAGTCAAAATAATAAAAATACTCGCATCTCAATTACTAGTGATAAAACAGTTAAACAGCTTGAGTGTTACAAAGCTCTTAAAAGTGAATTTAATGAGAGGTTATCGCAGGGTGAGAAGAATATAAAAATTAAACAAATAAATGGTCAATTTAGAATAATTAGGGTAAATAATTCGGAAAACTGAGGTCGTTGTCCAATGGTAGTAATTGTGATCAACATGTTTATTGTATATATCAAAATGCTAGAGGATTAAATACTAAAATAGATACAGTGGTGGCCGCTTTGAGTAAATCAGAGTATGACATTGTGATGCTCACAGAGACATGGTTACATGACAGTGTAAAAAATTCTGAACTTTTTTCCGATAATTATCAGGTGTTTCGGAAGGACAGAAACTTTGGGGTGGTTGATCTGGAAAGGGGTGGAGGGGTATTATTGGGAGTTAAAACTAGCATTAGTACTAGAAAAATTGATTCATCTTCATTTGACACAAATTTTCCTGAAATAGATTTTCTAGTTTGTAAATGCTCTATACAATTTGTGGTCTATTATATTCTGCTAGTTTATATTCCTCCATCATTACCGAGTAATATTCTGGAATCATTTTTGGAATCGATTGAACATTTCGATGTATTGCATAATAATAATATATTATTTGTAGGAGATTTTAATATAAGTACATATGTTGATAACAATGTGAACAATAGGGATGTATACACGATGGTGAACTTCCAGAGCTTTTATAATTTAGTACAGCACAATACTATACTAAATACAAATAATCGAATATTGGATTTAGTTCTGTCAAACAGCACATGTGCTGTCAAACATGAAGAATGCCCTCTAGTCCCAGAAGATAGTCATCACCCTAGTCTTAATATTAGTTTTTCTAAATTATTTCAAAAAAACTGTAAATTTAAAGCAAACAAGGAACTAAAGACTTATAATTATAAGAGGGTAGATTTTCTGTCATTGTATAGCTCGGTCCTTTATGCTGACTGGTCAAAACTGTATAAAATGGATGATGTCAACTTGGCTCTCGATGAATTCTACTCAAACTTATATTCTGTGATTGATCAACATGTCCCACCATATAAAAATTTTTCTCGTAATTTTCCATCATGGTACACATCTTCCATTATAAAAAATATTAAACAAAAAGAAAAATTTCTTAAAAAATATAAAAAGAAAGGTGATCAATATTATTTAGAAAAATTTAGATCACTTCGATTACAAATCAAAAGTGATACTCGAACTGCTTATAAAAACTATATTGAAAGAATCCAAAACAATATCAAAAATGAACCAAGGGAATTCTGGAAATATTTTCATTCAAAAAGTAAATCGTCGAGGGTACCAGGAGTAATGACGTATAATGATATGGAATACAACAATCCTCAGGATATAGTTGATAATTTTGCAAAGTTTTTTGAAAGTGTGTATATCCATTCGTCAGAAAGTCTGGATGAACCGCGATTTTCATCTTGTGTGGACCCAGTCAGCATTGAAACTATAACTGAGAATGAAATTTTAATAGCGGGTAAAAATCTCAAGAATAAACTGACTTCTGGACCTGATGGTATACCATCGTTTTTGGTTAGGGATTGTGTTCCGGTTTTGGTTGGCCCCCTTATGTTTTATTTTTAATTTGGCTATAAATAGTGGTGTATTTCCAACTGAGTGAAAAAGTAGAGGATTGTACCAGTGTTCAAGTCGGCGGATAAATCAAATATTGGCAACTACAGGCCTATATCAATTCTGTCAAATTTTTGTAAGATCTTTGAAACTGTATTGTTTGGCCGCATCTATCCCTCTGTCCGAAACATGATCACACCAATTCAGCACAGATTCATGTCAAAGAAATCCACAATAAGTAATTTAACTTTAATATCACAAAGTATCTCAGAGGTGATTGACAGTGGTGGTCGGATGGATGTGATCTACACGGACTTCGCGAAGGCGTTTGACAGGGTGGATCATGGCAGATTGCTAATGAAATTGGACAAGTTCGGCTTTGTTAAGGACTTGCAAATCTTTTTGAAATCTTATCTGTTGGAAAGAGAACAGATTGTGTCACATAACGGTTACAGATCAGTTCCCTTCCATGCAGTTTCTGGAGTTCCTCAAGGTTCAAACCTTGGGCCCTTATTATTGGAGGAAAGACTGACCTGTGGCAAGTTAATGTTTGCTGACGACTTAAAAATTTTTCTTCAAATAGAAAATATTAATAATTGTAATGAGCTTCAAGCAAATTTGAATCATGTATCGGAATGGTGTCAAACTAACCATTTACCTCTTAATCCAGCAAAATGTAAAATCGTGATGTATACAAAGAAAAAACAAAATATTCAATATAACTACAGCATAAATGGCACAGCCATAACATCCTCTGAGACAGTGACTGACCTGGGAATCATCTTTGACTCTAAACTTAGTTTTGCTGAACACATATTAACTAAGACAGCGGAAGCCAATAAAACCTAAGGTTTCATTATGAGAAATACAAAAGGCTTCAATAATATTCTTGCTTTACAAATTCTTTTTTCTACATACATTCGGCCTAAGCTTGAATACGGTTCGTTAGTCTGGTACCCTATATATAATGTTCATAAAGTTGCAATTGAAAAAATGCAGCGTAAATTTCTTAAACATCTTGTGTATAAGGAAGATGGAATATATCCTGAAAGGGGAGTTGACTATAATATATTGTTGACTAGATTTGATATGCGGAGCTTGGAAAAGAGAAGAATTTTGAATTCAATTGAGTATTTGTATAAGCTTCTACATGGAAAGGTTGTCTGTTCTGAAATGTTAATGAATATAAATATTAATGTTCCGAGATTTGAAACTAGATACAGTTCAACTTTTCACATTGCGAGAGCTAGAACCAATGTGTTGCTGCGTTCCCCTGTCAATATTATGTGTGGTAATTATAACTTGATTTGTGCAGACTGTGACATTTTCAATTCTGAGATGAGAGAGGTTCTGGAAGTTGCCATCCAACACTTCGGTAATTAGATATAGGTACTCATTTTAGTTTTATTTATTTTGTGCATTGGTGAATTATGATTTAGGTTTAAAATTAAAATTAAAATTTAAAATTATTAAATTATTTGTTCTGTAAAGGGTTTTGTACTGTTGGGTAAATAAAGGCTATTATTATTATTATTATTAAAAAAAATAATGTTTCTTTTATAAAATAAAAAAATTGTCTCTGTGAATATAAATTCACAGACACAATTTTTTTATTTGTAACACCGCTTTAGTGAAATTTGGTACGCATCATCTATGCATCAAGATGCCGTTGGTGATGTACATTTTTTACTTGTACCAGAGGCGTCCGTGCGGGATGTGGATTGAATGTTTTGGATATTTCCCTTAAAAAAATAGTATTGGCATCCCCATTCATTTCTGATCAAGTTTGATCTCTTGATTTTCTCTCGTCTGAAGCACGGTTTTCTCTAAAAAAAGTAAAATAATTTGGCTGCAGAGTCAAATCACTGATATCAAAAGTTATATGGAATTCTAGAAATATTCACGCACCAAATGCCACATGAGATATCATAAGCGATTTGACTCGGCAGACGAATGATTTTTACTATCTTAAACGAAAACCGTGCGTTGGACGAGAAAAAATCAAGAGACCAAATCTGCTCAGAAATGAATCGCGATTCCAAAACTAATTTTTGTTTTAAAGAAAAACAGTGTCGTACCATTTTTTTCTTAAAAAATTTTCAATCCACATCCCGCACAATTTCAATTTAAGACGTTTAGGGCAGATTCATATGCGGCTTTTTTAGCTCTCCATATCATATATGTAATATATGTATATATGGAGACTATTAGTTTCATGAAAAAATTTTTTTTTTTAATTTCACCGGAAATAATTGTTTTTGGTCATTTTATACATAAATAAGTAGTTTTAAAAAAATGTCTGTCTGTCTGTCTGTCTATATGCACGAAAACGCAAAAACCGCTTAACAGATTTTAACCAAATTTGGTACAAAAATACTATTGGACATGGCAAGGAGCTGATTAGATTTTGGGAAACATTGAGCGTAGGCAAGGGGTTTAAAAGAGGGTTCAAAAATTAAAAAAATTCATAGTTCTTAAACTTATCCGAAATACTGCATAATTTTTTACGCATTTAATTGAATATAACCTAAAATATTTAACATAAAATATTAGACTACATTGGCGTTCGAAAATAGTGTAAAATGGGGTAAAAAATATTTTAAAAAAACGTACTTCTTAAACATAGCAGAAATATTAACTAATCATTTATAGCTTTAATAGAATATAACCTATAAAATGTGTCATAAATAACTTAATTTCATAGGCGTTCGTAAATAGTGGAAAAGGGGTCAAAACATAAAAAATATATATTTCCTAAACTTATTCGAAATATGGAATAATTTTTCATAGTTGTGATAGAATATAACCTAACAAATGTTACATAAAAGAATTGGTTCACACAGGCGTTCGAAAATAGTCTAAAAAAGGGTCAAAAACGAAAAAAAAATGTTTCTCAAATATACCAGAAAAATTGGCTAATTATATATAGCTTTGATATAAGATAACCTAAAAAATGCAGCAAAAAATTTTTATTTACATAGGCGTTCGTAAATAGTAGAAAAAGGGGTAAAATAAAAAAAAAATTAATGTAAAAATTTTTATATTTAACTCGTTGAATTGGTGTTAAAAATACACGACAAAAATTAATGTGCCATAGGCGTCCGTGAAAATTCTATAAAAGGGTCAGAAAAAATTTGTATCCGTGATAACTCAAAAACTACTTAACGGATTCTAACCACATTTGGTACGAAAATACTACAGGATAGTTATAGGTGGTTATTAACATTGAGCGTAGGCAATGGGTTTAAAAGAGGGTTTAAAAATTTAAAAAATCATAGTTCTTAAACTTATCCGAAATATTGATTAATTTTTTATAGTTGTGATAGAATATAACCTAAAAAATGTTACATAAAAGAATTAGTTCACACAGGCGTTCGAAAATAGTCTTAAAAAAGGGTCAAGAACGAAAAAAAAATGTTTCCCAAATATACCAGGAAAATTGGCTAATTATATATAGATTGAGAGAGAGATGTTTGTGGCGACACCTAGCGTGAACAGGCAATATGCCGGGTGAAACACAGTTCACTAACGATGGCCGGATAAGAAGTAACAACTCCATTATATCCTATTGCCAACACTAGATGCGCCCGAATCCCCTAGCAGGGAGGCTTTATTTAAGAATTGCTTGTTACATAAAGCAACAAGACTTTAAGTTATGTTGGAAATTTATTTCACACTACCATGCTTCCACCAGACGGCCGTTTCGTCGATCCACGACTCATCAGTGGTGATCGGCAGGCAGTGTGACCTAAATTTCCAACAATTTACAAAGAGCTTCTCGTGCTAGTATAAGCTCTTTGTAAATTGTTGGAAATTTAGGTCACACTGCCTGCCGATCACCACTGATGAGTCGTGGATCGACGAAACGGCCGTCTGGTGGAAGCATGGTAGTGTGAAATAAATTTCCAACATAACTTAAAGTCTTGTTGCTTTATGTAACAAGCAATTCTTAATTATATATAGCTTTGATATAAGATAACCTAAAAAATGCAGCATAAAATTTTTTATTTACATAGGCGTTCGTAAATAGTAAAAAAAGGGGTAAAATGAAAAAAAAATTAAAATGTAAAAAATTTTATATTTAACTAGTTGAATTGGTGTTAAAAATACACGAGAAAAATTAATGTTCCATAGGCGTCCGTGAAAATTCTATAAAAGGGTCAGAAAAAATTTGTATCCGTGATAACTCAAAAACCACTTAACGGATAACCTACAACATGCAGCATAACAATTTTGTTTACATAGGCGTTCGTAAATAGTAGAAAAGGGGGCAAAATAAATTTTATAATAAAACTAAAAAAAATCAATTATTTTGCGTACAAGAACTTGGCCTAGATCTGAAATATAAAATACTCGTATAAATAGTGCCTCCAAAGAGAAGAAAAAGGCACAAAACCCGATACTTAAAAAAAAAAATAGCTGATGTCTAAAACAAAACAAAAATGTATTAAATTTAGATAAATGACAAAAAGGTCATAAAATTATTACTTTTACACTTAAATATGGAGAGCTATTCGTGCCTCGGGGGCAACAGTTTATTTTTCTTAAAATTACTACTTGAATATTTTAGATTACGTAAGAAACAACTTGTAAAGTACAACACAAAACCAAATAATTCATTAAAAAGCAAAAAAATAATTGAGATTATTACCAGTTTAACAATAATATAAGGCTGGTAAAAAAACTCATACTTTCAATTTATTTGTGTTCTCGGTTTCGCAAATATCACATTTGAATCTTCAGACTTAAAGAATAGAAGAATACCTACATGTATGTATGTCATATAGTACAAATCGAACAATTTTTCAAATTGCTGACAAGTATTAGACAATAACGAGGTTTGTCAAACTTGTACACAAAAATCAACGAGAACATAACACACAGGTCCATACAGTTTGGCGTAGCTAACTCATGAGTATAAAGGCGTACGAAATATGTGTATATAGTAGTATCTACTTGATATTTTGAAAAAAACGTTCGAAATAAAAGCAAGTAAGTAATCGTATTTTTTATTACAAAAGGAATGTGTGTTCGTAAATATAATAAAGAGAAATAATTTTGTGGCATAGCGGACAAAATTACTGACTTTAGCTATACACGGGATTTTGTTTAAATTAGCAGATTGCAGCAATTCCAAGCCTACATGGCTGGTAATTTTATACACGCTTCGTATGAGTATGAGACCACGACCAGTTTAGGTAAATTTGATCAAATCATGCTTATGTTATATTTAGTTATTAATACACATTTGTCTCTGTTAAAATTCCAGTACCACAAGGAAATAATAATTTTTGGAATATATGAAGTATACTTACTATATATCCGTTATAGGTATGTGAACTTTTTTATCAGAATGGTAGTAATTTGATAAAATATTTTGCATTACAGTCCGCTAAAATTAAATATATATTATTCGGTATTACTGTCTGACCACTATATCCTTTAGAACTATTTCATTCCGGTAATAACAATTTTGTTGTAAGTGATTAATAAATTTTACTTCAAGATTATTGTAATTCTAATTGGTAAGTTTTTTTAAATATATTATTTTTACACGTATCGCTAAAATGTCTCAATTATTTGAGATTAAAAATAAAATTTGTTTAATAAAATTATTATTGGCAACAAATCAGATAATAGCAAAAATACATTGACATTTCTGAGAAACTTCGTTCTACTTTTGCGTTCGCATCAGCATGACGCCAAACAAAATCGATCTGATTTATACACAAAGTTGATCTAACAGGCGCAGCCTAACAAATGAATGAAGGCAATGTATAGGTAAACTTCCAAACCAAAACACTAGCAGGATACCATTGTATCCTTCTGATACCATTAGTACATAAGGCAGAACGCTATTGTTTCAGGTATATATGCTGACGATAAGTACAGCGACATATTTGATTATATTAGGTATCTGCTATATCCTTATGTCATATACAATTTAATTGATGCTGGTTAAAAGTTTAAACAAAGTTTTATTTTTAATTGTTTAGTTCTATACCCTTTCTTCTAACATTTAATCCACAACTTTTCGATAATCAAAACACAAAATCTTATCCAAAAATAGCATTGAAAATTTAAACGATGACTAATTACCAGAAATTAGTCAAATACAACAACTAATTAACAATTTTATAATGAGCTTTAATATGTTAAAATGATAAAAAATAACAAACATGACAGGCTAAATAGCGCCCTATCACATCACGTAATTTAAGGAAACATCGTTTTAGGTGACAGAACTAAACCAAGAACCCCATAAACTGGGAGCGTCACTTCCCCCTCTGGATGCTAGACATGATTCATGTGTCAAAAGTTTAAAAAAGTACTATTATTTAAAGCAAACAAAATCGATAATTACCTTCCCGCCATTTTTGTTGAGTTCACCTTGTATCTGTAATCTGGTTTTGATTAGGTCAAGTGGATAAGTAACTGAAATATAAGAATAATTGATATTATTAAAAAATCAAAAGTGTAAACATATTTATTAAAAAAAAATATATAGAGCGCTTTTCTGCCTTTGTTTTCGTTCCAACGACGACCTGTTCGAAGACAGATTTGGTTAATTCGGAAGAGATTTCGGCCTTTGACAGCCTAAATCATCACTTATTGATTCGCAAATTTGGTTTGACTATATAATGTGCTTATAATTGTGCATATTGTCGTGGTTGGAGAGTTATTTGCAAGATAGATACGAGATTGTACGTGTAAATGAGTTGCACTCAAACCCGATTAACGTTTCTTCAGGCGTAGCCCAGGAATCAAATTTGGAGCCACTTTTTTCGATCGTTATTCGATCTGACCTCAAATGTTAAAGTAAAGTACATATTTATTACAACCGACTATCATTTGCTACAAGATGGTTTAATTTGGCTTATCCATTTGTGTCGTTGCATTTACTAACACTATAGATAATGTTATAATTGTGACGAATTTGTAATGTAATAATGCTAATGGCACACCCTATATTTATATTTTTAGATTCCTATTGGAATAAATATAACTTTCATAAAAACCCCTAATCGAATTTTGTATAATTCAGCAAACAATGTCTTCTCCAGATGGTAGTTAAGATTATATTATAAATTCGACGACGTCTACAAAATATGTATTTTGTGGAGTAGACGTCGTGGTCGTTTCATTTCCAAATACAGCCCACTGCTTTTGAAATTGATTACTTTAAGAAAAGTCATTATAAAATTTCACCCATAAATTAAAAAACTATCTCCTAATGATCTATATCAGCTAGCTAGATGTCCCACACCATCGGAAAAATCTGTCAAATTTCGATTTGCTATAATATGCATGTTTTTTTTAATTGGACACCATGTATTTGATACTTTTTTATGAAAAATTGATTGATATACAGGGGGTTTGGTAATGAAACCGACATACGTTTACAGTGGATAGAGGGTACCAAGCTGGTTCTAAATATACCATTCTTAGTGGGTCTACTGACCTCTATTAAAAATATGGCAATATGGAAAATGACACTCTTTACTACAGATTTTTATGTAGTTTTTGAACCAGTAAATGCACTGGAAATTTTCGGATATACAGGTTCGACACAAAAAAACTAGTAATTTTTCAATATAATCTTAACTACCAGCTGCAGAAGACATTGTTTGCTGAATTATACAAAATTCGATTAGGTAGTTTTTATGAACGTTACCTTTATTTATTCAAGAAATCTAAAAATATAAATATTGGGTGTGTCGTTTGAATTTCTGGTGATAACGACGGTGCAGCATTTTTGAGACGCCCTATATTATTAACAACCAAATAAAAAAAATAAAACCAAGAAACTTTTGTATTGCATGCTTTTTTTCTATGTGTCGGTTTTACTATGAAACCCCCTGTATAATGTCCTATACATAAATGTAACAGTTTATGAAATACTTGAACATCTATTATACGTTTTTAGTTCTCCATATCATATATGTAATATATGTATATATGGAGACTATTAGTTTCATGAAAAAAATTTTTTTTTTAATTTCACCGGAAATACTTGTTTTTGGTCATTTTATACATAAACTAGCTGTTGCCCTCGAGGCACGAATAACTCTCCATATTTAAGTGGAAAAGTAATAATTTTATGACCTTTTTGTCATTTATCTAAATTTAATAAATTTTTGTTTTGTTTTAGACATCAGCTATTTTTTTTTGTATCGGGTTTTGTGCGTTTTTCTTCTCTTTGAAGGCACTATTTATACGCAGATATTTTATATTTCAGATCTAGGCCAAATTCTTGTACGCAAAATAATTGATTTTTGAGAGAAAGATGTTTGTGGCGACACCTAGCGTGAACAGGCAATATGCCGGGTGAAACACAGTTCACTAACGACGGCCGGATAAGAAGTAATAACTCCATTATATCCTATTGCCAACACTAGATGCGCCCGAAAAATAGGATATAATGGAGTTATTACTTCTTATCCGGCCGTCGTTAGTGAACTGTGTTTCACCCGGCATATTGCCTGTTCACGCTAGGTGTCGCCACAAACATCTTTCTCTCAATCAATTCTCGTGCTAGTATAAGCTCTCTGTAAATGTTGGGAATTTAGGTCACACTGCCTGCCGATCACCACTGATGAGTCGTGGATCGACGAAACGGCCGTCTGGTGGAAGCATGGTGGTGTGAAATAAGTTTCCAACATAACTTAAAAGTCTTGTTGCTTTATGTAACAAGCAATTCTTAATTGATTTTTTTTTAGTTTTATTATAAAATTTATTTTGCCCCCTTTTCTACTATTTACGAACGCCTATGTAAACAAAATTGTTATGCTGCATGTTGTAGGTTATCCGTTAAGTGGTTTTTGAGTTATCACGGATACAATTTTTTTCTGACCCTTTTATAGAATGTTCACGGACGCCTATGGAACATTAATTTTTGTCGTGTATTTTTAACACCAATTCATCTAGTTAAATATAAAATTTTTTACATTTTAATTTTTTTTCATTTTACCCCTTTTTTTTAATATTTACGAACGCCTATGTAAATAAAAATTTTATGCTGCATTTTTTAGGTTATCTTATATCATAGCTATATATAATTAGCCAATTTTTCTGGTATATTTGGGAAACATTTTTTTTTCGTTTTTGACTCTTTTTTTAAGACTATTTTCGAACACCTGTGTGAACTAATTCTTTTATGTAACATTTTTTAGGTTATATTCTATCACAACTATAAAAAATTATTCAATATTTCGGATAAGTTTAAGAACTATGATTTTTTAAATTTTTGAACCCTCTTTTAAACCCCTTGCCTACGCTCAATGTTAATCACCACCTATAAATAGCCTGTAGTATTTTCGTACCAAATGTGGTTAAAATCCGTTAAGTGGTTTTTGAGTTATCACGGATACAATTTTTTTCTGACCCTTTTATAGAATTTTCACGGACGCCTATGGAACATTAATTTTTGTCGTGTATTTTTAACACCAACTCAACTAGCTAAATATAAAATTTTTTACATTTTAATTTTTTTTATTTTACCCCTTTTTCTACTATTTACGAACGCCTATGTGAATAAAAATTTTATGCTGCATTTTTTAGGTTATCTTATATCAAAGCTATATATAATTAGCCAATTTTTCTGGTATATTTGGGAAACGTTTTTTTTTTGTTTTTGACACTTTTTTTAACACTATTTTCGAACGCCTGTGTGAACTAATTTTTTTATGTAACATTTTTTAGGTTATATTCTATCACATCTATAAAAAATTATTCAATATTTCGGATAAGTTTAAAAACTATGATTTTTTTAAATTTTTGAACCCTCTTTTAAACCCCTTGCCTATGCTCAATGTTAATCACCACCTATAAATATCCTGTAGTATTTTCGTACCAAATGTGGTTAAAATCCGTTAAGTGGTTTTTGAGTTATCACGGATAAAAAAAATTTCTGACCCTTTTATAGAATTTTCACGGACGCCTATGGTACATTAATTTTTGTCGTGTATTTTTAACACCAATTCATATAGTTAAATATAAAAATTTTTACATTTTATTTTTTTTTTATTTTACCCCTTTTTCTACTATTTACGAACGCCTATGTGAATAAAAATTTTATGCTGCATTTTTTAGGTTATCTTATATCAAAGCTATATATAATTAGCCAATTTTTCTGCTATATTTGGGAAACGTTTTTTTTTTTCGTTTTTGACCCTTTTTTTAAACTATTTTCGAACGCCTGTGTGAACCAATTCTTTTATGGAATATTTTTTAGCTTATATTGTATCACAGCTATGAAAAATTATTCCATATTTCGAATAAGTTTAGGAAATATATTTTTTTATGTTTTGACCCCTTTTCCACTATTTACGAACGCCTATGAAAGCAAGTTATTCATGACACATTTTATAGGTTATATTCTATCAAAACTATAAATAACTAGTTAATATTTCTGCTATTTTTAAGAAATACGTTTTTTTTTAATCTTTTTTACCCCATTTTACACTATTTTCGAACGCCAATGTGGTCTAATATTTTATGTTCAATATTTTAGGTTATATTCAATTAAATGCGTAAAAAATTATGCAGTATTTCGGATAAGTTTAAGAACTATGAATTTTTTTAATTTTTGAACCCTCTTTTAAACCCTTTTCCTACGCTCAATGTTTCCCAAAATCTAATCAGCTCCTTGCTATGCCCAATAGTATTTTTGTACCAAATTTGGTTAAAATCTGTTAAGCGGTTTTTGCGTTATCGTGCATACAGACAGACAGACAGACAGACATTTTTTTAAAACTACTTATTTATGTATAAAATGACCAAAAACAAGTATTTCCGGTGAAATTAAAAATTTTTTTTTTCATGAAACTAATAGTCTCCATATATACATATATTACATATATGATATGGAGAGCTAATAAGTAGTTTTAAAAAAATGTCTGTCTGTCTGTCTGTATGCACGAAAACGCAAAAACCGCTTAACAGATTTTAACCAAATTTGGTACAAAAATACTATTGGGCATGGCAAGGAGCTGATTAGATTTTGGGAAACATTGAGCGTAGGCAAAGGGTTTAAGAGAGGGTTCAAAAATTAAAAAAATTCATAGTTCTTAAACTTATCCGAAATACTGCATAATTTTTTACGCATTTAATTGAATATAACCTAAAATATTGAACATAAAGTATTAGACCACATTGGCGTTCGAAAATAATGTAAAATGGGGTAAAAAAGATTTAAAAAAAACGTATTTCTTAAAAATAGCATAAATATTAACTAGTTATTTATAGTTTTGATAGAATATAACCTATAAAATGTGTCATGAATAACTTACTTTCATAGGCGTTCGTAAATAGTGGAAAAGGGGTCAAAACATAAAAAATATATATTTCCTAAACTTATTCGAAATATGGAAAATAGTTTAAACTAGCTGTTGCCCTCGAGGCACGAATAGCTCTCCATATTTAAGTGTAAAAGTCATAATTTTATGACCTTTTTGTCATTTATCTAAATTTTTGTTTTGTTTTAGACATCAGCTATTTTTTTTTTTTGTATCGGGTTTTGTGCCTTTTTCTTCTCTTTGGAGGCACTATTTATACGCAGATATTTTATATTCCAGATCTAGGCCAAATTCTTGTACGCAAAATAATTGATTTTTTTTTAGTTTTATTATAAAATTTATTTTGCCCCCTTTTCTACTATTTACGAACGCCTATGTAAACAAAATTGTTATGCTGCATGTTGTAGGTTATCCGTTAAGTGGTTTTTGAGTTATCACGGATACAATTTTTTCCTGACCCTTTTATAGAATTTTCACGGACGCCTATGGAACATTAATTTTTGTCGTGTAGTTTTAACACCAATTCAACTAGTTAAATATAAAAATTTTTACATTTTAATTTTTTTTTCATTTTACCCCTTTTTTTTACTATTTACGAACGCCTATGTAAATAAAAATTTTATGCTGCATTTTTTAGGTTATCTTATATGAAAGCTATATATAATTAGCCAATTTTTCTGGTATATTTGGGAAACATTTTTTTTTCGTTTTTGACTCTTTTTTTAAGACTATTTTCGAACGCCTGTGTGAACTAATTCTTTTATGTAACATTTTTTAGGTTATATTCTATCACACCTATAAAAAATTATTCAATATTTCGGATAAGTTTAAGAACTAAAATTTTTTTAAATTTTTGAACCCTCTTTTAAACCCCTTGCCTACGCTCAATGTTAATCACCACCTATAAATAGCCTGTAGTATTTTCGTACCAAATGTGATTAAAATCCGTTAAGTGGTTTTTGAGTTATCACGGATACAAATTTTTTCTGACCCTTTTATAGAAATTTCACGAACGCCTATGGAACATTAATTTTTGTCGTGTATTTTTAACACCAACTCAACTAGTTAAATATAAAAATTGTTACATGTTAATTTTTTTTATTTTACCCCTTTTTCTACTATTTACGAACGCCTATGTAAATAAAAATTTTATGCTGCATTTTTTAGGTTATCTTATATCAAAGCTATATATAATTAGCCAATTTTTCTGGTATATTTGGGAAACATTTTTTTTTCGTTTTTGACCCTTTTTTAACACTATTTTCGAACGCCTGTGTGAACTAATTCTTTTATGTAACATTTTTTAGGTTATATTCTATCACAACTATAAAAAATTATTCAATATTTCGGATAAGTTTAAGAACTATGATTTTTTAAATTTTTGAAACCTCTTTTAAACCCGTTGCCTACGCTCAATGTTAATCACCACCTATAATTATCCTGTAGTATTTTCGTACCAAATGTGGTTAAAATCCGTTATATGGTTTTTGAGTTATCACGGATACAAATTTTTTCTGACCCTTTTATAGAATTTTTACGGACGCCTATGGTACATTAATTTTTGTCGTGTATTTTTAACACCAATTCATCTAGTTAAATATAAAATTTTTTACATTTTAATTTTTTTTTATTTTACCCCTTTTTCTACTATTTACGAACGCCTATGTGAATAAAAATTTTATGCTGCATTTTTTAGGTTATCTTATATCAAAGCTATATATAATTAGCCAATTTTTCTGGTATATTTGGGAAACGTTTTTTTTTTCGTTTTTGACCCTTTTTTTAAACTATTTTCGAACGCCTGTGTGAACCAATTCTTTTATGGAATATTTTTTAGCTTATATTGTATCACAACTATGAAAAATTATTCCATATTTCGAATAAGTTTAGGAAATATATATTTTTTATGTTTTGACCCCTTTTCCACTATTTACGAACGCCTATGAAAGTAAGTTATTCATAACACATTTTATAGGTTATATTCTATCAAAACTATCAATAACTAGTTAATATTTCTGCTATTTTTAAGAAATACGTTTTTTTTTAATCTTTTTTACCCCATTTTAAACTATTTTCGAACGCCAATGTGGTCTAATATTTTATGTTCAATATTTTAGGTTATATTCAATTAAATGCATAAAAAATTATGCAGTATTTCGGATAAGTTTAAGAACTATGAATTTTTTTAATTTTTGAACCCTCTTTTAAACCCTTTGCCTACGCTCAATGTTTCCCAAAATCTAATCAGCTCCTTGCCATGTCCAATAGTATTTTTGTACCAAATTTGGTTAAAATCTGTTAAGCGGTTTTTGCGTTTTCGTGGATACAGACAGACAGACAGACAGACAGACAGACAGACAGACATACAGACAGACAGACAGACAGACAGACAGACAGACAGACAGACAGACATTTTTTTAAAACTACTTATTTATGTATAAAATGACTAAAAAGAAGTATTTCCGGTGAAATTAAAAAAAATTTTTTTTTCATGAAACTAATAGTCTCCATATATACATATATTACATATATGATATGGAGAGCTAAAAAAGGGTCAAAAACGAAAAAAAAAACGTTTCCCAAATATACCAGAAAAATTGGCTAATTATATATAGCTTTGATATAAGATAACCTAAAAAATGCAGCATAAAATTTTTATTCACATAGGCGTTCGTAAATAGTAGAAAAAGGGGTAAAATAAAAAAAATTAAAATGTAAAAATTTTTATATTTAACTAGATGAATTGGTGTTAAAAATACACGACAAAAATTAATGTACCATAGGCGTCCGTGAAAATTCTATAAAAGGGTCAGAAAAAATTTGTATCCGTGATAACTCAAAAACCACTTAACGGATTATAACCACATTTGGTACGAAAATACTACAGGCTATTTATAGGTGGTGATTAACATTGAGCGTAGGCAAGGGGTTTAAAAGAGGGTTCAAAAATTTAAAAAATCATAGTTCTTAAACTTATCCGAAATATTGAATAATTTTTTGTAGTTGTGATAGAATATAACCTAATAAATGTTACATAAAAGAATTAGTTCACACAGGCGTTCGAAAATAGTCTTAAAAAAAGAGTCAAAAACGAAAAAAAAAATGTTTCCCAAATATACCAGATAAATTGGCTAATTATATACAGCTTTGATATAAGATAACCTAAAAAATGCAGCATAAAATTTTTATTTACATAGACGTTCGTAAATAGTAAAAAAGAGGGGTAAAATGAAAAAAAAAATTAAAATGTAAAAAAAATTTATATTTAACTAGTTGAATTGGTGTTAAAAATACACGACAAAAATTAATGTTCCATAGGCGTCCGTGAAAATTCTATAAAAGGGTCAGAAAAAAATTGTATCCGTGATAACTCAAAAACCACTTAACGGATAACCTACAACATGCAGCATAACAATTTTGTTTACAAAGGCGTTCGTAAATAGTAGAAAAGGGGGCAAAATAAATTTTATAATAAAACTAAAAAAAAATCAATTGTTTTGCGTACAAGAATTTGGCCTAGATCTGAAATATAAAATATCTGCGTATAAATAGTGCCTCCAAAGAGAAGAAAAAGGCACAAAACCCGATACAAAAAAAAATAGCTGATGTCTAAAACAAAACAAAAATTTATTAAATTTATATAAATGACAAAAAGGTCATAAAATTATTACTTTTACACTTAAATATGGAGAGCTATTCGTGCCTCGAGGGCAACAGTTTATTTTTTTTACTTTCCCGGGCCAGGAACGAACGCGCTAAAATTGAGATACAGACGGATATAACAATTTTGAAGTCCCCTGAGACGACAAAGACTTAAGAAAATAACAATTTTATTTAAAAATTAGAAATTAAAAAAATATGCAAGAGCTGGGATTTAAACCCATACCAGGACCTTGTATGCAAAACCCGCACTCTAGCACTGACGACACCGATGATTATACGAATTAACTTCTCTAAGAGATAAAAATACAACTACCTAATTGGTGAAATTTTAAACGCAATTTTCTCGAGAACTATGGAGGTGAATTTCAAAAGTAAACTATTGCTGTAAGCTTTCAAATGATGTATCACTCGACCCCTACTGCTATTTAAGAATTTGAGTGTTGTGTCCACCAAAATCACAGGGTTAAAGCGAATTCAACCAAAACCTAATTGGTTCATCATAGGATTTCCCCAAACACATATGCCAAAAATTTAGCTCAATTGGTGGAAGCGTTTAGGCACTATCGTGGAAGAATACATACAGACAGATTTCCATCTGGGAATGGTCTTAATCATCACAGGGGAGTTCAAAATGGTTATATCGGTCTTTATCCAATTATTTTTTTTTACCGCGTTCACAATACTATCCCTCTGGCTCGGCAAAATAATAGTAATTTCTGCATTGAAATCATCCTAATTTGATGATAATTAATTATTGGTTTATTCTCTTTGTTTAAAAGCAATATTTAATCCCGATATCGTATCAGGATTATAAGTGAATATCAACTAATCTACATGAATTTGATGCATCAATATTTTACTGCTATTAATCTGTACCTACCTATACCCCATTTATTATTAAAAATAATTTAAAATATTAAAATGAATTTTCATAAGGTCGAAAGTGGCAAACAGCTAGTGGTGTTGTAATTTATTGGCAAATATAAAGTTAAGGACGAACCAAGTCGTCAGCTCGAAAAAAAACTGTGCACGTACTATTCGACGACTTGTGTCGTCAAATTGTTTACTTGCTAATGCCACGTTCAATAGAACATATGGTAGTCCCATGGGGTCAAGCTATGTAAGGTACTAAACAGTTTCTCAATGTAATTGGGAGACAATTATTATGAGTTATGGCTGCTGTAACCGCTCGTTGCCATGCAGAATAAAAACATCAGATATTGAGATCTCGCAAGAACCGAAGCAAGCAAGCGCAAAACGATCTTAGGGGTTGATTAAAATAGTTGACTTCACTGTTCATTTTGTATATGTTACAAGTTTGGCATGCTCTCAAAAGAGGTGCCTTGGTCTCGTAGTTGGTACGAAAGGCGGGAACATAGAAAAGCCTACTATTGCTTGCAAAAATTCGAGGACGATGAAAATTAACTTGGCGGAGCAGTTCTGAGCAATCTATGAGACTTTTGACAATTTTAAAAATAAACAGTTGACCTGCGTAAATCCGACGCGTTTCTAGTGAAAACACATAAAAACGGTCAAGTAGTATCTTATGATCAAACCCTCTGTGTGGCCACCTACCATCAAGCTTAAATGCCAAATATTTGAGGAATCTGCGCTGTACGTACTGAATGTGATCAATATGGCATTGATATATAGTTTTCCCCTTGAGCAGTACCGTCCACTCTTATTCTCTTTTCATCTCAAGTTAAACAAACCTGGAATCCTTGCTGATATTTTTCTGTATATATGTTCGTAAACAAAAGCAAAGATTAATTTACACAAGATTAATCTTTGACAAGAGTATGCGGGCACATCCATCACTAACATTCATCACACACGTAATCCCAGCTAAGGTAATACGCTGATCAACACAAATCGCTACAAACTTACGACTTTACTGCTGTTTTCATTGAGACTCAGGGCAAAACACCTTATATATTTTTTTCATTTTGAACAATATTCAACCTTCACGAAACATTAGGTGAAATCAACACAATATGTCTTACTTAATTACGGAACTGTGCCTCAAATCACCTCAAGATTTCACTTGATATCCGCCTTGGTGCGATGCTATTTTAACAAGCAATAAATTGTTGTTACTTCAAAAAATTTATAAGCATCGCTGGTATGATAACTAAAATTGAAATTATTTGTTACATACATATTATAACTAGCATTTAATAATTTAAAAGCCAATTGTTATAATAATATAGTTAATATAAAGAAGGAATTTAATCCAACCATATGATTTTATAAAATATTATTCAGTTCATATTAATTATTTAAATAAACAATTTTTATTACATAGTCTAGTCATAAATATTTTGTTTATCCAAATGCTAGTGTTACCTGCAATATTCGCAAAAACGATGCCATTAAATTATTAATTTTATTGTTCTTTTTATCTTTGATATACTAAAATATAAAGTATAACATTTTGCTTTTATGATTCAACTCGGTATTACGTAAACGTACCTACTTCAGTCCACGACCTATACGTTTGAACATACCTACCGGACAAAATGGCAAATTCCCGCCGAATTTCAATATACAGTGTGTTTCAAAACGACCGGCAATATTTAAGGGGGTGATTTGTCAGGTCATTTTATGAAAAGAAGTTCCCATAAACATATATACGTCCGGAAATGTATTGTTTCCAAGAAAGGAGGTGTTAAAGTTTTTTTTGTAAATAACTGTTTTTTGTAATTCCGTCAAATATCTCCTTGCCAATTTCTTTCAAATTTGGCAGGGTTGTTGCTAGTAATAGGGAGCTTATATGACCCTAACTAGATCAAAATTATCCAAAGTCCGCTAGCGTTGGGGGGGGGGCACTTAATAGAAATTATTGACATAGAAAATGTACTGACTGTAATTTCATGTCAATATTGTCCTGAGATAAAGCAACTAAAACTACAACTTTTTATCAAGTTGTATTTTTTTCATATGTTGCTTCGTTTACGAGCTAAAAATTTAAAACATTTTTCTACATACCAAGAATATATGCGAATAATTCGACTAAAAATCAGTAACGTTGATATTATATGACTCCGTATTTGATTCTGTCAAACTTGTTGAAGTTCCTTAACATGAATCACTATACAAATTTCGAAACGACCGACATGCATTTCATTTATGGACTCGCTGATGACAATGCATTAGAAGCTAGGCGATTGTACACTGAAAGATTTCCTCAGCGTATGACTCCTGATAGAAAAATTTTCGCAAGCATTCATCGCCGCCTTCATGAAACAGACACACTAAAACGAAGTGGAGGAATAGGAGGCCAAAGACAGCAAGAACGGTAGAGCTGAAAGAGTTTGTGCTGAACATGGTTGAAGAAAATCCAGACACTTCTACTCGAAGAGTTGCTGAGGTTTTGAATGTAAGTAATAGTCCTGGTTGTCGTATTTTTAAGGACAATTTGTTATATCCAAACCACATCCAACGCGTTCAAGCACTTATTCGTGCTGATGTTCCACCACGTACGCAATCTGTCAATGGCTTTTCCACAAAATTGTTGAAATTCCTCAAGTACAGATGTTGATTTTGTTTACTGATGCGCGAGTTTTTCAAGAAATGCAATACTAAGGGATTTTCATAATAACCATTTATGGTGTGATGAAAATCCGCATGCGATATTTGAAGATCATTTTCAACATCAATTCTCGTTGAAAGTTTGGATTGGAATTGTGGGTGACTGCTTAACTGTACCCGTAATTGTACTAGGAAGACTTACCAGAGAGGTATATCGCGACTTTCACGAACACACGCTTCGTGGATTTCTGGAGAACGTACCATTGGCAGTAAGAAATGCAATCTGGTTAATTCACGATGGTGCACCAGCACATTTTACCCGGGTTGCTTGTGAGTTTTTAACAGAAACATGCAGAAATCGCTGAATTGCCCGAGGTGGACCTCACTTATGGCCTGCACGATCCCGGAATTTAAACCCACTCGATTTTTTCATGTGGGGCCACCCGCAGTTCATAGTTTACGCTACTCCTGTGGAAAATGTGGAGGACCTAAAGAATCGCATTATGCTGGGTGTAATTCGATTAGAAACGACCCTGGTATTTTTGAGAGAGTTCGCCAGTCAATGAGTTGAAGATTGAATTCATTGATCCGAGCTAGAGGTGATTACTTTCAACAGTTTTTGTAATTTTTTGTATTACGTATAAATGTTAATTTTATTTATTTTCATCTTCCTTCGAAATGTTTTTTTTTTATTTTTAGTTGAATTATTCGCAAATATTCTTGGTATGTTGAAAATGTTTTAAAATTTTATCTCGTAAACGAAGCAACACATGAAAAAACCACAACAGATAAAAATAATTTCAAAGTCGTTTACTAATAATAAAAGGCCGCGCCAAAGTGATCCTTCTATGCCGTTATATGTTCGGTGGTATCACTCAATGGTATTAAAATTAATCCTTCGCCATGTTTCAGAAGTATTGTCGATCAAAAACTAGCAAAAAAAAAAATTAAATATATTTTGTACCCTACTGAAGAAATTAGCGGCTTCCAAGGATGCTTTTGCTATTTCATTAACTACTAGATTGAGTGCCTACCACAAGAAACATAGAATGCTCGCGATTTTAATTTGTTAATTCTAGCTTGCACACCTGCATTATTATCCCTCATATTGGACCCGTTGTCATATAATACCTATGCTCTCTAATATCTTGAAACTTTAAACCCAAATCATAAAGTTATCCAATTATAATTTCAGACATTTGCTTCCCTGTGGAACTTTCAACTGGAAGAAAATCCAAAAAGCTTTCATACGTTTTTATTTCCACTTCAGAATTAGATTTACCGATTGAAACATATCTAAATATAAGAGTAATTTGCTTGCGAACTCCAGGAATGCAATCTAAAATTATAGGATAGTATTTGGGTTTTTTGATTTCATTAATAATATACGATTTCACACTTTGATGCAAGAACTCTATTATCTCGTTTCAGTCATGATTTTTGTGCCTGAATATGAATTCTACAAATTTCGTGCTCTTTTAAAGTGTCAACAAGATGCTTCCAACTCTTTAGAGAGGGAGCTGACCACACAGCAGAAAATTTTACAGCAGAAGCCAAAAATGCAAGTACACTAAACAGTCTCTTAGAACTTGCTCTCTATTTGTAATTATACAATGGCTTACGCGAACCTTACCCCACCAAGCGGTCTATACTAAAAGGTTGTAAAAAACTTTCCTTAGGTGCCAGATTGGTGTCAATTTTTATAGCATTTGGTATTAGTTCCAGTTGGTTTAGAAATAGTGTTTCTGTTTTATCTTTGTCATCTCTGGCGATTATGTGATTTCTTTCTAGTATTTTCAGATTTGATATTGGACACTCTGAGTCGTTATTTGCTTCGGTATTAGCGGACGTACTCTGTAAATAATTCTTTAAAATACCAGCTTGTTTCTGCCTTTGTGTAACGAAAGAACCCGTTTATAATAATTTATTTTATGATATTTTTCCTATTCCTGATTTAAACAGCGATTTGCCTGCTGTTCTATGTGTGAACCTAGCCTGGTTTATGTAATTTTTTGGTTTTATTTAAAATTATGAATTACAATTATTGTATTCGCTTTTAGACAGTAAATAAGAAATGCAAATTTTTGGCAAAGAAAAATATCGTCAATTATAAATTTCGGTTAATTGTTTTTTTATTTATTAGTAGTTTCTCACATTCACGGCCGAAACGGAGTCCTTTAGATTTGCCGTCCCGGATAATTATCCATGTTTGCAGACCCTAGAGCGGACACAATGCTAGATATGAACATACACGTTAGGGATACGGTTACCATACACGGTGTCCTACGGTGGTAACCCATTAGATTATTTCAGAAACTACTTCGAATTGAATTTTGAAAATTTCAGTGTCTATATTGTTACATATGCTCTTCTCAAATAATATAATAGCAACGGCATAGCACTTCTGGTTATACCGGAAGTTGATGGCAACTTTGTTATTTTAAATGAAACACCCTATATATTATTACATTTTTGGATTCTAAATAAGATTTCAGACATATTTCATGTATCATGTCCTATACCTAACGTCAGTCATTTTTGACTTATATCAAGATTTATGTCAAAATTGACAGTTTAGGGCTCCATGAGAATTCCGTTTTTCCTTGTAAATCAGTATTTAATAATTATTTTGCAGGTATTTTCTTATCAGGTGGGATCTTCTTTTTCGAATTGACAAGACATTTTCTGATTAGTTTATACAGGATGGTCAAAAAATTATATTGAAAACGGTTCAAGAAAAACAGTTGAAAGTCAACTTTTTCAAATGGAATGGGTATATTATTATTATTTTATCTTCCTTAACATTAAAAAATAATGCAATTTTGTAATCGGTTATCACTTTCTAAAATGCATAGTTTTCGAAATATCGTCATTTTAAATTTTTCTGCAGCGCCTACCGTTGTCTCTCTGGAAGCTAGCTAATTAATTTAGTTAGCCATGAAATTATGGTCATTTTAACGTCAAACTAAACGTCAAATTAATAAAAATGAAAAATACTTATTGATATTATAAATTTATTATTAATTCATGGAGAATAAAATAAAGTGATTAATATCACCTGTAGAGTATTAAACGAGAGAAACCCCCATTTGCTAACGATGACTAGAGAAATTAGGAAGAATTTTGAGAAATCATTTAGAGCAGGTTGGGAGGTATACAAATCAAGTATTACAACGAACTAAGACTAAAATTTAAAATAATACAGCAGAAATGAACAGAAGATTAAACTAAATAAATGTTCAACTAAAAAAAGTTAATCAACTAACGATACAAAAATAATTTAATTGTTCGATATGACCCCCATTTAAAATGACGATATTTCGAAAACTATGCATTTTAGAAAATGATAACCTATTACAAAATTGCATTATTTTTGAATGCTACGGAAGATAAAATAATAATAATATACCCATTCCATTTGAAAAAATTGACTTTCAACTGTTTTTCTTGAACCGTTTTCAATATAGTTTTTTGACCACCCTGTATAAACTAATCAGAAAATGTCTTGTCAATTCGAAAAAGAAGATCCCACCTGATAAAAAAATACCTTCAAAATAATTATTAAATACTGATTTACAAGGAAAAAACGGAATTCTTATCGAGCCCTAAACTGTCAATTTTGACATAAATCTTGATATAAGTCAAAAACGACTGACGTTAGGTATAGGACATGATACATGAAATATGTCTGAAATGTTATTTAGAATCCAAAAATGTAATAATATATAGGGTGTTCCATTTAAAATAACAAAGTTGCCATCAACTTCCGGTATAACCGGAAGTGCTATGCCGTTGCTATTATATTATTTGAGTAGAGCATATCTGACAATATAGACACTGAAATTTTCAAAATTCAAGTCGAAGTAGTTTCTGAAATAATCTAATAGGTTGCCACCGTAGGACACCCTGTAGGTTCAGTTCTTATCCAGCTGTGCATTTTTGACATATTTTTAGCGAATCTTCTACCATTGATCTAAAAGGAAGTTCACTAGTGAAAATAATTCAGTAATAATACTGAGTGAGTAGTGGAGCATTAGGCTAAAACAAAGTCATACAATCCTACTTAACTTAGCCCATGAAAAGTTACCCATTTTTCACCAGGCAATTTGAAATTTATCATCTACACACAGTCCAAGCAAGAACATAAACTATTTAAACTGCTTCTTCCGAACACCTATTACAGCATAATCTTCGGCCGAAGTTATTCTGTTTTGAACAAGCACACTGGGAAAATCACAGTATCCGATCGTTAGTAACAACAAAGGCAAATATTTTTAGTAGATTTTTAAAAAAAATCAACTATTCAGGAGATCGACACAACCGAAATTTTGAAAAATTTTTATGCAGTACTTCATTTTATGACCCCTGGATCCTAAAAATGACCTCAGTTCAAAAGTTTATATATCTATATATATATATATATATATGAAATCTTCTTTTTCTTTTTCAACCGTACAGATAAATTAAGAGCAAAAAATATCGGGTATGCGGTTTGTAAATTATTTTTTTTTTCCTTTATTACTCAATATTTCGCCAATGTTTATTGGCTTCTTCAGGAGCAAACTACAACAAATAATTTATATATAAGTACATCAATTTAAGCATAATACCTATATGAACTTACAAGGTAAGAGTTCTTTTTTATTTTTAAAAAACCATTAAGGAGGTATATTATGTTGTTTAAGGTGTTACAACCAATTTGCCTGCTATTCACAGATTTAAACACATCCAATACAGAACAAAAATCCATCATATATTCAAATAAAATCAGTTGAATCGTTAATAAAAAAAATACATACAAAGATGTATAGCAGTTGGCAAGAAAAAAGGTGAAAACTATATCGATGGTACGATGAATATTTTATACAGTGTGCTGCTTTTTTCATTTTTAATTTATTTTTATACAAAATACTATATGGAATCTAAAATATTGCAATAAATGTTACTTAAGCCATTGGTGCCTTTGAATTTATAGAGTTTTTTATGTTTTTTCTAATTTGGTACATTTCTAGAAACAATCTGTTCTTATAATTTGATTCTCTATTTAATATTTTTACATTTGAAAAATCAAAGGTGTGCCCTGTTTGTAAGTTGTGTTGAACAACAGCACATACGTTTTTTCCCAGCCTACAATCGCTCTTATGCTGAGTTATTCTCTGCTTGACCCACTGACCTGTTTGTCCTATGTATATATATATATATATATGGGATATAGAAACTTTGCGTCACGTTCTAGGCCGCATTTTTTGACCAATCGAAACAAAATTTGGTTAAAAAATCGGCTAGGTCATGGAATCGCGTGAGTTCGTTGGCGATTGAAATCGGAGAGCTAATTTCAGAATGGCGGCCTGTCAAAGTTTTAAAAAAATCATATTTTTTTCGTTGTTAATAGAAAATACCGATGTTACATATCAAATGATAGAGCACTTAAATCTCTACAATATTTATTTGGAGAGTTTTTTCATCGCTGGCATATTTAAGTAAATGTAAGTCAATATAAAGTAACAAAAAATAAAAAAAAATATCATCACCCGCTATACCTGTAATTATTTTGACAAATAAACACCTGTGAAATAACAATAAGACCGTACTTATAGTATAATGGGTATTTCAGTTAAAATAACTGTCAATATGACACTTTGGTTATATTTGGCGAATGTCAGAATATTCCGTTATTTGTTTATTAATAGTGGGTGTCAGTGGTAGACTAAGTATAAATAAAAAATACAAAAATCAAAAATCTACTTTTCCGACCGGCTGCCATCGGGATTTTTTTAATTGTACTTACTGAATTCGGCATTGAAGGCTGCTACAACGGATACAATGTAAATACACCATAATGAATCGACATATTTCGGAAATTCTGCTTTTTGTGGGGGCACAGGTGGCATGGTCACTATTACAACCCCTGAAAAACAAATTCAATAAGTAGAACATTTGTGTCCGTAAATATAATAAAAAGAAAATAATTTTGTGGCATAGCGGACAAGATTGCTGGTTTTACCTACACAAGGGATCTTGTTTAGCAGGGCCTCAGTCTAATTCAGTAGAACCAGACCGAGGCATGGGTCGACAAATACTGTCGATCTGTCAATTAAACAAAATCCCTTGTGTAGCTACAGCCAGCAATCTTGTCCGCTATGCCACAAAATTATTTTCTTTTTAAATTCAATAAGGTTTATAAAAATGTTGTGCTACTTATTCAACATAAATTTTACACCTCACAGAGACCAAATACAATTTTCAGAAACATCGTATCGTCTAATGCATCGATGTTATGGATCTAGTTCTCTACGGAACCAAAGAACAATACATTCTGGATTACAAGGCAGATTAACATGAAAATCTTTTGACAGTTCTAACAACCAATCAAATTTTGTCATTTTGTGGCATATGAAACAATTTCACCCAATCATGTCAACATTACACTGTTAATTGCATGCAGTGCAATTATCAATCACTATGACAACACTATTAAGTTTGACAAATTCATTCCAAATAAATTTCAAAAGGTCACGTTTTGGCAATGCGAATGTTCAAAGTATAAAGAAAAAATTCCCAGAAATACAACCTACAGTCACAAATATATATTTGGGGAATATTTATGGAATTTTGCTGCGAACGAGAATATGAATTGTGTTATAATTTTTTCTGTCAAAAAATTTTCCAGCGAATATCCCTCGGACATTGACGAATGCCTCATAATTTTATGACAGTTTCTCAAGCTCGTTGCTTGGTAACAGCCCTCAGCATTCGGCCACAGTATAATAAATAATACAGTATTCTGTCTTTCACCATTTCACGTTTGCAAGTCGTCCTGCGCATATCGTCGCGCATGCCGCCATTATGGGTTACAACGTCAAAATAATCGCATTGACGTAGATAGATACAGTTCACTACTGTGTTCAATATATAGTTCATTGTCGGCGTGTACGAGATAAATAAATATTGTGTTTAAATCTAAATCTGTGTTTTGTGTTTTTGGTATAGTGTTCGTGAGAATTAAAAGGATTTTATTTTTATTAACGTGTCTTGGGATTCATACAATGAATAATCACGGAGGACATGTGTGTGTTGCAAAATGTTGTCCCAATAAGCGGTACACTTGCTCTAAACATTTTTTTCGCTTCCCCAAAGATCCTGTTAGGTGAGTAATAAGTAAAAATTAAGATAAATACTAGATAATTTTACGTTTATAACAACTATTTGTATAACCGAAAAATTTATATTACGAAATGACAGTATCTAATAGGTATGTTTTTAAACAAAATACAAGTGAAACATAAACACAAGTTGTCGCGTGGCTAGTTGTTATTTTATTGACAATATCATTATAAAGTTTCAAGAAGTTTTTGCCAAAATTTGCCTTTAAAGTTGCTGTTGTTGTAATTTGTGAATTAAACTACCCGTTTAACTCACTACAACGATATTCATAATAAACCACGAAAATTGAAATAAACGCGATTTATTAATAAAGAAAAATAACAAACTAAATACAAAACTGAAACGATTTTAACTGACCAATATAATATAGAAATTGAAAACTAATCAAAAATCTGACAATCTTAATTCTTTTTTGACAATAACAACTTTTTCCAGTAGTTACCATGAGCAACTGATACGTACGAACTTTTACTCATTTTCGTTGAAGATTACAGTGAATAAGGGCTATCACGTTTTATATTAGTTAAAAATAGCCACTCTAATTGACTTAAAAAATATTAAATAAAGCGTTTACTATAACTTGTGACGTAATCGTGCCTCCGTAGCTCAAGCCGGTGGTGGTCTTTAGGTTTCACAACAACCCTCAGGCCTGGGCGCCAGCTAAAATTAAAATTTTAGCAAAGGATATGGAAAAGGAACTGTACAAGATATGCCACCTACGTTTAATAAAAATATTATTTATTTAATATTATGTAGCAACAAAAAAATTAGTTAAATAACAAGATTAATACAATGAGAAACTATTTAAATAAAAAGAAATATAGGTACTTATAATATGTGTCTTTGATTTTATTAGGTTTAATCCCACTCTTAAATTTAGTAAACTATAAAAATAATAAAAATAAAAAACTTACAAACTTTAGTACTAGCTACCAAGATTGGTTAACAAAGTCTCGTACCGGTCCTCACGTAATGTGATTGGGACTCCTTTTGGTCGATAACAGGATACAAGGAGTATGAACAGATTTGGTCTGTATTTGCTGGGTGATGCGTTATTGTTCAATATGTCAACACACAGGTAGTCAAAGTTCCAATATTTTAACTATAGCCAAGAAGCCTAAAATTTGCGAAGCCACCGTTATGAAATGAATCTATTAAAAACTACTGCCAATTCTTACCTAATCGGTAATTAGGCTTCGCTAATTTAATCAGTAATATTTTCTTAATTTTCAAAATTAAACTCTGTATCGGTGCGTTTGCTGTTTCGCTTCTCGCTTCTAAATGCCTCTTTTTAACCCGCAAATTTACACACTTTCTACCTATTTTAGTATCAGGCATAGGTACTCTCTTTGAAAAACTCTCAGTGGTTCGAAATGACAAAAAGGGAAAAGGAACCAATGTATGTGGACATATTGAAACTTTACATACTTTAAACAGGTTGAAATATTTACAAAAAAATTACTTAAATTGAAATGCAAAATACGAGGGTCGTTAGTAAAGTACTCATTAATTTTAAATCCAAAAATCTGACCGTTACAAACTTAACAAAATAAAAAAAAAAATTGTTATATTAAAAAAAACAATAACCCATGGAGACTTCAGCTTTTCGAATTATCGACCATTACAGAAAAAAAATTAGATATATCAATTCAACAAACAAAATAAAAGTTAAATTTAGGTTAAGTTAGGAAGCACTGCTTCAACTTTTGTAAAAATGTCTTTTTTCACTAATAAAATCTTTATTATTGTTGTGTTTATTATTATTATTATTAAAAATCACCCAATCATGTCAACATTTAACTGATAACACCACTCAAGGTTGTTTTCAATCACTATGACACACCACACATATTTCTGAAATTGACAGCGATATTATTATGTACTTAAATATTTTTACAAAAATAAAAATACAGTACTGTGGTTAGAAACCAAAAACTATAATTATTCTTAGTCAGGACCTGTTTTGTAACCCAAAATGGCGGCATCTTACGTCACACTTTTTTTCAAAGTGCGAACGTGGAGACGGAATGCTGTACTTATTAATGCTGTGATTCGGCTTTCGATCGTCATAAAATTGTCTCGTCTATTATCAATATCCTAGGGATATTACTACTGAAAATAAGTTAGTGTAATATTGTACAGGGTGGGTACAGTCCCTTTTCTCAGAAACTACTGACTCGTTGTTAATACAAAATTTTATTGGTTTCAAAGAAATTCCAAAATTATTTGAGTGTTAATCTGAAAAGTGGTGCACCGACAATAACTCCAAAATTTCAAATGAAACACTATATATTTTTACATTCCTTGGAATAATTAAAGGTAAGTTTCATAACAACTCCCTAATCGAATTTGTGTAATTTAGACAGATATTAAGCTTAGGTATATAGTTTTCTTAACAAATTTATGATCTCAGCAGTTAAGATTATATCACAAAACTTCACCAATAACTTAAAACAGCTACTTTGTAACGATCTGCGTGTGAAAAATTTTGTAAATTAAATTTCGATGTGCAATATCCAAGTTGTATTAGATAATTTTTTGTGAAAAAGGTTAAAAATACCTATCGATTCATCTATGTCCTTATACCTCAATCTAATAGTTTATGAAATAATTAGAAACCAATATCTATGCGCGTAATATCGAGGATCGAATTGACATTAATCCTAACGCTTTTTGGTCATGTATCAATGCTAATAATCGTAAATCGAGAATACCCGGTGTCATGGAATTTAATAAAAGCGAATTTGAATCAATCATTGCTGCATGTCCCGAGTATTTTGAAAGTGTATTTGTAACATTAGCTCTCTTGCGGGGTTTTGTGGGGGTGATGTCTGCTTTGATAACATTACTGATACAGAGATAATAAAAACTTCGCGTAAATTAAAGAACAAGTGCACTTCTGGCCCTGGTAACATTCCTTCGCTTCTGGTGAAAAACACAGTTGGAGTCCTTAGTGGTCCTTTCTCTATAATTTTTAATTTAATAGCTAAAACTCACTTCCCCTCGGTTTGGAAGAATGCTAAGGTTTGTCCGGTGTTCATGTGTGGCAATAGATCACAGATCTACACAGCCTGATCTCTATTCTTTCCAATTTCTCAAAGTTGCTGGAGGTGGTTTTGTATAATCGAATTTATATAGGTGTTGGTCTTCTACCAGCACGGATTTGTAATAGGAAGATCGACTGTTACAAACCTGGCCGTTTTCACGCAGTATGCATCCGAAGCGTGGGATTCTCGAGGTCAGGTTGACGTCATATATACCGACTTCAGTAAAGCGTTCGATATGATCGATCATTCGGTATTGGTTAGAAAGCTTCCTGCGTTCTGGTTAAGCTACTGTGCTGTTCTTTTGATAAATTCTTAAATTAGCGGTAGAGATCAGTTTGTTTCTTATAACGGTTATAAATCAAGAAGCTACCACGCAATATCAGGTTCGAATCTAGGTCCACTTCTGTTCAATCTTTTTATTAACGACCTGGGAAAGAATTTAAAATCTTTCACGTTTTGCAAATTGGTGTCAATTTGTATAGCATTTGGTCTTTGTTCCAGTTGGTTTAGAAATAGTGTTTCTTTGTCATCCCAGGCGATTATGTGATTTCTTTCCAATATTTTCAGATTTGATATTGGACACTCTGAGTCGTCATTTGCTTGGGTATTAGCGGACGTACTCTGTGAATAATTCGTTAAAATGCTAGCTTGTTTCGACCTTTGTGTAACGAAAGAACCTGTTTATAATAATTAGAGACTTTATATATAAATCAATGCATGATATTGTTTCCTATTCCTGATTCAAACAGCGATTTGCCTGCTGTTCTATGTGGTACGCGCCTTAGTGAACCTATCCTAGTTCATGTTTTGCAAAATAGTCTGAATTTGGTTGGGGATTGGTGCGATGCCAATAATGTTATGCTGAACCCGGTAAAGTGCAAAGTTGTGTCATATACTATTGATTTTGAATATAGAATTCATGACACTGCATTGTCTCGTGTGGAAAATACCAGGGTTCTTGGTGTTACGTTCGATTGGCGCTTTACTTTCAGCGAACGCATAATCACGATGATAGCTACTGCATCCAAGACATATGGTATGGACATTAGAAATGGTAGATCTTTTTGCAATGTCAATACGCTAAAAAAATTGTACTTCGCGTATGTCAAATCCAAACTCTCTGATCTGGTATCCCTGCTATGGTTGTTACAAGCAAAACATTCAGGGAGTACAACGCAAATTTTTATAGTATCTCTGTTTTAAATAGGATTGTAGTTATCCTGAGCGTGGTGTGCCATATAGCTATTTAACGAGCAGATTTGGTGTGCAACCATTGCGATTGAGGCGGGATCTTATCATGCATAAGTAATTTTTATACAGTGTTTAACGGCGATATTGATTGTCCTGAGCTGCTTGGAGGAATCCATCTGCCTGTTCCGCGAATAAACTCGAGAAGTCATCAATTATTTCATTGTGATAGATCTAGAACCAATGTTATGTTGACGTCCCCATTGTCAACCATGTCTCGCGCGTTCATTGTGGTGTGCCAGAATTGTGATTTGTTTCAAGACACATTGAGACATATTTTGGCGACCGCAGAACTTTTGCTTGGTCGTGAGTATTGAATTTCATTACATGTTTATATTTTTTATGTTTATTTCATTATTTATATTTCTATTACTTTAGTTCTGTCATGTAACTTTTAACGTTTAATTTAGAAGATACTGTATTATTTATTATAATACTTATTACTTATTATAATTTTAAATAAATTATATCTTATGGTTTTCTCTAAATAAAATTATAGTGCTGAAGTGGTCATTAATTTCTTTAAATATATTATGGCATGACATACTTATAGATCATGCTATACTAACCATAGAGTTAAAAAAAATCGCAAGGTATAATATATTTCTAATTATTCCATATATTCCACTATTAGATTTAGTTATAGGGCAGAGTGTATAATACTCTGTCCAAGAGAAGAATGGGATAGCATTGGATTCTTAGAAACGGTAGGAGTTACAATGTCGGTTAAATTAGAGAAAAGTTGTACAATTTAAACACCTTTTAAAGTATGTTTTCAAAAGTAAACGAACGTAAGCCGTTTTCGAGAATTTTTGAAAAAACGATTTTTTGCGATTTTAGTTTTTATTTATTTCTGACATTATTTTTACAGATACGCCTATGAAAACAAGTTATTTATAACACATTTTATAGCTTATATTCTATCAAAGCTATAAATAACTAGTCAATATTTCTGCTATTTTTAAGAAATACGTTTTTTCTAACCTTTTTACCCCATTTTACACTTTTTTCAAATGTCAATGTGGTCTATTTGTTTGGGTTAAATATTTTAGGTTATATTTAATTAAACAAACAAAAAATTATTTAATATTTCGGATAAGTTTAAGAACTATGATTTTTTTTAATTTTTGAACCCTCTTTTAAACCCCTTGCCTACGCTCAATGTTAATCATCACCTATAAATATCCTTTAGTATTTTCGTACCAAATGTGGTTAAAATCCATTACGTGGTTTTTGAGTTATCACGGATACAAATTTTTTCTGACCTTTTTATACAATTTTTACGGACGCCTATAATACATTAATTTTTGTACTGTATTTTTAACACCAATTCAACTAGTTAAATATAATTTTTTTTACATTTTAAATATTTTTTTATTTTACCCCCTTTTCTACTATTTACGAACGCCTATGTAAATAAAAATTGTATGCTGCATTTTGTAGGTTATCTTATATCAAAGCTAATATATAATTAGCCAATTTTTCTGGTATATATGGGAAACATTTTTTTTTTCGTTTTTGACCCTTTTTTTTAGACTATTTTCGAACGCCTGTGTGAAACAATTCTTTTATGGAATATTTTTTAGCTTATATTGTATCACAAATATGAAAACTTATTCCAAATTTCAAATAACTTTAGGAAATATATATTTTTTATGTTTTGACCCCTTTTCCACTATTTACGAACGTCTATGACAGTAAGTTATTTATGACACATTTTATAGGTTATATTCTATCAAAGCTATAAATAACTAGTTAATATTTCTGCTATGTTTAAGAAATACGATTTTTTAAAATCTTTTTTACCCCATTTTACACTTTTCGAACGCCAATGTGGTCTAATATTTTAGGTTATATTCAATTAAATGCGTAAAAAATTATGCAGTATTTCGGATAACTTTAAGAATTATGAAGTTTTTTAATTTTTGAACCCGCTTTTAAACCCACTGCCTACGCTCAATGCTTCCCAAAATCTATTCAGCTCCTTGCCATGTCCAATAGTATTTTTGTTCCAAATTTGGTTAAAATCTGTTAAGTGGTTTTTGCGTTTTCGTGGATACAGACAGACAGACTGACAGACAGACAGACATTTTTTTAAAACTACTTATTTATGTACAAAATGTCCAGTAAGTAGTGTAATGTTATTGGCACATTTTCACTACTGTTTGGGTGAACGTCTTGTTTTATTCAACTTTTAGATTACATTTTTATCCATAGATTTTTAGCACTCCATATCATATATGTAATATACAGGGTGCCCCGAAATTAACTTAAAACAATTTAAGCGTACATTCTACAAGCGAAAATAAGATTTTTTTCATATGAACAAATATCGAAAAATGCTTAGTTTTTCATATTATACAGGGTGTTATTTGTAAATTCCTGACGATGTGTTTTTAGTAATATTTCCGAAACGCGTCTCGATATCAAAATGAAATTTGGCACACTTACGTATCTTTGTAGGATTATTAAAAAATATGATATCTCATGGTTAGGAAAATGTCAGGGGTGGGTTAGGCTGGGGGGAGTCAGAACAAATTTTGTCCAAACTTTTTTTTTGTGCGCTTTTTTACCTTTTCTAAAAAGAATAATAAATTTGAGACTTTTGTACATAAAAAATGTTCGCTTGTTTCATAACGGTAGAAGAAGCCGTTTTCAAGATAAATGACTTTGAAAATTCCTATGCAAATATTATTTACGGCTAGGATTATATAAGAAACAGGGTGGATATGCGTATTCAGATTTGACAGAATATCTTCTCTCTTTCCTACAAAGATACATAAGTGTGCCAATTTCATTTTGATATCGAGACGCGTTTCGGAAATATTACTAAAAACATATCGTCAGGAATTTATAAATAACACCCTGTATATGAAAAACATTTTTCGATATATGTTCATATGAAAAAAAAAATCTTATTTCCGCTTGTAGAATGTCCCCTTAAATTGTTTTAATAATATGAAAAACTAAGCATTTTTCGATATATGTTCATATGAAAAAAATCTTATTTTCGCTTGTAGAATGTACCTTTAAAGTGTTTTAAGTTAATTTCGGGACACCCTGTATATTACATATATGATATGGCGAGCTAAAAATCTATGGATAAAAATGTAATCTAAAAGTTGAATAAAACAAGACGTTCACCCAAACAGTAGTGAAAATGCGCCAATAACATTACACAGTACTTACAGTGTTGCCAAGTTGTTTCATTTTCACTGTGTTTTCAATTTAGTGCACTATTACTGTTTAAACGTGTTTGAAAAACTGAAGGTAATAAAAACCCAACCCAATACTAAAACTTACCCAAACTAACCTAACTACACCAACCCAATCTTACCAAAGTAAAGGAAAACAATATTTGCCGGAAAAAAAAATTGAAGCACGCAAATATATTTGGCAATATCGCATTGCCCGTTCTCGCACAACGTCATCAGCAGAAAAGGAAGAGTTTGTAAATGTTAACAAACTAGCCCTATATGGGTCATCAAGTTTAATAGACGAATATTCCATAATGGTAGATATAATTAGGGGGTAATGGGTTTTTTTTTTCTTTGAAAAGAAGGTAGGCAATTTAACATTGTATTATTTATTTAAGACAAAAAACTATATGTTCCAACGATTATTAAGTTTCATTCAGCTTTGGAAAAATCAAGTACTTTTCATGTTACCAACACCTATATAAAAAATCTGTGATACCTACACAATGAACGTAAACAGGACAGAACAAAATAAAATATCCAGAAGGCGTCATGCACGTTTTCAAACCATGCATCAGTGGATGTTTTAGAAAGGGTCATGATTAAGAAAAATAAACAAAACTTATGGGTTCTACATAACCTCCAGGATTTAGTTATGCAAGTCTTAAAAATATTTTGTACCAAAAATTAAAATATGTACTGTAAAGTATTTTTAAATCCCCCCTAAAAGACTTTCGACCAACCCAGACTAGACCTAATGCAAAAAATATATCTCGAAACAAAAACATATCAAAAAATGTATTTAATAAAAAATGAGTGTCACTAAGATCTATCCTAATACATAAAATATACATATTTTACATAATATGATTTATTTTAACTTTGCAACCCCCTCGACAACCCCTTAAAAAACATCCTACTTTCTCTACACCAACGATCATCAAAAACAATAGATACCGAATATTTGAAACTTGATATTAAATAAATATATCCAAATATCTTGCCACATGTTATTCTAGTAAAGGAAGTGTAGTGGTGGGGTCTGGTGCCCTAGCCTGCAGCTCGAAATAACTACTTTTTTTGGATTTTTTTTTTATGTGATCATTAAATAGACTATTTTGAACATAATTAGCTATGGTATTTTCACTTTTTTTAAGTTGATTATAAAATAGGCTAGAATAAGGACTTACAAATTTCATATACTATACTCGGCATTGCATATTCATAGCTCTTTCAAAATTATCATATAAATGATTAATTGACCTCTTTCAAACACATTTTAAGTAACAAAATTTGTAAAACAATTAATTAGTAACCAAATAATGATAGAAATTAATAATTCAAAACTTATTTACTACCAATTTATAATAACAATAACAGGAAACCTATAACCTATATGTCAACAATGCATTGGAAAAAACAGTCAACGTTGCCTCGTTGCCAGATTGTATCTGATTTCATTAAATCTAATTATATTAATATAATTTAATTTTTCTACGATCATGCAAAGAATTACTAGTTTTGCAGTACCTATTGCAATAGTTTTCTTTCTACATCTCAGCTAAGTTGAACTGTTGTGATATGAATATTTACCACTCACCTTATTTTAAATTTTGAGTAGCGTTTAAAGAAAGAATGCAACTCTCGATAAATTTTACGTCTTTGGATCTGATGCATGCGAACAGAACGTCAGGTAGTTCGTGATATGTTTATAACTAGAGAAGACGAGGCCAATTGGGAGTAAGTTAACTAGGTTATGTAGGTAGCTAGGACCTTATTATTTATATATTTTTTCTGTGACGGGAAAAAAGTTTGACATATTATCTCTGTATCCTACCAACCTAACTAACCTCCTACCTACCTAATTAACCTCCTACCTACCTAACTAAACTCCTACCAACCTAACTAACCTCCTACCTACCTAACTAATCTGAAACTTAGACCTCATGCGCAAATATCGGGCCTGCACTTAGCAAGGGCTTCGTCCTTGCTTTCCTACTTAACTACCTACCTACCTACCGACCAAACCTCCTACCTACCTAACTAACCTCCTACCTACCTAACTAACCTCCTACCAACCTAACTAACCTCCTACCTACCTACCTAACTAATCTGAAACTTAAACCTCATGCGCACATATCGGGCCTTCACTTAGCAAGGGCTTTGCCCTTGCTTTCCTACTTAACTATCTACCTAACTAACTATCTACCTACCGACCAAACCTCCTACCTACCTAACTAACCTCCTACCTATCTTACTAACCCCCTACCTACCTAACTAACCTCCTACCTACCTAACTAACCTCCTACCTACCTAACTAACCTCCTACCTACCTAATTAACCTCCTACCTACCTAATTAACCTCCTACCTACCTAACTAACCTCCTACCAACCTAACTAACCTCCTACCTACCTAACTAATCTGAAACTTAAACCTCATGCGCACATATCGGGCCTGCACTTAGCAAGGGCTTCGTCCTTGCTTTCCTACTTAACTACCTACCTAACTAACTACCTACCTACCTAACCTCCTACCTACCTTACTAACCTCCTACCTACCTAACTAACCTCCTAGCAACCTAACTAACCTCCTACCTACCTACCTAACTAATCTGAAACTTAAACCTCATGCGCACATATCGGGCCTTCACTTAGCAAGGGCTTCGCCCTTGCTTTCCTACTTAACTACCTACCTAACTAACTATCTACCTACCGACCAAACCTCCTACCTACCTAACTAACCTCCTACCTACCTAACTAACCTCCTACCTAACTAACCTCCTACCTACCTAACTAACCTACTACCTACCTAACTAACCTCCTACCTACCCAACTAACCTCCTACCTACCTAACTAACCTTCTACCTACCTTACTAACCCCCTAACTACCAAACTAACCTCCTACCTAACAAACCTCCTACCTAACTAACCTCCTACCTACCTAACTAACCTCCTACCTACCTAACTAACCTCCTACCTACCTAATTAACCTCCTACCTACCTAACTAACCTCTTACCAACCATTTTTTGCACTATTTCGATTGACAGTTTGTGAGAAATCGAGTTTAAATGACAGTGATATTTTGCGTTCCTTTTACTACAAAAATCAAAATATTGAATATCAAATTATTATGTAGAATGAAAATAAAATCTGGCAACATTGATACATTGAAGAATAATGACATTTGTTTCAAATTAAATAATACCAAACATAACCAATTTTTATTAGAACTGTTTATTATTGAGAAAATGATAATATTTATTACTGAAATTAAAACTACATAAATATTTGAACTTATTGTCCAATACGAGGTCCAATATGTACAAAGTTATCCAAGAATTGATGTAACTATGGAACTGAATTGATATAAGTACTATTTTAACACATTTAGTACCATAGTATGCGTGAGTACATAATCTAGTTTATTTTATAAACAACTTAAAAAAAGTGAAAATACCATAGCTAATTATGTTCAAAATAGTCTATTTAATGATCACATAAAAAAAAAATCCAAAAAAAGTAGTTATTTCGAGCTGCAGGCTAGGGCACCAGAGCCTAGTGGTGCCTTGGGGCGCCAGTTTATTTGATGTTTTTTGTTTTATTAGAGAAGTAATAAGTGTGTAAGCAAGCTCGTAAAATATTGTTATTAAACATTACCCATCTCTTCGGTCATTTCAAACTGTATTTCAAAATGTAGCCTATCTAGGTAAATTGAGGTTTACAAAAATTCACTTTATTTGAAACGAAACACAACACATTATTTATTAAATAACAGTGATGTTTTTTTTAAATTTATTAAAAACGTAATAAGTGTGTAAGAAAGATCGTAAAATATTTAATAAACATTACCCATCTCTTCGGTCACTTCAAACTGTGTTTCAAAATGTAGCCTATCTAGGTAAATTGAAGTTTACAAAAATTCACTTTATTTGAAACTAAACACAACACATATTAATTAACAGTGTAACGTTATTGTTTGAATAAACAAACTTTTACAAGTCGACTTCAGATATGTCAATAATCATACAAAAACAACTGAATTGTTATTATAAATTATTGTTAGTGTTACCTTTACTCATGGCTATCTCTGTTATTTCTCAATCACAAAAGAATAATGACGTAAAATTCTTAACCGAATAAAGCGATCGCGATCACGGAAAAAGTTTTCATTAAAGTATTAAATAGGTACACTGTTTAATATTACGTACTTTTTATTACTAAAAACACTACAGTATCTTGTTTAATACAAATTATATTTATTGTTAATAACATAGATTGAATTGAATAAGTTCGCAACAAATATTAACTAACAGTCGCATGTTCAATAACATAATGTGAGCGATATCAAAAATTTAAATTGTTATTTTTAGTCAAATCCCTTTAGGATTGTCATTAAGCAGGTATCTATGTCATTAATAATTTTTGTTGTTATGCATTTTGAGGGACGCAGGCATTTGTTACCTACCTACCTGTTCTAAATCGATAAGGTAGAAGATATTCCAAGTAATTTTGTGTATTTTTTCAGTAGGTAGGTAAAAACGTTTCAATTTAGTTGTCCCAGCAGAATAATAAAACTTATAGGTATAGTTGTAAAAGATGCCTAACTATACAGGCTGATCCACTAAGCGTGGCTAGCGGCTGTATCTCGGAAACTATTGGTCGTAGAACCTTGGGGAAAATTTGCTTCCAATTAAAGTGGTCATGAGAAAATTCTGGAAATTATTTTCAAGTTCCGCATTTCGCCACAAGGGGGCGTTATTTCATTTAAAAATTTAAAATGCTTGATTTCTGCGAAAATTCTCAAATGTAGTCAAACATTTGGTAACATCATGAGAAAGCCTAGATTATTTTACACCACTTTTGTCTGAGGCTTATTGATGTATGATCCTTAATAAGAGTGGGGGAAGCCCTTCAAAGTATAATTATTTAAATTGCTGTATCGTCTAAACCACTTCTTCGATTTTAAAAAACTTCAGATTGATTGGAAGAGAAAACCAAGCATTTTTGACTGCAGTATCCGCTAATACACAATAGTTCCTAATAAACTTGCCATTATTATAGGAGTCTGGTAGCATTCTCTTTCTGCACTGAACAATTGATACGTGCATTGTAGTTTATTTTTTTTTACAAATTCCTTTACTTGATTTCTACTCTCAAACTCTCTACTTTTTCATCACTTTCTAGCAAAAAAGATCCCTAAATGTGTGTTAAAAACATATTCTGGTTTTTAGATTTCCTAAAGATCCTGCTCGTAGACATATCTGGACAGAATATGTGTCTCGAATTAATTGGATACCAACGAGAAATGTACACAAATATAATTTATCCAGATCATGATTATCTTCCTGGACCATTTTCTGAATTTTCGAAATTCATTATTGTTTATATTGCTGGGTTTGTTGTTTTTAGTTTAAAGAAGCAAATTATTTGCAGAGAATGTCGAGATGCATGAAAAAGTGTTATTCTTTTATTATTAAAATGAAGGCAAAAAAAGGATTTACAAATTCCTTCAAAAGATGTTTTAGACATTTGCTTCCAATCCGAAAAGATCATAAAAAATCTTGTAGTAGCTACTAATGAAAAGTTGTCCGCAGGATTCATAATAAACCTTGTTTTAAAGGAATTTGTAAATAGTAATATTTTTCCTAATTTAGTTGTGCACGGTTTTGATCAAATCAGTGTTTGATACCATATACATTTACTGATCAAATCTATTGCGACTAAATATGTTAATACCAGGATGTATTATTTAAGTAAAAATAAAGTGGATAAGCATAGCGCAACATTTAAATAAAATTGTTTTGTTTAATATATAATTTATAAAGTACTAACGTCTTTTATTCCTGGATTTAGGTATCAAATATCAATAATTACCTATATTTAAGTATTTTGTACACTGCATAATATTTCAAAATAAAGTATAAACCCAAGCTGCAAATTTAAAACAAAAACGTCAACAAAAATAGTTAGTCCGGCTCTGGAGAATTCGCCATATTGGTATGCGCTTACGCCCCACCCAATGCACCCGTTTCTGTACAATGTAAAATAATGCTTATAGCGTCTCCTTATATCTCAATGACTGTGCCACAACGATTAGTGAACCAGTCTACTATACATACATTGTACATACTTCTAATATTTCCATGAAATCGGGCTTTACGAATTATTTTTTTTTTTCCTTACTTCGATTTGTTCACATTTTCGTTCTTCGGGTGATTTTCTAGGGCTTGGAACTGTTTTTGGCACTATTTTGGCGAATTTGGGAAAATAGATGGACACGCATGGGGTTTAAGTTTAGGTTCCATCCGGTTAAAGGTAATTATCCTCACGTATAATTTGGCTTTCAAAAAAGTGTTTACAACAACCTAACAATATACGCCACTGACTGTAATTTCATTTCGATATTGTTTTGAGATAAAGCAACTAAAATTACAACTTTTGTATCTCTTGTATTTTTTTCATATGTTGCTTCGTTTCCGAGATAAAAATTTAAAACATTTTTCAACATACCAAGAATATTTGCGAATAATTCAACTAAAAATCAGTAACGTTGATGTTATTTCATTGCGCCAATCATTTTGAATCTCTCAAATTTGTTGAAGTACCTTAACATGATCCACTATACAAATGCCGAGATGACCGGCATGCAGTTCATTTATGGACTCGCTGATGGTAATGCATTAGAAGCCAGGCGGTTGAACACTGAAAAATGTCCTCAACACATGGCTCCTGATTTGAAAATTTTTTTGTAAGTATTCATCGACGCCTTCATGAAACAGGCACACTCAAAACGAAGTGGAGGAACAGGAAGGCAAAAGACAGCAAGAACGGTAGAGCTGGAAGAGGATATACTGAATATGGTTGAAGAAAATCCAGGTACTTCTACTCGAAAAGTTGCTAAGGTTTTGAATGTAAATAATAGTACTGTTTGGCGCATTCTTAAGGATCAGAACATTGGAGCTTTTTGGAGGTTCTTTAATTCTAAAAGAGGATCTTCAGACCTGCCCTCGCGTCTATCATGGGGTGAACGAACGAGCGACGCCGATCAATGTGGGGCGGATTTGTTTGCTGCGTATTTTGAATCAGTGTATAACGAGTTGTCTTGACTCTCCGGTTGGCTGTGTCGGGGACACCCTAGTGAATGTTTCCGATCATCACATCTCTCTCTCAGATATTTTGGAGGCAATTGTTGGCTTGGAAGTGAGGAAGTCGGCCGGTCCCGACGGAATCCCAGCCTTGCTTCTCAGGAATTGTAGCTTTTCGCTTGCTAGACCGCTTCAAATTATTTTCAATCATTCGGTCTCCACTGGCACTTTCCCTGTATTATGGAAAACTAGTTTCATTACCCCTATTTTTAAATCCGGCAACAGAAATGAAGTAACAAATTACCGACCGGTCTGTATATTGAATTCAATTCCGAAACTATTCGAAAACCTGATCACTCGTTATCTGACGGCCACTCTGGGGCCATTGGTGATTTCCGATCAATTTGGATTTCAGGCAGGAAAATCTACCGAGCTCAATCTCCTCGAATTCACAAACTACTTATCCCGGGCTTTGCAGCACGGATATCAAGTTCATGCCATTTACACCGACTTCTCTAAGGCTTTCGACAGTGTCAACCATCGGCTTCTCATTGAGAAGCTTGGGATTGTTGGAGTCTCTGCGCCTATGTTGGACTGGTTGGGGAGCTACTTATGTGGTAGAACTCAGGTTGTCCGGATCAATGAGTTTCATTCCAGGCCCATATTAGTTTCATCTGGTGTTCCTCAGGGGTCTCATTTGGGCCCATTATTATTTAACTTATTTGTCAATGACATAGCGCAATGTTTCGTTCATAGTGAGATCAAGTTATTTGCTGATGATCTAAAGTGTTATAGGCGTATTGCAGGCCCATCCGATTGCTACCTTTTGCAGGAGGATGTTATTCGGCTTGTGCATTGGTGCGAAGCGAATGGGTTGGATTTGAATATATCGAAGTGCTTTTGCGTTAATTTTCACCGTACTAGGGATCCACTTTTTCACGAATACTTTATTGACCGGGACGCTTTGGATTATAAGACTTTGGTCAAGAATCTGGGTGTCTACTTGGATTCTTCACTGAGCTACACCGACCACATCAGGCGCGCGACATCGCGGTCCATTAAGATGTTGGGCTTCATCAGACGTTGTTCGGGGGATTTCAGTCAGATTGGTACATTCAGGGCCCTGTACACATCCCTTGTGAGGCCGCATTTGGAGTACGCCTCTGCGGTGTGGTCTCCATCTTATGTTTGTCACACTGTCTGTATCGAGAGGGTTCAGCACCGTTTTCTGAGGTACGTTCATTTTAGACTCGGCCGTGAACGACCCGTTAATTTTAACTTCAACTACGGCGTATTGCTGAGTGAGCTGGAGTTGGCTACATTGGGCGCCCGCAGGGTTGTCAGGGATCTGACTATGCTATATAAATTTTTAAACAATACTCTTTTATCTTCTAGTCTTTTATCCCAGATTGGTTTTCGTGTTCCCCCTAGACAAAGCAGAAGTTCTGATCTCTTTCACGTCTCGTTCCACCGCGCGAACTACGCTATGAATACCTTTGTCACCAGAGTGGCGCGACTGGCGAATCGTTGTTCTAATCATAACATCGATTTCTTTGCACCATTTGGTGAGTTCGCCGGTCGCTTGAGGAGGGGGGTCTAGAGATGAATGGTTTCCCTAATTCCTTGTTTTTAAAATTTAAAATAATTTAGCATTCATTAATTGCTTAACATCGGCGAGCGTTGGAGTCCTGCGAGCTGTTGTATGTCGCGCAATTGCTGGTTTTTTGTTTTTTTTTATTAAGTTCAATTGTAATGGATAGTCTAGAGTTAAGTAAGTTTTATAATTTCTGTATTATGTTGTATGCTATTGTTTTGTACATGTTGTAATAATGGACTTTGTCCGTAGATTAATAAATAAATAATTTGTTATATCCATACCACATCGAACGCGTTCAAGCACTATTCCTGCTGATTTTCCTCCACGTATGGCATTCCGTCAATGGCTTTTACACAAAATCGTTGAAATTCTCCAACTACTGATGTTGATTTTATGTACTGATGAAGCGAGTTTTTCAAGAAATGCATTAAGGAATTTTCAAAATAACCATTTAAGGAGTGATAAAAATCCGCATCCGATATTTGAAGATCATTTTCCCCATCAGTTCTCGTTGAACGTTTGGATTGGAATTCTGGGTGTCTTCTTAATTGGACCCGTATTTCTACCAGGAAGACTTACCGCTGAGGTATATCGCGACTTTCTGGAACATGCGCTTCCTGGATTTCTGGAAATCGTACCATAGGCAATAAGAAATACAATTTGGTTTATGCACGATGGAGCACCAGCGCATTTTAGTCGGGTTGCTCGTGAGTTTTTAACAGAAACATACGTAAATCGTTGAATTGGCCGCGGTGGACCTCACTTATGACCTGCACGATCCCCGGATTTAATGCGTTTAAAATATTTATCTCGTAAACGAAGCAACATATGTGAAAAATATACAATAGGTAAAAAAGTTGTAGTTTTAGTTGCTTTATCTCAAGACAATATAGAAATTAAATTATAGTCAGTGGAATATATTTGAGGGGTATAGATGCAAAACCCGCCAAGTCACATTTTTATGAAATCTGAGTTAGATACGGGAATTTGGTCTTTATAAGTACATGCATAAGGTCAAACATAATTCAGATGCATATTCCACCATAAACCATTAATAAATTAATGGAGAAAATACCCTTATGACTGCAAAATCCGTCTTGTCCAAAAACGTTTATTTGCAAACACCGCCAAGTCCGTTTTGGCCAATTGCAAAACGTTTGGACCGTCACGTGAACTGCGCTAACGGTTTTCAATACTTATTAGGCGGTAATGTTATTGTGTTTGTTAGTTGTGTTCGGACGTTATTCGGAGTAAAACTATATACTACGTAGATTCACTATTATTTTCTTGTGATGGATAATATTGGTATTTCTATAGAAAAGACGACTCCAGAATGTAGTCGAAAAAGAATCCTGCAGCGTGATAAACACAAAAGAGTGGTCGCTACCAAAAAGAGGTAACTATAAAGGCAAACTAAATTATCACTGAAACGAATTAATCGTGTAATGTTTTTAGATATTCGGCTACAGGTTTTCTGGAAAAACCGAGATGATGTCATAAAACTGAGTTACTGAAATGTAACTCCTTAACAATGAAGGAACTGCAATTTGTTCATGCAAGATTTTATGAAATTCCATCGAAACTTAAACAAGATGCTTTCATTTTAAAATGTTGCGATGCTAAGCTACCCAAAAGGAGAAGAAGTCGAGAGAGATATAGGCAGCACAGTTCATCAAAAACAGATATCAATAGATTATAGAATACCAAAAAAAAGGCGGCGAATGGATTCGAATTTGTAGAAATGCCTTTATGAAAATTTTGAACTTGAAAAAGGATAGAATTCAGGGTAAAGCGATTTTTCTTTGAAGGAAAAACTCCAACTGAAAATATAGGAGGCGATCGCGTTCTAGGAAAAAATTACCAAAAGAAGCTAGCTATGAGTAATTTTATTGAGAGTTTTAAATGTGTGGAATGCCACTACTGTAGGAGTCAAGTAAAGAAAAGAACGTATCTACCATGTGACCTGAATATAAGAAAGCTCTTCAAACTTTATACCATATCAGTGGAACCTTCTCTTACTGTTAAGGAACATTATTTTCGTTCGTATTTTGCAACGCACTATAATATTGGATTTGGAACTCCTATTACGGACGCATGCTCTGTTTGTTTAAAATATACCGAAAACATAAAAAATGAAAAAGACGAAGCGAAAAAAAAGGAACTGAATATTCTGCAGCAATTGCATAAACTTAAAGCGAAATCATTTTACAAACTTCTTAAAACTAACAGCAAGGAAAGGGAAGTTTTTTCTATGGATTGTCAGAAAAATTTAGCTCTTCCGAAATTACCTGGCCAGAAAGCTTATTTCTCTTCCCAATATAATTTTTACAATTTTTCAATTGTAAATGGTACATCAAATGCTAAACTTAATCCTGACACAGTGACAGCGTATGTATGGACTGATCTGGAATTACCAAAAAACTCAAGTGTTATAGCTTCAGCATTATTCCATAAACTATCCACACATAGATTCTCTAAAGTTATTACAGAAATTTTTATCTTTGCAGATGGCTGCCCTGGCCAAAATAAAAACATTACGATGATAGGCATGCTTGCAAGTTTTCTGCATAGAAAAGCACCTGATAATATTCAGTGTATTGAATTAATATTTCCGATCGTAGGACACAGTTTTATGCCGCCAGATCGTGTGTTTGGTATTTCCGAAAGGAAAATTAAAAACTCAGAAATTATTGTAAATCCGGAGCAGTATGTACGCATACTGGAACAAAACGCAACAGTTTTTAAATTGACTGAAGAATGGGATGTATTCGATTGGAAAACCGCAGTATCACAAGTTTTTAAGGCACCAGGAGCTTGCCATTTTCAGTTTCAATAATGCAAACGTTTTAAAATTTTGAAGCGAAATGGAACAATTGAAGTTCAAGGTGAAGTTAATTATAATAGCGATACTAGTGTTTGGAGCATCTGTAAAAAAGGAAAAAAACAATCATATGATAAAGCCTGACCAAATTGAACCTGGCAGAAAAGCGATAAACAGAAAGCCCACAGTGTTTCTAAATTGTTAGACTATGGAATTGACTGGCAGGAAAATCCTGATCTAAAATTTTATAAGGATGCTATAACATTCTCTCTAACTACTGATGAGGGTGATCCAGAACTTCTGACCAATGAGTTATGCACAGAATTTCATCCCGAAGAAGCAATTGGAATGTGAAGTATCTTCTTTGTTAAATACAAATTGTTTCTTTAGTTTTTTTATATCAACATAAATTTGTTTGTTTATATATAAGAACAAATAATAAAATATTTTCTTAATTAATATTGGTCCAAAATTATTATAGTCTTTAAAGTAAAACATAAAAAAACTATGTTTCTCTGGACTTTATAGTCGAATTTGCTAAATTTAGCTGCAAATCCCACCATGTCCATATATAAAAACCGTTTTTTGTAAAAACTTCTGCCCAAAAATATTTTCTATTGTGCTCTTCTAATAAACCACTGTATTAGATTGTAAGTAAATCAAACAGATAGGTAAAAATAAGGCAGTAGGCTTCTGTATCAGTTTTTGACGTCTCCTGTAAATTGTTATAAACGTGACTTGGCGGATTTTGAATCTATACCCCTCACATATTTATCATAGATAAACTTATCTATGGTTTTATTATGCAAACTATACTTATTTTTAAGTGTACTAGGACACAGTAGAAAATTGCCGTATAATTTTGAGACAGCTCGTACCTATATAACACTTTATATCTAGTTGTAATATTTTTAGATATATTTTGCTTTTATTCATATGAATTAAAGAAGTTACGTAGCCAACTTCTTGTCGCTATGACTTCCTCAGCAAAGTTTTCACGTTTGGGAACCAAAAAATCGGGTCGTGTCTTGATGAAAAAGATTTTTTTGCAGACCAAATCAAATATTTTTTCTCAAATGAATCGGGTAGGTACTGACAGTATTTTAATACCTAAATGTGCGTGCACGATATTTTGTACACGTTCTAGCGACAAGTCTCTCTCAATACAATACCAAAGATTAATCTTTGACAATACCTACATTTCTAGATAAAAAATAATGTAGGTATGTTAATTAAATACGGTGAAAAACATGGTCCTAATTGTACGTAAGTAAATTATTGCTCTCAATTAATGAAAAATTGCAAATTAATTAATAATTTATATTAATAAACCCGCCTTTTTGTGAAAAATCATTTTTATGTACCCATATTTAATTTCATTACGCAACATACATAGTTATGCAACCAACAAATCTCGTCGATATATCATTTCTTGAATGACACTGTTGTCAATATGGGCACGATAGTTTGAAAGTAATTAAAATTCACATCGAAAATCACAAATAAATCATTGTTCTCACGATTACTGTCCAAATGTTTATCAAAATTATTATGTAAATTATAATAATTCAGTAACATATGAAATACATTATATTTATATAAATATAAGATAATACACATAAACCACAAAAATACAAATTACGCACAAAATTTGACAACGCTGTATAAATTTCAACCCAGTCAGTAAGAGTACTATGGAATGTACAAGGTGGACGCTTTATTAAGCATTTTCTCAGAAACTACTGACTAAAAAAATGTTAATACAAAAGTTTACTGGTTTTAGTAATTTTTTCAAATTAACGCCAGAATTTTAAATGGAACACCATATATATTTTTACATTTTTAGGATCCTTGAAATAAATAAACGTAACTTTCATAAGAACTCCCTAATCCTAATTGAATTTTGTGGGTTAGCTAGTTAAGATTATATAGTAAAATTTCACCGATAACTTAAAAAACTACATGCTAACAAGGACATCGACATTCAATTTGCAACATCCAAAGTTTTCTTTTAATCGGACACCCTATATGTGATACCTTTTTGATAAAAAGGCTAAAAAAGACCTACACAAATAAACTGCTGGCCTAATTTTGCGTTCATTTCAAACTAAAATATTTCAATCAAATTTTCTGCGCTATACGATAACCGTAAATTCTAAATTCATATTATGACCGTGTATAATTAATGAAATACCTATATGATGGTAAAAAGAATTTAATAAACATGTCGACTGGTAACAATCTGTGCAGAGCGGCTACAATTTCAATAATAATAAGTTCCTTGGCCCAGAGATTTGATCTCGCAACATTACGCTTACGAAAACTTAACGTTAACCAGCGGGTGTACTATTAGTTTTTTTTAATTGTCGTTAAATAGGTAACGCAGACTCACAGAACCTATTTTTTGTTATGTTATTATGGAAGTTGAATAAATTAAATTTGTTGGAAAGTAAAGTATCTAATCATATATTATTCTATATGTAAATATTGTGTAGTGTATGCTTTTGTTCAGGAAAATGTGCTGGAATATGTTTGTGGTAAAAAAGGAAATGAAAAGCTTACACATATTTTTTTTCTTTTCTTTGACTTTACAATCATGAAAAAATTGACGATTTGCGAACTATTTGAAACAAATTTCCCTTCAAAGGAGATTAGATAATATCCAACATGACATTGTGTGTAAAATACCTTGATAAATAGGTAGGTATTCCATTTTTAGGAAAAATAGCTTCTAAAACATAATTTATGATTGATTTTCTTAATTATTAAATTCTACACCTTCATCCAAATGAATCTTGTAAAATATAGTTGATTGGTTTTGCAACTTTGACCTAATTATATAATAGGACCAAAAAATTAAAAATATGGAAACTGCACTTTCATTATTTTGATACTTTGACAACATCGCAAAAGTTAACCTTTACCTTATTTCGTTTCATAATAATAATAAAAATCTCTTGACTATTATTATTTTAAATAGGTACATAATTTGTCACTTTTATAGAAATTAACTCACCATTTATTAGATGTCATAAATAGATTTGTCACAAATTTAAACTGAGCGATTTTGTAACAAAAACATTTCGTGATAACTTTTCAGGCTCTTGCACCTTTGGTCGACACAGTAGATTACAGTGTTGGGGCCGCTGATGTCAGATGTTGCATTACTGATGGTGATTAAATCAAAATCAAAAAAATTAATATAAACAAACTGTAAGAGTTAGTGCTATATAACAATATAAAGTTAATTATACTATTTAACGTACGTCCAATACATTTTTGTGCATCAAAATTTATTAAGTTTTTATAGTTATAAATTATAACAAGGAAAGGAAAAATGTCAATCTGACTACACCGCAAATATTTATTATCATCTGAAAGAAGTTGAACTTAATTCGAAGGTCTGGTTAGTAGGTATACCAGAATCAAAACCATTTTACCACTATACAAATCAATTCGTAAAAAAGTGGTTTTCTAATAATCAATCATATGAACTCCTGGTTGCCAGGTGACAGCCTGTATTCCTACTAGTACATATCCTAGATAATTTGAATGCAACAACTCTTAAAAGTCCATTTTTTCAACAATTCAGTTTTGTGTTTTGGTAGGTACCTACATTATTGCAGATTTTAATGCTGTCGTCCGGCAAGAGGTCAAATTGAAGAATGAAGATTTTAATTTGTTAATTATTTACGACTCTATTTAAAGTTATGACGTTGTATTTAAGACAATGGTTATGATTATTTTATGATTACAATGTTTATGGTTATGCTTATGCTGGTGCCTATGTCTATGTTTATATTATAAACCCGACAAATTTTCCCTTTTGTCACAATTTCGATATTATTTCTCAAAACCAAGAGTTTCACAATTAAAAATGAATAAGGAATTATATGTAAGACCTATCTATTCATTAATGAGATGAGAATGGTATATCGAATGAAACTGAAACTATAGGTATTTATGTTTTTATTTTACACATACGAAATCGAATCTCTGCCCATGTAAATAACTGCTTGATAAAATTGCAATGGCGCATTCCGCACCGAAAATAGTCCTACAGAATTAAAATTAATCATACTTTAATATAATTCAAATTTGTGCATTTTAAACACATTCGTAAATAACTAATCCATCTAGATCATTTAAATTTGTATAATTTACAAATTTTGATAAATAATTCTTTGTTTTGCAGATAAACCAAATTCATACGCCTTATCTGGAAATTCCAACAGTATCGGTCAGAGTCAGAACGAGTGAAAGAGAAGTGTTAAATTTCAGACTAAATAATTTAAGCGAAATAATATAAATAAATCCGAAAATAATTTTTATAGTGTATAATAGCAAAACGATTAAGTATACATGTTTTAAATACACATCACTATGGATAGATTAATCCTAACATCATTCTGTAAAGTGAACCATAGTAGATAAAAAGGAATTTTGTGTCGTATGTACTGTAGTTGTCAACAGCGGGCATACATTTGTTTTTCGTTTCTTTTATTTTCGGCTGGGATAAGTTACTTGACTATATAAATAATATTTTTGTGACAAAGTGATTTTTAATATAGTTTTATTAATTAATTTATTAACTTAATTATGGAGGCTGTGGCGAAGCATGAATTTAATGCGACTGCAGACGATGAACTAAGTTTTCGAAAAAATCAGGTGTTAAAAGTGAGTCATAATTTATTGTTGCTCTTCTCCCTTATCAATCAATTATGTTATTATTAATGTAACGTATGAAAAACAACAGTACAACAATTAATTAGTTAACTGTTAAAACCAATTAATAATTTTATTGTATAATGTAAAATTTATACCATGTAAGGTACCTAATATACCTACTTATATATATTGTTTTTGTAAATTATGTATCTACTTATGTATTATTGTGTAGTGTTTGTTATAGTATTTATGTTGATCCAGCAAGGTCATAGGCCCTTTTTGAGTAGTGGTATTATTTTTATTTCTCTCGTTTTATTATCAATTTAAAATATACGCTCAATATGTATTATGATAAAATGTCATTTTTTATTTTTAGATATTAAACATGGAAGACGATATGAATTGGTATAGAGCAGAACTTGATGGCAGAGAAGGACTAATACCTAGCAATTATATTGAAATGAAACCCCACAAGTATGTATTTATTGTAATGCGTACCTACATGATACAGAAAATAATCAAGTTATTGTTGAATTAGGTATTCCCAATAGAATAATTGGGTAAACATTTCCGTCCTTCAACACCAAATACCTACCTATCTTAAACGCACTTTTGCAAATTTGATCGGCAGTTAAATGAGAAATTTAACCGCAGAATGCTTTATTGCTTTAACCCAGATATGCCCATGGGTTCATGGGTAATGTTTTATAAAAAATTTTGGTAAATTTGTATTTTTTTACATGTAAACAAACACTTTATGCGAAAAAAATATTTATTTTCATACAAACACTACAAAATACGAGCCGTTCTATATATAGTACGGTGGGCACATATGCAACGTGATTACATTACACTTTGTTGTTTGTATGTTATAAGACAAAGAATTTTACATGTAGCCCTTTATTGCATTTATGCGGCAACTTGTTCTTGTTCTCTCATGGCAAAATGCGATCGAGGTGAATATCAATCCCTTCGTCCCTTGACATGTGTCCTTTTGAGGATAAGGTCTTTTTATTCTGTACTAGCAAAGTATCCGCCAATCTTCATCTATATTTCAATTGATTTAATTCTCCACCGATTTGTTACCATAACGATGAGATGTAATATATCTTCATCAAAAAAGAGCGTAAACAACTCTAATGGATTTGTTTTTCATAGTATGCTCCCAAATTCTTCACTACAAGACATTTTTGTTGGTATCAAATCCGCATTGATCCATTTGTAGCTTCTCATTTTTTTCGAGGTATTTATCTTACTAATTCGTTCTTTGAGGGTGGAGAGGGAAAGTTCGTCTTCAGAAGAAAACTCTACGCACCTACAACAGCCGGTAAAGGGTGGTGATTGGGTGTGTCAATTTGGTGACTAGGTTTGCGGCTCGAGGATCGGTCTGTTTAGCCATCTTAGAGTTCACAACAGAAACTCGTTAGCGAGTGAATGCTGATGATGACCAGATAAATTATCAAGATTCACAAAATCTTCATCTCCTGAGTCTTCATCAGTTTGATTGCCTTGTGTTTGGGGGGGAAATAGTTAGCGATTCAATATTAGGAACTAAATTTTCGTCATCCTCCAACATGGCCAAGGCGGCATCAAGGAAAATCTCCTAAAAAAATAACTTATAATATTTATCTGCAGAATGAATAAGTATCTAAAATATAGAATTAGTAATATTTGTAGCACTAAAGTTACTAAACCAGAGGTAGCATAACATATAAAAACAAAGTGATGCAGGTATGGGAAGTTCCCACTGTACTAAATATAGTACACCTCAACTTGAACGTCGAAAACTGCATTCAAAACAAAATTATAGATTTTTTTAATAATAACTATGAAAACTATTACATTTTTCAAATCCGATAAGATAAATAAGTAGTTATTTATATGATTTTTCAATAAATTATTTACTTACCTTTCAAGACGTATGCTGAAATCTACCATAATCAAAATTTTACAATATTTAAAATTCACTTGTAAAGTTATTACGAATCAAAATATATTTTTCTGCACATATTCACATCAAGGGTTAACAGAAGAATAAAAACGCAATATGCAATATAGTTCTGACCACCTGCAAAGGCAGGGCCGGACTTTACCCAACTGTACTACACATAGTACGGTGGGCATATCTGGGTTAAGACAGTTTTTCCTTCCTTTTACAATAAAATAAGATGGAGGTGAGTGACAGGTGATTTGGAATTGGAAATTCCCTGTACGACATTTGTCAATATTGACAGCAAAAAATCAAGACAAGAAAAGTGTTTTAAAACTTTTTTAGACAATTTTCATAATTGCCGAGTGCACCGACGTTTTAATTCACCGATTTACAATAACACGAGTTTAAAATTGAAATTTGGAGTGCACCGTTTTTTAGTCATGGTTTAAATGTTCTAATCTGAGTATTAGTTTAATCCGCCCAAAATGACAGATTAAATGCAGCATTAACTAAAACTCAGATGTTTTTAGTGCAAAAACATATTATATAAACATTATTCTAGGAAAAACATTAATTAATAGTGGAATATATCATTAGGAATAAGTAAAAATAATAATATATGTATAAGCAAACAGAAAGAGAGAATGGACTTGGATTGGGAAGTATTTGTAGATGACATGGATCTTATAGAGATCATTGATTACGGGTTTCCGCATCAAATTAATATCAGAACCAACATTTTGATACGACTATTTAACGTTTTTTAAGAGACTGCGGTAGATCTTGCTTGCCCTATCAGTTTTTTATCTTCGATGATATCATGGTATTTGTGAAATATATTAAATACTAAAGTCTATTTGTTGGGTGTAAAATTTTACTCCTTTTACTTTTGCTTCATTCCATTTTACTGGTTTCTTAAATCCACAAGTTGTAGGATGTCACAGAAGTTCTTAGATATCTATTAAAACGAATAGATATATAAATCCATAGTGAAGTCTACAACATGTTATAATATCACTTATTTACCACAAAAGTAAATGGTACCTAGGTATGACATGTTGCAAAATGTAGTACCTAGGTACTTCACGTAATTCACGATAAGGTAGGTAAAGGGGATAATATGTAGCTGATAGATTATATTATGAGGATTATTGTATGTATCTTCATTGTTAAATGCTGTCGATTAGACGCACACAAGTTTATTTGAAACTTAAGCATCTTTTGATACAACATTATTGTAAATATTTATATTAATTGAAATAAACACTACTACCATTGCCTTTAAAAGACAATGCTACTACTATATACTATACTACTTCATTTATTTTTTAAATTTAAACAGTTTACTATTATTAGAATACCTAACCTGTTTTATTTTTCTTCTACTTTGAGTAGAGTTTACCTTAAATGACATATAATAACAATGTTGTCAAATTGTGTTGGTCCTAAATTTGCGGTTTAGTTAAACAGGCTATATTATTGAACAATGCATCCCAAAAAAATTAATCACAGATTAATATTAATCCACCTCTTAACTAATACTGGATTACCAATTTGTCGGTGCACTCGGCAATAAATGCAATTGGTTTTAAAATTGGAGTCAAGAATACGGCGATTGTATCTAGACCGGGTGATTCAGGAAGGAATGTTAATATTTTTGGTACGTTTTCAGAGATTCAAAATAAACATAAAAGTTCCAATAATCATGGTTCCTATTCTGAATGTTACAGAAATCAGGGTTAAACAATATTCAGTTTCAAATTGATATTAAATTGTGAGGCTAGGTTTTATAGTTGTGGAATATGCCAAATTTTCTCTGTTGCTTAGCAATAATAGCAACCCCTTGAGGTATTGATAGCAATAAGATTTGTAATAATAATAAATGTCTTTGTTAGCAATATATAACAAAATATCTTGACAATACTTAACAAAACAAGAAAAATAAGCAAATTATTATTAGACGGGCATCTTACAGGTCGATATTACTTAAATTTTCTACAGAATCATTTGCAAAACCTATCAGAAGATGTTCCACTCAATGTACGACAGAACATGTACCGGGTGTAAACATAAGAAAGGATGTCGGCTGTATCTCGGAAAACTAAATATGTTACGGTTTCAGGAAAAAAAAATTTAAGTTAAAGATGACAAAGGAAATCACGGGAAAATAGTTTTAATTTCTTAATATGTCCGCTAGATGGCGTAAATCTAACACTAAATTGAAAAACACTATTTTCTTAAAAATATAATTTTATTACGTAAGTGTTAAACTTAATGAGCATTATGTAGCTACAATTCCAAAACTTTTTCGTATACTCAAACCATTGTTCCTTATCCTCTTATATAAGTGGTGGACGAGCCTTGGAATGTTTGTTTGAAAAAAGTTTACTAACTTATGAATCCTCGGATTTTAATAAAATTAGGCTCATCATTGATAGTGTCAAAATGTATTGACTCTTATTTATTTTCATATATAGCCGTTGGATGGAGCGTTATAAGAATGTTACTTACTGAAAACTAAAACTGTTTCCCAGCAATTTCCCTTGTCAGATTTTACTAAAAAGAAAATATCCTAAACCCGTAACATGATTTTCGAGATAGAGTGGATGTCCTTTCTTATCTGTACACCCGGTACTTACAACATGATGGCGGCCCCTGCACACCACAGTTTACAAGTAACAACTTTCCAGACATTGGTCGAGGTGGTTTACATAATTGGCCAGCTAGATAGCCAGACCTTAATCGTCTGGATTAGTATCTTTGGGTGTGGTGTATTAAAGTAAACACAAATAGCGACTCATCAGAGAGCGGTGGCATTTTTGAAAATCATAAAACCTAGCCTAAATTGGTAATTTAATAAAAGTCTTAAACTGAATTTTATTTAACCCTGTAAGTAATTCTGTAACGGCTGAGATTAGAACCCATGTTTGTGGGAACCTTAATGTTTATTTTGGGTTCCTCAATTTCAATATTGACAATTAATCATCCTGAAGCACCATGTAGGTATATTCTCTTGATCTCCTTTTGAAATTAATTACGTAGGTATGCCCTGTATACATTAGTTGTACATTACCGTCTTTTTTAGGCCTTAGTCTATTGGCACAAATAAAATTACGTAACTTTTATGCATCAAGGCTCAAATATGAGCATATTGAACAGTATTAGATCCTATTCGGTAATATACAGCGCATATCGCTGTCAGTGTTAGCCAAACACAAATTATCCAGGTTTAGTACATTCGAAGGAGTTCATTGACCCATCGAAATCCAGGGCCAGGGAGTTGTTGGGTATGAGTAGATATTATCTGCGTTGCCTGGTTGGGCTATACACTAGCCATTGTCGTTTGAATCATCATCTCACGAGGCTGGATCTCTTGGAAAATCCGAGTGGCGAATGTGTCTGGAGGATGATGAAACGGCGGAACATGTACTATGTTCTTGCCCAGCGGTAGCTAGACGAGATTCGCGAGTCTAAAATAAAGCTCACCCAACAAAATTATTGGCTTCATTAAGAAGATTGAGCTGCTGGGTGAGGTATAAGCCACAATAGATGGTCGCAGTGGAATGTCCGGTGCAGACCCACTCATTTTGAACCTACCTACCTAACCAAATACGCGTCTTATATAATAAGTCTTAGGTGACACCTACTAAAAATATAAGAAGATGCTAATATTAAAAACTTGTTTAAATCACATAGAACCGAGCATGTAACACCCTGTTATTGTACTGAAATTAGATGAATAAAATACAATATTGTTAGGTACACCTATGACTAACTCTTAACTCCTCAAGATTTCAGGAAAAAATCACATCATTATTAAAGGTGGAGAATATTTCTGAACTTTAATGTTAATCTATGACTTTTTGACAAGTCGCATTATATTTTTTTGTTTTGACTGATTTTTTAGAATTTAATTGTTATCATAAATGACGTAACTAAGTAATAGTAGTTAGGGCACAGCATTAATAAGTACAGCATTCCGACTCCACGTTCGCACTTTGAAAAAAACTGTGACGTAAGATGCCGCCATTTTGGGTTACAAGTCAGGTCCTGACTAAGAATAATTATAGTTTTTGGTTTCTAACCACAGTACTGTATTTTTATTTTTGTAAAAATATTTAAGTACATAATACTTAATATCGCTGTCAATTTCAGAAATATTTGTGGTGTGTCATAGTGATTGAAAACAACCTTGAGTGGTGTTATCAGTTAAATGTTGACATGATTGGGTGATTTTTAATAACAATAATAATAACTATTGGAAAAAGTTGTTATTGTCAAAAAAGAATTAAGATTGTCAGATTTTTGATTAGTTTTAAATTTCTATATTATATTGGTCAGTTAAAATCGTTTCAGTTTTGTATTTAGTTTGTTATTTTTCTTTATTACTAAATCGCGTTTATTTCAATTTTCGTGGTTTATTATGAATATCGTTGTAGTGAGTTAAACGGGTAGTTTAATTCACAAATTACAACAACAGCAACTTTAAAGGCAAATTTTGGCTAAGACTTCTTGAAACTGATATAATGATATTGTCAATAAAATAACAACTAGCCACGCGTTGTGTTTATGTTTCACTTGTATTTAGTTTAAAAACATATTAGATACTGTCATTTCGTAATATAAATTTTACGGTTATACAAATAGTTGTTATAAACGTAAAATTATCTAGTATTTATCTTAATTTTTACTTATTACTCACCTAACAGGATCTTTGGGGAAGCGAAAAAAATGTTTAGAGCCAGTGTACCGCTTATTGGGACAACATTTTGCAACACACACATGTCCTCCGTGATTATTCATTGTATGAATCCCAAGACACGTTAATAAAAATAAAATCCTTTTAATTCCCACGAACACTATACCAAAAACACAAAACACATATTTAGATTTAAACACAATATTTATTTATCTCGTACACGCCGACAATGAACTATATATTGAACACAGGAGTGAACTGTATCTATCTACGTCTATGCGATTATTTTGACGTTGTAACCCATAAAGGCGGCATGCGCGACGATATGCGCAGGACGGCTTGCAAACGTGAAAGTCAGAATACTGTATTATTTATTATACTGTTGTTAGGGGTTGTATTTTTATCATATAGATTAAAATGTTTTTTACACAAAACAGAAAAAGATCGAAATGATTCTTATTCTTGGAGAATGTTATAATCATTTTTTTTGTTTCAGTTGGTATTATGGTCGAATTACAAGGGCGGATGCTGAAAAATTGTTATCAAATAAACATGAAGGGGCCTTTTTAATACGAATTAGTGAGTCAAGTCCAGGGGATTTTTCTTTATCAGTTAAGTAAGTATTTTATGTTTATTCATATCAAAAATACACTGGGGGGTCGTTAGCAGTAAATACATTTTTAATTTTGTTTGGTCATGCGAGACCACCGGATATACACGGTGATTCACGACGACAGGTTAAACGCTTATGGAAAACGAGACGAGGATTATTTAGTACATTTGAATAAAAAAAAAACAGTTTTTCTTCAAAAACAGGTGAAGATAGGTATTGGGAAGTGTTAAGACACAATACGTCAAAACGGATAAGGAATCTAAAAACGCAATACCGTATGGTCCATTTGAAATAAGAAAGTTGATATCAACTTCCAGTATAACCGGAAGTGTCAAAATATTTTAGAAGTATACATTAGATTGACACAGTAAGCAACCAGATAGATAATCCTATGTCTCGTTTTCCATAAACGTCTACACCGAGTATATCCGTTAATCTCGTAATTCCAGACAAAATTAAAGTGAATTTACTCCTAACGATCTCTAAATTTGGGAGTTATATCAACATTTCTGCTGCGGTGTTGACACCCACACAATTACTATTATCACTATAATGCAATTTTTTGCACGGCAAGTTTGAAAAACCTAATGAAAGCGCAACAGTTTTTCTCCTATTTTCAAAAATATATGCACAGTCGATATTTAGATAAATCGTTTTCGAAATATCTCGTGTCAAATATATTAATTTTAGAATTATTACGGAATATTATCCCAAGATTGCCTTGAAATAAATTAAGCGGCTGAGTGAGTAATCATAGACACTTATGTGGCAACAAACAATGGAATAGGTGTCAAAATATTTTGTTTATAGAAATGGTTTATAGTGAAAAAGAAAAGTGTGAGATTATTCGTATGTTTTACGAAAATCATAAAAACGCGTTTCCTGCACAAAATGAATATATCAATTTGCATCCTCCTTAGTAAATGTTACTCCTAATCTGAAGCATAAGATACAAATATCTAATCCAACTATCTCTAAATTATATTATCATCCAAAATACACAAACCCGGGAAATCTGTTAGACTAATTTTATCCGCTTTTTCATCTTCTACTTATAACATCTCAAAATGGTTAAGTTGAGCAATTCAAAAAATTATCCAATCCATTAGAATCCTACTCCGTCCAAAATTCATATGAATTCATCGAGAGATTTAAAAACATGATTCTAAATCCTAATGAAGTTCTTGTTTTGTTTGACGTATCTGTTTCCGAGTGTCCCTAGTCCAAAGACTCGAATATCTTCAAGGTTATCTAACTAAGTATAATGTCGCATCCGAATTAATAGACGAGTATCTTTCACTTACAAATCTTTGTATGTCCCAAAATATTTTCCAATACCTATAATAATGAATTCTATGAATAACACAAAGGCACTGCTATGGGTAGCTGTTTATCCCCCTTAGTTGAATTATTTATGATTTATTGTGAAGCCTCCGCAAAAACGAATTTTTCATATTTTCCCAGAGCTTGGATTAGACATGTAGACAATGTGTTGGCTGTTTTTTATTACAAATGCTAATACAATTGATAACTTTGTGTCCCAACTTAATAATTGTTTTTCATCTATCAAATTCACTTATGAATTTCAAATAGATCTTAGACTCCCATTCTTGGACACACTTGTAATCAAAAACAATGAACATAAATTAGAATTTGACATATATAGAAAAAGTACTAATACACTCAGGTATATAACCAATGACTCCAGTCACTGTTTCCAGCACAAACTGACTAGCCTAAATTTTCTTGTACATAGATTAATTAAATTTCCCCTAAATAAAAACCGTTTCTCTTTCTCCATCGGTGAATGGTTTTCCACGTTATTCGATTTCAAGAGCCACACGAAAGCTGGTGCGAGTTGCAGACTCTTCAGTATTCGCTTTGGTAAACAAAGATTACTGCTATTTCAGTTCTCGCTTCAATGCTTCAAATTTTTCCATGTGCAAACTTCCAGTATATTTGGAGTAATTTTGAAGATGTTTCGATTCATAGTGTCGTTCAATGTTATATTATTTGAGAACAGCTACGGTTTCATTACGAATTAAACATAGCGGCTTATTTCAATCACAAAATACTGAATGTTCCAATTGTCTTTGAACGTTCTGCATTCACTGTCTATGATTCGCTTCTTCTCCATACTAATAAATCTCACATAAAAACAATAAGTTAAATCAAAATACTGTTATGCATGGGTGGTACTTTATTTCACAATAGACAGTTTCGCTTCCTTCGACTTTCCTACGCAAACTGACTCGCGGTCGCGCCGCTAGCCTTTTTATATGCAATTACTGCCATCTCGAAGTAATCGGAATACACTAGCCAGAACCAGAAGTTTCTTGAACCAACGCTAAAGTTCCCAAATATTTAATTACAACTAATGCCTGTTAGTGGGTAGCTTGTAGATGGGTAGTACAATACATAGTATCGCTACTCGCCACTAGATGTTACAATACACAACAGTAATTTAAATGAAAAAAAGCGTAGATAGGTTTGCTTAGGTCGCGCACTTTGCGAGAAGTCTAGAATTCTAAAAATATAGTTAAAGAAAAATTCAAACTGCTTTGGCCCTTGCAACATACTGAAAAAACCATTATGGCACTAAGGCTTCAAAATTTGTTCAGGTATATGGCAATCTCATGTAGCAGCAGAATTGTACTCAATGGACTCCCCCATAATATTTTAACGATTCGAAATTTCCTTAATAACCGTTATGACTTATGGATTGGCAAACATGGTAATATTCAGGGGCCAGCCCAATAGCCCCTATTTGTTTTTTGGGGATATTCAAAAAATGTATAGATAATATAATTAATTTATAAATTATTTAAATGAATAAAGCCTTATTATATTGTTAATGTGATAAATAAGATTGATAATGATTACAACAAAAAATTTATAATCTAATTCCATTTTAAAAAAGTAAGGTTAGGTAATTTTTTTCGATTATGCAATATTAATTTTCTTCTTCCAAATGAAAATTATTACAGCTTGTAACATGTTATATAACGTTCGTTTAACCGTTTTTGTTCCCACCAGAAGCCGCAGTAATTATAATTTTAAATGTTTCTTGATTATAGATGTTCAGATGGTGTGCAACATTTTAAGGTTCTCAGAGACGCGCAAGGAAAATTCTTTTTATGGGTGGTTAAATTTAACTCTTTAAATGAATTAGTTGAATATCATAGAACGTCTTCAGTATCACGGTCGCAAGATGTTAAATTACGAGATATGGTAGCCGAAGAGGTGAGTGTTTTTAAGTTGTTAATTTTACCAAGTTTTGTGTAAATATATTAATAAAACCTCGTTTTATTGAAGAAAGTTGCTTTGGCATAATGTATGTCTTATTAGGATTCTTGGAGATATTCTGCCCTGTACAGTGTGGTAATTTTATTTTATATAGATAGAATGACCAAAGATTAATCTACACAATAGACTATTAGAAAAACATGCAACCATGGAAATTGTAGATGGCGTTATATGTATTGTGTTGAAATAAAATAATCATATGGGCAATGTTAGACAAGGACGAGTATACTTTCCCCTACGAGGTGGGAGTTTGTTTTTATATTATAGGTATCATATATGTACTACTGTGCAGCAGTGTTTTTTGTTTAAAATTATATGGTATACGTATACCTATCTACGCAAAGATTAATGTGTATGGACGAAAATAAAAGAAATTACTATAATAGTATAAATATACAGGGCTGGTTTATTAAATGTTTTAGACAATAATTTTAAATGACTAAAATAATATTATTTTAGTCATTTAATTTTAAATTTCGGATATAAGGATGCATCAAAAAGTTATATTTAAATTAACGAAATTTGGCGTTATAGATAGGACTTCCGGTTATTACCTGATTCAGTTTTAAGGATCAAACTCAAACAGCAGATTCAACTTGTCGTTAACATTATGAAAAAATAAATCTCAGAGGCGGGTAAATTAAAGGGGCATACAGGCGTGAAATGCTACCCTAACTTTTTTATGCACATTTTTTGCGTGTGTTTCAATTCGGAGATGTAAAATCTAACAAATTATATACGTAATAAATGTATCCTTCTGTGATATTGATAGAAAGTCATCGTTATCGCGTAATATCGATTTTAAGAAATGTTAATATTAAAAAGGCTGTGCTTTTTACAAGTTGCTGAAGTAAATAAGGTTTGAAATTTCCAGCATGACAATAATTATTTAAAAAAATACGGTTTCGAAATGCAGGATGTAAAAAATTAGAATTTTTAATCTCTTTTTAATGAAAATTTAAATCTATTGAGAAATATGGTTCAGGGTTTTTGTGAAATGTATTTTACTCCAAAGATTCTACTCATCGATTATAACCGAATTAATTTACTCAAAAATATCTATACTAGTAAAATAACACAATTATCACAGTTAGGTTCAAATTCTGCAACGCCGAATTGAAAAAAACTTACAGTCTCCCTAATATTGGTTTTTGTGCAATGATCATAAAACTTTAAAAAACTAACGATTTATGTAGATTGTATTGTTAACACGTTTCGTAAAAAGCTTTAAAAACCCACCAACAGGGTGTTAAAAGTATCACGACAATAACTTTTTTCATGTTTTAACAAGTACAATCGTCTGCTTCAGATTGATCCTTAAAAACTGAATAACAGTTTCTCTATATAAAAAAATAAAACTCGTAAATATCATCCCCAAACATTTAATTTGAATACAATTACATAACACCATATTTGAAAGTAAATAAAAAAAAACAGCATTACCTAGTTTGACAGATTTGCAAATTGCAAATCAAAGTATCTATGTATACAGGGTGTTGCATAAGTACTTGTACAAACTTTAAAGGGTGATTCTTTGACTAATTTTAAGATACAAATTTCATATGTACATGGGTCCGCTACGGCTTGGTTTTCGAGATACAGGTAGTTCAAAAAGAATATTATATTTAGGATTATATGCTTGTTCAATAGCATCGCAATTTGGTGCAATTCGGGATACAGGTGTATTGATGACACCAGAGCTGTCAAAAGAACTAATAAAAAATACGAAAAATAACAAAATACAAATATCATTCAAAAGACAACAATGCACATAATAGTCGGTACCAAGCCAAATAGGTAGTAGGTAAATATAGATTTATTTTGTTTCGGGCTTGGGCTTGGCACCGACTTATTGTAATCAAAACTACCCACCAAACGGATACATTTAATTTTACGCAGATGCTCAAAATGTTAACTTTCTTTCATTAATAGAGACCTGTGAAGTGAGCTTACCTCTTACGCCCACGTATTAAGTACTAAGTTTCAGTTATCAGTTATAATTTTTTATTTTCCAAGAAAGCGAAACGAGATATTTAAAACGGCATTGCGCCGCCCTCATGTATACCTCCGGGGGCGGCATCGAAAATCGCTAAACGTCACAAACTTGTAAATGCTTAGAACTACCCCTATATCAAATTTCTATTTTCTATCTTTTTTGTTTCATACCCAAAGCCCTATTCCTACCGAACTTATTATTTACCCGAAGAAACATTAAAAAGAAGTAAAATTTAAGTACCTAAACCGATAAAGTGGAACTTATACCTGATGAAGAGACAGACTATTATAATAGGTATACCTAATATAATATAGGTAGCACTGATAATTTTTTTATTATAGGTATTATAAGATCTACAACAATCTTGTTACATCTTTGCCACATTGTCTACGTGAAATATTTAGTCAAAAGTATGTTTCTATCTAAAAGCTTTTCATTTAACGATTGTTCGCCACTGATCATGGGACTGGTCTAGTCTTGAAACATGTATGACATGGATTAAATATTATTATATTAAATTTAATTCATAGAGATTAGGCTTTTATTTCAATACTGTACTTGTAATAAATCACCCTGTGTGTTTCTTTTACCGACGAATTGACAACAGCACGACACACACCACATTCGCTTGTTTTTTTTTCTACCCTCCCTGCGTATCCCCTCCAGATTAATACAGAATTTCATCAATTTCTCTCTCTGACAATACAGCATTGCCGGTGCATATCTGTTGCAAATGATCTAAATAATTGTTATACGTTGCGTTTTGTTTTTGATATTAATAAACTACAAAACGGTTTCTGGCTGTGACAATACTGCTCTATGCTTTACACGCTAGTCTACGCCACGTAGTGGCAGGCATACAGAGATGTTCTGATTTTAATGCATTGGGCTGACTATCTATTGTGTAGATTAATCTTTGGAATGACGAACCGAAAAACCTATTGTAGTTTTTTGTTAGTAAAAAAACAAAAAAACTGTAATTTTGGAAAAGATACCGAGCACAAGTGCGTTTGTTTTAAAGGAACACCCTAATTATTGATAGCTTGTTAAATAGCCTGTCATATTCTGATTTGATAGGACACTCTTTGCTTTGGACCGGTAGTTTTCTATTAATTTGCAAAAAATGATCCGAATTACATAAAATGCCATAATTTTAATCACTAAGGCCTATGGAATGATAAACGTCAGTTTGACACAAATTTTATTCTAAAATTGTAAGTCAGATAATATTTCAGTAAGTGTTTATTATCGCAATGGTTTTTCGTCAGCTTACAGTTGAAGAAAAAAGTAATATGCTTCCAATATTCTTGTTATAATAATAATAGTGCAGTACTGGCACACAGAATATATAAGACAGTTTCCAGAACGCCGGATACCTTCCAAGCAAATATTTACAAGAATTAAAACATTTGGAGAAAACGTTAGTATTCTAGATGTTAAAAGACATGCAGACATTCATTATTCAGTGGTACATGTTACAGTAAGATCGTTCAAGAATCAGGCATTTCTCATGGCTCGATTCGTTAAGTTGCAAAAAAATACAAATACTTATATAAAGCATATAGGTTTAAAAATAGTCAAAAATTAAACGAAGATCATATTCATAGAGGACTGGATTTTTGTACACATTAATTTTCTAAAAAGAAAATATTATGGACCGATGAATGTTCATTTTCGACACGAAGAGGGTGTAAGTAATAGACAAAATTCCCAGTATTGGTCTATTAATAATCCTCGACAAATCCTTCAAATTAAACATCAAGGATACGAGTCTGATGTGTGGTGTGGCATAATAGTTGGATACATTTTAAGACCATATATATTAATAGGAAACTAGCAGGAGCATGTTACTACAAAATCAAATTGTACGCCTAATACAAGAATTACCATTAAATGTAGCCCTATAAATCATTTGTCAGCAGGATGCCGCTCCACCGCATAATGTTAGAGAGGTGAAAAAGTATCTGAACAATGAATATCCAAAGGAAATGGTGCAACATACCTACCTTGGCCAGCAAATAGTCCTGACTTGACTATCTTTTGGGGGCACATCAAGAATGTTGTTTATGAGACTCCATGTTATGACATTGAAGAGCTTATGGAAAGAATTTCGATCGCAGTTCAACATTTACTTCTTGTCCGGCCATCGTTTGTGAACTGTTTCACCGGGCATATTGCCTGCTCACGCTAGATGTCGCCAAAAACATCTCTTTGTCAGTCATTTCTCGTACTAGTATAATATCTTCGTAAATGTTGGAAATTTGGGTCACACTGCCTACTGATCGCCACTGATAAGTTGTGGATCAACAAAAATAAAATTTGTGTGAAACTGATGTTTATAATTACATAGGCCTTGGTGATTAAAATTACGGCATTTTATGTAATTCGGATCATTTTTTACAAATTAATCGAAAACTACTGATTCAAAGCATAAAGTGTCATATTATATCATTAAAATAATCAAAATATGAATGAGCTATCAATAATCAGGGTGATCTTTAAAAAATGTACATGTGCTCGTATCTTTTTTGGTTCGTCATTCTATCTTTGAAAATTAAAAAGCTACATAAAATCCAAATGATATCAAGATAAAATGACCACACTGTACAAACCGACATGTCTAGCAGGACTACCTTAGACGATATTAAATTCAGGTTGGGATTCCCATTTTGCGATAGACTTTCTCTCAGATAAACATTTATTCATGTTCTTATTTCGTAGAATTTATAATAACTAATGATAACATACACATATTTTTTTAAAATATTTCCTTCTGATACGGAAAGTTCATGTTTATTCAGACTAGAATCCATTAGTCATTATTCCCACTATTTCCAATTTCATGGTAATTGTTATGATACTTATTGTTATTTACGTAACGAAATACCTATTTCTCCGTTATACAAAATCGGAGTTGCTGTAGATATTTATTTTGGCTGTCTGATGGTATATTTTTGAATAATAAAAATATTTTCAGCCTATACGCTATGCGTATGTGGCGATCATTGTCATAACACAATCAGTTAACGTTATGTGTTGTTTATTGACCTATTTATCTGCGTAAAATATTTAGAATATGGATTTGTCATCGGGTAATTTTACGAATATTTATGATATATTTTGAATTTTTGTTTTGTTGAATAAAGAATTGTTTACATTCTAAATTCGGAAAGCTAGGGGTATTCTAAGATCCATGGGCACTAGAAATATTTTTTAGGTGCTGCATTATAGGTTGTTTTATTTATTGAGAACAATACTCAAAACAGCGCCTCGCCTATGGCAGTAATTGCACGTGTAAGAAAAATGTACGAATTAGTGAAACTATTAGTAAAGTAAAATATCAAATATTACTGTGACCTTGCCCTTTAGGTTAAAGGAAAAAACACTCGTCCAAATGAAAAACTGGTTGGATCCTCAGTTATTTGAAAAATATTTATTATATTGTCTATAGAAGGGGTATTCCAATCATGTGAAAACAATCGATGTGGACATTTTGATAGAATACGCGTTTTGACGTTTCCTGATTACGAACATTTTGTTATTGGAAAAGTACATTTGCGGGGAGTGGTTGTTCGTGATACCTAAATACTACCACTAGGTTTGGTATTGCGTAGACTTCCGGCCATTACTAAAGTAGCCCATAACTACGAGTATTCGTGTCTTTGGAAATGGTGCTGTTATAACGGGTGATTCAGTGAAACGGCACGATTTGGCAACGCTGCGGGCGGAACAATAGAGGAACCGCGGTCTTGCGACGTAAACGTTGGGAATCTAGAGAGTGGGAAGTTTAGTTATCATGGAGAAGTGGTCGGGTGAACAACGCGCATTTGCTGTGAAAGCTTATTACAAAAATGGTGAAAGTTTTGTGGCTGTACAACGAGCGTTTCGTTTACACTACCATTTGTGGTTCAACATCACAGAAAAGAGGTGGCAGTGTTAAAACTGCTCGCACACTAGAGCTTAAACCTAGGATTAAGCTATACCACTACGAGCAGAATTTTGCATAAAGAACTCCATTACCATCCATACAAAATCCAGATTGTGCAAGCCCTTAACGTTCGAGATTATCCCACCCGACTAGGGTTTTGTGAACAAATGTTGGAGCGTATTAATGAAAACGACAACTTGCTGCATAATCTTTGGATGAGTGATGAATCTCACTTTCATCTCAGTGGGTATGTCAGCAAACACAATTTCCGCCATTGGTCCGACAATAAACCGCTGCAATTACACGAAAGACCCTTATATTCAGAAAAGGTAACCGTGTGGTGTGCAATTTCTTCGTTAGGCATCATCGGACCTTATTTTTTTGAGGACGAGGATGGGCACGCAGTAACAGTATACTCTGATCTGAATTTTTTTCTTCCGGCAATCGAGAATTACAGAAATCAAAACACCTTTCAACAGGATGGTGCAACATGCCACACATCACGAGGGTCAATGGATTTACTAAGAAGATCGTTCCCCGGTCGTCTTATGAGTAACAACGGCGATATTCCCTGGCCACCTCGTAGTCCGGACCTCTCCCTATGCGACTACTTTCTTTGGGGGTATCTTAAGTCGAAAGTGTTTCAAAGTAACCCCCCAAGAACTATCGAGGCTTTGAAAGAACGGATACGCGAGGAAGTGGAAGCAATACCTCAAGAAATATTTCTTCACTTAAAGATTAATTTCCATCTATGTAGTACACGGTTTTCTTATTAAACCTAATAAAAAGATATTATTTCAGTTTTTTTTGTTTATTTGAAATCGTACCGTTTCATTGAATCACCTGTTATATATGACAATTCTTTCGAGCGGTGCACTGACTACATATTTATTAATCTGTCCACGGCTTCATAGTGAGCCGTATTAGAGGCCCAAATGATGAGTATGTCTTGGAATCGACCAATTCGGATCTTCAGCCACATTTACACTACCAGCAGCGATATTCTCAACACTACGTACATTGTTATGGTGAATGTGCCTTTGCACATGCGAAAGAATTCCAGTTTCTTCAAATTTGTAAACGACCATAATCATCTCGTAAAACACGAAATGTGTCTCAACTTTTGTACTAAGGTTTCACAATTTTAACATGAGAGAGTCTCGACCAACTCGAGCGTTGAAGTCTCCTAGCAGGATGATCTTGTCGAAGTCAGGAATGTTGGCGCGTACGCGCTTATAATTGTGGCTCGCCGATCCCGGCTTAGTTTGAGACGAAGGGTCATCAACCTCTTATTTATGCTAGATAGTAGTTCGTCCAAATAACTAATTAGGTCATTTTTAATTGCAAATCCGACACCATGGATACGGGGTTGATTGTCGTTTTTTCCTTTCCAAAAGACACTATGTTCTTTCAATTAACCTTCACTTGATCTTCTGGTTTCACTTAATGCAGCAATGTCATGCTGAATCGTATTAGTTCACGGGCTTTAATTGCCGGACGTCGTTCTGGTCTATTACTGGTGTTAGTGTTCATGAGTGTGCGGACGTTCCATGTCGCGAAGTTCAAGTGTTGTAACTGTATTATTATTATTATTTCGACTGTAAATGGTGCACCCTCTGGACGCGGTTATCCAGACAAGCGGAAGGGAGGACTGACTATATTGAGGGCACCTTTTATAGCCCCCTCCCCTTGCGGAGTGAGCAGAGTGGACCCTAAAAAGGACTTCTTAGTCACAAGTGCAGGACGAGCAGCTCCACGTCCCAAATCCTGAAGCTGAACGGCCATTACACACACGCTGCTTACGTACCCGTTTGTCACTAGGAGCTTTCAAATCAAACAATCCTGCTCCCGTCGCGACTTCCCGATCGCCGCAGGGCTTTCGATGGTGGCGTTTGGACTTCTCCTTCGTTGGAATACGCCTCTGCGTGAGATTTTTTAGCGTGGTAATAATGCTGCATATCAGCAATCACACGACCTCTGACAGAAGCTGAAGTCCGACCCAATGGCATAGTGTCTACGACGATTGGAGACTCCAGCACTGCCGCAGTCTGTTGCTGGGGTGTCAATGGATGCGTGAGTAAGATATTTTGGTTCGCATCCTAGACGACGCTTAAGGGCATAGGATGGAGACCCTCTGGTGCGACGAGATCAAAGTCGTCCATTTAGTTGTCGCACTGTTGTGGCTACAGGCAGTACGGCTCGCCAAGAGTGCCGTAGCAGAAAAATCATTTTCTGGTATGACAAATTGGGAAATGAAAAACAGCATTACAATGTACTAGATTTTCAAATTATGATTGAACATATAATAATGGCATTTAAAGAAAAAATATTTACATATTATCAAATATACATTAGAAACATGTTAAAAGTTATTAAGATTATAGTAAAATATATCGTCTAATATGGTGATTATTGCCTATCTCATCGTTTTGTTTGTTTTCTGAGAGTGATCTGCTTACCTGACTGAGAATTGGGTACCCTGAAGCGACTTGCACAAAACTGAATTTAAAGTAACCGATGAGTAAACATCCTTTCAAGGTTGAGTATGTTAAAGATGTTGATATATTTTTGAATCGTGCAAATTGGTGCAATACGAAAAAAAAATTGCTTATTTTTCATTTGAATGTTCAGTGCCTGACAAACAAAATCTATCGGCTTAACCTATTTGTTGACAAGCATGAATATGATATTGTGTGTCTTATGCACTGGTGTACTGTTGTGGATAACCTAACGAATGTGAGCCTTTGACTATAAAATCGTATAATCTTTTTGTAGAAGTTAAACTAGAAGCTCAGTGTTGTGTATTAGAACATGTTAGTGTTCTTGTGATAAAAATACTTTTATTAGCATGCAGCAACTTTCTCTTTAGATTCCAAAGACTCCCTCATATGAGGGAGTCGTTGTTGTCGATGATTGTAAGTATCATTTCGATAGGCCTAACAATAACTCTGACTTAATCTCGACAATTCAAAACCTTGGTCTTAAAATAACGATATCTGACTGAAAAATCCACCCATATTTTCAGATAGCTCATTTTCAATAGAACGGGCATAATTTGCGCTCTTAAGCCTGCTGTGCTGACCTCAGAGAGATCTACGAAATAAGAAACTATTAACAATCAAAATTAACTCACTTATTTTATTTTTCAGTATTTGGTCCAAGCTCTCTACGATTTCACACCACAAGAAGTAGGCGAATTGGAATTCAAACGTGGCGATGTAATAACAGTAACAGACAGATCAGACCAGCATTGGTGGCATGGCGAGATCGGTCATCGCCGAGGACTATTTCCAGCCACATACGTAACACCTTACCACACATAATTATTGGCCTAGTAGACAATTGGCTGAAACTAATCTTTCAAACTAAACAAGTAACAACAAATCTATATTCTTATCATATTACTCTATAATTTTTACAAACGTAAAAAAGTGAACAAATTTTAATTACTAAAAATTCAGAATATACTGGGAGGTTTATAATCCTAATAATTTTTGTTAACACAAAAATTATTATTGTATTTACAACGAAATTAGTTTTTGATATAAATTTGAAAAAAAAAACAAAGTAACTTGGATTATGCGTTTCCCTATATTATACCATACGAGATAAAATTATGGTGAAACCTTAAGGGTAATTATTAGGTTATTTGCCATTTATATTTATTTTATGTAATAATGTTTGGAAAAAAACTATATACAGGTGATTATTTTAATAACGTATGAAGCAGAGCCGTTTGCAAAAGATTCTGAAAACATCACATTTCATCTGTCGTTTAAATAAAACTGTGATCTGGACTATCGTTGATTCTAGCTAAACTTATCTATTAACACAATCAATTGGTTTACTCCTTTAAAGTTAAGACCGACATTTGTTGCTGCCTGTTGCGAGTAGAGCTTGAATATATTGTGTGCCCTAGTTCATTTGCAGTTACAGTTATTAAAGGCAACCAACTAAACAATGCACAATATAATTATATTTAGATATATTATTTAATTAATCAGTTAAAGATCGATATTTTGTAGTACTGGTACTGTGGGTTAAAAAAAATAAGAAAAACACATTGTTGGTGCTTTTGATTTTAGGAAATAGGAGAGTTTTATATTAAATTTGTGAGTAAAACTATATCGTCATGAAAAGTCTTAACTACCCTCTATTTTCGGTGATAGTTTTGGCTTATACTTGATAAAAATTGAAGAACATGTGTGTTGATTAAAATTCGTCTACAAAAGTAGGTAGTACATGTAAAATAGATCGCGTACCTTCTTTTTTATGGCCTGTAGGCTGAACAGAGTGAGTATTATCTGTCTGAAACACGACTATCTGAGGACTCAATCGAAGCAGCATGTTTTCCAGCTGCTTTAGGACGAACTTGATACCTACGCAAGTACATATTGGCCACTAATGCAATCTAATTGAGATACTTTTTCTGATCTTGAATTTTATACAATATCCACCTTTTCTGCATTGCTACATCTAACATCCATGTAATTAATGGCCGGTTCCATTTGTTGTCCCTCATTCCAATGCGATAGCACCCAAGATTTTGATTTGATCTATCCCTCCCATGTCGTGTATTATATTTTGCCACAATTTTTGGCCGTTGAATCCACAGAAATCTTATATTATATATATATATATATATATACTCTAGAATGATAATCCCGTAGTACAAAAATGTAACCAAAAGTGTAGAGCTGTCCATAATGCGCATGATCACCAGTCACTTATTTTTCAACAGGACCGGCTTTGATTAAATGTAATATTACTGTTATAGGTATATTTAAAATTAAATTTTACCATTTGGTAATTCAAATAAAAAAATGGAATAAAGGAATTTAAGAAATAAAAAATTACATTAAATATATAAATACTTTATTGTCTAACAGGTACAACCCAATAATAATAAATCTAAGCAGAAACGAGAAATAAGTAAAAATTCTAATATTGGAAAATATCGTAAGGACTTGAGCATTCTAATTATTTATTTTATTATTATATAATATTTGTTTGTTTATACAACCACCTTAGGCCTCTTACCTCTCTACAGCCTTCAAAGAAGGGGTGCAAGAAACAGTGATTTCACGAATATTTTCCGTGTCCATGTAAACCACTTCCATATCATCCGTACTACTCGCAATAGTATTTTGTGACAAAACATGGTTGGTAGAACTTTTATTCTCAGCAATTTCATGGAGGATTCTATAATTAAGTATATTCCAGTTTAACAACAGAATTCAAACGAACTTTGTATACCTACACAACGTAGGAAATATATTCTTGACATACATATCATGCATTTTTGACTGACTGCTTTTAAGTAAACAGTGTCTTGATATCAAACGATTAAGAATTTAACTTCCACTCTCATTTACATAATCTCTTCTTTTCAACAAAAGTTTGGGAACTGTATCGGGTACGAGGGTGATCCTCTTGCCGTCTTCTCTACAAATGATATCTTCTGCAGCGAAATGCTTACTGCATTTGACATTCCCATCACATACATTTTCTGTACTAGGATCCCAATGCCCGCATCCAAACATCATGTCTTTTTTTTGTCAAGCTAAAAATGAGTATCATGTCAATGGTATCATATTGACTCAAACTGAGACTGTTAGAAACCCGAAACAATAACTTACTGAAAATATTTAATACCAGGAATGATACTTTCATTTTTACACCACAACACTATACACCTCATTGTTTGTTAAATAAACAAACTACCAAACCAAAATAACAAATATTAAAAACAATTTTAATCACAAATAGGTATATCTATCAACAATTAAAATATACCACGCATAAACCCATAATTCAATTATAAAACCTATCTGAATTGTTGTGAAGCCGACTCTGACAGATATTCCCACTACGAGAAATGTCATTTGCGAAAATAGACGCTGTTGCGAAATCTCCTAAATTTAATAAGATTTGGAAAAAAATGTTTCGTTCATATTGCTGAAAACTAAACAGTATTACAATTTTACCGATAACATTGAATTATTTGATTTTGTCAAGCAGTTTCGTATGACGCAACATATGGATTTATTTATAAAACAGATATGTCGCATAAATTCTGTAAGGCGAACGACAAAATAGTTTTAAATATGGCAGCTCTGTACTGAAAATAAGTGACTGAGGAGCATGCGTAGTTCGAGAAAACTCTGCATACCCGTTACACTTTTTGGTATTCGGCTGGATTTAATTAGCATTCTAGAGTACATATAATATAAGATTTCTATGGTTGAATCACTATGGTCTATTTTTTGTTTTTGGGAGAATCTTTTGACTTGTCAAATCTCTTGAGTCCCACAAGAAGACGAGATCATGGTAACCACTGCGTTTTCCATCCACCTTATAATATAAGGTATATAAATTACCATCAGTCTTTTCTATTGCAGTTTCAAAATACCCTCGATCTTTTTTTTGCAGATTATGTCTTGTTAGTTAGGGGGCACTGTGTTGAATTCCATTTTCTATAATTGTCTCAATGGCAGAATAGCCGCGAAATTACATAAATATCTCCTTCAATATCGATTATTTCCTGGAATTGAAACATAAATATTTACTGAGTGTAAGCGCCTAGCGTTATATGGCAACAGTCATGTTTACGATAAGTCAGTTAATTTTTGGTAAAATGTCAATGAATACTCTAAATATATTGTATGCATAAATATAAATTCAAAGTAACAAGAATATGTCACGCATAAAAATAAAAGTACTTACTCAAATCAAGGGTCCATTTTTTTCGATGATTTATATCAATGGTATATTCCAGCACTGCTCACATTATAACAATGAAATGCAAACTGAACTTGCCGGTAGGAATGTATTTCAAACAGTAATACGTCGCGTCGCTAACAAGATGTCTAACCATAAACAAAATAAAATCGCTGACAAGTCAGGACGCGTCGGGAAGAATACTAATGGGTGCTAATGGGGTATACAAAACAGTACAAAATAAATTAAATTATTTTGATAATTATTCCTGTATATATGTTTAAATTTTTGAACATATTTATGTCTCTTAGACATTTTATTACGTTGAATTAATTAAAGAAGAGCAAATGCCTTTACTCTTCAGTTTTTGGTATACAAGTTACCTAATGTAATGGAATTAGCGATTCTTACAAAGTGATTTTCTTTTGGTGCAAAAAAATATGTTAGGGTTTAATTACTTATTATAGTTCAAATGCCAGATTTATCCAATGTAAGCAACAGTTTAAAAGAAATTACTAAATATCAGTTCAAGTTATAAGTATGTGCATTACATTTAAGAAATTCTGACACCTATCTGGTTTAGTCCATATTTAAAATTAGTGCTGTCTGTTTTTCCCCACACAGGATTCGATAGGTAGTGAACACAGATAATACTTACCTAATCTTGTCCAAAAACTACAGCGCTAATAGGCTAATCTGTGATTGTAAATTGTGCTTAAACGATAGTTTTTATACTTTGGGTAGGTACAACAAAGAATGACACGAGCGATTTGGTTTTATAAATTTTGCATTAGATTAATAATAGCTACGTCGTTTATTTAAACATACTTTATAGATTAATTATTACATGTACGGGAGTTATAGATTAATGTAAATCTAAAGAGAAAATATTACGTTGGATAAATTTGTCAAATACATCAAAAATATGTTTAGTCTAATTAAAAATAATAACATTCTGGTCTTAAAAACTAAGAAATTCGTTTAAATAATGATTTAATGAATGATTTCTACGAAACATTAAAAACTAATTTAATGGTTTTCACCATTTAAGTCAATTTTTAAAGTTTTTCGTCAATTTTAATTCCAATATATTGTGCTCAATTAGTACATTTATATTATGTTAATTTGTACATATTATAACTGATATATTTAAACAGAGGTTGTTTGTATTGTTATTATATTTGAATTTATTGGTCGCACTTCTTACTGTGGTGATCCCTTTTATCAAAGCTCTTCCCTTTTAACTTACATTTTGGCTGTAATTGAAATCATTGGAGGAGTCGGGAAAACAAAGTTTCTGAAATTTCAGTAAAAATATGATGATTGATATTAATTTCAAATATTTTTTTATTTTTCAATAAATATACGGTTATTTTTAAATGAAACCCTATATTAAAAATTGCAGTTATGCGGTGCATAGTTATATATTGGCATACTGTATTCAAAATTTCAATAACTCATGGCAATCGAATTGATTTTAAAATTATATTAATAACTACTTTTATTAAATATTTGGTTATAATATGTAATTATATATACATGGTTTTAATTTAACGAACTTAAACATCCACCATTTAAATTTACCGCAGCAGTGGGATTTCTCACTCCACACATACTTTAATAATTATTGTCTCATCAAAACTTTTAATTTTTTGCGTTATTTTTACTATCTTTAATAAATTATTGTCTATCTGTACGCAATTGATAGTGATATTTTAATTTAGTTTTCCTTTATTTTATTAAATTTTAATCTAATCACACATTTTAAGATGCCATTTTTTTAATCATTTAGTTAATTTTATTTTAGTTATAATTTTAATATTTTAGGTGTAAATATCACATATTTTGATGAAATAAGTATATTATTATGAATTTATCAATTTATTCAATAGAATAAATAAATTTATCAGTTTTTAAGCATTTTTATTAACAGTAGATTATGCTATAAATAATGATTATACATAATTATTTTTTTTCGGCAATACTTTGCTTATAATTATATTTTTACAATGTTTTTGTAAATACTAACGTAAGATGCATATTATGTTATAGAAAAAAATCATATATTTTAAGAGTAAGTTCAACCTATTTAGTGAAATATAAATTATATCATAATAGTGTTTTTTTTATTTCAATCTGTTTCTTGAAACGTGAATATGACAAGTAGGTAGATTTAAAAATGAATGGATCCAAACATTGCCTGGCTCTTGATTTTAATGGATTAATAAGTTCCTTCCGATATATCAAGCCGGGATGGTATTGCCAAAGTTTCTGAAAGTATGCCAACACCGATGGTACTGAACGGTATGAGGATTGCAGGTTTTTGACCAGTGCAGTTCCCTCTTTACCACACGAGTCTTCTCTTTAAACCAGAATGGTCTTGAATCCAGACCAGTGTCGAGACTTTTTTGCAATATTTGCTAATAGTTTTAACAGTTGTCTGGGCATATTTGCATCTATTTCTCTTTCGCTGCGAAGAAAAGCTTTTAATATACAATCTATGTGTAAAATGGCTATTGCCATTTACACACTACATAAAATATGGAAATAGATTTTTTTAACAATATAACTCAACAAGTCATGCCATTTTTGGTACTTTAAATTTTTATTTTTGTAATAACTGTAGCTTAGCTACATTACAGAGAGGATAAATTAGACACATATAACCAAAGATTAATGTACACAATTAAATTAATCTTTGGCATAACGTATTTTGTTTTAGCTTGTCACAAAAACAATTATATTTTTATTACCATAATAGTTTAGCGACTTGCTTTAGCTATCAAACTAGACATTTATTAATTAATTAAAAATGTCAAAAAATCCCATTTATTAAAATTTTTGAAAATGCGTTATTTAAAAGTATTGAATTTTCTACAAAATGCAAAATTTTGTCCCTACAATACTTCCAAAGAAAGCCAACCGCACAAGGACGGATCGCGTTAGAAAAATTGAGAGATCCAATAATAAAATTTGAGATGTCTAACGAGATAAACCATTGAGATATAAGGAGACGCTATAAGCATTATTTTACATTATACAGAAACGGGTGCATTGGGTGGGGCGTAAGCGCATACCAATATGGCGGATTCTCCAGAGCCGCATTAACTATTTTTGTTGACGTTTTTGCTTTTAATTTGCAGCTTGGGTTTATACTTTATTTTCAAATATTATGCAGTGTACAAAATACTTAAATATAGGTAATTATTGATATTTGATACCTAAATCCAGGAATAAAAGACGATAGTACTTTATAAATTATATATTAATACCCCTTAAACAAAACAATTTTATTTAAATGTTGCGCTATGCTTATCCACTTTATTTTTACTTAAATAATACATCCTGGTATTAACATATTTAGTCGCAATAGATTTGATCAGTAAATGTATATGGTTATCAAACACTGATTTGATCAAAACCGTGCATAACTAAATTAGGAAAAATATTACTATTTACAAATTCCTTTAAAACAAGGTTTATTATGATTCCTGCGGACAACTTTTCATTAGTAGCTACTACAAGATTTTTTATGTTCTTTTCGGATTGGAAGCAAACGTCTAAAACATCTTTTGAAGGAATTTGTAAATCCTTTTTTTGCCTTCATTTTAATAAAAGAATAACACTTTTTAATGCATCTCGACATTCTCTGCAAATAATTTGCTTCTTTAAACTAAAAACAACAAATCCAGCAATATAAACAATAATGAATTTCGAAAATTCAGAAAATGGTTCAGGAAGATAATCATGATCTGGATAAATTATATTTGTGTACATTTCTCGTTAGTATTCAATTAATTCGAGACACATATTCTGTCCAGATATGGCTACGAGCAGGATCTTTAGGAAATCTAAAAACCAGAATATGTTTTTAACACACATTTAGGGGTCTTTTTTGCTAGAAAGTGATGAAAAAGTAGAGAGTTTGAGAGTAGAAATCAAGTAAAGGAATTTGTAAAAAAAAAACTACAATGCACGTATCAATTGTTCAGTGCAGAAAGAGAATGCTACCAGACTCCTATAATAATGTGTTTTAATAAGTTCGCCTAAAAAACCCTAAATACGTCCATGTACAATGTTTACAATATTTGGTACATACCTATGAAACGTTATTTCTGATATTTTCTGGTCGATTTTACTTCTACTACTGCAACTACGCACAGCACAGGACACCATTATAGTATATTGTCAAATAACCGTCCAAAAAAACACGAAAAACTTAAGTAAACTTGTAAAATACTCGTAAATAACACTATAAACTTGAAAGCACGACAAATGATAGATATCTTATACCAAAATGGCGTACCTGCACCCGCATTTGGCCACGTTAGAGCGTCTCCCCCACCTCAATGAGATAAACACAAATTCAAACAATAACATCGAATATTAGCGAAGACCCAACGCAATCTGGGACAAAGATAATGGACTAGTAACAAACTGAATGCAAAACAGATTAGAATATAGGGCAAAGAACAAAAAAGGATGACAGATGAGATCTTATGTTGTTGATGGATGAACGTCGAAAGCACAAGAACAAAACAGACATGTACAAGAATATAAGGACTCATAAGATCAAAGATTAGAATAGAAAAAAACGAATGGCTTAAGCGTGAATGCTCGGAAATAGAACAACATGACAATTTTAATCTGCACAGAGAGCTGAAGGAGACTGCTGGCATATATAAAAAATGATATCAACTATAACAGTCAATGGTAGCAACCAGATAGTCCACGACAGCAAAAAGAGGAGAACAATGTTTGGGAAAGGCATATTGAAAAAGTTTTTGATGACGACAAACCCCCAGCTGGTACCAATAACTTGCTAACCGGCCCATCGATCACTAAGGACGAGATTGAAAATGCCATACGTAATATAAATCAAAAAATAACAAAGCGGCTTCGGAAATACTTAAACTTCTAGATCTATATGAACGGGGCATCACATCACTACATTAAGTGTTGTAACACTATACAATGTGTCCACATAGGATAGAGTTTGGAAGAGGAAAAACTTTTTTATTTGTAGATTTAGAAGAAAACGTCTGCTTGTGTCGAAACTACAATTTCGAATACCAAATTTATGATTACTATACAGGGTATATCAAAAATAACATTTTTATGGATTTTGATTTTTTTTGTTATTATTTTAATAGTAGCTATGAAATTAACCACTTTGAGAAAAAGGTTTATTTTTTTTGCACAATTGGTGTAATAAATCACAGGTTTGAAAATATTTTCATAAAATTAAAAAAAAACAAAATAAATCAAAATCATTAAAAATTATATTTTTGATATACCCCGTATAGTAATCGTGTTGAAACTACAATTTGGAATATCAAATTTACGATTACTACACAGGGTATATCAAAAATAACATTTTTAATGTGTTTGGTTTTTTTTACTTTTATAAAAATATTTTCAAAACCTTGATTTATTACACCAATTGTGCAAAAAAAAAACATAAACCTTTTTCTGAAAATGGTTAATTTCATCGCTACTATTAAAATAATACAATAAAAGAAAACAAAAAAAAATCAAAATCCATAAAAATGTTATTTTTGATATACCCTGTATAGTAATGGTAAATTTGGTATTCGAAATTGTAGTTTCGACACAAGCAGACGTTTTTATATAGAATGACTTTTTCTTCTAAATCTACAAATAAAGAAGTTTTTCCTGTTCCCAACTCTATCCGTGGACACATTGTATGTCACTACCCCAAACAGTAGTTGTGCTCTACTTTTGTCCCCTTGAATAAGAAGACCAATTCAAGAAAACGAAAAGAATTGTGTTATTTACCTAATTTAACTGGTTCCAAATTAATATGGATTCAGATCGTAGTATCAATCCACCAGCAGCACACTTGGTAACAATTTGTGAACTCCACGTATTTTTAGGAACGTCATCTTTCATTCCTGTAATCGCTACTCCATCTTACTCAAATAAAACAACTAACTATTTTATAACTTTATTTAAAAATTTCTGTCTTGTACATAAAATTAAGGACATATCTCAATCCCAGTTGCTAGAACCACCCCAATTAGGTTGTGCAGCTGGAGTAGCTGCAGGTGCATTGCTTGCGTTCCACTGCTCTTTGGCAACTTCAGCTGCCCAATCATCGCCAGCGGCAGGTGCTGCAAACGGAGCTGCAGCTACTGGTGCTACAACAGGCTCAGCGCTCCAGTCCTGAGCATCACCGGTGTTCCAGTCCAGATCTGCTGCTGGTTCATGAGTTGGTACCTGGAAAACAAATAGATATCAGAAACTCGATAATAATCAAAACATGAATGAATAAACACAATGTGTAATTCCTAAAACAGGGTTAAAAGAATATATCAAACGCCAGAAAGATGAGCCTGTCGGAAGTTGCTAACATTACAAATAGACCTTGTTATGCAGAAAGCTTCCAACCCACAAAATTGTGTTATTCAATAATAACTATTCATGCTGTAAAAAGCTTGTTGGTTGTTTTATGCGTAATTTAACTCTACCACTCTGTGTACCCGCAGCTTTTGTTTGGAGCACATCGCGTGTGCTTTTATAGTGAAAAACACGTTGAAGAATTGCATAAGTATCTTTCACATTAACATTGAAATAAATATACAACATTCTCGGTCAGAAAAAATTGTGGGTTGAGAGTGAAGCTGGGCGTGGATCTCAAGAGGTAGGTTCATGCTTCTTGAAACATATCAAAACCCACCTTGTAACGGCAAACGCATCCTTTCCGAGTGACCCACGTAGCGAGCAGAACAGAAATATTAAAATAACACTTTTACTGAAATATATTTGGCATAGCAGCCCAAACCTTGAGACTATTACTATAAATCGGGGCAGTTTTCTTCGTAATGACTCATATTTAAGCGACATCAGAGTCTTGATGAAGACCCAACAACGAATTTACTCACCGGAGGACTTAGAAATTATGAAGAGCTACCGAAAGAAAAATGCATTGATTGTAACAAGAAATCCGCCGATTTTTTTTAGTATTGAGCCAATTGAAGATATATAGATAACCACCGACAGACGGAAACAAAATAAAATTAATTGACAGCAAGTAAGATCCATTAAATAGAGAAAGATAAACCGTTTGAGCTGCAAGTGAAGCAATAGAACTTCAAAAGTTTTGGACTCATAAACAAAAAAAAATGATCGAGGGCCACTTTCTGTTGCTCTTGGCAGCTTTGGTGCCGTTATGTTCTCACAGTAAGCCGATTGATGAGCGAATATTAAAAAAAATTAGAATGCTCTACTTGATGCCCTGCGATGAATTAATTTTTTACACTAATTTGAAAACGCACAAGATTATCATTGAAGATAGCAACGATGTCCAACATCTAGATTTTCAAAAACAAATAAAAAAAACTAGTAGTATTTTAGTAAATACTATTTTTATCTCAATGTTTTTTTTTAATTATTCAAGTGAAACTTTCAGCTTTAATATTTAAAATAAGGTTCGTGTGAGTTGGAGGATTTTTGCAAACAAGGTCCAATTATGCATCAATGTTTCAGGCACACTTATTTCCAGATTAGAATTAGCGTTAGATTTGAAAGGCCGGAAGAACGATTCAGCCGTTACAAACTGTAACTTCAGTCCCCGAAATTTAAATGTCGACAAATGGCTCTTTTTGTATCCTGTAAGTCTCTATTCAGTAGAGAATTTTATTTTTTAAGTAATTTTGTATTCTGCGTTTCCATCTCTAAAATACAGAAGCGTACTAAGGAGAGGATAAACAGAACCATTTTATTTTCCAACATTGTTGCACAAAACAACTCACATTTTAAGCAGCTTTGTATGGGATAATGCTGGATAAAAAATATTTTTGTTAAATACACTGAAATACAATTAGTGTTACTTACTTCAACAGCCTTAACAGCCGATACAGCTTCCTTAGCGGCCTGTTCTTCCTTTTCGGCTTCTTCAGGTTCGCGATAGAAGAACAAATCCACGACAACATCCCATTTGGTTTCACGTGGAATAGTACCCCGTAAACGCAAAACCTATAATTACACACATAGGTAAAACCTCCAAAAAATTCTATAGATATTGTTAAAATGGAATGTTTTCGTTCAGGTGGAAAAATTATTAATAATCATGTAAAATATCATGATTTGGAACGGTAGGGTTATCATCATGAGTTTAGAACAAGGATACCAGGTTGACTGAACCTGTATACTGACCTGAGTAAAGCATTTGACACGGTCAATCAGAAAGCATCACACTTTTCAAATTGTATACGAATAATATATCCTACAATATAGTGTAAGAGAAAATAATGATTGTTTGATTTTACAATACGACTTGATGCAACTGAATATTTCTCAAAAACTAATTTTTTTGAAATGTAAAAGTTTACGGTTTTACAGATTATAGTTTAATATTCCTTAATTCATTGATACTACCTTGCGCTCGGAACGATTGAGAGAGCATTTGGATTAGTTTTAAGAACGAGTAACGAATTCAAAAAACTTGTGAGTTGTTTTTCAACTCATTCATTTAAAATACAAATTGGAGTACGGTGGTGTGAAATCCCGGATTCCCTTGGAAAGGGTATACATTTTTTTTAGATATTCTATAAGTACTATCACAGTTTTTCCATATTTTATCTTGCTTATTTCACATAATTAGAAATTGAGAATTTAAATAGTTAGCTTGAATCGCCAGAGAGACGTCATGCTTTGTTTCAATATTATCCACAATTATATTTCTATTACAGATATAATCGATGAGATATTTCTTAAATTGGGAGGAGAAATTAGATGCCTTGAGATCGTAAATAAATTTTTCTAAGACTGTCTTTAAATGCCTTTATTATATGTTCAATCATATACATGATAAAACAGTCAGTTTTGCAACTTTGGATCCTAGGCTTGTGGTTAAGTAAATAATGTGTTGTAACTCGGTACATTATTTTTAGGATAATCATTTCAGTTTTAATGTGCAGAATGAAGTTCTTTTATAAAATAAATCACGATATGAATAAGAGCTCAGTTTTCAGATTTAACGAGAATACTATCTCTGCTTTCCAAGCTCGCATATAAAAAATATATTAATCTAGACAATTTGTTTACTAAAATTCTACTTACTTCTCTTGCCAAAAGCCACCACACTAAACCAATACTGTGTGGAGCTTTGTTGTTGCCGGGAATAGCAATATCCACAAATCTCAACGGAGAATCTGTATTACATAGTGCAATAACTGGGATGTTTACATAGGATGCTTCAGTGATGGGTTGATGATCAAAAGTTGGATCGGTCACAATAAGAAGCCTGGGCTCACGGAATGCAGCTTGGATCTGATTGGTGAAGGCACCTATAATGTAAAAACACAAAAAATGTTAGAATCCTAAATAAACAAAAACAAAACAATTACATGAAGTTATATAATTCAGAATATGAAATGAAATCACTAAAATTCATAGGTTCCTTAGTAGTTATCATCATAAAAAGTTAACAAAAAAAAAATAAATTAAGACAAAGAGACACGAGGCTTAGTCAAGACTGTTTTTTTACCATTTTAACAAACTCAAAAGCAATTTATTGTAATAACAACAAATATTCAAAACTTTTACAACAAAAACACAATTACACATCGTCAGCAAAAATGTAAACGTGCCTCAAACAAAGAACTGTTAAAATATAAATAGGACATCGCCATCATCCCTATTTATCTTTTTGCAAAAATCGTACAGACTGTTGCCCGTCTAATCTCTCAAATGAGCCCATTAATGTTACATTTATTATACGAGCCCATAAATTATTACCAAATTGGTGTTGATAGTGCGACTGAAGTTTGATTAATCCGTCCACAAAATCAAAAAATTTAGAACAGCTCTGATTCTCCTAAGCAATTCTCTACAAAATATTACTCTTTGTAGCTAGTCTTGTGGTAGAAGAGTTGAACAATAATTGTATGCGTAAATGTCGCGCAACTGTGTATATTGTGTGTGGGACCTTCTGCAATTTGGAAAAGTCTTGAATTTTCTTCATAAACTTGGGGTCTCCCTTTTCACAAAAACGTAGCGGGTACTAATTTTCAGTTGCCATTGTTAAAACAAACTAAACATGGCAATTTTACCACTTAACATGCTTGAAAGTAGTTTTGGCATATTGAATACTGCCGAAGAACAAATTAAAGGATTAATATGAGGCAATGCTGATAGGCATTGGGAACAATGGGGAGCGGGGATATTCATGGGTAGTAAATTTTGTTTTTCACTTTTGTTTATTTTCGTGATTTTTATTTTAGTTTTTCGTTTTTAGTGTCGAGATTATCCTTTATGCTTTAGCTATTTAGTATTTTTGTTTGTATATTGCATTACATTTAAATTGGTGCTTGTAAAGAGTCAAATAAAAGAAAACGGGAGATGGCCAAAAAGATACTTTGGGAATCTATTTTTCTCAATCAAATTAATAATTAATCTAGGCTAAAATTTTACTACATATGTATAATGCAAGACTCGAAAAAGTAACGTAAACTTACGATCACAGGATCAACTGTGAAAATTAGCAACTTACCAGGAGTAAATCTTCCAGCGATTGGTGTAGCACCAGTATGTGCCGCAAACTTCAATACAGCACGCTGTCCAAAATGTCTTGAAGAGATAACAAACACTTCTGACGGATGTTCAATTGCCACAATAGCTCTAGCAGCTAATAAAAGTTTCTCCCAGGTTTTACGGATATTAATAATGTGGACACCATCACCACGACGCTTGTAAATGTACTGTTCCATCTAAGAACATAAAACAGTAACATATACTTTTTGATTGTAGGTGAAGCTCCCAAATAAAATTTGTATACCATCGTGCAAAAAGTGATTACTGATTACTTATTGGGTAATCTACAGTGGAAAAAAGTAACTACTCCATTACTTACACAAATATAATAATTGAAATAAACGATTTCATATCAACCACTTTTATTGGCAACGTTTCGAGAACACATGTAGTTTTGATGCTAAAATATACAAAGTAAAGAATGTACCTATTTAATGTATCAATGTTGTAAGAATTCAGATGATGCCTGTTTGATATTGTCAAAACGTTACCAATAAAAAAATTAAAACATTTCAGTCCAGATGAACTTAAAAAACAGATAAATAAATAACTTATATAGAAAAACTTATATGTCTTACCTGGAAATCAACATTTGTGGTTCCTACATGTGTTCCAGCAGCCAACATTTTAGTTACATCGTCCTCTTTGAGGCTGAGTACCTCTAAACCTCCCGACATCTTTACGAACTTCTAGTGTAACGAGTTACCTATTCGAACATGATATTTTAATGAGCATATAACAGTAAAATGATTCATGTAAATATAAACATGGTACATTATGAATATTGCGAAAATATAAAATTAAAAACATTTTAAATGAAAATGTGAATTAGAATAACTAATAAAAATGTAGAATTGAAACTTGATTATCAAAATAATTCTAGCTAGAAAAACTCTTACGTGAGAAGATGCCACTGGGTAAGTCAACAGACGAAAAGAATATAAATCTGAAAACTAAACTTGGGTTCTGTTTTATGAGAAAAGTCATAATTGTCAACTGTCAAAACAGTCAGCTTCTTCTTTTTTTGGCCCCAGGCCCCAGACAAACAAGTATCAGCTTAGACTAGCTCTGGGTAAAACACTCGATGATATTTGTTCTTTGAAGTTGGAGTTTATTTTTAATCACATTTTTCGAATACAGCAACCCAACAATTAATTGTATATATTCCATTTAAAATTTTAAAATTGTTGTGCATGTGATATTCTATTAGATAGACAACATATTTTTGGCTGTTGACAAGTGGATGAATCTCGCCTAACGATTCACTTGATTCAAATCAGATGTTACAATAACGAATCATCCAACTTTCCCTCACTTCACTTACCCTCGGTCAATAACCTCCCCTACACACAAACATGGTACGCTATGGCGCACGTAGCGACGTCCGCGCGAAAAATGTATTTACTTTTTTCAATGCAATCCAATGTAATTTTTGTGGTTCGCGTGCGAATTTTATCAAATTTAAAATTATAACGGCCAATTTTTTAATTACAATTGATTGTAAGCGAAAATAGCGTTCATAGAATAATGTTTATATTGATAGCGTTATTAGAGAGTTCTTTTGACGCCTATTCCGCTATTACCGGAACGTTATCTGTCAAAATTGTTCACGCTAACGCTATTTCGGTTACCGTATTCCGTTATGTAGCGAGCGTTACCGTATAATTTACGGTAACTCTATTTAGTGTTAATACTGTCAAAACCGACAAAAATGTGTAAATTTCATAACTCGTAACCCCAAACAACAAATAATTGTGATGTTAATAAAATTAAATTACATATTAAAAGCTTAAAACTGCCTAAAAACATTCATTCAGGAAAATAAAAAACCCAACCCCTACGAGGATACATCCAGATGGGTAGATATTCAAACAAACGTAAATGAGAAATGCAGAAAAATTTTTACTATAAGAGCAAGAGCAATAAGGGAGCATATATAGATTTAACCTACACCTTCTGCACCATGATTTAATATATTTGAGTATAACAGCATCCTCAAACGCGTCCATGTTTAGGCCTTCCAAAATTACCACTCCAATATTTCTTATTATTTAAAAATATGTATAAATGATATAACATAAATCACAACCTTTCTACTTTACAGAAATCTCTCTTGTTGCAGAAATTATAAAAGTGAGGTTAGCATTTCCTTTACGTAGGGTTACGACGTTGTTTGCTAAAGAACTCTTCCGATAGTCCAACTTTACCGTATTAATAACGGAACCGTATTTTTCCGTGAACAAATCAAAAGAACTCTCTATTAGGTATTATTAATACAGATTTGTACATTGTCAAAACTCAAAAATATTTTCTAAAATTTATAAATTTCGACATTTTCTTTTGAGAACTCCTCAACCTGATTTTTCTGTTTAAGACTCGCAGTGTAATATATTATATAAGTTCGACTTCTGGCAAAGTAAAGGACAACTTCAAACAAATTGTTGCTGAAATAAGTTAAATGTATCTACTGTACCATCGAATATTAACTATAGATAAGAAGGTTCAGTAGACGCTGAAAATGGCATCGACTCGTCGCATTCCCAGCCACATTCCTGGCCCGCTACTATATAAACTATAAGATACTATACTATAAGCGCGGCGAATTGCTTTGTAGACATGAACATCAAACGTACCGACACGAGGTGAAATAACTGTATATTATTTTAAACTGTGACTGTACCACAGTATATTTAAATTTATGCTGACTGTACTGAGGTTGAACTTACCATTGTCTTTATAAAGGCAATGAACTTGCCATCGCTGGTGATCGACATTTTTAAATGATATTTTCGTCTTAGTATACAGTTAATAAATAATAATAATAATAAACATTTTTATTAGTATCAAACCACCATAATAAATTTTTTCGACGACTGTTTTAGAATATAGTTATTCTGATGTCAATAACTGTTACAGAATATTGAATATTCCGTAATAGTGTTACAGAATGACGTATTAAGGGTTGCCTATAACTTTAGCGGAATTTGTAATTACACCGCGGTGTTTTCGCGTAATTAATAATTATTCTATGAAGTAATCCATTCGAAGAGGAGTGATGATTAATGTATAAATCAAACGGCGTCTGCTCCACAAAATCAATATATTTATATTACTATAGGTCAAGGCACATTGCCTATGTCAGTCAGACATGTTTCGAGAAATCAAATATTCTCATCATCAGTGACTTTCAGCACAAGATTAACAAATACTAGTGTTATCAATATAACATATTCACTTTGTGAAAAAATTTCTGTGAATATTTTATCAAAATCAAAACATTGTTTACATAAAAATTTTAAAATGAAATAAAAATAAAAAATACATTCAAAATCAGAATTATTTTATGGCATTATGCCTTTACTTGTGTTTTCTTTTTATATATCATTACGGATGTTCTAAATTTTAAGAAAATTCTTCAAAAGCCTTTATGTTACAACATAAACACGTGACGAATCAGCTATTCTGAACTCGTGGACCGTCACCCTCGCCTATCGGCTCGGGTGACAAATTTCCACTCGTTCAGAATATGCCGCATTCCTCACTTGTTACAGAATATACTATTTGCACACAGTTACAATATGAAATAGTTTGTATACTAAAAGGCGTATTAAATCAGCTTCTTGATAGACATATCAAGAGCTGCTGTAGCCTAAAAGTTACAGCCTTAGATTAGAAAAGAGAGGGGATACCGCACGTTCGTATATCTGTCTGAATGCATGGCAAATGTTACGCTTTTAATGCGACGGCCATTTTTTATGTGCCAAAAAAACAGAAAACTACGTGTGCATTTTTGATGATTTTATTTGTGAAAATTGGGAATAGAAATTTATTTTGTATATTAATAAAATGGTACGTTGTGTGGCTTTTGGATGCCCAAGTCGCAGTGAACAAAAGGAGTCCAGAATTTGGTTTCATAGGTAAAACTTAGAATGATGTATCAAGTCGCTTCTAGTTTTTATTAGTTTTTCATAATTAAAAGTAATCTTTAGGCTATTATCTTTTAGTATGTACTATAACAGGTTTCAGTTTACCTAATGAAAACTTGATACAACAATTCATTAGCTTCGTTCGCGGCCACGATTCTGAATTGGTTCTAGTTCTCTACGCTTGCGCAGTTTCGATTTCGGCGTTCGCGGTGAAAAAATTATCGGACTACTAGTAATAGAATCAAACAGTTTGGCGTTCGCGGTGAAAAAAGAATCAGTTCGTTACCGGTTCTGAATCGATTTTTCAGTTCTACGGACTGAGGAAGAACTGTTGGTTCTGACATGCGCAGTCTAGCTAACCAACAATTATACACTGGTTATATTTATTTATTGTTTATGTTTTATCCTTGTAGGTATATAAGAGCATTATCTTTATAAAGACTTTAGGGTTATTCTTTCGTACTGAACTAAGTGAACAATCTGAAAATTGTCAGTTTATTCACGATTGTGCGTATTCTTTCGACATCGGTCACTTCAACCAAACTGATTAAAATTCCTACCCCCCTTCCCGCTTACTGATCAACCTCTAGGTACCGGTTAGTTCGTTCAGTTAACAGTTAACCTCTAAAAGTATTGAATATTGAGAGATAATAATTGGAATATGATTTCGATTCAAACCAATATATTGCAAAAGTTTAAAACATGGATAATAATATCATGGAAGAAATAATTTTCCAGTTTTCAGAGCAGATTTGGTTGTTTTCACAAGATTTCGAGGTTAAGTGAAAGACAATCACAAAAAAAGATGATCTTTCGGTTTCGCCAAATATTCAGTTCAGTACAATCACATGATAAACATGATAAAGAATTATTTTTTGATAGAAACCTCTATTATAGATGTTTACTTTATCATTTTATTTTGTCAAAAAATTTGTTTTTTACACATTTTGTTACATTTTTGCGTTAAAAGTGAATAAAATAATGTCACTTTGGCTTTTTAATTATTTCAATATTTAGAACAACATGCACTAGATAGCCCAGCAAATCACATATACTTTTTAATAAAATTTATTTGTGTCAAATATCTTAATGTTCGTGTATATTTCATAACAAAACTACAGTCTCAAAAATTAGATCCCATTCTGGAAATCAATTAACTAAACTCATTCTATTTAAAGGACAATAAAAACGTTATGTATTGGTGTTGTGTCTACTGCAGTACCTATATTGTTAATTTTATGTTTGTATTGTTCAATAAATACAATGTATTAACATATTATGTTGTTTCATTTATCAATAAAATTATCTATATTGCATATCCAGCATATCTATATTGCATATCCAACTCACAGATTATCACTAACCGAAAAATCAGCTTTATAGAATATGATAATTAGATTTGTGAACAAACTACCAATAAGTATCAAAGAAATAAATGGATTGAAGATATTTAAGAATAAAGTTAGGAAATTACTAGTGGAACTAGAACCATATCAATTTGGGGATTATTTTGATATGTAGTTAGGAGTATCAATTTTTTTTTGTTTTTCTCTTTTTTGACGTCGTTTCATTTGTTTGTATGCTCGTGTGATTGTGGATAATATGTAGGTACATTTATTTGAAATAAAGAATTATTATTATATCCACATGCCCATATCTTATTTTATTAATTAAATTTAAAAAATATATCACATACGTTATGTATGTTACGCCTCTGAATCTAAGGGCATTGTCTTTATAAACAACCTTTTAAAGACAATGCTAAGGGATATGTGCTAGGTGCTAACACAACGACCGACACAATTACGGATCCACTCTCTTTTCTTGCCTAAGGTTACAGCACAGTATAATAAATAAAACAGTATGTCGAGTCTCCGCTTCGCGAGGCGTCATGCGCATGTCGCCATTATAGAATAGATCGTGACAATAATCGCATAGACGTAGTTAGATAACAAGCGTCTAGAGTTTGACCATCGAAAATATACTACGACTAGAAGGGTCACATTGAGTCCCCGCCCATTTACCTCCCTTATTGCTTCTCCCCGCTCTCAGTAAGTCTGGTATAGATGATATATACCGCCTGTCCTTTGTTATACACGCTTTGATGATATACCGTTTGGATATTTTGTTGTATATTAAATAATTATTAAGATTTCGATTTTTTATATAGTTATAAGTTTATATTTGGACAATAATAACAAAGTATTATTTGAACTGGAAATTGCGGCTTATTACTTGGGTATAATTATACTTAAAATTAAGAATTTAAACGATAAATTATTGAAAATAATCGCAATAACATTATAACAAAAAAATCAAAGCATTTATAATAAACTTCGTTATACACTTTTTCTTTTATTCTCGCTGTTAGCCATCCATTTTGATTATCTCCAGAATACACTAATATTATTAACGAAAAGCGCATCGATACTTGATGCTTTCCTACATAATATTTGCGGACCCTGTATTACATTACGTTACAACATTGTTCTACTTGAAGTGCCTTCTCCATTCAATAAAGATCAGCAACAATCTTGGCAAATTCATCTCTGTCTGGGGCTCTTCTCAGCAGGAAGTTTGAATCAAAGCCTGTCCAATCCCTTATGTTTTTCAGCCAAGAGCACTGTCTACGTCCAGGACCACGTTTTCCCTCAATCTTGCCCTCCATAATCAGTTGAAGGAATCTGAACTTGTCCTGTCTCATGACATGGCCAAGGTAAGCAGTCTTTCTCTTTTTTATGGTCTCGAGAATTGTTTGATCCTTGTTCATCCGAAGTAAGACCTCTTGATTGGTGATATGATCGATCCATGGAATACGCAGCATTCTGCGATACTTTTAGCGTCCACAGTAACGTGGAATACACATAACATCTAAGGAAGTTAAATCTGATGTTTAAATTGAATGTTCTGTCATAGATTCCGCATTTTAATAAATATGGCTCTTGCTTGCTCTATGCGGGATTACAACATTAGGGAAATGTTAAAGTATGTATTTTGTTTGCACTTATTCTTTCCCTAACGTTACGTGCTGTCTAAAATTGTTGCCATTTCAGTACAAGGACTAACTATCATATGAGCTAAGTATTGGCTTTGCTAAAAAGGCTGTTTATTACATAATGTAATTTATTTAGCATCATAAATCGACAAAAGACAGCTTATTCGGACACACTGTATAATTATTATTATAATATAGGCATTAATGTATATTTATTCTAGTCTGGTATTATTAATTGCTTTTAAGGTAGTTAAAAATAGAGTCTAGTACTGCTTTTAATATTGTGTTTATTCTATATGAATTCTGTTCTTTTTAAACTATGATTTTAAATGTGAAATCGTTAATTAATATTTTAAATATTCCCATTACTCTTTTTTAATATTAGTAGTACTGTTTAAAAATATTTGATTAATACATAATTTTAATTAATTAATAATAATAATTAATAAAAAAGTAAGTATTTTATTAACGTAAAATCAAATTACAGCTTAAATTAAAATGTTCAAGCATTTTTTTTTGTAGACCCCGTAGTATATCATCGCCGTGTAACGTAAACATTTTGCGATATGTGACCTCGTACATGTCACTCCCAGCACGTTCGTCGGCAAGCGCTTTGTAACCGTAAGATGAAACGGCCGACAGCCTGTGACACTACTTATTTTTATATCTACGGTGGTTTGACTATGGACTTTTCAACCGGCCAATCAACGAGCACTTTAAAGTGCGGGAAATTTAAGAATAAATGAGTTATTTCAATGGGATATATTTTCTACTTAGAAATCTTAAAACAGTATTTGAGAAGAACCCTTTATTGAGCCTTTACTAATCCTTGGTGGAGAGTAGGCTCAGATATGGGATCTGTTTTTGGGGTGCCAGCGCTAGGATAATTAGATGTATATAGCTAGCTGGAGTAAATAAAAGAAGTAGCTGTAGGCCACTTTTCTTCAAGTACAAATTCCTAACTATTTATGTATTTATGTTTCCACGAAAACACCTAGTGGTAAATTACTGGTAAGGATTATCCAACACGCAGTTGGACAAGAACACATTCCATTTACCACTTGTCCGACTGAGTGCAGAATGATCGTCCTGACCACTAATTTACCACTGTACTGCTATATTACATGATGACCTAGATGTACTGAACCAACCATCATTAATGAGTCGTGGATCGACGAAACGGGCGTCTGGTGGATATCTAGTGTGTGACAGAAATGCATAGATTTTCAGTTTCTTGGCTTTGCTTTTAATAATAATAATAATCAGTTATTTGCAGTTCAAAATACAAAAAAAAAAACAATTCCAGATATAATACAATTAAGCATAGAGTGTTACAAAAATGGAGGGCTACTGGTTCGGTTCTCCATTTAAATGAATTTAGGGTTTTGAGGTGTAGGATTAAGCGGGCAATTGAAACGTCATATAGCAATTATCTGCTTGAAATCCAGGATTGTGTGTGTCCCGGTAGTATGATTAGTAACAGCGAGGTCCTGCTAGAGAAGCCTGAGAATATAGTGACCGCTTTTGTCGATTTTTTTCAAAGTGCTTTTCTGCCATCGCAACAAGTGGACTATTATACTCCAGATGGAAATGCCGATATTCCGGTTAGTATTGGGGAGTTAAATGTGACAGACATTCTCGATTCATTGAAAAAGTTAAAACCCAAGATGACGGCAGGACCAGATAATATTCCCGCAATCGTTGTGAGGGATTCTGCCTATGCTCTGGCGGAGACTCTGTGTATATTGTTTAATAAATCAATCTCATCACACGTATTTCCTGACGCCTGGAAAATAGCGCGGATATGGCCTGTACATAAAGCGGGCGATAACGATAGAATAACAACCCAACTAGCAATTCGACATTCTTAAAGAACTAATATATTTTATAATTATTTTATTGCCGCTTAGTAAAAACTTTTTTGTTCTTTAAAGGTTCGTTTGGTGATAAAACTGCTGTGTTAAACTTTTCTGTGAGAAAAACTGTTTTAAGAACGTTTTCACAGCAAAATAATAAAATAGTTATAAAATATGATATCGTAACAGTTTTATAAACGTTTATAAAATATTTTTTATAGGACGAATTTGTTCCGAATGATAATTGGTTTTAAAAGCATTTTGTAAAAGTACTAGTCTGGATTAACTTGTTCCTTTAAAAACAATTATAAAATTATTCTGTTAAAGTACGTTTCGTAATAATAAAATAGTTTTTTTATTGTCGTTATTAAGAGCGATTTGTTTGCTGCAGCAAATTTGTGCGCAAATTAATAATTACAAAATTGTTTTTTAGTTATTTTATTAAAAACAATAAAAAAATAAATATGTTGCCAATGCATATTTTATAAAATTAAAATGCTGTCATAAACATTACCTAGAACTAATATATAACATAGTCTTATTTATTTTCAACTGATATTTATTGTTATATCATACACAGGTTTAAAATGTCCAAACGAAAAGCAGTTGTGCATTTAATAGAAAATTAATTACAATATTATAAATTATCAAAGGGAAAGCATTAGTGACTATAATAATGAGTAGGAAACTGTAATGGAATCTAATCAAATTAATGACAATTTATAAGACACCAAATATTTTGGAGACTGATAAATTCTCAGGAGGAATTATTACGAGGTGGTGAGCGGGTAGCCGAAATAGAGAATTGGTGATCAATATCATGCTTCAAGCACAACAAGTGAGCTAGAAAAAATGCAAGACTAAGAGAAAACATGGGCAGTATCAAATCATGTTCCGCATTTTTCCAGAAGAAGCTTTTTGCTATACTCAATAAACGCATGCCAAATTTTCTACCTCAAGATCCTCGAACTCTCTTAAAGACACTCAACAAACCGTTTTAATAACGGCAGTTATAACATACATACCTACATAACATAAACAAAGAGCTCAATTTAGGTTATGTTTAAATTACTCCCGTAAAAGCTAATAAGAGAGTAATTATAAAAGCATTTTGTTTTATAAGAACACATTAAAAGCTTTTATAAAACATATTATATTAAAGTTTGTTTTGTAAAACTCTGTTTACTATTTTATTATTATTCCAATATTGCGACGATGCGACACACGGCGGCGACTCACACAAACATCAAAGTATCAAGCACGAATACTTCAAGTAGACAGGAGTAGACTTGATTAATTTGCATACATTTTATCTTATATATTTTTTGCAGCACCTTTTAATTAAATTTTGATTTTTTACAGCATTTATATAAAAGCTTGTTTTAGTATGTTTCACTATTAATTTATTTTAAATAACGGCAAAGGATAACTAAATACATAAAACTTCAAGAAAAATACTTGTAATTAGCTTCATTATTCATTATCAAGCTTAGTGAAATATATACTTTTTTACACCATAACTGGTTTATAAAAAATTCTTCACGTTTACATAAAACATAGGTATCTACTTATATTTTGGCTAGTGTCCATATGATAGATATAAAAGAATCATATCATCATCATATCATTCTTATGCTATCAAAGGGGTTTCAGGTAATATTAATTTTATATTACCCTTAAAATATAATGATATTTATGTTTTTTAACGAATACACCCCTGTATAAAACAATTCTGCAGTTATTTTATAATAGCTATCTAAAGAGCATACTCGTCTGGGTTGAGATAATTTTGTTTTATAAGCATCGTATAAGGAAGAAGCCATTTTTGGTTTCTTTAAATTGTTAGCCATGTTGACCAAACTTTTAAAATTAATATTTTTTATAATTTGTAAAATTATCTTAGCTAGTAAGGTATACAGAATCAGTCATTACATAATGAAGGATATACCAAAAGATTATTTTCAACAATAAGTGACAATAAAAAAAATATTTTATATAATTTATAAAATCTAAATTCATTAATTTACATAATTCACCAGGCGCATTAAAATTTTAGTAATAATATACAATATATTTAACAGTAAATTTTGTTTCGCAGCCAAATCTGCTCATGGGTGAATTTTATCTGACTTATTTTATTATTCATTATTGGGTATTATAGCGTTTTATATTATTTTTACCTCCATGATTGTTCAGATTTTATTAATGTGTACCAACAACAATGCATAATAATTATAAAACAATTTTGTGTAAAAAGGTATTTTAGAACAACGTTTATATCCTTTAACTGTTGCTGTTGATAGCAAAAATGTTGCAATTGAGGCTCTTATAAAAGAGTTATAAAATATGTTTATAACAGTTTTATTTGATTTTTATTAGATATTTATAAACGTTCTAAAAACTATTGTATAATAGCAACCAGCAACATTTATAGAACCGTTAACGAGTCGATTTGTTTTATAAATCTGCGCCTTTTTCGTGTTTATAAGGCGCGTAAGAACGTTGTGAAAATGTTTATAAAACAATGGGTGTTTTATAAAATATATTTTATAAACGTTCTTACAGCAATTAAAAAAATTAAATTGTTAGTTGGGAAACTATCGGCCAATTTCAATAATATCGACTTTCTCAAAGATTTTCGAAACGGTGTTGCAGAACAAATTATTTAATCAAGTTAAAAACCTCATATTGTGGGAACAACACGGGTTTTTTCAAAAGAGATCGACGGTATCTAACATCGCAGAATTTGTGCAGGCTACCTATCCCGCCCTTGGAAAAGGACTGCAGATTGACGCTATATACTGACTTTTCAAAAGCATTTGATAGGATGGATCACACAATAATGCAACTTAAAATAAAAAATGTCGGCTTCACCCATAATCTAATAACGTGTTTCCACTCATATTTTGATCACGCAAGCTGTATGTCGAATATAACGGGTTCAGATCACATGATTTCACTGCGACCAGCGGAGCGCCCGAGGGAAGTAATCTCGCGCCCTTATTGTTCGCCATATACATAAATGACATTACACAAAATATTCGGAGTGAATGTCTGTTGTTTGCCGATGACTTGAAGTTGTTTCGTGTTATTGAAAACTTGCAGAACTGTCAGGATCTACAGACCGATTTGAACCGCCTCGTAATATGGTGTAAAGAAAATAGAATTCCACTAAACATAGACAAATGTATGTGAGCTTTTGCAAGGGGAGGAATATTCTTGAAATGAATTATAGTGTGGATGGGGTGGCCTTGGAGAGATGCGAGGTTGTCAGAGATCTTGGAGTTTGGGTTGATAGTGATTTGTCCTTTAACCATCATGTGGAGCGAATTGTGAATGATGCTATTCGAATTTTGGGTTTTATTGTTCGCTATACTGTGGGTTTCCGTGCCTTGTCTTGTGTCACTATACAACTCACTAATTAGACCTAAATTGGAATATGCGTCGGTTGTTTGGTCCTCTATATATCAGGAACATATAAATAAAATAGAAGCTGTCCAACGAAAATTTTTAAAACATATTTATTTTAAAGTTAATGGCCCTACAGAGGATATGGTCATGAAACGTTGCTAAAAACATTCGGATTTCAATCTCTAAACTATCGCAGAATTTATTCGTATCACGTCTTCTTATTTAAGATTATTCATGCCATGATTGACTGTCCTCGTCTTTTGCAACATATCAATATAAATGCTCCCCAACATAATGCAAGAAATAGCAACATATTTCGAGTAACTCAAGCACACACTAACTATGAGGGTAGAGCGCCGGTTTACAGAGCTTGCAGTTTGTCCAATTACCATAAAATACACGGATTTGTTGACTTTTTCAATGAAAATGTTAACACTTTCAAGCGTCAGTTGCACGAATATCTAACTAGTTTAAACTTATAATTCTTATATTTTTTAGATTCATGTTGAGAAGGGAATTATTATTTTTTTTTACTCAACATATGGGCTTGTCAGCTTAGCGTACTTTTGGTTTTGTATTAATAATAATTAGTGTATTTTTTATTTTGTTCTTATTCGTAGTGTAGTCAGTATTTGGTGTTATATTTAAGTCTAGAAATTGCATAGAATTATTATTTTTTTAATTTGAAACATTGTAATTGTCTTGTAATTGGGTGTAAACCTGTTAGACACTAAAGATTTATTTATTTATTTAATTGAAATAACTTTACAACAACATTAAGAAAACAAACACTATTTTCATTATTTATCGATTTATAATGACAGTTTCTGCAGGATTACCCTATTTTCTAAGAAGTTATTAGGTAAGTAAACCACATAATAATTTATTAAAACAGAATATATTAAAATATCCATTTAAAAACATATAACCGTATTGTTAAACCTTATTACCTATAAAAATGCAAAAATACCATCGTTTATTTAATCAACTTCCATTCTATTGACAGTTATATCGATGCGTTGATTTAAAATCTTCACAGACATCTTTGGAGTAAAGTTAGTGACTCCAACTTCCTTAAGAGCTCTACCTCGGGAATCCTCAACGCCAGTTGCTCCTTCTAGGGCCAAGAGCGTTTCACGCAGAAGTAGTGCTGAACCTTTGGTGATATTTAGCAAGTTACATGCCTCAATAATTCTAAAGAATAATAATTTGACGTTTTCAAATCTCAATATATAGTTTTAATTGGCATATACTTACTGCGTGAAATAACTAGCTGGCTTTTCACTAAACTGCGAAAAGAGTGGTAACAGATTCCTGGTAACATCAAATTTCAATTGTAGAGCACCACCTTCGCTGAATCGATTGTCCAACACAAGATCCTCAAACAGAAATGTATCCAATTGTGTTGCAATATTTCGCCATACTGTCAGAAACAAACGACTCTGTAACGATTTTTGTAATTGATGTAATCGTCTTACCAACACCTCAAACATCGGACATGCTGATGGTGTTAACGAAAGACTACGGAATTCTTTGTCAACCTTCAATGTAGACCAACTGAAAATAAACTATGAAAGTTCATTCTGAACCTTGTACAATTCCTACTTATGTAGTAAACTTACTTCTCATGCCTATAATTTCGGCTTCTTTTCCTTACTTCATTCAATACTGTTTCAGCCAACGTACACAACAAATCTTTTCGTAAATGTCTGTAGAGGGATAGGGTATCGTAAAATACGGAATCGGATTCAAAATCAATTAATTGGTTTTCTTCGAAATCGCTCAAAGTTGGTGACGACGATGGTTTCTCATCAATTTCCAATTGACTTTTGTAGTAATACAAGTTCAAAAAATGCTAAAAATATCTTTCGCAATTAGACTAAAATATTAACCCACACTTCTTGTTAGAATAAGATTTAATCCTTTTCCAGATAATCCCAATTAAAATACAAACATCTAACTGCATCATCATAGTAATAGTAATTTATTGGCCGTTCATTTGTACATCAGGTGTATACATTGGCAAGTCATACAGATAATTTATAAATTTACAATAAATCCAAAATAATTCGGTGCACATAATTAAAAGAACACATCTAACGTCTGACGTATATAACGGACGTTTGCATAGCATTATAGGCAAGAATATAATATAATGTAATCTATAAAACATATAAGTAACAATAATAACCCACAACCGAACCTCGCCCGATTACAACCCAGATCACCGGCACACAGCTCAGAGAACTCTTGAGGCGTATAAACAGCACCGTCCGTCAGGAAGCGCTTGAACTTATTTTTAAATGCAGTCGCTTTTTATTGATATCGGTAATTGATTAAAATAATATTGACCCGAGTATATTGGGCTCCTGATTAGCCCTTGGGGGATACAGGCGACTCGCCCCCGAGTACCGTACTCGCGCAAATTACCGTTGATACGAAGCTTTTCGATATTCTGATCTATATGTCAAGAGATGCTTGGTTTAAAAATCTCTCTACATGAAAAATTGTAACGCACGTACGTATTCTTTTTTGAAGACTAAAAACTCATGCTAGATTCGTCGCTTGCCTACCTAAGGTACCCTGCGTTGTGCCTCCTCTCCCCCTCCTCTCTATGACGGAAACAAAAGAAATTCCCCGGGACCTTTGTAATTGTAGGTTGTATAACACGCCAAACCAATCGCCACCCTATTGCAATATGTTTTGTAAACTTTGACCATTAACTTTTAGGGGAAATAGAGCCTACACACCCTAACCTAATGCCATTGAGGTGGGGGGAGACGCTCTAACGTGGCCAAAAGCGGGTGCAGGTACGCCATATTGGTATACGATATCTATCATTTGTCGTGCTTTCAAGTTTATAGTGTTATTTACGAGTATTTTACAAGTTTACTTAAGTTTTTCGTGTTTTTTGGACGGTTATTTGCCAATATACTATAATGGTGTCCTGTGCTGTGCGTAGTTGCAGTAGTAGAAGTGAAATCGACCAGAAAATATCAGGAATAACGTTTCATAGGTATGTACCAAATATTGTAAACATTGTACATGGACGTATTTAGGGTTTTTTAGGCGAACTTATTAAAACACATTATTATAGGAGTCTGGTAGCATTCTCTTTCTGCACTGAACAATTGATTCGTGCATTGTAGTTTATTTTTTTTTACAAATTCTTTTACTTGATTTCTACTCTCAAACTCTCTACTTTTTCATCACTTTCTAGCAAAAAAGACCCCTAAATGTGTGTTAAAAACATATTCTGGTTTTTAGATTTCCTAAAGATCCTGCTCGTAGACATATCTGGACAGAATATGTGTCTCGAATTGGATACCAACGAGAAATGTACACAAATATAATTTATCCAGATCATGATTATCTTCCTGGACCATTTTCTGAATTTTCGAAATTCATTATTGTTTATATTGCTGGATTTGTTGTTTTTAGTTTAAAGAAGCAAATTATTTGCAGAGAATGTCGAGATGCATTAATAAGTGTTATTCTTTTATTAAAATGAAGGCAAAAAAAGGATTTACAAATTCCTTCAAAAGATGTTTTAGACGTTTGCTTCCAATCCGAAAAGATAATAAAAAATCATGTAGTAGATGCTAATGAAAAGTTGTCCGCAGGATTCATAATAAACTTTGTTTTAAAGGAATTTGTAAATAGTAGTATTTTTTCTAATTTAGTTGTGCACGGTTTTGATCAAATCAGTGTTTGATAACCATATACATTACTGATCAAATCTATTGCGACTAAATATGTTAATACAGGATGTATTATTAAAAAAAAATAAAGTGGATAAGCATAGCGCAACATTTAAATAAAATTGTTTTGTTTAAGGGGTATTAATATATAATTTATAAAGTACTAACGTCTTTTATTCCTGGATTTAGGTATCAAATATCAATAATTACCTATATTTAAGTATTTTGTACACTGCTTAACATTTCAAAATAAAGTATAAACCCAAGCTGCAAATTAAAAGCAAAAACGTCAACAAAAATAGTTAATGCGGCTCTGGAGAATCCGCCATATTGGTATACGATTACGCCCTACCCAATGCACCCGTTTGTGTACAATGTAAAATAATGCTCATAGCGTCTCCTTATATCTCAATGCCTAACGCCCTAACGTACGTTATTTATATATTTTTAATGTGTCGTAATATTTTTAAACATGGAAACTTTTTATTCAATTAACCAATAGGTATGTACAAATATAAGCGAACAAAGCATTTTATTAGAGGCCACTACTACACATGATCTCAAGCTATATGAAGAAGACACAAATTTGTACCGAAACGTGGGAATGTTCTGACATGAAATAAAAATTAAAATGTCATTATGAAATAAAACTTTTCTGTCAATTTCGAACCTATACTCCAAGAAAAAATGGTTTTGAATCAAATCTAACGCCTCTTTTTTTAATACAAACATATTAATAATTGAAGGGGCGGCAATTTATACCTTTGCACCCCATGAAAAAATTCCTAGATTCGGCGCTGTATGACAGTACAGAGTACACTAAACCATAGTAGACACTGGTTAGGGACGATGTATTAATTTTAGTTTTTAATGAGCATATTAAAAATAAATTCTTGTTCAGCCTGCCTTGCATTCGTTTGACTCGCCCACCGCAATCGACCAAGATATCGTCCAAGAACTTTGGAAGAATCGGCCCAAGGAAGCTCGACATTTTTAAAGATGTTGAAATTCACAAATAGTTTGTAGATGGGGAATTCGATAGCAATAGTTTTACTATGGTTAATGTAACACCACTGATCAAACTATTACATACATACATAAACAACCTACCGCAAGTGATATGGGAGGGCAAATCGTTTATAATAAGAATAACAGAGCCCCAAGAACACTACCATGTGGATTGCCGATATCTAAAATCTCCCGACCCGATACACAATCATTTACTTTCACAGATATTTCACGTTGGTTAAGGTATGACCGATTCCATCTGTTGATCGGAAATCTCAGTCCTAAGGAGTCGATAATGCTGATTATAAATGACTTGTCGATTTTATCGAAGGCTCTGGACAAGTCAAACATTAGAGCGACAACAAAGTGACCCAGATCGGCCAATTCGTGGACGTGCCGCACCAACTCAGCAGTACATGTCTCGATAGACAACCCTCGCCGACAACCGTGCTGACAATCAGTGATAGAGGACACATAGATTTCCATTTCGTGTGCTATAGCCTTTTCAAATATTTCGGAGATTATGCTTAGTAAAGATATGGGCCCATAGTTTTCAATACTAGTCTGGTCACCCATTTTAAAGACTGTTAGTAGAACAGCTCGCTTCAGCTCGGACAGGAATATCCCACTCAAAACGGAACCATTAACAAGCTCACATACATGAAGAGCTAGCAGGTCAGCACATCGCTTAACCCAAGGCAGTAGAATATTAATTTGTATCGTTCTACCGGTCGCAGATACTCTGTTTCACTTCAGCACGAAAGATGCAATATTTATATCAAACTTTTAATGCCCTTTGATATTTGTTTGATACTGCTGACATATTTATTAGTTTGTTTAAATTTGGATTGTCTTATATTGTAATAAATTGAATAGTTAGTTTACCAGCATCGCACCCCAATCCACCAAAACATTCTCCACATAAAGAATCGTGTTTGCTATCATTGGAATTTTGGATTCAATGACATCACCTTCTTCAGCATTAACTATTTGCATCAATCTTACCCTAAAGTCGTCTAATAATTCTAGTTGTAAATCTAAAAATTGCAACCTGAAAAAAACTCCTAATATAATTAAGTAGAAAACAAAGTAATGGAAAAACTAAACCGATATCCTACCTATGCCCTGGTTGTGGTAAACATTCATATCGTTCAGTAATTGTCTGAAGTAACGTTATAAAAGAATCCGCACAAGTCGTTACTTTTAAATCTTCTACATCGTTTGTGATCAAATCAAAGGCGTCCACAGAATCAGTTGATAAAATTGCATCCATCTTTTCAGTAGCATCTTCAATAAAAATAGAATAGGTACAGTTTTTGGCTACAGCAGAATAACGTACTTCTTTATACAGGGTGTCCGTAAAATAACGGAAGATTATTTTCAAAATGCTACATTTTTAAAAGAAAATCCGAAACACGTCGGTTTTGATTTATGTTTAGCAATTTTGTAGTCTACGTATTGATCCGGAATCTGCCGCATGGCGGCGACACCATCTTTCATGTTTGTTTCATATTGCAAGCCCTATTTTTAGGACACTTGCTGCTGTCGTAGGGGTTGCAATTTGAAACAAACATGACTAAGATGGCTGCAGATTTCGAATCAAATACGTAGGCTACAAAATTGCTAGACATAAATCAAAACTGACGTGTCTCGGCTTTTCTTTTAAAAATGTACCATTTTGAAAATAATCGCCCATTCCATTACTTTACGGACACCCTGTATAATATAATACGGTAAATAAAAGAAAATTTTGTGGCATAGCGGACAAAATTACTGGTTTTATGTTTGTTATATATATATATATATATATATTTAATTATAATTAAAGAAGTTTCATTCATGTGCCACGATAGTTTAATTGGTTAAAACACCTGACCGGCAATTGGGAGATGTTGGTTCAAATCCAGCTTGTGTCACGAGATTTTTTTGATTCGTACAAGTTAGTTTATTTCATTTTTCTTTGTATATCGGTGATATACTATACTCTGTCAACTTAGTTGAATATCTTTGTTTGTTTATTTATATTTATATTTATTTGCGATGAGCAAAAGAGAAATAACATTGCATTATGGCAGTGTGTAGTCTATGTTGCCTTTGAATTAAAAGGTCGAGGCGTAGCACAGCACATAGGAAGCAAGGCATGTACGAATTAAAGAAGTTTCATTCATGTGCCACGATAGTTTAATTGGTTAAAACACCTGACCGGCAATTGGGAGATGTTGGTTCAAATCCAGCTTGTGTCACGAGATTTTTTTGATTCGTACAAGTTAGTTTATTTCATTTTTCTTTGTATATCGGTGATATACTATACTCTGTCAACTTAGTTGAATATCTTTGTTTGTGTATTTATATTTATATTTATTTGCGATGAGCAAAAGAGAAATAACATTGCATTATGGCAGTGTGTAGTCTATGTTGCCTTTGAATTAAAAGGTCGAGGCGTAGCACAGCACATAGGAAGCAAGGCATGTACGAATTAAAGAAGTTTCATTCATGTGCCACGATAGTTTAATTGGTTAAAACACCTGACCGGCAATTGGGAGATGTTGGTTCAAATCCAGCTTGTGTCACGAGATTTTTTTGATTCGTACAAGTTAGTTTATTTCATTTTTCTTTGTATATCGGTGATATACTATACTCTGTCAACTTAGTTGAATATCTTTGTTTGTTTATATATATATATATATATATATATATACCTATACCGACAGAATAATGCGCCATCAATACTTGATCTCGTGTTTACCTCTGATCCTAATTTAATAATTTCAGAGATTGCATATGAGCCTCCAGTTGGATTAAGCGACCATATAGTCATTATTGCAACATCACAAATAATCTGTGGCAGAGTCGACCATAAATCGGTAAAGAAAAGAAACTTCGTTCGAGCTGATTATACTGCAATAAACTCTTATCTACAATCGGTTAACCTATCACAGGGAGGTGGCACTGAGGGTTTGTGGAACTCACTCATGTCAACAATAAATTATTGTACTAATAACTTCGTTCCGGAAGTTACGGCAGAGTTTTCGAAGACCAAACCATGGATTACTAATATTTTAAGGAAACGGATCAATCGAAAGCGAAAGCTCTGGCACATATATAGACAATCTAGGTCAGATCATGATTATGTCTAACCAAATCAGGTCTGCTAAGGAGCGGTATGAGAATCATCTCGTCGAGAGCAAATCCCAAAAGTATTTTTACAAATATATAAAGAATACTCTTAGTTCAAAGGTCAGCACCACAATGCTCAGAGATCAGGACGGAATGCTTGTTTCGGACCCAAAAACTGTTGCAACCATTTTTGCTGAAGAATTTCATATATGTAGTAGAAGACACATCGGACCTGCCGTGTATTCGCGGGTTCCCTCGTAACGACAATTCTTTGACTTCAATTGATATAACAGAAGAAAAAGTTCTGGAGACTATAGTCAGCTTAAAGAAAGACCGCTCACCAGGCCCTGATGGAGTACATCCTCTGTTTTGGAAAAACGCTACAACCATCGTTCCTCTAATCTCTGCTGTTTTGAAGAGCTCGATTGTGGAGGGACAAGTTCCGTCTTCATGGAAGAATTCTCTCGTTATTCCTATATTCAAGAAGGGAAATAAATTAACTCCAAGTAATTATCGGCAAGTAAGTTTAACATCCATTCCTTGCAAAATAATGGAGAAATTAATATCGCAGGAAATGACAGAATTTCTTATAAGAACGAGGAGATTCTCGGACAATATGCACGGATTTCTGCCTGGCAGATCGACGATTTCTAACTTACTGAGCTGCGTCAACTCATGGTCCCTAGCTTTAGATAGACGAGAGCTGTTGTGTACTTGGATTTCTGTAAGGCCTTTGACAGACTACCTCATGGAAGGCTCATGCATAAACTTGATCATTGCGGCATTCGGGGCAATCTGCTTCACTGGATCGAGGATTTCTTGTCGGGTAGATCTTGTAGAGTTAGAGTTGAGGGAGAACTTTCAAATTAATATACGGTGAGCAGTGGGGTGGGGTGCCTCAGGGATCTGTGTTGGGACCTTTGTTATTTAACATTTTTATTTCGGATCTGCCTACCAATCTGGAGTCTAAGTCGGTTCTGTTGAGTTCTCATAATTTATTAAAAAATGATCTGCATATTGTGGAAGAATGGGCAGGATCTTGGCTGCTACAGCTAAACGCTAGCAAATGTTCTGTGTTGCATATTGGATTGAACAATCCTGAACGTCAGTATAGTGTTGGTGGTGTCGCACTAAGGGCGGTAGAGTCACAGGAAGACCTAGGTGTTTTAGTAAGCAAGGACTTAAAGTGGGCGAATCATATCGCAAAAATAATTAACAAGACTAATGCTGTGTCGTACATGATGTGTAAAGCTTTTAAAAACCCATCCATAGAACTTTTTGAAAAACTGTATAAAACTTATGTGCGTCCGAATCTGGAATATGCGTCCACGGTGTGGAATCCATATTTCGCGAGGGACATTCATGCTCTTGAGCAAACTCAAAGGAGGATTACTAAACTCTGTCCAGCAATCCGTGGAGTACGAGGAGAGATTGGATAGGTTGCACCTATCTACGCTGCGGGATCGTAGAGTTCGTGGGGACCTAATGGAAACTTATAAGATTTTGCACGGGGATTACAGTGTACCTCTGTCCATTTTTGTTCGCAGTACGAATTTGAGACTTCGTGGTCATGATTTTAAACTATGTCCTGAACGATTTCGTAAATTGTGTCGTCGTCACTTTTTAACTAATAGGATAGTAAGAATGTGGAACTCACTTCCTAGTGAGTGTGTTTGTGCAGTGTCAAAGAACTCTTTTAAAAACAAGTACGATGCTTTAAACAAATAATACGGACAATTGTTTTTAATGAACGTAACGGTTTTAACGGCAGTGCCGCCTAACCATTCATAATAATAATAATATACTCATGGGCATCAACGTAACCAGGCCGACAAAAACCATGGTGTGTAATTATCTTAAAAAAAAAAAAAAAAAAATAGGTGGTATATCACACTTAATGGTCGCTGTAAAGCAGATAAAAAATGCTTTAAATGATGAATCACTCGACCCCTACTGCTATTTGAAAATTTGTTGTGGTCTGCCTATGCTACGGCGCGGATTCAAACGGCTGTCTGGAGAGTCCTACGTATCCTGAATGGCTGATTCGAGGCCTGCGAGACCGCAGACCGGTGGTACTCTCCGATGTGACCCATTTTTAAAGTTTCAAGAATACCGTAACCTCGCCACGTGGGGAAACAAGCTCGATAATAACCGAACACACCGTCCCGCATACTCCGCTATCTCGAAAAGTTTCACATTCCGTTCCACATTATTTTGATATAGAGTTTTTGACATCTTTTAGTTTAATTTTGATGTGTATATATTTATTGCAAATAAATTATTAAACTTTGTCAACTGTGTTTATTAGATACCAGGACTAAGCCCTTAGGCCGTCTTTTAGTCGGATTAAAGACCCGACCCCTGAAATTACTATCTCCATTTTAGTTACCCGGAGTCCGCGGAGCATACCACGTAAAAAAACTGGCGCCCGAGGAACAAACCGCCGTGGAACCGGAAAACGCCAGCCAGTAACGACCCCAACCTAATCAAATAATAATAATAAAGGACTTTTATTGCAAATTTAATAAAACAAATATACATCTGCCTGAAACAACAGGGCGAGTTTCAGGTCTGCGTTACAATAAACAAATATCGACAAATCGGGAGTTTCGGCACTACACTACGGACGATATTGTGTAGCGTTGATGCTTGATTGCACGGAATTAGACTGGGGCTCTGCTAATTTCAACAACACTAAAGGAAATCGAACAATTTTATAATTTTGAATCAGCTGGTTGTAATTATTATATTATAGACCCGTCTCCTTCCTGTCCAACATCTCGAAGGTTTTTAAAGCGGCATTACATCGAAAAAATTTTGATCAAATTAGGCATCAGGTGGCTCCACAGCAACCGACCTAACCTGTTTTCTAGAGGATGTATTTCGAGGAGGGTCTGCGGATTGATACCATATCTATACAGATCGATACGAATGCTTTCGACAGCGGATCATTCGCTAATCCTTCGGAAAATATCGAGGATGGGCTTTCATGAAAATCTTCTAACTCTTTTTGCTTCTTACTTGTCTGATCGACAACACTATGTTGAATATAATGGCCACAAATCAGAAACCTTCACACCCACCAGTGGAGGGCCTCAGGGCAGCTGTTTGGCATTATTTTCGAAATAGCAAAGTGTTCCCGTATATCGCTATCAGCTGGATGACTGGTGTAATGTTATCAGGGATCTCGGAGTTTTCGTGGACACTGACTTATCATTTAACTACCTATTACATTCAGTATATTACCCAAGATGTACTACGCATGATTGGCTTTTTGTTTCGTGTTACCAAAGATTTTATTGATATTGAATGTATACCTAATTTGTACTGTGCCCTGGTGAGATCTAAGCTCGAATACGCATCTATAATATGGTCTCATATTTATCCATCTCATACAGGGCAAATTGAACATAATATAAAGCGTAAATTCTTGAAATGTTTAGCGGTCAAACTTGACGGTAGAATCCCATGGAGAAGATTTCGATCATAGAGCTCGATCACTTTCACATGGTTTCACGGGCTACTCGATGAGTTTATGCTGGACAATTCTTTCTTTTTAAGATTATTAATAGCTTGGTCGATTGTTCAAACCTAATCCACTCTTTTTCGGACTAATTATGGATCTAAGGCACCACTACCGGACTGGTGAGGCTATGAAATCCTACGGTTTTATCGTGAGAAGCTGTAGAAGTTTTCATAGCATTGATGCGAAGAAAGTTTTGAATAACTCTTTTGTGCGTTTGAAGCTCGAATATTGCTCCTTGATTTGATATCTGATCTATCAGATTCATGTGCGGAATGTTGAGTGTCCAAAGAAAGTTTTTGAAATACCTTTCATTTGAAGCAGACGGTATTTATCCTGACAGAGGGATTGAATATTCGTTGTTGCTGAACAGGTTCGAATTCAAGAGTTTGGAGTTTAGAAGAATATTTTTTTTTCTAAAATTTTTGTGTGATCTTTTGTTTACATAATAGAATCGACTGTTCTGAACTGCTGGCTCAAATAAATTTAAACGTGCCAAGACTGCGCTGACTGTGACTTTTTTAATTGTTCAACGGAAGCACTTATGAGGGCTGCTCTGACTGTTTGTGCTTCGTAGTTTCTCTTTTTTTCTTGTTAATTGTTTAATTTGTGTAGATCAATCATGTTTTATTTTTAATTGAATACTTATTGTGTTTATGTATAATATTTTGGTTTTGATTTTTTTTTTTGTGAAATTATTGTACGATAATTTTGCTCTGTTAAGGGAGAAATCTGTTGAGCAATAAAGGCTATTATTATTATTATTACTACTTCGACCATGTCAATCATGCAACATACACGGATTTAACTACACGATTAACTACTTCAATGAACCTGCAACATTTTTCTGTGTTCACTTATCTCGGTTCCTGCAAAATCTGGCCATCTGATGTGTATGCGTGGATTGTGTCGTGAATCTTACCCACTGTATTATTTTATACTGTGTATTGTAAACTTCTGAATGTAAAAATATTGTAAGCATTTGTCTTGTAATTAGGTGATTCACCTATTAGACAATAAATAATTTATTAACGAATTGCTTGTTACATAAAGTAACAAGACTTTTTGTTGTTGGAAATTTGTATCACAGACGTTGATCCACAATCCATCAGTGGTGATCGGCAGGCAGTGTGACCCAAATTTCCAACATTTACGAAGAGCTTATACTAGCACGAGAGATGACTGACAAAGAGATGTTTTTGGCGACATCTAGCGTGAGCAGGCAATATGCCCGGTGACACACAGTTCATAATTGCGACGCATCTAGTGTTGGCAATAGGATATAATAGAGTTGTTACTTCTTGTCCGGTCATCGTTTGTGAACTGTGTTTCACCGGGCATATTGCCTGCTCCCACTAGATGTCGCCAAAACATCTCTTTGTCAAATAGTTTATTTATTTATTATTTGTAAAGTTTTAACTTGTTTAATGTCTACCGATTTACTCAGTCACAGCGTGGTAGTGTCGAGTATTCAGTAGAACGAACTTATGCCAGCGCCTGGCGATTGATTACGCGGATGGTGATACCAATTGACGCATTTTACAGAATATGTGGAACAGTATTGGAAGCTGAACCATGTCACATTATATTTAACCAATACGAATTGGTTAGTACCTGTTTTAACTTACATTTTTTTTCCATAGCTATCCACTTCAAAAACACTTGAGCCTGAGTAAGCACAGCCAAGACACTAGGTTGATTCGTTGGATAACTGTAGACATCACGTAATTCCTTATTAAAACCTAATGCCTCATCAATGGAATGTGAAAATGTATAATCATCAAATTGTAATGTTGGGAGTTCATTGTTTAATTTCTCTATGGCCAATTGCACCAGACCTCTGCTCAGTTCTAACTGAAAATATCGTACAACATAGTATGTCAAATTTTAAAGAATATAGTAGGAATTTTGCATAAATAAAATAGGTTAGGCCATTAGCTATATTAGTCTGTCATGTCTGTCATTTGGTGATATGGTCTACCATTGTATCTTTGAGATACACTTAGGTAGGTGTGACGCATATTTTCAATAATTGTTATATTATAAGAACAAAATCGTTCTCACTTTACCTTTGCATCAACGTGGTGAAAACCAATTTTGTCTATCACAGGTTGAATATATTTCCCCACGAAATCTCTGTGATCCCGAATCCATGTTAATATTTGTGTAAAATACCTTTAAATAAAAGATAATTTTAACAATTCTATTATTTACTAATTATTCAATTATTTATGTAATGTATTTAAAACGCAATCCCATATACAGGGTCATTGGTGGTTGATTGTACAGTGTGAGCAAAACTCGATGTCCCAGCTCTGTTATGAGAAAATGAAATACGATAGAAAAATTCGGAAAAGAGGTTCTTAAATAGGATTAAGTAAGCTCCATTTTAACCCATATTTCATTTTATTTCCAAGTTTGGAAACTGAAGTAAATGACGTCATCAATTTTTTTTTCCAGAAACATACCTATATTTTTGCATAGTTCAAAAGAGCTAACTTTTCTAAGCAACTTTTGTAAAGAAAAAAAATTGCTATTTTCATTCGTTAAAAAATTAAAAGCCTACTTGTAGGAAAAACTATTATGAAAAATTCGCAAGTTTCACAACTTTTAAACAAGTAGGCTTTGGAAACAAACTGCAATTATATCTGTCAATAATAAAACTAATGGTTGACAAATAGTTTTATCGTCATTTAATGTATGCATTTTATGTTAAGTGTTTACGCATAACGAAAAAGTTGACATGTTATATATTTTGCATAGTTCAAAAGACCTAATTTTTCTAAACAACTTTTGGAGCGCCGCCCCGTCATGCTGGAAAAACATATTTGCTCGTAACTGCAATGGCACATTTTCGAGAAGCACAGAAAGTTGCTCTTGAAGAAATTGCAAATATTCTTCACTGTATAAATCACCTTCGTAAAAGTATGGAGCAATTAAATGCCCGTTAATAATACCACACCAAAGTTAATGCCAAAATGTCCTTCGTTTTCAATCGGATTCAGAAGAGGCTTGTCAACACAGGATGCGGTTATACAGTTCATCAATAATGTGTTGATAAAGCTGGAGGAAAGGCAGAGGTTTTTTTGCTTTTGAGATTGTAAATCACGGGAAAATTTTGTCCAAATTTTATAATTTTGGTATTCGGGGAATATCATTAGATTGGATAGAGTCGTATCTCACAGGCCGAAAACAAAAACTGAATATTAACTTTAATGGCACGGTACTTGAGTTAACAGTACGTGAGACCGATATCGGCGTTCCCCAGGGTAGTACACTGGGACCACTAATTTTTATATTATTTATTTGCGATATATCTGCTGAAATAAAATCCGCCAAACACACAACGCTTTTTGCTGATGACTTGACAAATAACATGTCAACTTTTTCGTTATGCGTATTTAACATAAAATGCACACATTAAATGACGATAAAACTATTTGTCAACCATTAGTTTTATTATTGACAATGACAGATATAATTGCAGTTTGTTTCCAAAGCCTACTTGTTTAAAAGTTGTGAAAGTTCCGAATTTTTGATAATAGTTTTTCCTACAAATAGGCTTTTAATTTTTTAAAGAATGAAGATAGCATATTTTGTGTTAACCATTCCCTGTGCTTCAACTGTTTTTGAATAAGTAATTCATTTTGATTTCAAAACAGGTCTTCGGAAAATGTTCGTCATTTCGTTACTCGAATTGAAAAACTATTGAAATTTTGAAGGAACTTCAAGGATATCTTAGAAAAATGAATTATCTTGAGATTAACTCAATATATTCAGGGTGGTCGCAAACTGTAATGTTATCTACTAGTTGAAATCGGCTAAGTAATTTTTTTCAATTATTCTGAAAGACAATCAGATTCAATTTCAAACGATATGACATGTTCGTATCCCTAAATAGTAAAGTTTTCGAAATAAAATCAACATTCTGGAAAAATATAGATTATTTCTTACATTTATATTAGGTGGCCATGACAAGTCATTAAACCTCACAAAACAATAAATTTATAATAATTTACATTTAGTTAGCTTAGTTTTCCCAAAACGTCTAATGTATCATCGACCAATAATAACTCTGTATATATCTTACCATTCTGGTTTATCAGGTCGATTAGTCTGTCTTGTACCACAAAAATGAAAAATAAACCTTTTCCGTAACGGTTGCACTAAAAAATGTATTGGAAGGCACACTTGTTGAAAATGTGGAATGTAATTTTCACTTGGTGTTGTAGTTTCATTTGGTATTTCTATTTGTAACAAATATTCGCTAATAATTTGTAATTTGTCAACATTCACTGGCAATGGAGTAACTAGAGTAAAATTTGTGCTGACAAATGGCCACTTGATCTGTTTAAGAACTTCCTCAAAATCTCTGCAAACAATATTAGAAACTAAAAGAAAATTAAACTGGTTGCATTATTATGAGTTGATTTGAAATTCGTAAAATCCAAGATAAACAATATCAATTTTTACATAATATATCATACTTTGCTAGTTTATTCTTTAAAATATCATGCCAGTAATATATTGTATCATTGAGATACACTCGTAAATGTGTTAACGGAGCACCGGCTAAAACTCTACTGATTTCTGTTATATTTGCAAACAAAGTAGCACATTTTTCATCATCGTTTTTCACAAACTCTATATTCAATTCCGAGCTAAAACCAAATTTGAATATAAACAAATACAGCACGAATTTTATATGCAACATACCTTAGTCTCTCAACTTGCTGAATTATTTTCATATATTGATAGGTACAATGTAACGTGTTCAATTCTTTAAACCGTGTATTAACTTCGTTTCTAACAGTTTCAACTTCATTTAAATCATGTTCTATTTGTTTCAATGTTTCATTAGCAGTTGTTATTAGATCTTCAGATGTTGATAGTAAAGATTCAGCTTTTTGGTTTAATACTCCAAGACTAGATTCCTTATTGGTGATGTCTAACTAAAAATTGACATTAATTGTATAGTACACGTAATTTAATAAATATTACTACCTCTAATTCAATTTGTGATTTTCTCTCACACAAGTTTTTGATAATTTCTTTACATTTTTCTACTTTTAATAGGTCTTTTCCATACTCTAATGATAGTTTTTGAAAAATCTCTGATTCATTAGACATTTTGCAATTTAAACTGTTCGATATATCACTCAGAGATTCATATCATGTTTACTTTTAATATATATTTTTTGATACGATTACAACTTAAAATCAAAAGAAATTAATTTAATATACCTAGAAAGCATAGATATGAATGTTTACAATTCTAGAAAGTTGATTGTTTTGATCAATGACATTACAACATATGTTGTAAAGACACTAGGGTTATTTTTTCGAGCATACATTAAAATGCCAACGTGCCGAGCCAATCAGAGCATTTGGGGCGGGGCTTTCCTTGGCGCGCATTTGAGTTTAAATTTAACCGCTATTCAACTTATTTTATTATACCTAGCTGAAAAACCTTCATTTCGTATATCGGAAAAACGATACTCAAATATATTTATGTATAATTTGAAGATACCTATCTAATTTTAAAATCATTTTATGCATTACAGATAGGAAGTCAGGAACTAAAAAAGGCACATTATTCTCAATAGTTTATTTTTAGCTATATTTATATATTAAATTATACACAATGATAATAAATAATAATTACAATGAACATACAAATTAATACAAATACACCACTACCATACATACATATACAGGGTGTCCTACGGTGGTAACCCATTAGATTATTTCAGAAACTACTTCGAATTGAATTTTGAAAATTTCAGTGTCTATATTGTCAAATATGCTCTACTCAAATAATATAATAGCAACGGCATAGCACTTCCGGTTATACCGGAAGTTGATGGCAACTTTGTTATTTTAAACGAAACACCCTATATATTATTACATTTTTGGATTCTAAATAAGATTTCAGACATATTTCATGTATCATGTCCTATACCTAACGTCAGTCATTTGTGACTTATATCAAGATTTATGTCAAAATTGACAATTTAGGGCTCCATAAGAATTCCGTTTTTTCCTTGTAAATCAGTATTTAATAATCATTTTGCAGGTATTTTCTTATCAGGTGGGATCTTCTTTTTCGAATTGACAAGACATTTTCTGATTAGTTTATACAGGGTGGTCAAAAAATTATATTGAAAACGGTTCAAGAAAAACAGTTGAAAGTCAATTTTTTCCAATGGCATGGGTATATTATTATTATTTTATCTTCCGTAGCATTAAAAAATAATGCAATTTTGTAATAGGTTATCAACTGTTTTTCTTGAACCGTTTTCAATATAATTTTTTGACCACCCTGTATAAACTAATCAGAAAATGTCTTGTCAATTCGAAAAAGGAGATCCCACCTGATAAGAAAATACCTGCAAAATAATTATTAAATACTGATTTACAAGGAAAAACGGAATTCTTATGGAGCCCTAAACTGTCAATTTTGACATAAATCTTGATATAAGTCAAAAATGACTGACGTTAGGTATAGGACATGATACATGAAATATGTCTGAAATCTTATTTAGAATCCAAAAATGTAATAATATATAGGGTGTTTCGTTTAAAATAACAAAGTTGCCATCAACTTCCGGTATAACCGGAAGTGCTATGCCGTTGCTATTATATTATTTGAGTAGAGCATATTTGACAATATAGACACTGAAATTTTCAAAATTCAATTCGAAGTAGTTTCTGAAATAATCTAATGGGTTACCACCGTAGGACACCCTGTATATGTATGTATGGTAGTGGTGTATTTGTATTAATTTGTATGTTCATTGTAATTATTATTTATTATCATTGTGTATAATTTAATATATAAATATAGCTAAAAATAAACTATTGAGAATAATGTGCCTTTTTTATTTCCTGACTTCCTATCTGTAATGCATAAAATGATTTTAAAATTAGATAGGTATCTTCAAATTATACATAAATATATTTGAGTATCGTTTTTCCGATATACGAAATGAAGGTTTTTCAGCTAGGTATAATAAAGTTGAATAGCGGTTAAATTTAAACTCAAATGCGCGCCAAGGAAAGCCCCGCCCCAAATGCTCTGATTGGCTCGGCACGTTGGCATTTTAATGTATGCTATTTTTTCGTACTGAACTAAGTGAACGATCTGAAAATTAGCATACGTTAATTTCCTTTTATACCGAGCCAATGAGAATCATCGTGCGCGCGTCTGCTTGTTGTAAGCCGGGTTTATACAGCATAATCATAAATATATGCATAATAATCACAAAAGTTGAATGCATTGTAATCATAGGCACCGTTACAAGAGTCAGTTATAACGCTAATATACCAGTTGTAAGTGTAAATTAACAAATTATAATCTGCAATATCATACAAAACGCAAATTTTGAATTAAGAAATTCAGCTGTACTTTCTCTAAAACTCAAAAGTAGATACGCTTACTCATATCAAAGATTAATGTACATTAATCTTTGCTCATATTATTGTTTAAACTAATTTATAATTATGCTTATGTTGTATAAACCGGGAACTATGTTTAGAATTAAGTCAATGAAAATTGGGATATTGGGATCAAAGAACGAATAGAAAAAATAAAAGACTGTAAATAATACAAAAATTTGAAATAAAAAAAAACATATTTATTAACAAAGTAAAACACGATAAAGGTAACTCTAACCGATCCTAATAAATTTAGGTAATGAAAAATAACCAATGAAGACTTGCAAATGATATAAATGATTTTTGAATTACATACTATTTTGTAAGACTTGGACCACAATTCTAGAAGGGCATGTTCCGTTAATGTGTATACTACCACCCGCTTTCATACTGCGACTTTTACACAAGCTCGTATAGCCTAACATAAAACAATGGCATTGTGTTATCAATTATTTAGCACATAGGCATAACAACCTTTAGAATTAGTTCTGTTACAATTGTAGACTATAATCTCATCACCATTAGCAAGTTTGCTTCTCGTATTATTAATGCTTAATATACATATACCTTTTAGTTTACGATTCCATAATGCAATAATATTCGCAACTTTTTACTGTGGAGCTCGTGGGTAAAAAAATATTCGCAACTATAACTTATAAATTATTATTTTATATGTAGCAATAAAAATTGCTGTTATAAACGAGTTTGTTTATGCTTTTTATCTAGTAACAGATTCAGTTGTTTATATTATTCAGAGCACTAGCTTATGGCGCCAAAATATTCAAACAGCAAAAACAAAGCGAAATGCGCGCCACCGATCCGCGACGGCCACCCACGGAAACACGACCCAAGGGCGAACGTTCGGTTCGGTATGAAAGGAAATTAACGTATGCTTGTCATGAGACCCTTTTACTGCGTTGGGTATTTGGAGATTCGGTGATTCAGACCTAATAATCTGAAAACTTCGAAAAGCATACAGTAATAAACACGACAGACTAAACACTTTATTATTTAAGGTTAGTAAAGGTTTATTAGGTTATTTTTGTTGTTATTTATTTTGTGGTTCACAACGGAGCCGATCATAACGCATGCGCAAATATCCCAGAAAACATAAACTTAAACCAACTTTTGGGTATTTGAAGAAACGGAGATTTAAATAATACTTTTAATTATTAAAAACTAATAAAAACTAGAAGCGACTTGATACATCATTCTAAGTTTTACCTATGAAACGAAATTCCGGACTGCTTTTGTTCCCTACGACTTGGGCATCCAAAAGCCACACAACGTACCATTTTATTAATATACAAAATAAATTTCTATTCTCAATTTTCACAAATAAAATCATCAAAAATGCACACGTAGTTTTCTGTTTTTTGGCACATAAAAAATGGCCGCTGCATTAAAAGCGTAACACTTGCTATGCATTCAGTTATACCAAACTTTCGGTATCTCCTCTCTTTCCTAATCTAAGGTATCAACTTATCACTAAACCTTTTTTACATACTATAAGCAACATTTTAAAATGTGTGCATTTTAATCAAAATAAATGCTAATTAAAATGCAATTATCCGTAAATAGAGTCAATATCATTAATTAATTATTTCACCACCGTACTGACGAGATTCTAAAACACTATGTGTGTAGAAATCAAAATTTATTTCAGTTTACAAAACCAATTCTGGCACCAAAAACTCAAGAGCGACACATACAATCTCGAACAGAATTTTAATATTTCAGCCTTATGTTTACGTTCATTCAATAAATAATTAATGTAGTAAAGAATGATGAATATCGCATATTTCCAATATTAAATATTACCTGAAACAGCACTAGTTTTCTTTACTACTTCTGTCCGCTAAATAATTGCAACAATTATTGCCATCAGTTGTTTTTGCAAATATTAACCTACATTTATGAACGGTCCTTGTATCGTAAAAATAAATTTTACCATACCCTGTAAGGCTAAGCTAGAAGAGGGCGGCCCCTGTGATTAGAAAATCTCAGAGATATAGAGAGGGGATAATGAGCTCCGACGAATGTGCATCCAATTTTTGGTTTCACTATGCAGGCTGCCATTTTGAAGCGATAATTTTTTTTTGATTTAATATTCGCGTGTTTTCTGTTGTAATTTGTAAAACTAGGTACCACGAGCCAAGGCTACTCAATCAAGTAAAGCATGGGTTCCAGCCTGCTACTTTAGTAGGTTATACGCTTCAAAATGGTGGACGCATGGTGAAACAATTCGCGCAAGTTGATGTGCATTCTCCCCTCTCCATGTCTCTGGAAAATTTGCGCACGTTGACACCAGAGATATGGAGAGTGGAGAGAATGAGCGCAAATTTTCTATTTAGTGGGGCCGCCATCTTCTAGCTTAGGCTTACAAGGTATGGTCAATTTTCTTTTTATGATACGAGGACCGTTCATAAATTGTAGGTTAATAACTTCAAAAACAACTGATAGCAATAATTGTTGCCATTATTTGCAGGACAGAAGTATTAAAGAAAACTAGTGTTAGTTCAGGTGAGATTTAATATTTGAAATATGCGATATTCATCATTCTTTACTTCATTAATTATTTATTGAATGAACGTAATAAAATAGGTACTTATTTGTTTCATCTATAACATACTTACCTAGGTTCGTTCAACAAACTACATAAGTATCTTCTTTTCCACTTCCATATACGTTGTGTGTTGTGTAACATTGTCACCCTTTTCAATACTACTTACCCAGAATACACACGACATAAGCAAAGTTAGGAAAATTAGAGGGGCTTAAATAAAAGAAAACATGAAATTTATAATATTCTTAATTTATTTATAATAAGTAATAAGCAAGTTAGACTGGAATTCATGACGGGCAGCTCGGCAGAGAAATCCTCCTCAATTCCAGAATACCTTAATTATGCTTGCCACGTTCCCAATCGATATTCAAAAGAATATCGATAAGGTGTGAACAAAACCTAATAAATTATGAGGTGGCCAATATAAACGAAGATTCCAAAGTATGTTCCAATTCAAAGCCAGGCTCACCACCATTGGGCCAATAGCATGCCATAACTACCCCTACACTTAACACTAATTAACGAATTCCCTTTTTTCTTTAAACTACGCAATAAACTAAACCGAATATCCAAAATAAGTCCACACAATTAATAGGGAGTTAAAGTTGTACATGAGACGAGACGTATCTATACTGACGTAACGGAAATTATTTAAGATAAGTCAATTGAAAAATCTAGGACCGAAAATGAGTTTGATTAGCAACGTAACGCATTTCTCTTAGGTTATGTTTATATTTGTTTAATTCGTTCGGATACCTCCTGTCATACAATCAAGGATTTCCGGTAGAATGCGTTCTCGTCTGAATGACACGCAAGAGACCGTATCGATACGGGATACGTATCCGCAAACGAGATGAAAAATTCATTTACGCATGCCTAGCTGTCAATAGATACATATACGTTCTTGTTTCATGAACAACTTTAAGTCCCTAATAGCAGAAAACACTCTGTTTTAGTGACAGGCACATGTGACTAGAAAATGGCGGGACGCATAGTGTCGTCGGAAAAGTGGATGCGCATCATATCTTAGACAAGGAAAGAGAGTGGACCCGTAACTGTGCCGGTCGTTGTGTTACCACCTAGCACTTAGCCCTTAGATTCAGAGGCGTAACATACATAACTTATGTGATATATTTTTGAAATTTTATTTAATTTTGATGATTAATAGTTTTAATAAAAAAAGATATGTGCATGTTGATGTATTAATAGTAATAATAACAATTCTTTATTTCAAATAAATCTACCTACATATCCACAATCACACGAGCATACAAATAAATGAAACGACGTCAAAAAAGAGAAAAACAAAAAAAAATTGATACTCCTAACTACATATCAAAATAATCCGCCAATTGATATGGTTCTAGTTCCACTAGTAATTTCCTAACTTCATTCTTAAATATCTTCAATCTATTTATTTCTTTGATACTGATTGGTAGTTTGTTCACAAATCTAATTATCATATTATATAATGCTGATTTTTCGGTTAGAGATAATCTGTGAGTGAGAGGTACTGCAGTAGACACAACACCAATACATACTGTTTTTATTGTCCTTTAAATAGAATGAGTTTTGTTAATTGATTTCGAGAATGGGATTTAGTATTTGAGACTGTAGTTTTGTTATGAAATATACACGAACATTAAGACATTTAACACAAATAGATTTTATTAAAAAGTATATTAGGTGATTTGCTGGGCTATCTAGTGCATGTTGTTCTAAAGATTGAAATAACTAAAAAGCTAAAGTGACATTATTTTATTCACTTTTAACGCAAAAATGTGTAAAAAACAAATTTTTTGGAAAAATATAATGTCTACGCCCCTGGTAAAGTAAACATCTATAGAGGTTTCTATCAATAAATAATGCTTTATCATGTTGATTTTAAATGAATTGTTGTATCAAACAGTTTTAATTAGGTAAACTGAAACCTGTTATACTACATACTAAAAGATAATAGCCTAAAGATTACTTATAATTATTAAAAACTAATAAAAACTAGAAGCGACTTGATACATCATTCTAAGTTTTACCTATTAAACGAAATTCTGGACTCCTTTTGTTCACTGCGACTTGGGCATCCAAAAGCCACACAATGTACCATTTTATTAATATACAAAATAAATTTCTATTCCCAATTTTCACAAATAAAATCATCAAAAATGCAAACGTAGTTTTCTGTTTTTCAGCACCTATAAAATGGCCGCCGCATTAAAAGCGTAACACTTGCCATACATTCAGATATACGAACGTGCGGTATCCCCTCTCTTTCCTAATCTAAGCATCATATCATGTCCCTGATGCGCATTCGTTGAAGTTCATTCTCAGGGTTGCCAACTTGTTAGATTTTCTACTAAATCTGGTAGATTCAGGTCTTCATTTGGTGGGCAAATTTCTGTTTTAGTGGGCAGTAGAAAATCTAGTAGAATCAGAATTATTATTAAACGACCTTCTTCTATTTTGTTGATGCATTCGTAACTCTAGAAGCGAGCAAACTATAACCGATAATTCACTATATAATTTAGTTCATTGTAGAGCTGCTAGATAGCGGCAAGCGGCACGTTTCAGTCTCCGTCTCTTTCGATTTTGCCAGAGAATCTGGGGGAATCACCGTCAGGATCAGTGCGTATTGTAAATTGTATGTGCATAGTGCATATTATGTTGGTCTTTACTATTATTTTCGTTTATTAAGCTGGCTTAGCTAGCAGAGTGTAACATATTACCAGTGGCGGCACTTGTTTGATACTGATCGATAATCAAATATGATTTAAAATGCATATAATTAAAATAACAGAGCTATCCATGCGCCATGCCTAAAACGTATACTCAGAAGTTTAGAGAAGCGTGGATGAAGGACCCTATTTTCAAGGAATGGTTGCTGGCCGTTGACAGCACTTCTGGGAAAGAAGCCAAATGTAAGTTTTGTGGCAAAATCATCACCAGCCGATCAAAGTAAAATACTGAGTTGCAATAAAGGCACATACCTAAATCTAGCGTTTTATTTTTAATTTGCATTCGCCATTATAAGTAATTTAATTGATTTTGGGTAGGCAGCCAACAATACTTGTTGTCATATGTCATCAGTGATTAGCACAAACATAGGCACTGATAGTTCTAAGTCAGAGGTAGGTATATATATTCCTGTTCTGAGTGCAGGAAGTATAAAATAAACTGTTTCATTTTAAACATATTCCTTTTTATTGAGGGATCTTGGCAACACCTAGTAGATTTTTTGGTAGTTTTAAAAATTTCATATTTCTCGTATAGTAAATATCAAGTAGATTCGGTAATCTCATTTAGTAGATCTTCTTTCGGAGGTGTTGGCAACGCTGTTCATTCTCCCTTCTCCATATCTCTGGTTGACGCTCATTCTCCCCACTCTACATATCTCTGGTTGTACTGTTGTACCTCGCTTCGATCGATCGTTCTACTCCCCGGTTTTCAAGAATAGCCCAACAGCTGACCTGAGTTCTAGTAGAAAGAATCGCGTAGTGTTTTGAATTTGAATAGAGAAAACAAAAAACAATTAGAATTAAATACTGGCAAATGAAATAATGAGGAATTATGGATTTAAAAAAGTTTTAATTCGAAATCCAATTATTAGTAGCGTTAATGTAATTATGTTAGCTAATCAATAAAAGATATTTATGTATAATAAAACTAGTTTATTATAATATGTAAGCAAAATGTACACTACACGTTTTATATTAATTTTGATTTTTATTATATCAATTAAATTATTTACCTTACTCTTATATATTTTACATTTCTCTGAGTCTTTTTGTTTACTTAATTGTTTTAATTGGGACACCAATTCAGAACTATTTGATTATATTATAGGTTTGTTAGAAATTTATAATTTTTAGAAAAATTGCTTAATACCTATCTCCTGTTACAGTGGGATGCGGCTCAGCCGGTGCTATTGTGGCTAATAGATTATCTGAAAACACATATAATAAAATATTAGTATTAGAAGCGGGAAATGATGGTAACAGTTTACTGGATATTCCTTCAATTGGACTTTTGCTACAAAATTCACCGTTTGATTGGAAATTTGAAACGGTACCTCAAAGTCACTCCTGTAAAGCTCTTGATAGGAATGTAAGTACAATCAATAGTTGAATTCAGTGCTTTACGTACAGGGTTCATACAGAAGGATAAGAAAAATATTCCCTGACTTTTCCAGGTTCTCCCTGACTTTTATTCATGATTTTCCAGGTCATTTAATTTTAAAAGATAAATTATTCTCAAAAGTTTAATGAAGTATTTTGAAAACTGGATAGACTCCAAGCGAATAATCTATTCCAAATTGTTAATTATATAGTATTAAGCATGTAAACCAATAAGACACAAACATAAGATATAAAACTTTTTTATAATTATTAAAAATACGTCCATACGAAAAAAAACAAAAAAACCTTAAAGACATTCGAATATAAAAATAAATAAGATACACGCTAAATAAGTACAAAATAATTATTGATATGTTTATTACCGTAACCTCTCAACAAGTCCTAAGTACCTAATATTAATAATTGAACACAATTTTACAAAGCATCTTTTTGTCTTAATTTGGCAAGTCTCTCTTCAATTTGCAGTTTTTGATAAACTAAAGAGCTTTCTAGCTTGGTTTTTTTATTCTCCAAAGCCTTAATTTCTTGGTCTACTTTCCTCTTCATACTAGCTTTTTTTACCTCTTCGTTTTCTTTTCTGTTTTTTTCATCTAAATATATTCCATATTTCATGCGAGCCTGTCTGAAAAATATTTTCATCTTTTCTGTAATAATAACATTATCTGCTCCTCCCGCATATTTTAAAGCATCATATACAATTCTTCTGGCTGTCATTGATTGTTCTGCCATATTTTCTATAAGCATTTCTTTATTTACCGAAAATCCACTTTCAACAGTAGCATTGCCATGGGAAAGTATAAGGGTTATCTTAATGATATCAAACAATTCTGTAAAATTAAATTTATCCAAAACAATACCTCTAAAAAACACATCCAGGCTATCTGACAAATTATTATTAAACTTAGCAAAACAGTCAGCTGCTGTCTTGTCTTCAATAAGTTTTTTGTACTGAGATAATGCAACTTCAGCTACTTTAACACCAATAATTTCTTTTTCATAGTAAATTTGAAGGAGAGAATTGAAGCGACTCTTGGTCCGTACATATAAAATAAGGGTCTAAAGAAGATATTGCCTTTGTAAGTGTATATTTAAGACAGGAGCGCTCACATATTTTTTTGAAAAGAATTTTTAAAAATAACTGACAATCTTTAAAAAATATTCGACGTTCTTTATCTGCGTTTTTAATTTGATTTAAATGTTTTTTTGTTATAAATCCCACATCTATATCTGTGTACTCAAGGTATATACTCTTTTCTTCCAAATCTAATTTAAGCAGCTTGGATGGAGACTTTTTTACGACATCTTTTTTTAGAAAGCGACTTGCTATGGACTTAATTAGTAGACCCATTTCTCTATAAAGAAATGGAGATAAGGATTTTGAAGATTGAAATTTTGTTAAAAAACCTTCCAATGATGAGGAAATTGTAAAAAAAAAACCTAGTTTACACTTTAGAAACTTATCTTCTAAGGCCGTTTTAATACATCTTACAGTTACTGTCGATGGAAGGTTACTATCTTTTACCACACAGAATTTTCTTATATCTTCTAAAATCTGTAAGGCTCTTTCAGTTGCAGCTGAGCTTTCAACCCATCTTGTTGAACAAAATTTGAGTGGAAATTTTGACAGGCCATCTGTTAGTTGAAGGTATGCTGCCCTCCTAGCAGGGGAGTCTTTAAACAACCAATAAATTGATCTTAAAAAATCACACACTTTCCAGCCTGCAGCTTTATGTCCACTTTTAAGCGCCCCATGGATTACGTGTAATCCGCAAGAACCCAGGTCCAGCAGCTTAGTTGCTTCATTTTCTTCATTTAGCAATCTGTAGAATTTCCAGTTAACATTAGGCCCATCCATGGAGATATGAATAATTCTGTTCATCTTTAATGGCAGCACTCCTTCTTTAAAAGCTTGCAAAATGTCCTCAGCTTTGGCTGTGGCCATGAACACAGACTTTAAAAATCTGAAAATTAAGAGTATATTCTGTACCAGCTTGGAATATGACATACAGACTTTTTGATAACAACAATGATTTCGAAAATATTTATTGCATAAAAATATTTTTGTCACCATGTACTCTTCTAACTATGGCATGAAAATTTTGATGAACACAACTAGTACCATGTTCTTGAAAAACGACCTCCTTTTTGCCCCTAATATCAAACTCCTTTGGAAACTGGCACTTTTTGCTAGTTCAACGAGAAGAAGTAGTTATTACTTACTGCAGTTTAAAAACAAAAAGTTCATATGGTATTTAAAGTAAATAAAGTTATTACACCAAGTGTAGCTGTATGCTTTGCAAACTACAGAAATTTCATTAGCTTTCCCTAATTGCCTACTGAGAAAATAAAAAATAAATGGGGGCAATGTGGTTCACTACTAATATTTCCCTTACATCTGGAAATTTAATAAAATTTGGTCTAAATAATTCATACCTGACTCCAACACACATTTTGTCTGAATCCCAATATCGAATATATATGTCCATTTGACCTCTCTGTGATATTTTGTTTAAAGCCTCGTCGAAACATATAATATAATATTCACAAGTATTAAGATAGTTTAAAAGCTCTTCACTAAAGTATGGGGCTAATCCAAAAACGATACAATATCCAATTTTGCTTGGTCCCATTTTTAACGAATCTGCAATTTTGCTATCACAAAACATCTTCTTCATTATGGTAATAGACTTTGTAACAGAATTATTTGATATATGGGTTTCAACGGTATGTAATGACCAATAAATTTCAGCATCCGTTACTTTGTCCCCAACATTTAAATACGTTTTTAAATCATTCTTTGTAACAGTGGGCACTTCACTTGATTCTACTATTTCTATTTCCCCAATTTTATTAGCAAAACCAATGACCTCTTTTTCCTGTGTTTCAGATGCCAAATTCATTCCGGAAGTACTTGAACATGTTACATTATTCTTATTTTTCAATAACTGTAATGCACTCATTTGTACAGAAGCTTTTAATTTTTTTCTATGACTGGCAGATTTTTGATGGCTTACCAAAGCCTGTCTTCCCATGTTGCTTAAAGAGAAACCCTTACTGCATATTAAGCAAAACGCTGAGAAAATGTCTGTTTTCACTTTTTTAAAACATTTTGCCCAGTTTGGATTAATAGTTGGATCAATCCATTCATCATTAAATATAGTTCTCTTCTTAGACATCTAAAAACAGGAATATAATGTAAAATATTTAATCAGGATTCACATTGACCAATAGACTTACTGTGATTTCGTGTGATAATGTATTTTATTAATATTAATAAACAAATCCTATTTTTCAAAACACACTGCAAGCTTAACCACAGATAACAAACACTAACACCACCTAACAATATATTCTGTGACTTTATTATAAATTGGCCTGATTTTTATAGGGCGATACCTCATAAAACAAAGCCGCCCTTTGAGTTATACCGTCGCCGACATTGACGAGTCGCAGTCCAAATGGAAACAGCGAAATTTGGGCCTACTATACGAACCAAGAGAACGTAAATTAATAACTTCAATGGCATCAACAGGCCGGAATAATGTTTTTAATTGCTTTGCGCTTTTTTTAACAAACAATTTCTAAACTCGTGATCACTTTTCCCTGACTTTTTAAAAGTTACAGATAATTCCCTGACTTTTCCCTGACTTTTAAGGCCATTTTAAAATTCCCTGACTATTCCAGGATTTCCAGGTTTTCCAGTCCTGTATGAACCCTGTACGTACCACCTATTTTTATTGAATAAAATACGTTAGGTGTTAGGTACGTAAGAAATTTATAAGTAACAGGCTGATATTGAGTAAATCCAATAACACCTTAGTGTAAATCTGATGTTATATCGAATTGGTGTTGTGTCATATAGCAGAGCATTTACATACAATCTTCAATTTTATTGTCTCTAGGTAAGTGTATGGCCCTCAGGTAAAATTGTCGGCGGAACCAGTATGTTAAATAATATGGTTTATGTGAGAGGTCATGAAACTGATTTTGATATGTGGTTCAAAGAAAAGCCGTTTTACAACAATTTTTCTAAAGATATTTTACCCTATTTTGAAAAACTTGAAAGTTACAACACTAATTCCGCATCCATAGAGAGAGGTAATTATCTAAATGTATGTAATTTTTGTGTGCCTTACAAAGTCTACAAAGGATAAGGTGTAATCCTTTTTGAGATGACAATACCTTTTTTGTTTTTTAAATAGGTAAGTTATTTAAAAACAAAAAAGGTATTCAAAAGTTCGAATAATGTAGATTTGTGTTGAGTTGTTGCTGTTTTAGATAAGGTCACTGGTAAAATAATCATAAGAAATGCTCCTTACATTACTGAGCTACCTCAATACATATCGAATGCCTTGAGTTATTTAGGATTTGTAAAGTGGAATAATCTTGTAAATAGTAATGAAGGTAAGTGTTTAGTTATATCCCAGATTGTTAAGGAAGAATAGCGTATTCCTCATGAGTTTATTCCTCGTATTTTATGCTACCCAATCCACGAACCCTGTACCCCCCAGTAGTCTTTGGAGATGAGTTATGGGTTAGGTGTCATATTTGCCGGTGTTGTAATGCGCCACACTCACATATCACATCGTAAGCCGTCTCAACTGCCGAATTGCACAATCTCTTTGCAGGTACCCGTTATGCAGCCCCATTTTATTCAGGTGAATTGTCAGGGTACAGCGCCTAGTGAGAAGTCCTCGTAGTTGCCTCCTGCTTAGGGCTAGCAGTTTTCCAGTGCGTTTTGATGTTGTACCAGTTATGAATTTCTTATCATGTTGTGTTCATGTTTAAGAATATGTTCCCAATATCGCGGGTGCTCAGCATGTCTGGAGTTCCCGCACCGTTCAAAAGAACGGTGCGGGAACTCCAGACATGCTGAGGGGCACTTGTTGTTTAAAAAAACAAGCTCAGTGTAGGCTCCTGGCCATTATATGAGGTTTCAGTTGCCTGTTTAGTGAGCCAATCCGGTCTCTCAAATTTTTCGATTCCCGAGTGCCCCAGGACCCATATATCATTTGGCACACGAGTTTAGTTGTGACCTGTAAGCAGAAGTGTTAAGAATTTTAAAGTGTGCAAAATCAAACAGATTGAAGGCCTATACAAATAAGCGAATCAATATATGCTCAGACAATATATTGATTCGCTTATTTGTATAGGTTTTCAATCTGTTTGATTTTGTACACTTTAAAATAGCAAACACATCTGCTTACTGTTGTGTTTTCAGGTGTTAGGAGGCCGTGGTATTGTTTAATTAAAAGGCCGTTATGTTTTACATTATCACAGGTTTATTATCACAGTGTAAAATACATTGAGAGGAGTAGGAGAGAGCCCGGTCAAGCTAAGTCGGCGGCCAGCTGTAGACTGGCGTTAATTGTCCTATACGGATCATCGCGCTTGTGCGCATACATGACTATGTCTAAAGGTGGTGCCACAACACCCCCACACTTAATCGAAACTTCAGTTTCCCTAAAACTTTACAATACACATCTTTTGAGTTTCTTGAGAATTTAACATTCTTGATAATGTTATCACAGATTTAATTCTACAATATTGTGATGCATACTGTTTGTTTTCTACACATAATCCCTTGTGATCTATACGCGTTTATAATTTGTATTATGCATTATGCCTCAGTTGAAAGTACATTTCACATATTTGATTAAAATGTTTCGTGTACGTTCAACAAGTTTTTTCCTTCCTTTATACTACTCGATAAAATACGAAAATATTTGCGCTCCCGTCCCTTTTGTCAAATACAATTTTGATTACATGTTTACAACATATACGTTACAAAATATCACAACATAATACAATTATTACATTTACTTACATAAGATAGTAGTGTCATTACATTTATTTCTAAAGCTAATCTGGAAAGCTGTAACAAAAAATATAAAATTTATTAGTCATCTACCTCTCCCTCTTCAGCTTCAAATCCAACGACGTAATCTTTGTAACGCCCTGGTGTTTTTGTTGATCTTTTAGGTCTGACACTTACATTATTCTGTCGTGATGATGGCTGAGGGACAGAACACTCTACAACCGGTCTGCTATCTATAATAGAACTATTATTAGATTCAGACAGTGATACATTGACAGTATGATCATGATTAGATTTGGATATTTTATCGGAATAGTTATTCTGAGATATAATACCCGGATTTCGATTTAACAACGGTCTATTATGCGATCTTATGCTACCAGAAGCAGACGGCCGAACCCACGCGCTTTCAACACTCTCATTCGACGACGAACCCTCGCGAAGTCCCACTGCTACCGCAAATGAACCAGCGTTGACGTCATCATCCGCCTCTGTTTGACCCACTGTCCCTAAATCAACAGACCTAGTAAAATCATCAGACAAATCATTAGCCCTACATGGAATAGAGATATGAGAATAATCATAATAAGTAGATTTTGATTCTGTGTCACATTTACGTAATATTATCTGGTTCGCGTGTCTCTTCCATGTTTGTCCGGAGTTTATCTGACATAAGTACGTTGTTTTGCCAAGTTTCTTTATGATTTTCGCCTCTGTCCAAGCTTTTGTGTTGCGATCTCTATAATCGCGTACCATGACAGTATCGTCGATGTTAAACTGTCGCCTCGTAGGTTTTTCGCTGGTTTCCACTTCATGTTGCAAACTCTCCAATTCTGGACTTTCTTTTATCATTTGCAGTCTTGATCGCAACTTTCTGTTGTATACCATTTCGGCTGGAGACTTTCCAGTTGTTGCATGCGGTGTATTACGATAAGTTAAAAGGTATCTTGCTAATAAGGTCATAAATGATACATTTTTGTTCCTGGGATCTTCTAATGCTGTTTTTATTTTAGTTTTAAATGTTTTGACCGCATTCTCCGCAGCGCCGTTGCTCATTGGATGAAATGGTGGACTTGTCATGTGTTTTATTCCATTATTGCGGTAAAATCTCTCCAAGGACTCTGCACACAGGTTTGCTGCATTATCACTCACTACTAGTTTTGGCAGTCCAAACCTTGCGAAGATGTCCCTCAACTTCTCCTCGGTTTCTAACGCTGTTGTCGTTCTCATGACACAAACTTCCACCCATTTTGAAAATGAATCTGTTAAAATAAGACACATTTTATTATTCACTTGTAATCTATATGAATTCTTTCAAATACTTAATTTTTTTGCGGGTCTTGTCGATGTCTTAAACACGGTATGCAACTCTTTATCATGTTTTCTATGTCCTCATCTATTTTTGGCCAATACAGAAGTGATCTGGCTACAGATTTCGTTCTGCCCATGCCAAAATGTCCTACATGCAATTCGCTTAACATATATTGCCTTAGTGATTGTGGTATTACGATTCTATGACCCCACATTAGAATATCTTTTTCAATGTATAGTTCGTTTCTCCTATTATAGTAAGGTAAAATATTTTTACTTACATTCTTCGGCCACTTTTCACTTCTGATATGCCGCTTGATCTGTTGCAATACCTGATCAGTCCTCGTATACTTCCTTATTTCATCATTATTTATTGGCCATGCCTCCACTGCATTCTCTGTAAAATGTATATACAAGTTATTTTCGTCATTTTCAACATTATTACATTTTAAGGGAGCTCTGGAGAAATAATCTGCTACTAGATTATTCGCCCCTTTTATATATTCTATTTTATAATTAAATGTTGACAGAAAAATTCCCCATCTTTGCAATCGATTTGCAGACATCTGCGGGATTCCTCGATTTTCTCCAAATAATGCCGTTAGAGCTTTATGATCCGTTCTAAGAGTAAACTTCTGACCGTATAAATATTGAGACATTTTACTAACTGAGAAATATATCGCTAAAGCCTCTCGACAAGTTGTGCTGTAATTCATCTCCGCCGTTGTCAATGTGCGTGAGACACACATGACTGTTCTTTCTTGTCCATCTTTTATTTGTGATAAAACACCGGCTACACCGTGTTGACTAGCATCGCACGTCACATACATAGGGAAACCAGGATCGAAGTGAATTAAACAAGTATCAGATGCTATGAGTCTCTTAATCCTGTCAAATGAAACATCACAATCCCTTGACCAATAAAATCTCACATTCTTTTTAAGTAAATTATATATTGAAGATAATATATGAGCTACATTTGGTAAAAATCTATAATAGTAATTAACAAGCCCCAAGAATGAACGAACTTCATTTATGTTTGTTGGTTTTGGAGAACCTACTATTGTAGCTACCTTTTCATCAATTTTTCTAAGCCCTTCCTTAGATATCTTATAGCCCAAATATTCTACTTCATCTTTAAAAAAGAAACACTTATCTTTTTTTTACTGTGAATCCAGTTTGTTCCAATATTGCCATAACCTTCTCCAAATTCCTTATATGCTCTTCGGTTCTTCTACCCGTTACTAGGATGTCATCTTGATAACAAACTACAAAATCCATTCCTTTGAATAACGTCTCAATCTCTCTTTGAAAAATCGCACTTGCCACAGATATCCCGAATGGTAACCTGTGCACCCTGTATAATCCAAGATGCGTATTCCATGTTAACATCATATTTGACTCTTCATCCAAGGTTAACTGTAAATAAGCACTTTGTAAATCTATTTTGCTAAACTTAGTACCGTTCTTTAAACTGGCAAATAGTTCATCTATTTTAGGTAGAGGATACTTTACATGTTTAATTACTTTATTGATAGTCGTTTTATAATCAGCACAGATCCTAACATCATTTTTATTATTTTTTATAGCGATTACTAAAGGAGTTGCCCACTTGCTGTTTTCTACAGGAGAAATAATACCGTTCTCTACAAGCCTGTCCAGTTCTACGTCTACTTTATCTTTAAAAGCGTATGGTACCGTCCGATGTTTACAAAAAATAGGAGTTGCACCCTCCTTAATACCTATACTAACCTTGTGCCCCTTATATTCCCCAACTTTATCAGTAAAAACACTAGGAAACTTAGAAATTAACCTATTTACCTGATCACTGACAGAAATATTGCACATAAGTTCAATTTTTATTTTAAATGTTGACAACCAGTCCCTGCCTAGAACGTCTGCTGATCCACCCGCGACAACATATAGTCTTATCATCCGAGACTTACCCTCATGTGTCACGTTAGCAACAAAATAACCCTCCGTTGCGAAGGTTCCTCCGTCATACCCCCGCAGCACAATCGCATCATTCTTTAATGTTACATTTGAGAAGTATTTATTATAAGTTTGTCTTCGAATCACGCTTAAACTTGCGCCACTGTCAATGAGCATATCCAAATCCTTACCTTGTATATTTACTTTAATTTTAAATGGGTTGTTATGTCCCTCATCCACCTGAAACACACTAAAAATACTATTAGAAACATCACATACATTTATTGAATCTACAGCTTCGCTACAATAATTAAACTCAGGGTTACTGTCTCCTTTATTTTCACGGAAAATTGAATTTATGTATTTACTTTTACATGCTATAGCGATGTGGCCAATTTTATTGCATTGTGTACATTTGAAATTTTTATATTTGCAAACTCCAAAATGGTGTTTTGCACAATGTTGACATATGTTAATTGACATTTCCCTGTTACCGACCTTGCTCTGGAATTGTAGATTTCTTTTATCTACAGAATTACCGACCTTGGAACTTCTCTGCAGATTTCTCTCTTCTCGATATGAACGTTGGTAGTTTTCTGTTGCGGCGCTCATCCGCAGGCTGGCGTTGCCATCGATCACCGTTTCCATACGCATGTCCGTGACTAACATCTGCGCTCGTAAACGTACCTCTTGTTCTCGTTCCAACGACGTTGATGTCCGCCATTTTTGCAACGTTTTCAATTTTAACTGCCAGATTTACCAAATCGTCCAATGGCGTAGATATGGATTCTTCACATAATCGATCCATTATGCGACCTCTTTTTAGTCCTGTTACAAAACGATCAGCCAATATGCTGTTTAACTGGTTTCCGAACTCACACTTTATGGCAGCACTTCGCACTTTCGCGTACCATTGCGCAAAAGTTTCGTCACCCTGTCTAGTACTATAAAATTTTTGTCTTTCACGCCACGTGCTAACTTGAATGTCATATTGTTTTGAAATTAACTCACACAATTCAAGAAATGTTTTGTCTTTAGGTAAATCTGGAAAACATAGGTCTCTCAATAGCTTATACGTGTCTGCACCACTCGAACTTAATAAAACTGCTACTTTGATTTTCTCTTCTGAGATGGAATTTGCAGTAAAATGTTGTTCTAGCCGCTCTTTATATACTGTCCAATCGTCATAATCGGGTTTCGACTTTTCACTTTTTAGGTACACTCAATGTTTAAATAATTATACTTTAAAACTTCTACTTTCACCAATTTAATTCCTCGTCGCCAATTTGTTGTGTTTTCAGGTGTTAGGAGGCCGTGGTATTGTTTAATTAAAAGGTCATTATGTTTTACATTATCACAGGTTTATTATCACAGTGTAAAATACATTGAGAGGAGCAGGAGAGAGCCCGGTCAAGCTAAGTCGGCGGCCAGCTGTAGACTGGCGTTAATTGTCCTATACGGATCATCGCGCTTGTGCGCATACATGACTATGTCTAAAGGTGGTGCCACAACACTTCTCTGTAAACCAGGTGATCCCTCTCGGTCCATGATAGTGCTTTAATTTTAGCTATATTCCTACCTATATTCAATGATTTTGGCCACTTTTGTAAATTACCGAATTACGGACGACCTGTATCCATTAACTGTACATCACCGTGTTTTTGAGGCCAAGATCTATGGTGACAAAGAAAATTGAGTAATTTTTCACTCAGTTTAGCAACGTGATTTTTTTAAAAGCTTTTACTGCCTTTTTATACCCTTCACCTACGTCCTATTAGTTTCAAAATCGTATTTTCGGTAAAAATACTTTTTTTTTTCATGAAACTAATAGCTTCTCCATATACCATATTTATGCATATTATGGTAAGGAGAGCTAATAATAGTTGGTAACAAATTATTGAATGAATACCGAAAAAGTAATTTTTTGAATATCTTTTTGAAATTATGGAAAACTGTGCAAAATTACATTCTAAACACTTTTTACTGATGCATGTTTTTGATAACTCATCTCCTAACACCACTTGTTGGTAGGGGAATGCCGACCATTTAAGCAAAAATGTGCTGCTTTACTTCTTCGCAAGTGTTGTTTCATTTCTCATATTTTGTAGATTGATAGGGTAATACAAGCAGTTTGAAATAATAAATCTCAAATTCACGAACAACGCTGTTTTTTAATTTATTTCAAATCAAATTGTAATGTTTATTTTGGTCGGTTTTAAGCTATGTGTCGGATTAAATCGACCACATAATTGGGTAAAACCGACCACGTGGTCTAATAACGACCAACTGAAACTTTTAGCATAATGTAAAATAAGAATACGTATTATAAGGTAATACAACAAAATACGAAGCTAGAATATGACAAAGAAACAAAAATTAACTCTTATACTTCGCAAAAATGACACATATAAACTTGATTCGGTTCAATACCAGCACATTTCGCATGTGAAGATTTTCCGCAGACACATGTGACCCACCATTCGTTATCTTTTCCAAATTCCTCACAGACTATGCAAGGTTCTGTGGCAATTTCTTGTACCTCGTTTCTTTTTTGTGCTTTTTGATTCTTGCATTGTTGGGAATCTTCGTTCAAATTTCTTTTAACCGTCTTGGTTTTATTTAGAGTTTCTTCTCTTCTTTTTCTTATATTCTCCCTAATTTCTAATTCTTCTTTATTCGGTGTAATTGTAAATATTTGTGAATGTTGTTTTTTTCTATTAGAGGGTTTCAAGGATCTTAGGACTCGAGGAACAGGCATTAGCTCAACAAAAGAAATATTGACACTAACGGTTTTATCTCCATCGTCTGTATCATTAGAATCAGTGTACTCTACGAGATCATTGGCACTATCGTCAGAATTGCTACTTGTGCTATTTTTTCTACTAACTTTTTTAGATGTGTCTTTTCTCGATGGACCCGCCTCAAGAAGGTCTTTTTCAGGAATCTTTGTAATTTCTAACTTCTTAACCTCATTCGTCATTTCATTACTTTCCTTGTTTTGAGTTTTCTCTGCTTGTTCTTCAGTTTCTTCCATATTCACAAACTCTTCCATGCTAATAACATTTGGGTTTAGAGGGTAAATTACCATAGTCTCGAAGCCTTTAACAGCTTTTTCGATTGTCGCTGTTTTATTAAAAGCCTTCTTGAATAACTCAGCTACATCTGTTTGATAAATTTTTTGATATTGTTTTGTTCTAATAAAATTAAAAGCACACATCTAACGGCTGTAGCCGATGGGAGGTGTGGGGCGGGAGTGTAACAATCGAAATACCATTGCTTTTACAAAAATTGAATACCTTTAAAGTGCAGTGGCTACTGTGATTGTCCATTATTAGCAAAACTCTGTCGTTAGTGGAACATTTTGTGTGCTTGGCGAAGTGAACTATCCAATCATAAGAGAGGTCCTCGTTGACCCAGCCGTTTTAAGAAGTTTTATATATTGAATTCACTGGACCGTTCTTCGTTGGTTCGTATTTCATACGAGCCCTTCCAAATATAAACATGGGTGGCACATAATACCCTGCCGCACTCATCGCACAAATAACAGTTATTAGCTTACCTCTTTCACCACTAGTAATCGCCCTAACTTGCTTTTGACCCTTGGGAGTCAATACTCGTCCAGGGACATGTACATGAGTGATGCCTGTTTCGTCAACATTGTATATTCTGTTTGGCGAAAAGTTGAATTTGTCGTATTCTTTTGTAATATTAGAAAAAAAAACACAGCAACCTCTTTTGCATTGAAACCTGTTATTCTATTCAGCGATGTTGGCTCTGGTTTTCTCAATGAAATATTTTTATTACGACGCAAAAATCCATAATACCAATCCTTGCCGCAAGTCTTCTTTTCTTTATTAAAATTATTAGGAATACCATTTACCGTGGCATATTGAAAGGCAAGTTTCATAATTTGCTGCCTAGTTAGCCCATAAAACATCTTTGACATCTCGAGGACGTATTCATTCAACTCTTTTTCTTGCTCAGCAGTCAAAACACTAGATCGACCCAGTTCTTTTTATTTGTTGGAACTTTACCACGTAGACGGTCCTGAAGAGTTCCATAGGGAATATCGTACATGTTTGCTGCACGTCGCGTCGTTTGCCAAGCCCACCTTTAACAGCATTTACTGCTCTGTTCATATTTTCGACGGTCCAACTTGCCCTAGTCGTTTTACGTGTGTATTTGAAGGGCATATTTTTTTCTAAAAGAAATAAATAAAATGTTTAGTACTTTTTCGAGCAAAACCGACCATGCGGTTAATACCGACCGCTAAGGTTGGATTTACCCGCCATGGCAGGCCGTTTTTATTTTTTGTTAGCGAAAAATTGTGTTTAAGGTTAGAAGCGAAAAAAATGTTTGGTACATAATCATAAGTATACTCTTTCAATAATAAAATATATAATATGTATATTTTGTGTAATATTCAAGAACACATACCTATTTTTAATGCTGACAATATTATAAAACATACACAAAAACACTTTTATTTATTTTAATGGCCGCAATCTTTGCTCAAAAGTCTAGGAAGTGACTGTGCATAGGTGGCCTGGACACGAGATGACAATTATATTTGGTGGGGAGCTAGTTGGCGCGTATTTTCAATATTCAACAGCGTGGTCGGTATTCCCCACCTGGTCGCTTTTCCCCGCCTTTCCCCTAATTTAAAAATTTATTTTCAAAATTTGTCGCCATCTTGAATTTCCATAAGTAAAAAAAAAGAGTTATGAGACCACACACAAATGATTTCAAAAGTTGTTTTTGTTTAACAATTATTTATTTTTCCATCTGTAGCAAACATTATGCAGGGCATTGTATTAGTACATAGGTACAATAAATTATCGTAAATTCAAATTGTCCATTAAAAACGTGTTAAATGCGTGGGATTAATTTTGACACTAGCCAACCATTACAAATAGATGATAAAATTATTTGAAATATAAATGAAAAAGAAAGATACATTACTTTGAAAAAATAGGCAGATATATTTTGGCTAAAATTTACAAATGAGGGATCAAATTATTTAGACGCCTTATCGGAGCTTTGGAAGATAAATCAGATTCTAATATGACGTCATTTGTCAGGTGCAGCAGCTTGCTAATAATTATTTTTTAAATTGAACCTTTTTCTATGGGATTCAAAATAACTTTCAACTGTCATCTAATAGCACTGGTTGAAACTGTTTTAATTGAACCATTTTGTCGAAACCCGTATTGTCTGGTTGAAACTAATTTTAGCTTAAATTCATTTTTAACTGGAAGTATATTCTAGTTACAACAAAGAGGACTCAAATAAACTAGTTTCAAGTAAAAACGCATTCGAACTAAATAAGCATTTTGACAGTAACATGTATAATACTGGTCTAGGAGATTAACACATGATTACAATAAATGAAATCATTCTTAAATTAAAATTAATCACTTAACAGGAAAATTATATAAATTAATTTATATGTTGGTAAGTATATTGAATTGAACAACTCTGATTGTAGATATTTTTATTTTCAATTTATTTTCGTAACAAAGAGTGTTCCATGATATTGCTTCAGCTATGTATTGCTATTGTAATCTTATTTTTTATAAAATGAACATCTTTTTTTTTTTTTTTCATTAATCAAAATAAACACTTAACTTAAACAAAATATCTGGGGTCGGATTAGTTTCTTTAAATTTTTCCGTTGATGGTGGATACAGGTTTCAAATACAAGTGTTTTTGAAATGGGCTTGTTTAACGAAACAAGACTTAATTAATAGTTTGTCTGTCAACCACTATACTTTCACCCGACGGCCGTTTTGTCGCTCCACGACTGATCGATAGATGTCGCGAAACACATACTTTTACATCTCTGTACCTTGTGGGGTATATACCACAGTATTTAGAGGGTTTGGCTGTCAACTACTGACCGATCACCACTGATGAGTCGTGGATCGACGAATTGGCTGTCTGGTGAAAATATAGTGGTTGATAGACAAAGTCTCGGAATTAAGTCTTGTTTTGTGAAACAAGACCATTTCAAATATAGGGGTCCCGCCAAAGGGAGTATCGGCGCATTGTGTTGGTAATTTTGCATTATGAGGACAGTGCACGCAGTCGATATAGTGAATTGTTTTTCACTCGGCATATTACCAACAGAAACTAGATGTCGCCAAACACATACTTTTACACAAATGTTTTTGTTCCTTTCATGGCACGGAACCTTTCCGATAGCCAAAATCCTAATAAATGTCATTAAGTCAGATTATAGAATACGTTATATTGTTACATCTGCATCCGTTACCTGTACTATGTACTAGACTTCTGCAGTCGGCGATTGTAGTAGAACTGGTAGAATATGAGTAGAATAATAGTAAATTTTATTTTTATGAAATGTTGCTCATAGGTATAATGACAATTTATAAATAATTTTCGCATCTATATTTTAGGAATGGGAGAACCGAAATTAAATATGAATGGCGGTCAACGTTGGACATCGGCGCATATTTTAAAACTTAACAAGAGAAATAATGTTGTCCTAAAAACTGGAAGAGTTGTAGAAAAGATTTTATTTAAATCAAATTTTGAAGGTGAAATAACTTGAACTATAAAATATATCAAGATACGAATCATGATCTCGATTGGTATGGTCTATCATGGACCGATTTATAATTATTTACAGGGGGTTTCATTTGATTAACATTATTAAATTTTAACTAACAGGTTTACACAAGACAGTTACAATGTTTAACTTAATAAATAATTATTATAATTGTATTATTTGCAATAAACTAACGTAACTAACTACATTATTCAAAAATTAGAAAAAAAAAGTATTATCAGAGCTGTGATTCGAACCCCTAACCTTCCGATACGAAGCGAAGGCTCTATCAACGAGGCCACGGTACCATCCCAACTAGCAATTCGACATTCTTAAAGAACTAATATATTTTATAATTATTTTATTGCCGCTTAGTAAAAACTTTTTTGTTTTTTAAAGGTTCGTTTGGTGATAAAACTGCTGTGTTAAACTTTTCTGTGAGAAAAACTGTTTTAAGAACGTTTTTACAGCAAAATAATAAAATAGTTATAAAATATGATATCGTAACAGTTTTATAAACGTTTATAAAATATTTTTTATAGGACGAATTTGTTCCGAATGATAATTGGTTTTAAAAGCATTTTGTAAAAGTACTAGTCTTGTTCCTTTAAAAACAATTATAAAATTATTCTGTTAAAGTACGTTTCGTAATAATAAAATAGTTTTTTTATTGTCGTTATTAAGAGTGATTTGTTTGCTGCAGCAAATTTGTGCGCAAATTAATAATTACAAAATTGTTTTTTGGTTATTTTATTAAAAACAATAAAAAAATAAATATGTTGCCAATGCAAATTTTATAAAATTAAAATGCTGTCATAAACATTACCTAGAACTAATATATAACATAGTCTTATTTATTTTCAACTGATATTTATTGTTATATCATACACAGGTTTAAAATGTCCAAACGAAAAGCAGTTGTGCATTTAATAGAAAATTAATTACAATATTATAAATTATCAAAGGGAAAACATTAGTGACTATAATAAAGAGTAGCAAACTGTAATGGAATCTAATCAAATTAATGACAATTTATAAGACATCAAATATTTTGAAGACTGATAAATTCTCAGGAGGAATTATTACTAGATGGTGAGCGGGTAGCCGAAATAGAGAATTGGTGATCAATATCATGCTTCAAGCACAAGTGAGCTAGAAAAAAATGCAAAACTAAGAGAAAACATGCGAACATGGGCAGTATCAAATAATGTTCCGCATTTTTCCCAAAAGAAGCTTTTTGCTATACTCAATAAACACATGCCAAATTTTCTACCTCAAGATCCTCGAACTCTCTTAAAGACACTCAACAAACCGTTTTAATAACGGCAGTTATAAGTTATAACATACATAACATAAACAAAGGGCTCAATTTAGGTTATGTTTAAATTACTCCCGTAAAAGCTAATAAGAGAGTAACTATAAAAGCATTTTGTTTTATAAGAACCCATCAAAACCTTTTATAAAACATATGTTAAAGTTTGTTTTGTAAAACTCTGTTTACTATTTTATTATTATTCCAATATTGAGACGATGCGACACACGGCGGCAACTCAGACAAGCATCAAAGTATCAAGCACGAATACTTCAAGTAGACAGGACTAGACTTGATTAATTTCTATACATTTTATCTTATATATTTTTTGCAGCACCTTTTAATTAAATTTTGATTTTTTAGAGCATTTATCTCCAAGCTTGTTTTAGTTTGTTTTACTATTAATTTATTTTAAATTAACGGCAAACGATTACTAAATACATAAAACTTCAAGAAAAATACTTGTAATTAGCTTCATTATTCATTATCAAGCTTAGTGAAATATATTTTTTTACTCCATAACTGGTTTATAAAAAATTCTTCACGTTTACATAAAACATAGGTACCTATAGTACGACACAGTTAATATACGCTTTTAAATGGGCTATCCATATAAAAGTGTATCATTCTTAACTGTGTCGTACTATACCAACTTATATTTTGGCTAGTATCCATATTATGATAGATATAAAAGAATCATATCATTCTTCTGCTATCAAAGGGGTTTCAGGTAATATCAATTTTATATTACATTTTATTTGCACTTAAAATATTATGAGATTTATGTTTTTTTAACGAATACGCCCCTGTGTAAAACAATTCTGCAGTTATTTTGTAATAGCTATCTAAAGAGCATACTCGTCTGGGTTGAGATAATTTTGTTTTATAAGCATCGTATAAGGAAGAAGCCATTTTTGGTTTCTTTAAATTGTTAGCCATGTTGACCAAACTTTTAAAATTAATATTTTTTATAATTTGTAAAATTATCTTAGCTAATAAGGTATACAGAATCAGTCATTACATAATGAAGGATCTCCCAAAAGATTATTTTCAACAATAAGTGACAATAAAAAAAAATTTTTTATATAATTTATAAAATCTAAATTCATTAATTTACATAATTCGCGAGGCGCATTAAAATTTTAGTAATAATATACAATATATTTAACAGTAAATTTTGTTTCGCAGCCAAATCTGCTCATGGATGAATTTTATCTGTCTTATTTTATTATTCATTATTGGGTAGGTATTATAGCGTTTTATATTATTTTTACCTCCATGATTGTTCAGATTTTATTAATGTGTACCAACAACAATGCATAATAATTATAAAATAATTTTGTGTAAAAAGGTATTTTAAAAAACGTTTATATTCTTTAACAGTTTTATAGTAGTTCTACAAATATGTCGTTTTGTTCTAGTAACAGAGCTATAATAAAACTGTTTTATAACAGTTTTATTTGATTTTTATTAGATATTTATAAACGTTCTAAAAACTATTGTATAATAGCAACAAGCAACATTTATAGAACCGTTAACGAGTCGATTTGTTTTATAAATCTGCGCTTTTTTCGTGTTTATAAGGCGCGTAAGAACGTTGTGAAAATGTTTATAAAACAATGGGTGTTTTATAAAATATATTTTATAAACGTTCTTACAGCAATTAAAAAAGTTAAATTGTTAGTTGGGTGCACCTATCGTATATACTCGTATTTTAAATGTAATATATATATATGTTCGAACTACCTTACTGCTTTAAACGTAATTTTCTCGAGAATTATGGGGACAAATATCAAAAGTGACCTATTGCTGTAAGGCAGATCAAAAATGCTTTAAAATGATGTATCACTCGACCCCTACTGATATATGAAAATTTAGCGGATGTGTCCACCCCTATCACAGGACTTAAGCGATCTCAACCAAAATCTAATGGCTTCATCCTAGGACGACCCCAAACTCATATACCATAATTTAGCTCAATTGGTTAAAGCGTTTAGGCGCTATCGTGGAAGAATACATACAAACACACACACAGACAGACAGACTTCCATCTGGAAATGGTCTTAATCGTCTCAAGGAACTTCAAAATGGTTATATCTGTCTTTATCTCAATTTTTTTAGCGCGTTTCCCTGTGCGGGAAAGTAAAATAAAAATAAATATTGATTACAATCCTGAATAAAAATCATACACATACAGTTGTACTTGGAGGTAATTTTAATGCATCTGAAATTGACGTTTTAAAAAAAATACACAAATATTATGAGTAATAAAAATAAACCAAATTAATTAATTAGTAACAAACTAACAGAAGCAAAGTATCCGCAATAACACGTATTTTAAATAAACATTTTTAGCTAAATATGAATATATTAATGAAAATAACAAGTTCAAATTTGTTAGGTAGTCGTGTGTAACTCGTTTTCATACAAAAAAAATCAGCAATATGTTTACTCTATGATAATTATGTAAACTGAAATCTCTGTAGTAGTTAGCATGTGCTTGAGGTGCTTACTCAAATTTTATTGCTATATCTTGCATTGTGTTACAAAAGAAGAGGACAGTTAATCATGGCTCATTGCCTTATTAAGTGATAGGAATGAATGCTGCGAGTTTTTAGAACTTAAAATTTGAAAGTCTTAAGCAACGTTTTGTGACTGTATTCTCTGTCTGGAAATGGACCATTTCTTTAAAAAAAAAAAAATATGTTTCAAGAATTTTATTTGAACAGCGTGTATTTTATTCATACGTATGCGCGTATTCCATTTTAGGCGTGATAAGTGAGTTGTATAGTGATACAAGACAATGTACACTATAAAAATCTGCAGTAAGTCGATCAATAAAATCTAAAGTGCGAATAGTATTATGTTCAACATGATGTTTAAAAGAATAATTTATTATTAACCGCCGAAACGCTAAGATATCTGAAAGGTAAAAACAGATCTTTCCCTTCATTGTTTGCTTAGAATTCCTCATTCATCTCAAGTGAGAATATAATACCATTGCATTAATACCTCGATGCCTGATATTCTCTTCAAGCATAGGGAAATGAAAAATATGTCTGACGGATGTAAACGCGTTTCCAGACAATCTTGTAATTCAACTTGTATATGCCAATAATAACTTGTCTTTATGTTTTAATTAATTAATTCTTTAGCGGGAATAGAATCATCGAAACTCCAGTGCGTCCGTAAAATAAAACTGATACAATCGTTGGTAAGCAAAAAAGTACCGGGTCAGTTTAATATTGCATGACACCTTTGCACCAGGCTCTTTTAGATGCTTTTAATACGTTTTTAATTTCAAAATATAGAATGGATGTTCACATTGGACGCTCTTGATACGAAACAAGTATTTATAGATAGCCAAAAAGGGACATCGGTTTTTGAGAAATTAAGAATAGTGGAAACGACAACTTAATATGTTTGGTTGCTAAGGAGGTACATAGCTATTCTCAACTATTAGCATTTTGGATGTTCAACGTTTTTAGCTCTCCATATCATATATGTAATATATGTATATATTATGGAGACTTAGTTTCATGAAAAAAAAAATTTTTTTTAATTTCACCGGAAATACTTGTTTTTGGTCATTTTATACATAAATAAGTAGTTTTAAAAAAATGTCTGTATGTCTGTCTGTCTGTATCCACGAAAACGCAACAACGGCTTAACAGATTTTAACCAAATTTGGTACAAAAATACTATTGGACATGGCAAGGAGCTGATTAGATTTTGGGAATCATTGAGCGTAGGCAAAGAGTTTAAAAGAGGGTTCAAAAATTAAAAAAAATCATAGTTCTTATACTTATCCGAAATACTGCATAATTTTTTACGCATTTAATTGAATATACCCTAAAATATTGAACATAAAATATTAGACCACATTGGCGTTCGAAAATACTGTAAAATGGGGTAAAAAAGATTAAAAAAAAACGTATTTCTTAAAAATAGCAGAAATATTAACTAGTTATTTATAGTTTTGATAGAATATAACCTATAAAATGTGTCATGAATAACTTACTTTCATAGGCGTTCGATAATAGTGGAAAAGGGGTCAAAACATAAAAAATATATATTTCCTAAACTTATTCGAAATATGGAATAATTTTTCATAGTTGTGATACAATATAAGCTAAAAAATATTCCATAAAAGAATTGGTTCACACAGGCGTTCGAAAATAGTTTAAAAAAAGGGTCAAAAACGAAAAAAAAATGTTTCTCAAATATACCAGAAAAATTGGCTAATTATATATAGCTTTGATATAAGATAACCGAAAAAATGCAGCATAAAATTTTTATTTACATAGGCGTTCGTAAATAGTAGAAAAAGGGGTAAAATAAAAAAAAATTAAAATGTATAAATTTTTATATTTAACTAGATGAATTGGTGTTAAAAATACACGACAAAAATTAATGTACCATAGGCGTGCGTGAAAATTCTATAAAAGGGTCAGAAAAAATTTATATCCGTGATAACTCAAAAACCACATAACGAATTTTAACCACATTTGGTACGAAAATACTACAGGATATTTATAGGTGGTGATTAACATTGAGCGTAGGCAAGGGGTTTAAAAGAGGGTCCAAAAATTTAAAAAACCATAGTTCTTAAACTTATCCGAAATATTGAATAATTTTTCATAGTTGTGATAGGATATAACCTAAAAAATGTTACATAAAAGAATTGGTTCACACAGGCGTTCGAAAATAGTCTAAAAAAAGGGTCAAAAACGAAAAAAAAATGTTTCCCTAATATACCTGAAAAATTGGCTAATTATATATAGCTTTGATATAAGATAACCTAAAAAATGCATCAAAAAATTTTTATTTACATAGACGTTCGTAAATAATAGAAAAAGAGGTAAAATAAAAAAAAAATAAATGTAAAAATTTTTATAATTATTTAGTTGAATTGGTGTTAAAAATACACGTCAAAAATTAATGTTCCATAGGCGTCCGTGAAAATTCTATAAAAGGGTCAGAAAAAATTTGTATCCGTGATAACTCAAAAACCACTTAACGGATAACCTACAACATGTAGCATAACAATTTTGTTTACATAGGCGCTCGTAAATAGTAGAAAAGGGGTCAAAATAAATTTTATAATAAAACTAAAAAAAATCAATTAATTTGCGTTCAAGAACTTGGCCTAGATCTGAAATATAAAATATCTGCGTATAAATAGTGCCTCCAAAGAGAAGAAAAAGGCACAAAACCAGATACTTAAAAAAAAAATAGCTGATGTCTAAAACAAAACAAAAATTTATTAAATTTAGATAAATGACAAAAAGGTCATAAAATTATTACTTTTACACTTAAATATGGAGAGCTATTCGTGCCTCGAGGGCAACAGTTTATTTATTATCTTTTTTAATTTTAGTAAAACTTTAGGTAAGCATCTTTTCATAAGGAATTGGAACTACGTAAGAGTTGATTGTACAGGGTGTCCCAAACTCGGCGCCCCCCCGCCTATTGTATGAAAACCAGATAAGATAATAAAAATCTCTTTGAAGCGCTAAATTGAGTTGCGCTAAGGTCCATTTTGGGAAAGCAAAATAATTTTTTCCAATTTCGCAAAATGGAGAAAATGACGTCATCAATGTTATTTTTCCACAAACATACCTGTATTTTGCTACGATCGAAAAGATCTATTTTTTTCCAAACAATTTTCGAAAAAAAAATTTCTATCTCTTTTCGTTAAAAAGTTAGCGCGCCCACACAAAAAAAAAAACTTAAATAATATTTAATTTAGCCATGTTACCAATCAAGTGCTCCATGGAAAACAATTATTCTGTTTTATTATTAGTGTCACAATAATTATTATTTGATATTCAAAATAATGAGTATTGTATACGGAAGGTAATTATTTACAAAGTCTATACCAAAAAAATGTTCTCGACAAACGAAATAGTTATTTATGTAATAAGTGTGCGAAGGATAATTTCGCGCATTGAGACAGAAATTTATTTTGACGATGCGCAGCTGAGTCAAAATATCTGTTGAATGCGCGAAATTTCTTCGCACACATATTACATACAAATGAAAACAATTTCGTGGCAAAGCGGACTAAAATGTTGGCTTCACCTACACAAGGAATTTTGTTTAATTTAGCAGGGCCCCAGTCTAATTCGATAGAAACCAGACCGAGGCATGGGTCGACAGGTACTGACGAATTCGTTTCGCTCTTGTTATGAGCTCGTCAGAGCACCATAGTCGCTACCCATCACAAATATCGGCCTGCATTTAAGCACAATAGGATACACAACAGTAGACACATGTAAACATATATCATCTACATGTACATAGTAATGCATATCCCATACCATGCAGAGGCCGAACAAACTCAATGTATAGGTAAAACCAGTCGCATAAATAGAAATAAATATAAATAAAAATAGTATGAACACAAAACGCTAGCAGGAGACCATTTTATCCTTCTGCCAGCATCTCCCAAATATTTGGGTTTCAGCAATGCTCGGACGGTGGTCTCCAAGCGTTCTGCCGTCGATGTTTAATGCCAAATAATGAAAAATTAAGAGGATTTTCATGTCCGTAAATATAACAAATGAAAACAATTTCGTGGCAAAGCGGACTAAAATGTTGGCTTCACCTACACAAGGAATTTTGTTTAATTTAGCAGGGCCCCAGTCTAATTCGATAGAAACCAGACCGAGGCATGGGTCGACAGGTACTGACGAATTCGTTTCGCTCTTGTTATGAGCTCGTCAGAGCACCATAGTCGCTACCCATCACAAATATCGGCCTGCATTTAAGCACAATAGGATACACAACAGTAGACACATGTAAACATATATCATCTACATGTACATAGTAATGCATATCCCATACCTGCTAAATTAAACAAAATTCCTTGTGTAGGTGAAGCCAACATTTTAGTCCGCTTTGCCACGAAATTGTTTTCATTTGTTATATTTACGGACATGAAAATCCTCTTAATTTTTCATTATTTGGCATTAAACATCGACGGCAGAACGCTTGGAGACCACCGTCCGAGCATTGCTGAAACCCAAATATTTGGGAGATGCTGGCAGAAGGATAAAATGGTCTCCTGCTAGCGTTTTGTGTTCATACTATTTTTATTTATATTTATTTCTATTTATGCGACTGGTTTTACCTATACATTGAGTTTGTTCGGCCTCTGCATGGTATGGGATATGCATTACTATGTACATGTAGATGATATATGTTTACATGTGTCTACTGTTGTGTATCCTATTGTGCTTAAATGCAGGCCGATATTTGTGATGGGTAGCGACTATGGTGCTCTGACGAGCTCATAACAAGAGCGAAACGAATTCGTCAGTACCTGTCGACCCATGCCTCGGTCTGGTTTCTATCGAATTAGACTGGGGCCCTGCTAAATTAAACAAAATTCCTTGTGTAGGTGAAGCCAACATTTTAGTCCGCTTTGCCACGAAATTGTTTTCATTTGTTATATTTACGGACATGAAAATCCTCTTAATTTTTCATTACATACAAAATTTTTTCTACAACTGCAGATATTTCGTTTCATCAATAATTACTATTCTAAAGAATACTCATATTATTTATGATAATTGTAAATATACCTTATACCTTGTATAATTCGTTACTATGAAAAGTAGAATATATCCACATACGCTTTTTTAATTTTGACAAAAAGGTGACAACTAGTTTTTATTGTAATTTCTAATAATTAAATATTAAGTATGTAAAATATGGAAAATGGAGCTATAAGCAGTGACCAAGAGGCAGTATGAAAGGAAATTTGAAAAAGTGAGTGAAAATGTTCTGTTAGGATATTTGTACCATTAACGTGAATATTGTGAAGAATATTTAATACCTACTTAATTAAGAATGTTTGAATCAACTTATGTTTTTCATATATTATTAGTACCTACAATAAAGTTGAATTCTACGTACATAGATCGTGTTAAAGTTAGTGCATGCAGTATTTCGCAAACGCCGGTGCGCGAAGAAAATACTTCGCACATCGGCGTTTGCGAAATATCATTTGTCACATTAAAAGTGGTGAAAAAATGTCACTCTTTTTTGACAGTTGTAGAAAAATATATGATTTTATGAACAAAATAAACTGTTGCCCTCGAGGCACGAATAGCTCTCCATATTTAAATGTAAAAGTAATAATTTTATGACCTTTTTGTCATTTATCTGAATTTAATAAATTTTTGTTTTGTTTTAGACATCAGCTATTTTTTTTTTAAGTATCGGGTTTTGTGCCTTTTTCTTCTCTTTGGAGGCACTATTTATACGCAGATATTTTATATTTCAGATCTAGGCCAAGTTCTTGAACGCAAATTAATTGATTTTTTTTAGTTTTATTATAAAATTTATTTTGCCCCCTTTTCTACTATTTACGAACGCCTATGTAAACAAAATAGTTATGCTGCATGTTATAAGTTATCCGTTAAGTGGTTTTTGAGTTATCACGGATACAATTTTTTTCTGACCCTTTTATAGAATTTTCACGGACGCCTATGGAACATTAATTTTTGTCGTGTATTTTTAACACCAATTCAACTAGTTAAATATAAAATTTGTTACATTTAATTTTTTTTATTTTACCTCTTTTTTTACGAACGCCAATGTAAATAAAAATTTTATGCTGCATTTTTTAGGTTATCTTATATGAAAGCTATATATAAATAGCCAATTTTTCTGGTATATTTGGGAAACATTTTTTTTTCGTTTTTGACCCTTTTTTAAGACGATTTTCGAACGCCTGTGTGAACTAATTCTTTTATGTAACATTTTTTAGGTTATATTCTATCAAAACTATAAAAAATTATTCAATATTTCGAATAAGTTTAAGAACTATGATTTTGTAAATTTTTGAACCCTCTTTTAAACCCCTTGCCTACGCTCAATGTTAATCACCACCTATAAATATCCTGTAGTATTTTCGTACCAAATGTGGTTAAAATCCGTTAAGTGGTTTTTGAGTTATCACGGATACAAATTTTTTCTCACCCTTTTATAGAATTTTCACGGACGCCTATGGTACATTAATTTTTGTCGTGTATTTTTAACACCAATTCATCTAGTTAAATATAAAAATTTTTACATTTTAATTTTTTTTTATTCTACCCCTTTTTCTACTATTTACGAACGCCTATGTAAATAAAAATTTTATGCTGCATTTTTTAGGTTATCTTATATCAAAGCTATATATAATTAGCCAATTTTTCTGGTATATTTGAGAAACATTTTTTTTTCGTTTTTGACCCTTTTTTTTAAACTATTTTCGAACGCCTGTGTGAACCAATTTTTTTATGGAATATTTTTTAGCTTATATTGTATCACAACTATGAAAAATTATTCCATATTTCGAATAAGTTTAGGAAATATATATTTTTTATGTTTTGACCCCTTTTCCACTATTTACGAACGCCTATGAAAGTAAGTTATTTATGACACATTTTATAGGTTATATTCTATCAAAACTATAAATAACTAGTTAATATTTCTGCTATTTTTAAGAAATACGTTTTTTTTTTAATGTTTTTTACCCCATCTTACACTATTTTCGAACGCCAATGTGGTCTAATATTTTGTGTTCAATATCTTAGGTTATATTCAATTAAATGCGTAAAAAATTATGCAGTATTTCGGATAAGTTTAAGAACTATGAATTTTTTTAATTTTTGAACCCTCTTTTAAACCCTTTGCCTACGCTCAATGTTTCCCAAAATCTAATCAGCTCCTTGCCATGTCCAATAGTATTTTTGTACCAAATTTGGTTAAAATCTGTTAAGCGGTTTTTGCGTTTTCGTGGATACAGACAGACAGACAGACAGACATTTTTTTAAAACTACTTATTAGCTCTCCATATCATATATGTAATATATGTATATATGGAGACTATTAGTTTCATGAAAAAAAAATTTTTTTTAATTTCACCGGAAATACTTCTTTTTGGTCATTTTATACATAAATAAGTAGTTTTAAAAAAATGTCTGTCTGTCTGTCTGTCTGTCTGTCTGTCTGTATGTCTGTCTGTCTGTCTGTCTGTCTGTCTGTATCCACGAAAACGCAAAAACCGCTTAACAGATTTTAACCAAATTTGGTACAAAAATACTATTGGACATGGCAAGGAGCTGATTAGATTTTGGGAAACATTGAGCGTAGGCAAAGGGTTTAAAAGAGGGTTCAAAAATTAAAAAAATTCATAGTTCTTAAACTTATCCGAAATACTGCATAATTTTTTACGCATTTAATTGAATATAACCTAAAATATTGAACATAAAATATTAGACCACATTGGCGTTCGAAAATAGTGTAAAATGGGGTAAAAAAGATTAAAAAAAAACGTATTTCTTAAAAATAGCAGAAATATTAACTAGTTATTGATAGTTTTGATAGAATATAACCTATAAAATGTGTTATGAATAACTTACTTTCATAGGCGTTCGTAAATAGTGGAAAAGGGGTCAAAACATAAAAAATATATATTTCCTAAACTTATTCGAAATATGGAATAATTTTTCATAGTTGTGATACAATATAAGCTAAAAAATATTCCATAAAAGAATTGGTTCACACAGGCGTTCGAAAATAGTTTAAAAAAAGGGTCAAAAACGAAAAAAAAAACGTTTCCCAAATATACCAGAAAAATTGGCTAATTATATATAGCTTTCATATAAGATAACCTAAAAAATGCAGCATAAAATTTTTATTCACATAATCGTTCGTAAATAGTAGGAAAAGGGGTAAAATAAAAAAAAATTAAAATGTAAAAAATTTTATATTTAACTAGATGAATTGGTGTTAAAAAAACACGACAAAAATTAATGTACCATAGGCGTCCGTAAAAATTCTATAAAAGGGTCAGAAAAAATTTGTATCCGTGATAACTCAAAAACCATTTAACGGATTTTAACCACATTTGGTACGAAAATACTACAGGATAATTATAGGTGGTGATTAACATTGAGCGTAGGCAACGGGTTTAAAAGAGGTTTCAAAAATTTAAAAAATCATAGTTCTTAAACTTATCCGAAATATTGAATAATTTTTTATAGTTGTGATAGAATATAATCTAAAAAATGTTACATAAAAGAATTAGTTCACACAGGCGTTCGAAAATAGTGTTAAAAAAGGGTCAAAAACGAAAAAAAAATGTTTCCCAAATATACCAGAAAAATTGGTTAATTATATATAGCTTTGATATAAGATAACCTAAAAAATGCAGCATAAAATTTTTATTTACATAGGCGTTCGTAAATAGTAGAAAAAGGGGTAAAATAAAAAAAATTAAAATGTAAAAATTTTTATATTTAACTAGTTGAGTTGGTGTTAAAAATACACGACAAAAATTAATGTTCCATAGGCGTTCGTGAAAATTCTATAAAAGGGTCAGAAAAAATTTGTATCCGTGATAACTCAAAAACCACTTAACGGATTTTAACCACATTTGGTACGAAAATACTACAGGCTATTTATAGGTGGTGATTAACATTGAGCGTAGGCAAGGGGTTTAAAAGAGGGTTCAAAAATTTAAAAAAATTATAGTTCTTAAACTTATCCGAAATATTGAATAATTTTTTATAGGTGTGATAGAATATAACCTAAAAAATGTTACATGAAAGAATTAGTTCACACAGGCGTTCGAAAATAGTCTTAAAAAAAGAGTCAAAAACGAAAAAAAAATGTTTCCCAAATATACCAGAAAAATTGGCTAATTATATATAGCTTTCATATAAGATAACCTAAAAAATGCAGCATAAAATTTTTATTTACATAGGCGTTCGTAAATAGTAAAAAAAAGGGGTAAAATGAAAAAAAAATTAAAATGTAAAAATTTTTATATTTAACTAGTTGAATTGGTGTTAAAAATACACGACAAAAATTAATGTTCCATAGGCGTCCGTGAAAATTCTATAAAAGGGTCAGAAAAAAATTGTATCCGTGATAACTCAAAAACCACTTAACGGATAACCTACAACATGCAGCATAACAATTTTGTTTACATAGGCGTTCGTAAATAGTAGAAAAGGGGGCAAAATAAATTTTATAATAAAACTAAAAAAAAATCAATTATTTTGCGTACAAGAATTTGGCCTAGATCTGGAATATAAAATATCTGCGTATAAATAGTGCCTCCAAAGAGAAGAAAAAGGCACAAAACCCGATACAAAAAAAAAAAAAATAGCTGATGTCTAAAACAAAACAAAAATTTAGATAAATGACAAAAAGGTCATAAAATTATGACTTTTACACTTAAATATGGAGAGCTATTCGTGCCTCGAGGGCAACAGCTAGTTTATGTATAAAATGACCAAAAACAAGTATTTCCGGTGAAAATTAAAAAAAAATTTTTTTTCATGAAACTAATAGTCTCCATATATACATACAGGGTGGTCCAACGAAAAGTTTGCACCTAGCTTTTCTCTTTTTTTTGTAGTCGAATGCGAAAATGCTCGGACACGTCGATTTTGCTTTTGAGGGGGACACATTTTAAACATATTTTTCGATCTGCGCCTTTAACCCCCTAGCGGGGGTGAGTAACAACCCTAAAATTTTAAATGGAAAGAGGGGTCTAATGACATATCATTTGAAAGGACACAAAATTGTCTTTCTAATGATACCCTATTTGTCGAATTTTACTAAAACAGTTAATACGAAAACGACTTTAAAGACATTAAGCCGATAATTTTGGTATTAATGAGAAATACAAATAAGTTTTAATTATTACGACTGAAAACAACTACAATCATTTCTAAATTATTTACTTTGAAGAAAAACGGGATTTCAAAAACACTATCTTATTTATCAGAACTAAATTCCTCACTAATCGTTTGCGTTTTTTGTTGAAATAAAAACTGCAGATACGTGTAGGAAAAGAATTTACACCGTTTATTTTAGTCTTTTCATTGATTCAGTTTGGTTGCTTCTCAAGTTATTTTACTTTTACCGTACAAAATGATTTATTCCATTCTAGAACGAGTTGAAATTGTTAAACTTTATTTTCAAAATAATAGTAGTGCTAGACTTACGGCTCGCTTATTTAATGAGAGACATCCCGATAAAAATGTGAATGATGTGTACGTTGGCAAGTTAGTTAAAAAGTTTGTAGATACCGGATCTGTCTGTAATGTAAAACACCAGCCGCAGAAACCGATCAGAAATGAAGCTGTGGAAGTCGCTGTTTTAGGGCATGTTGAAATGGATCATAGTCAAAGTACCCGTCAACTAGCTGAAGCCTCAGGTGTCTCCCGTTCGTCCATAATACGAATTTTAAAAGCGTACAAATTTCATCCGTACAAAATCAAATTAGTACAGGAACTAAATGAGGATGATCCTGATAGAAGGCTGCAATTTTGTGAAGCAATGAGCCAGCGTTTAATTGAAGATCCGCAATTATTATTTAACATTTGTTTTTCCGACGAATGCACATTTTATTTGAATGGAGCTGTAAATAGGCACAATTGCCGTTACTGGGATGACAGTAACCCACATTTATTCCGTGAGGTTCATACCCAGTATCCTCAAAAAATAAACGTCTGGTGTGGCATATTAGGAAATCATATTATAGGACCACTTTTTATTCCTGGAAATTTAACTGGTGAAGTGTACCTAAACATGCTTGAAGACACAATTGATCCTTTAATAACACAAATAATAGAAGATGACCAAAATCATACTGCTGATCGGCTTTATTTCCAGCAAGATGGAGCACCTCCGCACTATGTGGCTCCTGTAAGACAGTTCTTAGATGACCGGTTCCCTGGACGGTGGATTGGAAGGAGGGGCCCAATTGAATGGCCTGCCAGGTCACCGGATTTATCGCCTTTAGACTTTTTTCTTTGGGGGCACTTAAAAAATAAATGTTTTGCCACGAAGCCCGAGTCCATAGAAGATCTTCGCCAACGCATTACAGAAGAGTGCAGAAACATAACACCTGATATGCTACAAAATGTTAGAAATAGATTTGAACAAAATCTGTATTATTGTATGGAATCAAATGGGTCACATTTTCAACATTTGTTAATGTAACGTTTTAATAAATCAATTTAACAGCTTGTTTACTTTTTTTACAAAGCAATGTTAAAACTAACAAACATTGGAATGTACTAACGATTGCAGGTGTTTTCACTCGCAATAATTAAAACTTATTTGTATTTCTCATTAATACCAAAATTATCGGCTTAATGTCTTTAAAGTCGTTTTCGTATTAACTGTTTTAGTAAAATTCGACAAATAGGGTATCATTAGAAAGACAATTTTGTGTCCTTTCAAATGATATGTCATTAGACCCCTCTTTCCATTTAAAATTTTAGGGTTGTTACTCACCCCCGCTAGGGGGTTAAAGGCGCAGATCGAAAAATATGTTTAAAATGTGTCCCCCTCAAAAGCAAAATCGACGTGTCCGAGCATTTTCGCATTCGACTACAAAAAAAAGAGAAAAGCTAGGTGCAAACTTTTCGTTGGACCACCCTGTATATTACATATATGATATGGAGAGCTAAAAATGTTTTACAAGATATTTAACTTAACCATGTAAATCAATTATTTGGCGTTTTCTGCCAAAACCCACAGACTTAGCTGTACACCCTAATACCATTCGACAGGTAATTAGTAAGTACATTGCTAGGTAAGTTCAGAAATATAACGTTCCATTTACATTAATGAAGTTTATAGCAACTTAAAGTTCTTATTTGAGTAGTTTTAATTTTTGGACACCCTGTATAAGATTGCAAGTTTATTGCAAATGGAATATCAAATATGATCTATTTTTACACTTTCGTGTTCATTTCGTCAACATGACTTTAATAGTTCCTAAGTATTTGAAAGATGAAAATGAGGCTAGATTTTGAGAAAATTCAATTTATTTAAAAAACCTTAAGGTTTAGGTATTATAAACCTTAATGAAACAGACACTTAATTTGATCAGAGGATCTAAAAGTGCAATAATATACAGGGCATTCCATTTAAAAAACATAACTTTGATACTTTTAGGTTATTTGGGACACCCTGTATAATACTAAACCAATTTTAAAAAGTAGCCATAGTAGATGCCCACATGTCCAACAAATGAAACTTTTTAAAAGTCACGTATTTTGTGAATAACCCTGTATAAAACCAAAACGCATCTTTTGCAATTAATTAAACAATTATTTTATTATTTTTTATTTCATCTGTCGAAAACATTTTTGTTATAAACACGTTGTAAATAACTACTTGTTGTTACCTTCTGTATCGTATTTATTGTTTTGACAATTAATTCTTTATTATTTGGACAAGAATTGTCACTAGTAATGTTTTTCATGGAGCATTAGATTTCACATGGCTATGTTTAATAAAATATAATTAAATACTATTTTTTTCTCAGTTTTGGAACTCTAGCTTTTTAGCGGATGAAGATAGAAAAAAATTTATTAGTAAAAAGGTATTTAGGAAAATTAGGGCTTTCGGAATGTGGCAATATATAGGTATGTTCGTGGAAAAATTTTAAATCTTTTCTTTACATTTATAGGGTGATCCAATTTATGATAGTAAACAAATATATTTTTTTCACTAGCCGGAAAAGTAAAAATAGGGAATTGATTGGAATTAAAAACAGAGAAGATCAAAAATGCTATATAAAGTAATGGAAATCTAAACTGAAATATTAATAGGCACTAGTTCTATGCGACTATTGACATAACAATAACGAAACGCACAGGGTATCACAAAAACCACAGTTCGAAGGCGGTAGCAGCGCGTCAGGTGGTCAGTAGTATGAATTAAAATTTCATTTGGGGTGTTTATCAAGTTAGAGGACTTTTAGTATTAACAATCTTTGTCAATGAATTCTAGCTAGGAAAGGTTGAAATATTGACATCTGTATCTATGACACATGACATGAGCGTTATATTTAAAATTACGCTTATCATGTAATTGCATAAATATATGTTTACTATACAAATTTTAATGTTCTTATATTTTTACAGCGCATGCTTTACAATACAATTATTTGGAGCGCTCATTTATTGCAAGAGCATCTAAAGGAATCATTTTATCAGCTGGCGTAATTGGTACCGCGAAAATTCTTATGTTATCAGGAGTTGGCAATAAAAATGAACTAGATAAACTCAACATTAAATCTAGAATTAACTTACCTATAGGAGAAAATCTTCAAGATCACGTAACAACAGGTAAATTTTAAATTGAAAATAAGGAATTTTTCCCCCTAGCTTGCATCAAATACCTTGCTTATCATATATTTTTACAGGTTTAGATTTAGTACTTCTTAATAAAACTCTAGACCTGGGTTTACGTCAAATGTTTTCACCAAGTGCCTTGTACAATTATTTTTTTAATGGTACTGGACCATGGACAACATGTGGTTGTGAATTTTTAATTTTCGCAAATACTACCAAAAACAGTTCTAGGAATTACACTAATAAAGATTCACCACCAGATTTGCAACTTATGGTGATGCCTTTGGCTGTTAAGGAGGATAGTGGAATTTATTTAAGGAAGTTGATGGGTAAGTATTGAAATCATTTATTATTTAGGGTTAAAGAGCAATATTTTTAATTAAAATTCTTTTTATATATGAATTAGTTTAAGTGTTTGTATTCCTTAATGGTTGGAGTACGCGTTTGCATTGTGGAACCATTCTTATCGCTGCCATATTCTGAAATACATGAGCATGAGCTCTGGGAGAGCAAGATAGATAAATTTATATTATTAATGATTTTGTAAAATATGGTAATGTCTCACGCTCCTACGTCTTCTCAACATCCTCAATCTCATCTCCTCCATCAGTGCATTATAATTGTAGACATGGTCAACAGGTCGTGGGCCACGGAACTTGAAATGCGTAACACAAAATCTCAGGAAACGGTGCTGAATCTTGGCTCATGCCACATGACAGGCATCTACAAATCGTAGATGCGTACTCCAGATGAGGTCTTACAGGCGATGTATATAATAATTTAATTATGTTCACACTGCTAAAGTATGCCGAGTAACGTCTGACGAAGCCCAACATTTGCAAGGAACGCGATGCAGAACGCTCGATGCAATGACTGAAGTTCAAGTTGGCCCACAAATAAACTCCCAGGTCCCTAACCATGGTCCTGAACTCCAGAGCCGATTGACCCATGAAGTAATAATGACAAAGAGGGTTTAGAACGATTAGAATTGACACAAAAACACTACGAGACGTTTAAATCCATGCCGTTCATCTCGCACCAATGAACCAATCGCGTGACATCCTCCTGCAAAAGGTAGCAGTCGGATCTTGGATTGTCCTATAACACTTGAGATCATCAGCAAACAGCTTGATTCACTTTATAGAAAGCATTGCTCTATGTCGTTAATAAATAGGTTGAACAATAATGAATCCAAGTTGGATCCCTGGGGCACACCGGAAGTGACCTTCCCGGCACAGAATGTAACTCGTTAAGTTGCATTAAGTATTGGCAATACATCGAAAGGAACAAACCAAAAGAAAAACATGAAATTAAAAATAAAGGGAACGAGAGTGAAAAAGGCTGAAGTAAGAGTACAAGTCGGATTCAGAAATTTAGGGCTAAAATGACTGAAGCACAGCGTAGAAAGGACAGAGAATGATATCAAAAATTAAAACAAGCTGGATAAGGTATAAAAGATCTGGGAAAACGAGAAACAAACGAACAGAGAGAAAGGTGGAAAAAGGCCAGTAAAACATACAGAAGGAATAAGAAAATTAAGTTAGTAACACAATATTTCATAGACAATAATTCCCCCCGACGCAGTGAAAAAAAGCACAGTTTGATATACTCCGTATAAAATCTAGACTATAGAGTTCATTATTAGGTACCGAACTATACACACCGATTTAATAAAATTAGTATGATAAATTATCTGATTATTGCACTCTTCGATAAACATGCGCCAATCAAAACATCTCTTATAACAAAGCCATCGGCACCGTGGATAACAAGTAATATTAAGCAAATGATTCATATTAGGAATAAGGCGTTAACAAAGTTTAAAAAATCCGGACGACCGGCTGACTGGTTAGTTTATAAAACCATAAGGAATTTCATTGTTGGTGCTATCAGGCGTGAAAAAATTGCCTACCTAAATTATTGTCAAAGAAGTACGAACAAAAAAGACATATGGAATGCATTATACAAATTGAATATTCGTAATAAGAGTGTTACTGATATCCCAGGACACTTGAACAATGCAGTTAACTTTAACGATTACTTTTTATCAGTCTTTAGTCCCGGTGGTAGTTGTTCAATGACTAGCTCTGACTACTCATATGGAAGTTTTAATCCAGATTTGAAATTCTCCATAAAATTTTCTACAATGCAAGAAGTTTCTAATATGGTACTGTCTTTGAAATCCGATGCATATGGTCATGACGATATTAATGCCTTTATGTTAAAGATGTGTCTTCCTCATATTTGTCCTCACATTACTCACATAATGAATTGTTGCATTGAATCGGGTTGTTATCCAGATATTTGGAAATTGTCCTTAATACGTCCTCTATCAAAAACCACTAATCCTGTTTCTTATTCTGACTTTCGTCCGATAAGTCTACTCCCAACTTTATCCAAGGTTTTGGAAAAAATTGTAAATTTGCAAATGTCGCAATTTCTATTTGACAATAAAATTATTTCATCGCATCAGTCAGGTTTTAGGAAAAGTTATAGCACTACTTCTTTATTACTTAATGTTACTGATAATATATTTAGGTCTCTTGATGAAAAGCAGGCTACAGCTCTTACTTTATTGGATTTCTCCAAGGCTTTTGACACAATTGATCATGAGTTACTTGTCTCAAAAGCGCGATATTACGGTTTCGATGAACAGTCATCGAAATTCCTAAATTCTTATTTAATAAATCGTCAACAGTTTACCGTTGTCAAAAACAATGCATCTCACACTGGACTTGTTACATCTGGAGTACCACAAGGTAGCATCTTGGGACCTATTCTTTTCCTACTTTATACTGCAGATTTTTTTGATTGTGTCAAGTATTCCGAGATAAATTGCTTTGCTGATGACTCGCAGGTCTCTTTTCAATTTGATCCATCTAGAGTGGCAAAGGCTAGTAGTGTGTTAAATGAAGATTTGTCGCGAATAAGTCATTACGCACACAATCATAATTTGCGCTTAAATCTTGATAAGACCCATGTGTTATGTTTTTGTCCGAAAAATTTTCAAAGCTTGATTGATTCAAAATTGAGACCAAACTTGAATGGTATGTCTTTGAATATGGTAAGTGAAGCGAGAAACTTGGGTATTATTTATGATGTGAAGCTGAGGTTTCATGAACATGTGTCAATGATTGTTAAGAAGTGCTATATGGTATTAAGACTACTGTACTCTAATATTAATTTGATAAACTTTAAATTAAGAAAAAAATTGTGTGAATCTCTAGTACTATCAATAATAAACTACGCCAACATTTGCTACTTCCCTTGCCTAGACAAGTTCACGCAAAATCGACTTCAAAAAATTCAAAATACGTGTTGTAGGTATGTTTTTAGCCTCAGAAAGTTTGATCATGTTTCCTGCAAGATTAACGAACTGAAATGGTTGCGTATCGAAACAAGTGTTAAATACCATTACTCAGTTTTCATTTTTCGTCTTCTTGGTTCTTCTAATCCTCCATATCTTCGAAATAAACTGCAATTCAGGCACAATTTGCATGATGTTAATATCAGAGATAGCACAAAATTATGTCTTCCGAGATTCCGTACCGCCATGTTTAAGAGATCTTTTAGTTATAATGCTTCAACTGTATATAACTCTGTGCCTAACTATTTCAAACATCTAAGTTTGTATGTTTTCCGTAGAAAATGTCGTGATTTTTTTCTTGCTTCGCGATAATACTAATTACTCTGGATTAGTTAATTTTGTCAATTTTTCAATGTAATTAAAATATAATTACGTGTTAACATTTAATTAATGCCTAAATTTCATTTGGTCAATTTTGTTATGTTATACAATAATATTTTTGTATTAAATTTTAGAATTTACTGTTTAATTTTTTCTAAGGTTGAGTTGAGTAGCATTTATGCTAGACTTCGCCTTTATAAACACAATAATATGTAATATCGATGTAATATGTGTTTAATAAAGCCACTTTATTATTATTATTATTATTTATAAATCCGTAACTTGTATATATCCTAAGTTTCTTAGGTTTTTACTTTATAAATGAACCGACACATATGTGTTGGATATTCCATATGAAATGCTGTCCGAATTCGATTTTATATCATTAGAGACTAGAAGATCAATTGCCACAGCAATACGTATTTATAAATTACATTAACATTAATAAAATAGCCCAGATATAGTCCATTCGGATATAATTTGCCCTTGCAGTCGATGGGCTATACTTAGTTGTTATCAAACAACAATTTAAACGGGTTCGACGGTTTGATATTTAGAAAAATTCACAAGTTACATCCCTTGCACCGTGACCTCAGGTACGGACTAAGCTAAATAGATTTTGTGCTACCCTAAGGGATACACTTATTTCAGACTAACTAATCAATCGTCTATTAATTATACGACTTGTATCTCTTGCACTACTTCACAATAATAAATAATACCACCGGTATGTAATTAACAACTTTATTAAATAACAAACTCAATATTCACAATATATGTTTAGCCAACCACCTTATTCGCTTGCTTAAATAATACTCACTCTCACTTGCTACATATAAAATAACTAACTATAAAATGAATCATAATATGATATCACACACTAGGTAAATGTTATACAAAAGAAACGAAATGCATAAATATGATAATAGGATTAAATATTTTAAAAGAGAGATATAAATTCTAATCTCAATTAGACACCGGTCTCCACAGATTTCACAAACATTCTTAAAAGAAAAAGCAAGAAAAACTTTGTTTATAACGCCAGTAAATATGGTTTAATGTTCAAGTTGACGCCGAAAAGTTCTGAGAGAATCCCTTGATTAATAAAGTGTCGAACCAAGAATAATTTCACCACGTCGATGTTATGATTATCGAAGACTCTCGTCCTCAGACAGCCAAATGATGCGCTTGCCCATCTTATACGATGCTCTCATCATTGATATTTGTCCGTCAGTTCATCCTTGACAACTTGAATGACAGTCTCCACAAACATCGAAAACAAGGTCGGTGCAATGACACAACCCTGCTTTATGACAGTTGTTATTGGAAAGGTCTCTCCCGGTCCACTGCTTTCGAGAACTGCTGCTTTCATATTATCGTGAAGGAATCCGGATGAATTTCTGGAGACATCCGTTGAGTATCAATATCCTCCACAGAGCCTTACGGTTAACGGAGTCGAATGCCTTGACAAGGTCTATCAAACAAACCCATGTATAGAGCATCTTCAACGTATTCAAACATCTTTAGTGAAATTATTCCAGGTTCGGCACTTTATTAATCAACCCATCATTTGTTGTACCCTGTGGATTTGAACTGTAAATTCTATATTATATTTCAGGGATATCAGACTACACCTTCAACAACTATTTTGCACAAATCAACGATATTCCTGCAATAAGTATTTTACCAGTATTATTGCATCCAAAAAGTAGAGGAACTGTGAAACTTTTAGACAACAATGTGTTATCGAAACCATTGATTAATCCGCAATATTTCACTGAAGAAGAAGATGTGAAAGTGATAATAAGAGGCATTGAACTAATTAAGAAAATAATCAAAACTGAAGCTATGCAGAAATTAGGAGCTAGATTGAACCCTACAATATTTCCAGGTAAATATTTCTCTTTAAAAATATCAAGAAATTGAATACAATTTCAAAAAATATAAGTAATTTTCTGCTTAACATTTTTCCTTTATAATAATAATAATAAAAAATCGGTTGTGTCACCCCAAAACTTTCCCGACAAGTTATATATTAATCAAAAATATTTGACCTGCGTAACGAAACAGAATTTTAATAATTATTATTCGTTTTCAGGTTGTGAAAAGTTTGAATTCGATACAAACCCCTACTGGGAATGCTACATACGTCATTTAACAATTACTTCCTATCACCCAGTGGGTACCTGCAGAATGGGACCATACAATGATACAACTGCAGCAGTAAATTACGATTTTCAGGTAAAGCATACAAACAATTTGTACGTGGTTGATGCATCAGTAATGCCAACATTAACTAGTGGAAATATAAATGCTGCTGTGATGATGTTGGCAGAAATGGCTAGTGATATAATCAAACGCAGGGATTATTTTAGCAGTGGTAAATGTATTCTAGTCTGTTGGTTGTTCTTTGAATATAAGATGTCGTGTATTTAGTTGGTTGTAAATCTACTATTTCTGTAATTATTTTAATAAAAATTTAAATCGTTGAGTTGTTTGGATATGTGATAAATACCGGACAACGTTCCGTCTGATTAACGCATGCGTAAGTTTGTGGTCAACTTGACTGATGATTTGACATTTTAATGTTTAGATTAACTCTAAAATCTACCGATATAATATTTCTCCGGTGGCAAATATTTGAAGGGCAAACATAAGAATCGAGGTATCAAAATATGTACGTCAAATCAAACAACCGCTGCATCAGCAACTCATCAGTAATGATCGGCAGGCAGTGTCACTCAAATTTCCAACATTTACGTAGAGCTTTTACTAGCACGAGAGATGAAAGACAACAAGATGTTTTTGGCGACATCTAGGGTGAGCAGGCAATATTCCCGGTGAAACACAGTTCACAAACGATGGCCGGACTAGAAGCAACAACTCCATCATATCCTATTGCCAATTAACATCTCCATCACAAGTAATTTTTCTGTGTAGCTTCAAATCATCAGCAAAAAAATTAGGCGTTGAAAATTTTAAGATGTCATTTATAAAAATATTGAGGAGTGGAGCACAATGAGACTCCTGGAGAACACCCGATGTCACTCGAAATTCCTGGGATTTATAGTTGTAATTTTTCTCCATTTGGTTGCGACCCTTTAAAAAACTCTGTTAGAGAGGTGTCAGAAAACCCAAAAGCTCGCAGAGTCCGTCTGACAACCCCGATCCACAGCTTTCATTAATTCAAGTTCATAAGAAGCCAAATTTGTAATCGTAGACCTATTTTTGGAAAATCCTTGTTGATTTTGAGTAATAAGAACTTAACACTTCCACTGAAGTTGATCGAACAAGAGACTAATATTTTTGCTATCGCCGATTGATGGCATACTTTTCTATTAGCTAGAAATTTAATAAGTATCATTATGTGTTCAAATAAAATTTGAAAAACAATTCCCATACCCTTCAACCCCAAATATACGGCTCCTAAAACAAGAAAACTGTTTAAAAACACTAGGTGGTCTGTAGTACTATTGTATGTCTCCGGTAGTAGATATATATATATATATATGTCAACAAAACTTTTTATATAAAGTAACGTCACATTAGTAATGGGTATTTACTCCAAACGTATTTTTATTCTAGTGCTATTTGTTTTGCTGTGCGTGACCTGGTATAAGACGTATTCGTGGAGATAAGAAAAACCGTACGGGTCATCAGTTCAAAGCACATGATTTGGGAGCTAACTGATTCGGCGCAACAAAAGTGTTGCTTTGAGTGAGTGTGAGTCCCTCACTCCCTCGTAATTAAGGGGTCCACCATTTAGATATTGAGTAAACATAATAGACATGTATTTAATACTGAGCTCGCACCGAAAGAAAATATCAGACTAATCGATGACCATCAGATTTGAGATTTTCAACTTAAAGTCTGCACTGCTACAACACACTCAGTTATATCATACTTAAACATAATGAATAACAATGGGCCAAGATCGGAACCGTGTGGTACTCATGATGAAGTTTATAAAATATCTTAGTTTTGTTGGGAAAGGAATGTATCATTTTTCCACATTTATATTTTTGTCATATAAATTGATATATTGAGCATTTGGTCTCTAAATGGGCTATACTGACTTGGATACTATCTTTTTGTGCCCAACAGTCGGCCGGTTATATCAATCTTGCAACTATTTGGTTAAAATGCCATCAAATGAGGATTTAATACAAAAAATAACCGTTTGTGGCAAAAACATCTTCTACGTGATGTAGTGAACATGGCGTAATGAACGACCTAAAATTAGAAGATGATTTATAAATGAAACGACGACGTCAGATCCACAAAATTCTTTATACATATATAATTTTAAATCTTAGGTGGGGAAGATTTTGCCAGACACGTTTCGGAATTGGCTATTCCATCTTCAGTGGCATTATACATAAAATCATGTCAACATATTGATTGGGGTCAAAAGTATGGAATTAAACATTCACACACACTTTGTGTATTAGAACATAAAATAAAATAAAGTAAAATAAAATTACATATTAATATAAACAGATATGTTTATTATTATTGTTTTCTTCTTGTAAATAATTTTTTCTACTCCTGTTTTGTTAAGCCGTCTATTGCAAAACTGTTAACGTGACATGTAAATTCAATCTTACATAAGTGTTACGTAATGATCACCAAAGTGTTACGTAATGAATATTACATAACACTTTAGGGAATTTTATTTTTTATTATGGAATTATGTCAAACACAAATGTCAAATAAATTCAAATATTTAAATGTCATAATTACCTTTTCTTCTGTGTTAAGTATTTCTGCTTAAATTTTAATTCTGAAATGGATTCTGATTCTGCAAAGTCGTAGAAAAAGTATAGTACATAACTCGAGCTGTAAATAATTTTCCATGCTCAAGACTATTGCCTCACTAAAAATAGTAAAATATCATTTACAGCACATGTTATGTAATATACTATTACGATTTAAAAATTGGAGAAAGATTCTGCTTTGAGTTTTATTAATAAAAATATTTGTTAATAAAATATCGACGAAACGGGAAAACACAATCTGAAACTGGTACTAGGCAACATATAGGCGATCGTTAAAGAAGAGGAAAAAATAATATACAAAGCTAATAAAATAAGAGAATACAAAATTTTAAATTTATTTAATAGACACTATATTTATTTTTTACCATTACGTATTATTATTTGTAAAACCATAATTCATAACATTATTTACAGGAACTGTCCAATTTGATTTTGTTCCATAATACTGTGGTGGTGTAACCGGATTGTAATCTATTTGAATATTATTAGTGTTTTCTGCATTATATGGTAATTCATAATATTCTTGCCCATCATCTTGATAAAACCAGATAGCGAAAAACAATAAACCACTGTTAACTCCAAGAATTAGCAGTGGCAATAACAACGATCTGAAGAGTTTATTTTGTTTTAAGGCTTTTATAAACACACTCATACTTTCTAGAAGTTGCAAAAGTATCGTCGCTACTTGACCTATAACACCAAGATATTTAAAAGCACTGCCCATTTTCCCATAATCAACTCCAAACAGTCTTTGTACAATTGCAGGTACTGCTCGAATGATTTTCTCTAAAATGTTTAATAAAATTGTAGTGAAGATATCTTGCTGTTTTTCACTGACTTTTACTGGATACGATGTGAAATAAGAATCTAGAAGACCTGATCTTTGGAAATTGTCACTGTTGTCACGTGGTGAATTCCTCACATCTTGTTTGGGAATTACGTTATTAGGCAGTTGCTCTTCTGGCACTGAAGCTGCTGCAAAATATGAAATACAAGGATAAATATTTGTATTGCATCCTTCACGCCAAACAAATGTTCGTACACGTGATCATTAATCTAATGATCAATGAGTAGAACCTTTGGCGTAGAGTAATATTGGAAGACACGTTCGGGCATTTTACCAAGACAATTTTTTAAATCTCGATGCGCGTTTCGCAACACACCTTCAGTATCCCCAGGAGAGAATTAAAACTTAATTTTGATTCTCTGCTCGGGATGCTAAACAGTGTGCGCCAATCGCGCGTCGAAATTTAAAAAAGTATTTTGTTGAAGTGGTAAAACGAGTCTTTTCAATTATTCTAATGGTTCTTACCATGATTCTTTCCGTTGCACATTATTTATTCCAACCACTTCTTTACACTTTTTGCTTTCTGAGTAGTATAGAAATTTTAATTAACTACAAATAACTGTGTTTGTTATGACATCAGATGCTGATTACATGCACTTACATTTGTATGGTTTTAGTTGACATAACTTAAAATAGACTGCAGTATTCAGCTCCTCTTTGTTATTCAGTATTTCTTAATTCAGACCGGTCATTTTGGAACAGTTTATTTAATTGTATACTTTGACATTGCACTTGAGTTAAGATATTTCCTATTTATTAATTAATTATTTCCTTCTTAACACTAAAACCATCTCGCATTGAGAATCACATTTGAAATTATAAGTTTTCGCGGGTCACAAAGTTTAGTGTTTTTAGTAAGAGTTATGTGTTCGTGGACAAGCCGAGTCGGTACTGTAGTACAATACAGAATTCTATTGCATCGAATTATATTATAGTGTTTATATACGCACAAAGTGTTTATGTCAACACCTCTGTGGCTTAAAACTAAAAATTTACTAAAACCGGAAGGGTACCTATGTTTGCTGCTCTGTATTGTTTTGGTCGTATACAGGTACTACGGTGACCGCCCATTAGAATATTTCTGAAACTATTGTGATTTGAACTTTGAAAATTTGCATAACATTGTTTTCGAACATGCCCTTCTATTCAAGAGTTAATTTAATTCCAGCGGATTTTTATGTATTTAAATAATTATTTCAAAATTACGTTTTATGGCACAAATGACATAAATTTGTCACATACGAAGGCCTCAAGTGATACATTTTCAAAGCCCTTCCCATAAACGACGTTAAATTTTTGCCGATTTTGTAATTTACTTTAGGCTGTCTTCTGCTAAAATGTGCAGTTTTTGAAATATTAACTTTGAAAGTTTGGCAGTGTAACTATGTCGACTGGGAAAGAAGACGTAAAATAGTTATAAGTTATTGACACTTCCGGTTATACCGAAAGTAGGTGTCAACTTGCTTGTTTCAAATGGAACACCGTATAATTACAGTTTTGGAATCTACGTAAAATTTTAACTAGGCTTTGTGTATCAGTCTTACCGTTTCTGACTTATTTAAGGTTTTATGTCAAAAATGACGGTTGCGGGCTCTAAAATCATTTTAAAAATTTCAATAATTTGTTTAATAGCATATTGTGATGGTTTCCGTTTCTGAGGAAAGCGATTGGTGAATGTGTCACATGTTCTTGATATTATTATATCACAGTGTCCATAAATAATAAATACACTTAAATAATCTTCATGTGTATAATCTAAATGCCCCGGCATTGTTACTAATAATTTTGAACTGGTAAGTGACAGCGTCATAATGACAGTTTTTGATTTTCATTACCGTCATAGCTACCTAGATGTATTTAAACTTAAAACTTTTAATATAAAATTACCTTATGCAATTTACTGATTTGGCAATATTTGAAAACTAAGCATTTTAGAGATATACAACCTTATATAAATTTTACATTATTTTTATTGCTTAATAAGATAAAACTATAAAATATTGGGGTTTCTATTTAAAAATATTGACTTTTGACACTGTATTCATATTTACCAAAACAGTTCAAAGTTCTTAAAAGATGACTATTTTAGAAATAGTATCTAAATAAATTAATGAAGGTTTCCTCACCGGAAAATTTTATAATAATTTTTGAGCCCGTACACGTCATTTTTCACATCAAACCTCAAATTTTACGTTGCACTGTACTTCGATTGGCACATATTTTTGAAAACATTTATTATTCAAGGAAAAATCTCGTATTACTGTCTATTTGGAAAAAACGTTACGAATAAGCCTTCTTGCTGAAATGAAATTAATGCCAGTCTTTCCAAACACCATAGAAATATCAAAACACTTATTCAAATTGAATTTTTCCATAATAATAATTGTTTTCTATGTTTTAATTTCCGGACCCATATGGAAAGTATTGTGAACGCACTAAAAAAAAAATTGTGATTAAGACGGATATAACCATTTTGAAGTCCCCTTAAACGATTAAGACCATGCCCAGATAGAACTTTGTCTGTCTGTGAGCTGTGTGGCTGTGTGTCTATGTATTCATCCACGATAGCGCCTAACCGCTTCAACCAATTGAGCTAAGTTTTGGTGTGTATGAGTTTGGGGGAGTCCTAGGATGAACCCATTAGTTTTTGGTTGAAATCGCTTTAGCTCTGTGAGTGAGGTGGACACAACCCCCAAATTTTTAAATAGCAGTAGGAGTCGAGTGATATATCATTTTCATTTTCCTCTGCTTTACAGGAATAGGTTACTTTGGATATTTGCCTCCATCATTCTCGAGAAAATTGCGTTTAAAAGTTACAAATATGTAGTACGGCGACCGCAGATCTTTATGTAATTTGGTTTCATTTCATTTAGGTACTGTCGATCGTAGCTCAGTGGTAATGGGCGTGGGTTTGGGTGCAGAATGACCTGGGTTCGATCCCCGCTTCATTTTTTTTATTTCTAATTTTTGAATAAAGTAGTTGGGTTAGTTTAGTATGTTATTATTATTATTATTATATTTATAATTATAGTAATATACAGGGTTATTCACGCCATACGACACGGAATACATAAATAAACTATTTAATTTCCTAAAAGTTTTATTCATGCGTTCGATAAAAATGATTTATGGCTACATTTTAAAAATATTGTGAATCTATACAGGGTGTCCCAAATATAAGAAATGAACCATAGTGTTTTTTAAAGGGAATGCCCTGTATATGAATATATTTTTAGATTCTCCGTTCAAAATAAACCCAACTTTCATTAAAGTACATCTCACCTAAAACAGTGTTTTAAATATTTTAATTTTTATAAAAATATAGACATAATTTGAATGAAAAATTTCACACCTATTCGTTTGTTTTTTTTTTAGCCAGTCTGGGTTGATAAATATACGCACTCATCACTTGTTACGCTAAATATAAAAAACCCCCAATACTCAATACAGGGTGTCCAATAATATATATAAGTTATATGAACGTAAAGTTTAATTCTAAATAATTTGTTTATTTCAAATGGAACACCCGGTATATGAGGTCAAAATTAGATGCACAAAGTAATTATCTGTCAAATATTATAATACTTTCCTATGGATAACTCTTGACGTTTTCGTGGAAAATGCACATATTCAAATATTAGGCCAATTTTTAATTGAACCTGGTAATTTCATGTAGACCACCCTGTATTTGATGATGATGCCGAAATTAATTATCTATTAATCACTATAAGGTTTTCCTATAGATATGTATATTTTTAATTTTGCATGGAAAAAGCACATAATTGGTAGTAATAGGAAGAATTTTTCAAAATTATATTTGTCAAGTCAGGTATGAGAATTTGACAAAGCATATATTTAAATTGTTTAAGTTTTCATTTTCGATGATTTTGTTTCTGCCCATGTACAAAATTCAACACGATTTAAAATCAATATTGAAAAGTTTTTGATGCAGTTGCACTGTGTTTTGGGTGGTATCTTTCGTTAAACTGCCTTAACAGTCTCTCGAATACCGCTTTTTTGGGATGATTTTAGGCCGGGAACTTTTGAGCGTAAACGATGCGATGCCAGTAAAGCGTTTTTGGACCATTCTCCCAAAATAAAAATCATGTATTTTTGATTAATTGAATTAAATCAAATGTCACAGAGAAAAAACTGTTTTATCAGAAATTCCCAACTCTTAGGTAGGAATATTCAACAGACTATTTGACAGTAAATATCAAATTAAAAAAATGTATTCTGTCTTATCAAATTCTCATGGCTGACTTGATAAATATTATAATTTAGAAAATTTTTCCTATTATTACCAATATGTGTGCCTCTTCTATGCAAAATTAAATTTATACATATCTATAGGAAAACTTTACTTTAACTTTCTTTTTTGCATCATCAAATACAGGGTGGTCTAATTGAAACTAAGAGATTCGCCTAATATTTTGAATATGTGCATTTTCCACGAAAACGTCAAGAGTTATCTATAGGAAAGTATTATAATATTTCACAGATCATTACTGTGTGCATCTAATTTTGACGGGTGTTCCATTTGAAATAAAAAGTTATTTAGAATTAAACTTTATGTTCCTATAACTTATATTATTGGAAAATGCGTCAATCGAAGTGCAGTCTCTGTGTGACATAAAATTGCATATATCTTTTAAAGCGTTATTTCAATGCAGTTGTAACAAGAGGATGTTAATAGGCATGAAGAGACGCGCTTAGTAATTACATCTGACTAAACCGATTAATAAATAAAACGCTGATTTTATTAATCCAGATGTAAAGGACGTATCTGGATCCTATTTTAATGATTTAGACAAATGATATCTCTGTTCGACTACTTTGCATTTAAATTACAATAAAAATAGGGAATATTCGTGTGCTAGACGATCAAGTAACCCAAACTAGTAGGTATTATAAACTTGATAGGACGGCATAAGTTAAACGACCTTCTGGAGCGACGTTGTTCGATATCATATTATATATTGGAAGTTAATTACATCTGGTCACTAGAAAATGCCCAGTCTGATGCAAATATGATTAAATTAGAAGAAATATATCTGGTTAATTACGAATTCAGTTCACATTTATTATACTAATTCTTATCTATTACAAAATGAAATAATAGAAACTTAAATTATATCGAACCTAACTCCTTTTCTAAATAGCCAATGACATTTCTCAAACTCAGAGTATTTCTGTCTTCAACATTACGATTATTTGAGCCGTCTTGGATGTTTTGATTTACTTGACGAGGCGTTCGTGATTTTCCAGGCGCTGAATAATTTGGAGACACTTGGACTTGTTGTGGTGCGAGTGATTTTGCTGAAGCATAAGTGGTACCCATGTTTATGTTATTTTGAGGTGTCGCTTGATTGGAATTTATATCATAACCTAAAAGTACAAAAATAATATTGCAATTATTTACGCTTATCACTTAGAATGGGAATTTTATTAACCAACAGTAGAACGTGATAGGGATTTAATATTACAAAACTACCTACGAGGCTATAAAATAATTATCAATGAACATACGAGGTGTGCTGAATTAATAAACGGCATTTTGTAATTTTACGAGTTTCATCCAGTCCGATTGTGTCGATTTATTCGTTATTGTGTTAGTAGGGAAGATTGGGCCACGTTGAGACATTTTTCAGTTTTTGTCACTGAATAATGCTCGTATATTAAAAAAAGAAAAAGTAACAATCGCTGGTTATTCATCACTCTATTGCAAACATATTTAGTAGTATTAAGTGGCATTACCTCCAATCACAAAGCGATAATGTTTAAATTAAAAAAACATGTTTTTGTCCCATGGTAGCCCTCTTTATGGGCCACTATGAGACATGAAATAAATGATCTAAAATTCATTCAAAAAAATATTGCATATTTATTAACAACTGCAACAAAAAAAAATATATAAACCAAAAAGAAAATACTTTTTTTTTAGCGTAAAAATAATGTGTATTCTGATTGTAACCTAGAATTAAACTTAATACTAGTTAGCGAATATCGATATTATCAAACTTAATACCAAAACTGATAAAAGCTTGCTGCCGTTTCGTACTTCGCGATTTTACACATGGTGGTAGAACACACCAAATATCTGAAATGCTTACAAAGGCCGTATCTGCAACCGTTGGAAATACAAACGAGTTTTTTATTTTAAACTGTGTCGCAAAAAACTAACATTAAAATCATTATCTTTCTTTTCCAAAACTTTGGCCACATAAAACACAGATTTTTTATCATGAAATTAGATCAAAATATATGCGTTAATATCAACGTCTTCGTCAATATTTAGGGCAAAATCAGTAAATGACAGTTTGATGAGTCAGACACAAATGAAGTTCCTTCGCTGCCCGATGACGAAATATTTGCTGTTCTTTTTGAATTTAATTCAACCTTTCTTTTTGTTCCTTGCGAGCGTTTCAAAAATTCCTTCCTCTTCTTACTTTTCTGTTCGATTTCCTTCTTTTCTGGAGTGTCCGTTATAATTTTGCTTCGACCTGTATTTCTTCTTGTTTCAATTTTCCGTTTCTTGGCCTTTGGAATCCAAGAAGTTCCTCGGGAGATTTGAAATCGCCGGAACTGTTACTTTTTTTTTTGGGTGTTATATTATTTCCTACCACTATCACATTTTGTGTATCGCATTCATTTTGTAAACCACTCGGTCCTGGTTGAGGTTCACTGTCATTTGCTTCTATTGCTTCCGTATAGGCTGGTGGCCGATCGGTAACACTGTTCATTAAAAAATCGGCTTCATCAAAAATATGTTTATCAAATGGCATTATGCCACATTTTCGAAACCCAGAACTGATCCACATTATACTTATTAAATGAGGTTGCTCTGGACAGACTACATCCTGCTGGCTGTCGCACACTTAAATCTGTATGCCTCTTTTTAAACCCGTGAAGCCAGTCTATCCCAACAGATCTACATTATTTTGCTATCTGCCGGAGAATGTTTGGTTTTTTGAACACATCTAGCAAGTGTCTGATATTTTACGTTGTTTCTCTCCGCAGCAATCCTTAAACTCATTTTATGCGTTATGACATGATCCACAGCTTTCTTCATTGAATCTGGACTAAACATGCCCTTTTGAGATCTTCTCTTTCTACCACTCGACCTCTTAAACATTTAGAGAGTTTAAAAATTCTAAAAAAAGTGAAGGGCCACCTTGAGACAGAGTCTCAAAGTGGCCCACATCATGTGTCTCAAGGTAGCCCAAAAGCTTACCGATCAGTTTTCTGAAATTTTCTAAATAAAATCTTATAAGATATGCATTAATATGAACAAAATTCATAAGCTGAATAATTACTTGTTCCAATAAAATTATATAAATGGCACAATGTCACTTGAAAAATGTATATCGATGATTTTTCTATAAATGTATCAAAAACTGACCTGTACACTATACTTAATTTTGCGCTTAAAATTTTTATTTGGCCACGTGCGTTCCCGCCGAGAACATAAGTAATACTAACTTTTGGAATGATGCACGCGGTGAAGAAAACTTACGGCTTTGGCGCCAAACTTAAAATGGCGGCGTTTGTCTCATGGTGAACTTGTCTCAAGGTGGCCCACTCTCCCCTACATATGCCTGAATAGTATCTATGCATTTTCAGCCACATTCGATGTGTCTGTTTAGCCTTTTATCAGTTCTCAAAAGGTTAACATGAATTTTGGTACGATATGATGATATCAGTAAGAATATAATAAAGGGGAGCTATGTTTTGAAAATGTTAAATTTTGCTTTTGTTCAATCTGCTATGAGTAAAATAAGTGTTTACTGGTATAGGCGTTCCCAACAAGGCAGTGAAGACGTTGAAGACGACGAGCGCCCTGGTCGCCCTGGCATATAACAATTATTATTATTTGGTTATGCATGTTATAAACTTATGTTGAAGTTTACTTTTTTAAAAAAAGGTCTTTATTCAATTAACACATAACTTTATTTTTCAATTTTGAAATTACAGAATGAATGTTCAAGTGAATAATAATAATTATTATTATCCTTAAGATTATCAAGACCGCCGGAGAACTATAATAAAAGAATCTCTCGACTGACGGAGTTATATTAAAAGAATCTCTAGACTGCCGGAATTATAATTATTATAATCTCTCTAGACTGCCGGAGTTATAATAAAATAATCTCTAGACTGCCGGAATTATTATTATAAGAATCTCTCTGATTTGATTTTCCTTATACTATTTATACTATTTTAAAGTGCTGAATCAGATAGCTTCTAGAATTTGTATTATTTATGAAAATCGTAGATTTTCACATAATTATCAAATTACTTATAAACAATAATTCGTGCTTAATTTGTAAATATTATTGGCTTTGAATTGTCTTTGAAAATGAAAAACAAAGGGTTTGAATTACTGGGAAATTGCGTATTAAAATTAGGAATATAATATGATAATTAAAAAATAAGACGTAATAGTACTTATTGATCTAATATAACATGCATAACATGTGACAGTAAAATTTGTTTCAATTGAAACGTGTCATATCAGGTGATGAAACGTGGGTTTATGGTTATGCTGTCTAAAATAAGGCTCAATCGTCTCAGTGGAGACGTTTTGGATCCCTAAAACCAAAAAAAAAGATTGACAAGTGCGGTCGAATGTTGCTGATTGTGTTATGTGATTTTAACAGCATATCAATTGTGATATCTTGTTACTAGGGGAACCATTAACAAGAATTTCTACCTACCAAGTGCGTGAAGCAGTCGGAAGAAAGCCCGGATTTATTGAACACATATTTTTTCGAATGCAGCACATCTCGTGTTGGTAAACAAATTAGCCTATTCGTGAAAGAACTTAAAGTAGTGTTTGGTAATCATGTGTCCGAATTTTTGACTGAAACTGCTGCATTGACAAATTTCCCAACACAATTTTAACATGTAAAAAGTGTCGTGGTGTCTCAAAATAAAATCTATCTTACTATTGAAATTCTCCAATTTTCTTTCGTCCTTGTTTCCTAAATCACTCAAACCGCTATACATGCTTTGATACTTCTTCCCATGATCCTGCTCATACCAGAATTGATCACTAATTGGTCCTGGTAAATTTGCCAAATCATATCCAGTATTTGTCTTAACCATGTGAGAATTCGCATCAGGGTTAATTGGATGGGACGGCAACATTGGAAATGTCTCCTGCACGTTACTACCTTTATTCTGTAGATCCACGGCATTGTAGATACCATTATTTCCGTCCATATGGTTTTTAATATTACTGTTTGGAATTGTAGGAGCACTGTATCCTTTAAGATTGTTGGGCATAAAGGATTTCATGTTAGGATTAAAAGGAATTTCAGATAATTTGTTGGTTGCATGCTCTGGTAGAGATTTGATATATTGGGTATTTGGAATGGCTGATGAGCCAAAATAGGGAGATTGAGCAGGATACTGGGAGGGAAATAATGGTGAAGGATACATTGGTGGTAACATATATGGATAGGGCCAGGATTGAGCATTGAAGAATCCTGCAAATTATAATTAAGGTGAAATTAAAATGTGCCTCTTTATGCTTACCTGTTAGACAATAAAGCTATTTCCTATTTCTTATCATTACTTTTAATGATAAGAAATAGGAAATAGCTTTATTGTCTAACAGGTAAGCATAACCCAATTACAAGACATACAACAATTCTTCAATCATTCAGCAACAAAATAAATATATAAATTAAGATTAAACTAAATGTTCAAAAAATATATATGCAATTGAAGCAAAAATTTATAGAGTGAGATCACTTATGAAAAGATTAGCTAGTCTTAAACCTAATCAAACAAATTTGCTGCATCTGACAACATTATACTGATTACATAAAACACATGCCCTAATTAATAACTACTATCGTAGTTAGTGCGAAACTGGTCCAGCCTAAATAGATATGAATTACGTGCATTAACCTACGGCACGTTAATGCTCACCATTTCCAAAAGATGAGGACAGTCAATTAGATTGTCAATAATTTTAAATAAAAATATGTGGTAGGTCTAGATAACAATGAAAATAAAGGTTTCTAGTACGGTATTATGGTTACAACATCTCGTTTTTTCGTTTTGGAAATATAGAGTTTTTTAACTTTTCTACCCTTTAATAAAATACTTACAGGTAAGACGATGACCACCAAAAACAATAGGAATTGAGGTATTAATGAAAAGAAAAAATCATCCAAATAGCTTAACACGTTTTCGACTTAAAGTGAATTCAGACACACACAGACTGACCCCCATACACTATGCCAAAAAAATGATAATCGTAATCGTGATTTCCATCAAAACGTGTATGTCCATCTCAAATTCATACTTCGAATTTTCGACCTGATCCCAATACCTCACTTCTAAACTAGACTACTAGTATACCTAATTATTTATTGTTGGAGATTTTATTGAACAATAAAATGGAAATACTATATTTTTCTTTACCAAGGCGCAAAAGTAACAAATGAGAACATTTTGTGTTGCTGTCTTTATTTTTATCTCATATAATTTACTAAATAAATACCTGGATAGTATGGTGCACTGTATCCTGGAGGCTTCATCATAGAATTACCTGGAGTAATTTCTACTTTCCCAGTATTCGAAAACAAGTTTTGATTCTGTTCCTTAGAGTTTTCAAATTTCTGTTTGTTTTCATTAAACAACTGTTCAATCACACTTCCTAGATCGTCTTGTTTACGGAAAGCAGCACTTTGATTGGTGTTTACTATTGCGTTTTTCATCTTGTCTTTCAATAACACTTCTAATAGATTTTTTATTTCTTGTAATTGTTCACCTGTTTCTGAAGTTTGCGGTTTAGCTTTACTGTCTTTCCAAGCCGCTAGTAAACGAAAGAAGAGATTATTCTTTTCTTCGTCATCGATATTTTCTTCTGGTTTCTGAAAAATTCAAATATTTCTTAGTTCTATTACAAAAATCAAATGTGTTGCATGCATCTATGTTACATGTATCTTGTTTAAACTTTTAAATCCAAGGTACATCTGATGCGCTAATTCTACCACGTATTTGTGAAACTTAATATAAAAAATTAATTATAAAAATTGCACCGACCGGAATTCGAACCACCACCTTCAATTTTAAAAAATCTGAAATGTTGCACCAAAAAACATCAAAGTAAACATACAGGGTGAGTCAGGTTTTTGTAGCAGGACTTTAACAACTTATAGAATATAACTTTTTAAGATGAAAATCTTATACAAACATATATCCGTGGAAGCTTTGTTTCTGAAACACAGAGTGTCAAAGTTTCAGAATTGATTTAACTATGTACTTGCATTTATTTTATTAATTTACAACAAGTAATTAATCTTCTCTTTAGTACTTTGTTCTTTGCATTTAAAAAATAAAATAATAATAATAAAAGGCTTTATTGTAAAAATAAACATTTTACAAATGGCGAAGTTGAAGTTTATACTTCTTAACTTAACCTAAGTATCAATTACTAATCACAAATACCATCCAACAAATCAATTATTAATAGGTAATACCAATAATAAGAACCTGTAAGGTGTGCCACCCTGTAGGTTTTGAAAAATACTCAACCCCAGATCTTGAGTTAACAAATATTGTAATCCACTATTGGAGAAAATTTAGAAAAATTGTGAAACCTGTATCTCAGAAACCAAGCTTCCACAGATATATGTTTGTGTAAACTTTCCATCTTAAAGAATTATATTCTATAAGTTGATACAAGATTCCTCGAAAAATTTTCTGTCAGACAAACATGCTTCGGAGCACCGGACTCCATCATCAGTGGTTAGTGAAAAATTACAAAAAGGTATTTCATCTTTATTATGTATGTTTTGTTAGGAGAAATATGAATTAATTATTTTTAAAAAGAAAAGGTAAAAGAAGGTTCAAATAATGAGTATAGTCAAAGTTTCTGACGAAAAATTTTAATGTAGTAACAAATTTTAACAAAAGTTTTTAAGAATACATAGTTTTAGTTTAACAAAAAATATTTTTTCGGGTAATGGATTAATGCATTTCTCCTAACAAATCATACATAATAACCACTGATGATGGAGCCCGGTGCTCCGAAACATGTTTGATTGACAGAAATTTTTTGGACAAATCTGTTACATTTGTTTCATGGAGGTTGACTTTTATTTCAAGAACACCTTTCTTTAAAATAAAATAGAAGTCAAATGTCCATCTTATTTTATTGTTGAAATTATAACTGCAGTCAAAAATGGACTACTTTTTTAAGTTAATAATAATGTGTTGGCTGGTACTGACAGGCGGACATTTTATTTAATGAAAACCGCGTTTTCGAGCAATTTTATGAAGTGATAGAAGGATACTTGGCAAGAAGGATTTTTTGCTTTTGCGGAGCGCTTCATTTTGATTTCCTGGCTCATCATCTTTACACCCTTTATTTATAATAACACAATAAATTAATAATAAAAGTATGATAACTCACAAACTAAAAATTTAAAAAATTCTAACCTTAAAACATCAAACAATTGACAAATGTAAGTCATTGAAAATTTCGTAAAATCCAAACATTTGATTGGTTGATCTCTATAAAGAGCGGGTGAATCTTTTGCGTGCACGCAAGTAGGGATGCACACGTATAATCGCAATTTCAAATAAACTTATTCGCCCAAAACAAGTTGCACATACGAACAAATCAATGCAACTTTAAGTGCACGTAAATATTTGCAATCGATTCAAATAAAGCCTCCCTCCCCAATCTGATAGGTATTGTGGTTAAATACGAGTATAATAAAGTACATGAGTTTCCAGGCTCGAACATTATAGCAGGAGTTCATTAACTCTACGAAATCCAGATCAGGAAACTGTTGCAAATATGCAGGTATCTTGACCGTCTTTATCGTTTGAATCATCAGGTATATGATAAACTGTATTTATAATTTTAATCAAAATAAAGAAATCAATAATATATAGTATTGATTTATAAAATAAAAATAATAAATAAGTGTGTGACACCAAATTTTGAAAATAATTTTCCCAGAAATCGATTGTCCCAGTTCACCTACATTACCCTAACCGGGTGTATACTTACCGATTCGTTATTCATTAAAAGTTTTAAAAAATCATTTTTGGTTTCGACAGAATCATCGCCATCTTCGGATTCATCCAGTAACTGTCTGAAGCTTCCACTATGGTGCTTTCTTTTTTTCTTAGTTCCTTGATTTTTTAACGCATTTAATATAATATGTAATGTATCATCTTCAGCTGAACGTCTTGTTTCGTGCACTATCGCTTTACTAAAATAAGATAAATTACCATTATTTTAAAATAACTCCTGAAATTAATTCACTTAGAACATTATATGGGAACGCCTTGTATTTATATGTAGCATTATTCTTTCATAATATTTTTGATAAAAACTAGTTATTGTCACCTGAGTGTAATACAAGTTAGGTACAAACCTAGGATTATGTCCGAGCTAGATCCTGTACGGGTTGGATCTAAGTATTGTTGTTGATATCAAATTTAAAGAAGAATACCTTTTTTATTTCAAATTTTTTGAACTTAACGTAAAAAGTTAGGGCCATCTCTGACCACCCTAAGTTACCTGGCGGTGAAATTTATTTTCAAACTTTTCCGATGGAGCTAATGAAACTAATGATAGAAATAATTTAGGAACAAAGTATTTTCAACCTATGTTCATACGAACTTTATCCACATTTGTAAAATGAATTTGAATATTCGATTAAAATCACTTCTTACTTATATATATACTTACTCAGTGTCCGCAACTGCTCCTATGACCTCATCTTTCTCAGGGTTCTTAGCATTATTTTGTTCCAATGACTTGTCCGCGAAAAACGTTTGTAGCAGAGTTTTAATAAATAAAATCTCTTGCTGCTGATTTTTTAACTCTTTTTCCATATTAATTTCTCTAACTGAACCTTTTGCTACATTCTGTCTAGTCTTATTCAAAACCTCATAAGTATTACGCAGTTGGGCCTTAATCTGCTCAATTTCCTCTTGAGTAACATTCCACAGAATCTGTTTGTAAGGCTGTTGGATGTTTTCAAAATCGGTCAAATTGATTACTGTAGGCGTCTTGTTTAATAAAGTTTTTCGAACATCAGTTTCGTTAAAGCCGTCGACACCATCAGATATATTAAGTGAGGTTTGTTGTTCTTTTAATGTGCGTACTAAACCGTTTAGGGTTTTAACTTCCTTTTGCATTGCGTGCAGTTGTTGTTTAGTATGTAGAAGTTCCGTTTGGGCGTTAGAATTGCATTGTTGTTCTCCAGTTTCTGGAAATGTATTTCTTCTTTGGCGATTTGGTAATGATTTTTCGTGTTCGGATATACTATTTTGAAAATCATCGTTGCTGTTTGCAAAGTCAGCATTTGCAACTGGAGTGGTTAATAGATATCTTTCCTATAAAGAAAAAGCAATTTTTACATGTATGTGAAAAATTCTTTTAGTTGTTTTCGCCATAAGCATATAGTAATCAAACAATTTTTCTCCTCCCGTTAAACACGCCGGGTTTAAAGTGGACAGGATGAAATATGTATTTGTAGAGCGGATAGCCAAAACATGAATATGATATCAGGCGGGACCACGTTTTAAGAAATATAAAATAGTCGTATAGGAACATACAATTTGTATACACCCTTTAGTTAGCATATATGCTGTTGTTCTGGTACATTACATGCTGTTGTTCTGGTACATTACTTTAAGTTCAAAAGAATCGCTTCTTCTTAAACTGAATGAACAAAATGAATAGAATTAAGGGTTGGTGCCAGCGGAAGCAAATACCTGTAAATTCTATCTCTTGAAAAATTGCTATAAAAGTATGAAGTTGTATAAAAAATGTATATAAAAAATGGCTTTGTTTCGACTACAAATTCTAAGTCCGAAATCATAGTTTAACGAAAAAACTCTCCTCATTTATTTAACATAAAATATAATGGCACACAAAACAAAAATATCATATTTAAAGAAGTAGTCCATATTCAAGTGGAGTGAGATATTCGATATGGGAAATAAGCCAGCTTTTCGATAAATCAAACCCACCACTGATGATGAGGCCGGGTGCCTCGAAACATGTATGGTGACTGACTGAAGACCCTTAGAGGGATTTATTAAATTTATTTTGTGGAGATTGACTTTTATTTACCATATCGAATAATATCAGACAAAAATTTACAATAAAAATAAGTTTAAAAAAAACTTCTGATTCTGCCATTCATGACTTCGTTGCTTACCTTTGATCTAGCAATAGAATCATTTTTTGATAAATTTGCAACAATCGCATCTAAAATATCAGACAATATTCTTTCAAAATGCGTGACTGCAACTTGATGAATATTCTGACTATTTACTGTAGAATTATTCCCCGTGATCGCACTATCATTACAACTTACAATTATTACGAAATTTATAAAAGTAATTAAAACCTTCATATTGTGTCAAATTCAAATTCACTTATAATAAAATATTATTATCTATGAAAAATTAACTACTGGACAAAAGTGATTAAACAGCAATAAATTGTTCTAAATTTGATTTTAGGTGCATAATGCAATTTATTATTTAAAAATACATTTGGCGAAAAATATTTTTCAGCAGTTAATAGCGTATTAAGCAAAAATTTTAATTTATACAGGGTGATTGATGTATACCGTGAAGATTTTTAACACAAGTATTTCAGAAAGAAACAAGTATATTTCTGAATAACTATAATAATTGTCCGATAACAAATAATATTCAGTGAAAAATGCAAAGAACCCACCTACATAGAGGTTGATTCATGCTCAACAGGTCGGTATATTATAAGAAAATTACTTTGATTTTTTAAATATTTCCGGTTATACAAGATGTCCAACAAAAGGCTGACGCATCACATTTATAATTCTTTAAACGGGTAACCCTACATTTAAAAATGTATTTTGCTAGTCCTCAAAAAAACAAAACAAAGTTTTAGTATTCCTTAAACCTATCACTCATAGTTTTCGAGAAAATTATTATAATAATATAATTATTAAATTTTATAATGTAACATGCTATATTGTGTCGTAAATTAAATATGAACATTATATTGGAACGCCTTGTTAATTTAAACGCCTGTAACTTCACTTCTTCAACTAAGAAGCTAGCTAGCACGGTCTAAATGGCCGCACATAATATGTACTTAGGTAATATAATGAATGAAGAAGAAGAAGTAAGTAGCGGTTAAGCTCAAAAGACTTTTTTAAACAGAAACACATTACTTTCGTCAAAGATTAATGTTGTAGATTAATCTTTGCTTTCGTTAAATATCCACTTAGAAAATAATAATTATAATTAAACAGTAATGACGAAGAAAGACAAATTAATAATAATTATAAAATAAATACAATACACAAAAACAAAAAACAGATGCTGTCCATTTTCTTCGACGGGCAAATTATACAGTGCTTGGCATGGTTTTTTAAAACTATTTGTAGGTATTGAGCGGGCTTTATTCATGGAATACAGATGCTATTCACTTTAGTAAATGCGTCTATATCAGCTACCATGAAACATGAATGAGTTTTGAGGAGTTTAATAACATATTAGGAGAAGCAGAAGTTACAAAATAATAGATGAAAGCAATACAAGTCTTTATGAGTTATACCTATACATTTCTCCAAACTACAGAAACACCAGATTTTCATATCACATATGTAATTGTTAATATGGATATTATAATAAAGGTAGATAATTGTTTTGCAAATGATTCAGAGTTATTTGATGCAAGAGTCACCGGGAGATTTCAGCAAAATGTTGTATTGTATTGACTCCGATCAGACAAAAAACGTAAAACCACAAAACATAGGGGGTATGTTTTGTGGTAAAAACAACCGAAAGAAAATACTTTGTTAGATCAAAGCAATTTCACGATGAATTTAAATCTAAAGAAGGAACGAAAAACAAGGGAAAATTCAAAACACACGGACTTGGGAATAAAAAGACTGAAAAAGTTAATATACTGGAACTTAAAAAAATCGAGTTTTAGAAGACATTCCTCTGTTAATAAAACGGACAGCTAAAAATATTAAAAAATATATTGATTCACAGCTTCTTTACTGCAAGAAGTCGAAAGTACAGAGTTAATTTAAAAAATCTCTACAAGGGACAGCGAGACCTTCAATCATAAGACAAAATAGTCTTTGTGTTATGTAATATTCTCCAGATTTAGCACCTTCCGATTATTTCCTGTGTCTAAACCTGAAGTAATGGCTGGGTGGTAGGATATATCACTATCGCTGGTTTGAATTTGCTAGATGATGGTAGGGATTATTATAAAATACTCGATACATAAATTTATCAGACATTTATTTCGTTCAATTATTCCATTAGTCCAATGTAACATACATATACCCAGCACTATATTAAAGGTACGAATGATAATCCTAATATACAGGGTGTCCCCTCTCAATTGGAAAATACTTCTGGGGCATATTGAGGAACCATAGACAAGCAGTTTGAGATAAGAGACTGATGTCCGGAAGTGCATGGTTTTCAAAATACAGGGTGTCAAAGTTTTTTTCAAAAAACCTTTTTTTATCAATATCTCGAAAGAGACGTTAACCGATTTTCTTGAAATTCGCTGGTGATGTAAGCTTAATAAGACGCTCAGTTAGCACTAATTAAATGTTAATTATGACTTCCAGTGGCGCCCCGGGGGACAGTGTCACGAATAAAAATGACAAAAAAATGTACGCTACTGACTTTTTTGAAAATTTTATATTTTTTTTCCGAAAGCTCAGTTAAAAATACAACTTTTTTGTCACTTGATATTTTTTCGTATCTCTCTCCGTTTTCGAGAAAAATTTTATATTAAAAACTTTATTAAAAGGTTCATTATTATTAGAAAGAAAAACCAGGAGGCTTTTTTACAAATAATTTATTATTATTAGTGAAAATCTAAAACAAAACAATGTTGTCATGGTAACACATAAACATGTCAAACTTTAGTAAAAGTGTCAGTTTATAAGTTCTTAATTATCTTCAAACGTTACACTAATTGCAAAAATGAATCGTTTTGAATTAGCCGAGCTTGCAGATATGCATCTCTTGTATGGGGAAGCGCGCGGTAATTCTTTGTTAGCACAACGGTTGTACGGGCAGCGGTTCCCAAATCGTGAATTGCCAAACCATAAGATTTTTGTCAAAATTAATCAAAATCTACGGGAGACCGGCTCATTTGTGGTAAGTATTGCAGAAATTGCAACTTTCTGTGTTTTTTTCTGGCGCGTTTCTGTTTTACAGCCAATCTAAGAGGCTTTGTTATCTTTGCAGCCTATTCGAGAATTTGCAAGGCAGTGTCCGATCAGAGATGCTGTTGAGGATGAAGTCATGGCACGCATTCAGATAAGATTGATTGCAGCAAAAATACTGTCTATCGAGTATTGAAAATCCACGATCTGCATCCATTTAAACTTCAAAAGGTGCAGCATCTACTGCCTGGCGATGCTCCTCGGCGGCTCGAGTTCTGCGAGTGGTTGCTCGGTCAAGCGGATGAAAACGCTGATTTTTTAAGTATAATCTTCACGAGCGATGAAAAAGGATTTTCGCGCGAGGGGACATTCAATCCTCGTAATAACCACGAGTGGAGCGAACAAAATCCCCATGCTACGCACATCACAGGATATCAGCAGAAGTTTGGTGTTAATGTTTGGGCAGGTTTTCTGGGCGACCATTTGATTGGGCCGTACGTTCTACCTGATCATCTCAACGGGAATAGCTATCTAGTTTTTTTGCGAGATATTCTGCCCGAGCTGCTGGAAGATGTACCCCTCCAGTTGCGTAGAGAGGCCTGGTTCCAACACGATGGTTGTCCAGCGCATTTTGCGCGCACCGTGAGAGGTTACCTCGACCAAACCTACAACAACAGGTGGATTGGTAGAGGTGGTCCCGTCCCTTGGCCAGCAAGGTCGCCGGACTTGGCCCCCCTGGACTTTTTTCTTTGGGGCGAAATGGAACGGTTGATCTATGCAACTCCTGTGCCGACAATAGAGGACCTAGTTGCTAGAGTTGTGGTGGCAGCGGAATTTATCGCGAACGATCCAGGCGTGTTTACTCGAGTGCGCGAATCCTGGCTCGACAGGTGCAGAAAATGCATCGAAATGCATGGTGAACACTTTGAGCATTTGCTCCACTATTAATAATAAATTATTTGTAAAAAAGCCTCCTTGTTTTTCTTTCTAATAATAATGGACTTTTTAATAAAGTTTTTAATAAAAAAATTTTCTCATAAACGGAGAGAGATACGAAAAAATATCAAGTGACAAAAAAGTTGTATTTTTAACTGAGCTTTCGGAAAAAAATATAAAATTTTCAAAAAAGTCAGTAGCGTACATTTTTTTGTCAATTTTATTCGTGACACTATCCCCCGGGGCGCCACTGGAAGTCATAATTAACATTTAATTAGTGCTAACTGAGCGTCTTATTAAGCGTACATCACCAGCGAATTTCAAGAAAATCGGTTAACGTCTCTTTCGAGATATTGATAAAAAAAGGTTTTTTGAAAAAAACTTTGACACCCTGTATTTTGAAAACCATGCACTTCCGGACATCAGTCTCTTATCTCAAACTGCTTGTCTATGGTTCCTCAATATGCCCCAGAAGTTTTTTCCAATTGAGAGGGGACACCCTGTATATAATTGATATTGTACTTTAATTAGATACATTACTGCTTTAATCAACTAAAATAAAGACAATTTGGAGTATTATTATAATAATAATTTAACTCGATTTTCAATACATGCTAAACAAATCATTTTATTTTTTTATGAACCCTATATATAATATACAGGGTGAGTCACCATAGAAGCCACGGAATTTTGTGGTCAAACTATACAATTTTCAATTTATAATGGTTCCTGCATTATGTAGGTTTACTAAGAACACCACCACTCCATTCACAAACCCAGACCAAAACAGACACTCAAGTATACAGCACGTTGAAGACATATTAAAATCGACTAAGAACCAATAATCACAAACCAAACAATCAGGTACTTACCTAAAAATCCAGCTGAATTTGTTAATAAAAATAATTCTAAAATATGCTTACAAACCCTCGTACAAAAGACATTTCCACCGCTTAGCTGTACGACACACACTATGCCGTGCCGGTTCAAGAATAATAAACAACACTTTATTGTATCAACAACAACAAACAGTTTATCTGGTGTTGTAACTTACACAAAATTTAGACGATATATTTATACACATATACTTATCACTACTAGTTTTATAAAAAGAAGGCTGTTCACGACCCAAAAATAGAACTAATTAATATCCCTATAGGAATCTCGCCATTTTTACCGCAGCGCCGATCAAAGACAAACCACTTTATTTTAGTTAATTTAGACGATATACTCGTATTTATACACACTGATCACTACTAAAAAACTGTTTTAATTATGCTCAATAAACACTGATTTAATTAGACCGCGTGTTACAAATGTTCCAATGTAAACACAAACAATAAACTTGAATTCGACGTTTCCTTGTTCATCGCTTGTTTAAAGAAGGCTGGGGCTACACAATTTGCAAGATGCAAGATAGGAAGCCAAGACTTCAACAACTACACTTTGGGGATTAGTATGTGCAATATAATGAAATTTAATAATATAAGGAAATTTAAAGTTGTTACTTTTAGATCTCACAAACGACCAACATTTCTTTGGTTCCGTTGGTAATTTTATTTCAGAATGCATTCTCTATAAGCTATTTTAACCTTACCTTTTATAGCAGCTGTTAATGTCCAAATGACGTTAAGGTAAAAAGGTAGTCCAGGAAGTTTGAATTTATTATGGTATTTAGACTTTTATTTTAAGAGTTTTATAATTTCTAAGGAAACCCAAACTGGGTAGGATCTGTTATGTATTTTATATTGAGGGACATACATGTGAATAGCATAGTAAAGTAGGGCATAAAATTGATTACAAGCCTCTTCGACATCATGAATACTCTCAATTATTGATGAAAAATCAGTGTTTCTCAAGCTTTCGTAGAGGATTGGGAAATTTGCCTTTCAAAAGTTAAATATTTATTTTGTATTAATAGGAAATTTCGAAATTTGTTTTGCAAAGTTTATAATTATATTAAGAATAGAGTGGCAATCATCTTCAGGAACGACATTTTTGAAAATTTAAGTGGTCACTCAGATCAATCTAATCTATCAGTCTGTAATATTGTTACATTCCGGTGATATCGGCAGTTGATACCAACTTTCTTATTCCAAATGGAACAACCTATATAATATACGATCCCCATTCATTATTAAGGATTTTGTTTTGTTTGTTTATACCTATCTTCAACTGTTTTTGAATAAAGAATTAATGATTTTGATTTTTTTTTTGCTCAAAACAGGTCGCCGGAAAGTAATCGTCATTTTCCTGTATAAATAGACAGAATCTTGAAATTTTGAAGGTAGATTGAAAACATCTTCTGAACATTAAACTATATTGACAGATCATCGTCATCATCACGTTAAAGGGTGGTCGAAAATTACTGTGTGTTTATTACTAGATACTAAAAATAGGCATGTCAATTTTCTCAAATGGACCACCCTGTATATTCTGAAATGCCATCAAATTTGCTTTCAAACATGGTACAGAGATGTAAAAGAATGTGTTTGGCGACATCTAGATTTTGTTGGCAGTGTACCGTGTGGGGTATATACCACATTATTTACGAGAGTTTGGCTGTCAACTACTGACCGATCGCCACTGATGAGTCGTGGATCGACGAAACGGCCGTCTGGTGAAAGTATAGTGGTTGACAGACAAACTGTCGGAATTAAGTCATGTTTTGTTAAACAAGCCTATTTCTAATATAGGCGTCCCGCTAAAGCAGGGAGTATCGGCGCATCTATGTGTTGGTAGTTGGCTTTATGGGGTCAGTGACCTCCGAAGCAGTCGACATAGTGAATTGTTGTTCGCTCGGCGTACAACCCAACAAAAACTAGATGTCGCCAAACACATTATTTTACTTACATAATAGATTTTCTGTGTTGAACATTTTTAGAAAGAAAAGATGCACTGACCCCAGAACACATAAATAAGGGTATCTTTAAATTATTTTTCCGCTGTTAGAAAGGTGTTCTTTAAACAAAAAGAAGTATTTGTTGATTTCACTCGACGGGGCACCCCCTCATTGCGCTAGGGAATAACAACAGAGTTGTTCCACATGTTCAAAAATCGCTGGTTAAGACGGTTAGGATCGTCGCATTGCCCTGAGAGGTCTTCCGACCTTAGACCACTTGATTTTAATTCTTGGGGAAAAGAAACGTTTACATGACACTTAGAAGTAAAAAAGATATGCGTCAACGACTGATCAACTGCATTGAAGAGCTAGATGTCAGTGAGATAAGGAAGACCACAAAGCTATCTGTAACTACCCTGATTTGAAAATGTTTGGAAATCAATGGCCGTCATTTCGAAAATTTATTATAAATGTTTTAAGTACATTTTATTTATTGAAATTTTCTTGTGTTTCTTTTATTTGTTTTTTAATTGTACCTACCTCTTTGTTTTTTGACATACCCACTGTGTTGTCAGTTATAACCTATAATTAATGAAATTATTTTGTTATCTTGTTCTTTGGTATCAGGACAGATTTCATTAAACTTTTGTCAATTTTCCCATGAATAATAAACAAATTAATTAAAACTGCATTTGAGTGATTATTTTCTTCTATTTTACTTAGGTTCATGACACTTAATAAACAACACTCAGTGTCGCAATATTATAATTACATTTTTTCATGACCGTTTAATTAATGGCTACCTATAATTAAAATATAACAAAATAATCCAATTTTTCTAGAAACTTGTTTTTATTTCAGAAACCTTAAAGTTTATGTATAAGAACACGAGATATCGTTTGAAGGTAAATTGGACTGTATTTTCAGAATATTTAATTATATACAGGGTGTTCCATTTAAAAATCATCCTACAGTAATTTGCTACCACCATGTAACCTTACGAAGATATTCTTCAACTATCTTCAAAATTTCAAAGTTATGTCTATTCAAACGGCAAAATGAAGAATATTTTCCGGAAACCTGCTTTAGGTATATGTACTCGTATATTATAGCAAATATATAAACGAAGTTCATTTGTTTTTTGAGCACTGCCACTGCTTTATATATAATCGGAACTATTTTAAAAATGGGGTTTTACATTATACATGTTTGTTCTTAAAATTTTTTGGAATATCAAAGTAGTTTCCCTATAGTATACCTGCCTGTTCAGCATTACTCACCCAGTACTTATAACTTTACAACAATCTAACAATAGTATATTAGGTAATAGTGTCAAATATGCTCCAAGCTAGACTAAATAATACGCCCGCTTTAATTTCCTGTTTATTAATAAATAGTTTCCTTTGAATAATATATCAAATTTCTGTGGTATTCAAATGTTATTATACCTCCCTCACTAAAGTTTTCGAGGTGTCTGTTTTGGGTAATTTGCATATTTTTGTAAATTCCTACAAAAATAATAAAATATATACCTACGCACTGTGAATAACTTCGATTAATAATACTTTATTTAATTCAAATAAACATCTGTTCATTGCGCCGCTTGTTAAATAAATTTGTGGTTCTATGATCGATTTTAAAATAAACTTTTAAAATGTCGCTATTGGTTCGAAAATTCAGACACGTGGTTCTATTTTTATGACTATTCCTGCCGTTTAGAAGTGTTCTTTAATGTTATCAGTTAAATAGTGCTATTAATAAAATATATGGAAATTTTTAATAGTGTTCGTCTATGTATGTATAGTTTGTTGTTTAATATCGTATATTTACAATTTTTTTCAATCACGCAGTGGCTTTTATCAATAATCCGAAATATGATTTTGATTTCCTTGTTTTTTTTTTTAATTTCATTATTTTAATAGTAGCTATGAAATTAACCACTTTGAGAAAAAAGTTTATTAGTGTTTTTGTACCATTGGTGTAATAAATCACGGTTTTGAAAATATTTTCATAAAATTAAAAAAAAAAAAACAAAAAAATCAAAATCATGAAAAATGTTATTTTTGATATACCCTGTATAGTAATCGTAAATTTGGCATTTGAAATTGTAGTTTCGACACAAGCAGACGTTTTTATAAAGAATTACTTTTTCTTCTAAATCGACTAATAAAAAAGTTTTTCCTTTTCCAAACTCTATCCGTGGACACATTGTAGATGGCTATATTATAGAATGGAAAAATCTATATAAACTAATAGCATTTATATAGTTATAGAGGGGACACCAAGAATATGTTCATATTATGTAAGTTATAATACATGGGGTTATATAGCGGCTGTCCCACGACGAAAGAACGAGATCGATTTCTCAAAAAAGTACGCAATGGGAAACTGAAAATTTGGCAGTATACCAATGTCAATACGGACAACTTGAGTAATACTCGTATATTTTCACGATGGCTCATTTCTGGTTATACTGGAATTTGATGTTTACTCTCTAATGTTAAATGTACCTTAGTATTATTTCATTTTTAGATTCTAGCAAAAAATTTGGACATATTTTATGTAAGTATAATGTCCTGTACCTAGCTTTAGCCATTTTTGAGATATTTAATATTTTACGTCAAAATTGACGTTTGGAGACCATAAAACCATTAATAATTTTTCCTATAAGAAAGCCCTTATTATTCAATTTCGGATGGACTACTTGTAGAAAGGAACCTATTTTCACATACTGAGTGGATATTTTGATTTTGAATTAATATAGGGTGACCAGAAATTAAGCACACAAACTAAAATGTAAAAAGTAATTTTGTTCAAATGGAAATTGCCTAATTTTATAATGTTATCTCATTTAGCATTAAAAATAAGGGTAATTTTGTGTAAAAATGTCTATTAAAAAATGTGTAGTTTTCGAAATTGTATATAAAAACAGCTAAAGTAGAAAATGTCTAAAATTTTTGATATAATTTAAAAATGAAATAATATTTAGGGTGTCTTATTTAAAATTATAGAGTACCTAAACATTAACATACGGTATTACCGGAAGTACCGCCATCTTTTTAGCCGAGTTGCCCCCTCGACATTGGTATACTGCCAGAATTTTTAAAATTATCCATTGCGTACATTTTGAGAAATCGAGTGCATCAGTTCGTTGTGGGACACCCGGTATAAGCAGATATCCATTGCTTTTCGCGTAACAGAATCAATCTTTGGACGATAATCCTTTGTAAACACACATAACAAAGGAACGAGTATATATGTAAAAATGTAATTAAACTGGAACTTAAATGTATAATTATTTCTAATAATTCCAGAAATTGAGAAAAATATGTAATATTTTTCACTGTTTGCAAGAATTGTTCATGATGGTAAACATTTGTCATTGCACACATAACATCGCGGCGCATTTGTCACCAATATTGACCATTTTGATTGAGCAATAATTAATGATTGATCTGACATATTGCTGACGGTCACATAATCATATCAGGATTTTTGTCGGATAAATTTTATTTCGTAATTTTTATCACAATACTTTTTAATTTAGCCTGAACAGAGTCCTAAGTGTTATAGGTCGAAAAGAATAGGATACCTACCTATCCACATAATAATTATTTTCCAAAAAGGGCTATTGAATGCGCATTGCCGAATCTCGTACCAGACCTGAGTAGTAAACGATTTTTTATATAGAGTTAAGTTAAATCGAAGGTAAACAAATATTTTAGGGACGTTGATAGTTTTCTGAGGACAGTAAATAAAACCTGCACTGCAACCACACTATAATCCATGACAAGTATTTTCTTTTCACTAAAATATCATACTTACCAATTTGATTTGTTACACACACACACACATAACCTCCCGTATTTTGTCTACTACTGAAACATATTTTTTATCAAAATATAAAGAAATAAGTGAAGATTCGCGGTACGCGTACCGGGTAAAACCTCATTTAAAGAAAAAAACCCCCAGAATGCGATTCCCATCAAAATTTTTGACCAGATCGCAATACCTACTGTGCAGGGGGTAAAAATACATTATATAGCCTCTATGGACATGCATACATTCCCTATGGACACTCACTGATCTTTCAAAACACTGCTGGAAAGTATTACAAATTAAAGATGGGATATTATATTGAAACATGTATCGCTAGTTATGATTTGAAGAATTATAATATGTGATTTTGTATCGCAGAGGTGCCTATAAATCATTCATCACTCCTCTTTGACGTTGATTTCTTTCTAAAATGTTTCGTATTTACCGATTTGTTAGTCCTGATTCACGTTACCTATATACCTACACCTACTCTGTATAATTGAGTTATTTTGTCGAGTTGATAGTCATTTTTTAAATTAACGTATATACGTAAAGTATTTATACCAGACCTTATTTCAAATACCCTGTATACACACACATCACCAACGAAACTACGCATGTATCCTACGCCTCATATATTGACTGTGTTAATTTCTCTTCATTTGGAAAAAGAAGTTCCCAACAATGCCGTGGATAGCGCTAATGTCGCCTGAAACTTGGTTATTTCAGCGCATGTGTCTCCAATAACAACGGGAGCGGGAATTCCTGGAAAAGGAAAATGCACGTAAGTCTTTGATAAATCTATATACAGTGTGTATCTAAAGTCGGTTACCTAATATTTTACTTGTGAATATTATATTGCAAAAAGTATGAATTTTTGTATAGTTTTACACCCTAAAAAAAAGTTTTGAGACAGCTTGTTGCTCTGCGTAGAAATCAAAGGTAAATATTTTGCGCATTGTACTAAACATGATTAGATTATTAATGTTCCATTTAATTAGGAGCAGTTAAAACTCAAACAGCTTAAATAATATTTTTCAGCAGTCTTTCAGATTGAATGTAAGACCGTCAAATCCATCTCAGAATTTCAAGAATATCTATGTATTTAGGTCACGAATTTGTAGATGTAAAAAGTCTTTTCAGGCTGGTGCTTCAAAATAAATACCTTTCCAATATCAACAGAATAGGTTATTTGAAATTCATTGTCGTTTTACAAATAATTCAAATTGTTCATATAACAAAATAAGTAATTAATACGCAAAATATATTTTGTTTCTCTTTATGCCAAATATTGCTCAAGCGTCAACGGAGATGTACCATACTTTTGGCACACACTGTATCATTAATAAAAGGGATGCTGTGTTTGGGTGAATGTATGTATATGATAGTTGTATACTTCGTTGTATATATGAAGCTGAAAGGGGGAAATGGGATCAGATGATCGCTGTTAAAATTGAATTTTCTTTGTACAGGGTGATGTGTAAAAGTTGCAATGGTGGAAGTATAACACCAGCATAACCAACCAATATGGCTTGTAGGTATCATACATAACTTGCATTGGTATCTGTATCTCTTTTTTAGATGACTTTAAACCACTGGCCGAATACTTAATGAAGCAAGTGGCCAAAAGAAAACAAGAAGAAGATGACCTTTGTTACTCATTTTCGGAATTGTATTAATTTAGAACTGACAAATAGTGGTAAAATGTGGATCACATTGTAATGTTTAGCTCTCTATTTTTATAAATATTGTACCAAAACACGGATTGATATTTTTGTATGCAGCTTGAAAACGAAAAACCAAAAATTAACATTATACTTGAATATTGAATAACTCGCTCGACCACTTCACCAAAACGCTTTTAATTCTCTCCTCAGTATGCTATCAGTGTTAGCAGAAACGCACGTCGAGATTAAAAAAGTGTTTTGGTAATGTTATATTCGTTATGACAGTCGAAAGATAATATAAAAAATATATTATATTATGTAATTTTGAAGTGTTTATTCCAATAGTTCTTTGAGTGAATTGGTTGTCACAGACAGACAAACCCAGTGGTTATGCGAACCTCAAAATAACTTGCTCCTATGAAAATTAACTTTTGCTCCCTCATTTTAGGTTGAAAGTGACACTTTTCCTGCGTTCAAATTAAATAAAGTTTCACATAAATACAAGTATTTTTTCTTGTTTTTATGTTCATTGTAGGTACTTATTTTATTTTTCAACAAGTCCATTACCAAAGATTAATTGTGTACATTAATCTTTGTCATTACCAAAAATTAACACTTTTAGGGCTTATTATAAAAATTAAATGCACAATTTGTAATAATGAAGTTAATTGGAGACGTTTTGCAGGTAAAATAAATGGTAAAGAGATAAATTGTCGATATAGGAGTTGCTTCTGTTGGTGTTGCCATTTCTGAAATATTGGAAATGGCTGAGTTGGAGTACCTGTCATAATTTGATTTGAAATATGACTTGTTTGTTAGTGTGTCTATCAAAAATCGGCATATTTATTGTATTTATTGAAAAATGTATGAATTGGTGGTTTTATGCTTGAGGTCTTCTTCTTCTTCGGATGCTATCCACTAATGGATGTTTGCGATCACATTTTCCATCTCCTCTCTATCTCTTGTGGTGTGAATTAGGGTCTGTATGTCATTTATTCCTGTCCACTGTCTTATGTTCCGCAACCAGGACAATTTTTTCCTTCCTATCCCTCTACGGCCCTCTATCAACAACTGTAAATACTCATACTTCTTGTTCCTCATGACGTGCCCCAGATATGAAGGCTTTCTCTTTTTAATGGTGGTTAACAGTTCACGTTCTTTGTTGATGTTGGACAGAACTTCTACGTTTGTTATTCTTGCAGTCCACGGTATCTTGAGCATTCTGCGGTAAAGCCACATTTCGAACGCTTCCAATATGTTATGTTGTTGACTTTAAGGGTCCAACCTTCCATCCCGTAGAGAAGTACTGACCACACATAGCACATAGCATACCATAGTCTTCAGATAACCACATGCCCAAGTATTTAAATTTGTTCACTCTGTCTATGCGCATTGCGTTGAATGTTAACTGTGAGTCTTCAAACGCATTTAGGTTCCTTGATATATCATAAACTTCGTCTTTTGAGTGTTTATGTTTAAACCCACCAATCTGCTATGTTGACCGACTGTGTTGATCAGTCTTTGTAAGTCTTGCATGTTATCAGTGATGAGCACTGTGTGATCAGCATAACGTATGTTATTAATCCACACTTCGTTGACTTTAATACCGATTTCCGCATCTTCCAATGCTTCCCGGAAGACCCCCTCCGAGTACAGGTTGAACAAAAGCGGGGACAAGACTCATCCCTATCGCACGCCCCTCCGGATCTCTATATCATCAGACCATCAGACCTATATAGATTTTCTATACATCTGATGTCTTTTTGATCTATGTCAAGATTCCTGAGGGGCTGCATTAGTTTGGGATGTACAACTCGGTCAAATGCTTTCTCGTAGCCAACAAAGCAAAGGCATATGTCTTTTCTCACATCATGGCAGTTCTGTACAAGGACTTGCGTGGCCACTATCGCTTCTTTTGAGGTCTTAGAAAAAATCATATGTTTGTAATGTGTCTTTTTCTCCTCGTATACGGTAGGAAAACTGACACTTTCCTCTCTAGGTAAACAAATAGCTATACTCTTGTCATTTATCAGCTGTCATTATATGTCGAAGGTGATTCATCCAATAATTTTCCGTCAAATGGCATTGCACTTTCTGAAATACGTATATATGTTTCGTAGAAACATACATTTTCCCCTTATACGATGACGGTCGTCGAACTCCCCACCGCTATACTCCCTACAAAATAGATGAGGAAAAAACCTCCATGTACGACGCACGTCGATACTAAATCCCTTTTCCGTCAAAAAGGGAGCTAAATGTTTTGTTGCTTATATAGGATTGTTATGATATAGATAAATGTTTTTTAAAAACAGTTAACACCACGAAAATTATTGCTTTTAACAGTGAGAAAATGTGAAAATTTTTAAGCAATTTCGCAGTGTAGTATAGAAATCGCAGTGCGCCGTGAAGAAAACAATGGGAAATCGCTGAGTGTCGTGCGCGCAGAGTTAGCATGTCCGTTCTCCTCAATATACTAACGTTTTAGTATTGTGCTTGTTTATACATTTTCTAATTAAATATCTGATTAAATTGTTTTTTAAATGAGATTACAGTGAATCTAATTAATGTGGTATAAAGTTCGAACCAATTAAAGTATTTGTTTTGTAAATATTCGCTCTTTGCTCAATGTTCAGTTGTTAAGGATGTATACGCCATTTTGCTATTAGGCGTATACAAGAACATAACACATATATTTTACTCCGTATTGAGTTTCGGGGTGTCAAACTAGTCATATTTTTAGGAAACTTTAGTTGAATCATAGTGTATATTATTTGTGTGTTCGTTAATTGCATAAAATCATGTTAGATACGGTGTAGTGAGTGGCTTTAAGTGCTGTTATTGGGGTAAGTGATATTTACATGCGTTTTTGTTTACACGAAAAATTACGACGTATAATAATATAAACTCTAAAGTTGGAGTTAGAGTCATACCTGAAACAAGTTTACATATTTATATTATATTGGATAGAAAGTATTGTACAGCGTGTTTATATAATAATTATGGAACCAGCTGTGTTTTCGATAAAGAGATTCATTAGATAGCAGGGGTTAACAGTTGTCAACTTTAGGGTTGATCCAATTGCGGAGTTAGTAGTTGGGAATTTCAACTAAATTGCTTAATGTAATTGACATTATAGTTTGCTAGTTTACTTAAGCAGGTAGTTGATTTAATATTTTAATTAGCATGACACTGATTGTGAATAGGTAATGGCTAAATTTAATGGCTGATTTGGAAATAATATGTCATTCAAGACTAACTATAAACTGCAAACTTTTCATTTTTAAAGTAAATTGTATATTTTTAGATATAATATATCTGTGATCTAAGATATGCAAGCCAAATTTGGAACAATTCTCTATGAAAATAAACTTGCTTGTCAACTCTCCAAACATAACTTTTTGTTTCGTTTTGGTGTTTCCAATATTCCATAAAATATTCCTTTGTATTATTCTGTTTAGTGAACCATTAGACATTTTCACAGCATGCAGTTATTTTATGGAAATTCTCATATAATAATCGGTGTATTTGGTACGAATGCTCTATATTGTTTATTCTTATATGTTGATTCAAGTTTGTTAAGTAATTCGCATATTTCTTATACGGGGTGTTTTTTTTCGAGTGGCTTAATAACAAATTCGAGAACTATCAAATGTACTTTCTTTGTATTGGGTTATCTATATTTTTTAAATTTTGATAATTTAATATTTTTGTATCTTGTAAATACAGCTCTTAAGGTCTGTTATTAGTTGGCTACAAAGGTGGTGTAAATACCGAAAAAATGTGCTAATATTACTAGTACCTATTTCTAAGATGTCAAAAATAAGTCATTTTTGTTGTAATTATTAGTAGGTACTTAATTCTGAAATATATAAACTTGTATTTATTTAATAAAACATAAAATATTTAATAAAATGTAAAATGATGACAAAGTGATATTATTTATAGCCAAATAATATGACTTTGCCATTATTTTATATTTTAGGCAGGATATTTCGTTTGTTAGTAAATATGAAAAATCTGATTTTCGCAAACTATGCTACTTTTTAGAAATTGGAGATGCTATAACATAATATAATATAGCTCTTCTATCATTTTGAAAGTTCTGCATTTTAGGACTATCGTCGCATGATACTCAACCAAATACATTTTTGGTAGGATATTCTGTATTACGTAGATTTCTTATCTATAAGTACTGTTTTTATTCCACGTTAAATTCGATTTCTTGGAAAATAATCTCTAAAATTTTTTTTGAATTATACATGTTCTTAGTAAAACTTTATTCCTTCTCTATAAGCTTGAATAATCTTCGTGTACAAGTTTTAATCGCTTCGGCTTTATTATTTGTTATTTAAATTAAAGAATAGTGACATTTCTGAAGAAATTCGTTGTTTTATATTAATCATGGTCAACTAATAACAAATTTAAAACACATTTTGAATTGCCAATATTAAAAAAATCATCAGAATAGTTTAGCTTAAACAAAGTTGCCTTTAGTGTTATTGGTAAATACACCACCCTTATAAAAAGTTTTAATTTGACAAATTAATTTCTAATGGTTTCATGTAATGAATTATTATTATTTTTTCAGCCTGTATTACTAATACAATATTCTCAAGGATAAAGGTATAGGTATTAATAATAAAGGTTCTCGTTTGGGAAAAATATATGCCGATTTGTCTTAGTCGGCAAACATTGATTTCGATTTCTCGGAAAATAATCTCTAAAAAATATGGTCTTAATAAAATATTATTCCTTCGCTATGGCGAATATGGTTAAATAATCGTGTACAAATTTTAGTCGCTTCGGTATTATTATTTGTGATTTAAATTTATTAGTGACATTTGTGAAGAAATTCATTGTTTTTTCTGTGACAGGAAAAAAATTTTACATATTTACTCTGAGTACTTTTTTCCCCGGGAAAAAAGTGACTACTTTTTTCCCGGACACATAAGTAACGGTAGATATTTAATTTTAGGAAATTTTATTATACAAAAGTTACATTTTCTTTATATATCAAAACTGGCAATAATTTGTGACGCTACTTTTGCTGCTTCTACTGACTCCGGTGGAGTGTTCGCATTTTTAAATTAAATAACAGAATGAAATTGACAGATATTTGATTACTTTTTTAAAACTTCAAATTTCACTTGGATAATTTTCTGACTTTTTTCAATATTAAATCGAAGTTTTTCCCGTCTCAGAAAAAAATAGTGTATCATACACGGGAAAAAAGTTAGATTTTAGCTCTCGGTTTTTTGTATCCCTCCGCTGCGCGTCGGGAGACAACACAACCTCGAGCTAAAATCTAGTACTTTTTTCCCTTGTATAATAAATAACTATTTTTCTGTGACGGGAAAAAAGTTTGACATATTTACTCTCTTGACAGGTAATAAAATGTCACTTTTTATCCCCGGGAAAAAAGTGAGCACTTTTTTCCCGGACACATTTGATATTGATAACTGTAGATATTTAATTTTAGGAAATTTTATTATACAAAAGTTACATTTTCTTTATATATCAAAACTGGCAATAATTTGTTACGCTACTTTTGCTGCTTCTACTGACTCCGGTGGAGTGTTCGCAATTTTTAAATTAAATAACAGAATGAAATTGACAGATATTTGATTACTTTTTTAAAACTTCAAATTTCACTTGGATAATTTTCTGACTTTTTTCAATATTAAATCGAAGTTTTTCCCGTCTCAGAAGAAAATAGTGTATCATACACGGGAAAAAAGTTAGATTTCAGCTCTCGGTTTTTGTTGACAACACAACCTCGAGCTTAAATCTAGTACTTTTTTCCCTTGTTAAATAACTATTATTAATCATGGTCAACTAATAACATAATTTAAAACACATGTTGAATTGCCAATATTAAAAAAATCATCAGAATAGTTTAGCTTATACAAAGTTGCCCTTAGTTTTATAGGAAAATACACTACCCTTATCAAAAAAGTTTTAATTTGCAAAATTAACTTTTAATGGTTCCATCTAATGAATTATTATTATTTTTTGATCAGCCTGTATTAATAATATAATGTTCTCAAGGATATATTAATAATAAAGGTTCCCGTATGGGAAAAATATATACCTATTTATTCGAAAGAAGTAGTCCATATCGAAGTAGAGTAGAATATTTAATATACCTATTTGTCCTAGTCGGCAAACGTTATTTTTGACAACAATCGAAATATCTGCTCTAATTGGCTATAACCAACAGAAAACCGTTTCTTCGAAAATGTCGCGTCGCATAACAAAACCGATTTAACTACATTAAAATAGCATAAATAATAAAGGACGACTTACTATCCCTCAGTTTGACACATTGCTTCCACCTTTAAAATATAAATTGAATACAAATAACAATAAAACTCCCAGTCAAACTTTGCTCGTAAATATTTTTCTACTTTTGTTATGCAGGGTATAAAAACATTCACAATAATGTGCTAATTGTAGTCCGTCCCTGGCGAACTCAAGAAGCCAAATAGTTTGAGTAAGTTTGTTTAGAGGAGTTTTATCTGCTACCTATGATAATAAAAATTAAGGTAAGACTCTTCGTCAAGTCGCGTCGGCAAGAAGAATGGGTCAACAATTGCTGCCCATACGTTGAAAATTAATGCTGGAAATGAGTTTCAGCCACGGCATGAGGATTTTCTTCCTTCCTTCCGTGAACAAAATGTGTGAATCGAACTGCGAATTTTGCGCAGTTTTATTATTGACAAAAGGTCACACGCTTTGGAAAATCTCTGGGAAGTAATGCATGCACTTTTAAAATATGGTGAGGATTAACAAAAAACCAACTAAACTTCTCTAAACAATTGAGTGGCAAATATTCAAGTTTCTACCCAACTAACAATTTAACTTTTTTAATTGCTGTAAGAACATTTATAAAATATATTTTATAAAACACCCATTGTTTTATAAACATTTTCACAACGTTCTTACGCGCCTTATAAACACGAAAAAGCGCAGATTTATAAAACAAATCGACTCTTTAACGGTTCTATAAATGTTGCTTGTTGCTATTATACAATAGTTTTTAGAACGTTTATAAATATTTAATAAAAATCAAATAAAACTGTTATAAACATATTTTATAAATCTTTTATAAGAGCCTCAATTTCAACATTTTTGCTCTCAGCGGCAACAGTTAAAGGATAAAAACGTTTTTTTAAAATACCTTTTTATACAAAATTATTTTATAATTATTATGCATTGTTGTTGGTACACATTAATAAAATCTGAACAATCATGGAGGTAAAAATAATATAAAACGCTATAATACCCAATAATGAATAATAAAATAAGTCAGATAAAATTCACCCATGAGCAGATTTGGCTGCGAAACAAAATTTACTGTTAAATATATTGTATATTATTACTAAAATTTTAATGCGCCTCGTGAATTATGTAAATTAATGAATTTAGATTTTATAAATTATATAAAATATTTTTTTTATTGTCACTTATTGTTGAAAATAATCTTTTGGTATATCCTTCATTATGTAATGACTGATTCTGTATACCTTACTAGCTAAGATAATTTTACAAATTATAAAAAATATTAATTTTAAAAGTTTGGTCAACATGGCTAACAATTTAAAGAAACCAAAAATGGCTTCTTCCTTATACGATGCTTATAAAACAAAATTATCTCAACACAGACGAGTATGCTCTTTAGATAGCTATTATAAAATAACTGCAGAATTGTTTGATACAGGGGTGTATTCGTTAAAAAACATAAATCTCATTATATTTTAAGGGTAATATAAAATTAATATTACCTGAAACCCCTTCTTTTATATCTATCATATGGACACTAGCCAAAATATAAGTAGATACCTATGTTTTATGTAAACGTGAAGAATTTTTTATAAACCAGTTATGGTGTAAAAAAGTATATATTTCACTAAGCTTGATAATGAATAATGAAGCTAATTACAAGTATTTTTCTTGAAGTTTTATGTATTTAGTTATCCTTTGCCGTTATTTAAAATAAATTAATAGTGAAACATACTAAAACAAGCTTTTATATAAATGCTCTAAAAAATAAAAATTTAATTAAAAGGTGCTGCAAAAAATATATAAGATAAAATGTATACAAATTAATCAAGTCTACTCCTGTCTACTTGAAGTATTCGTGCTTGATACTTTGATGTTTGTGTGAGTCGCCGCCGTGTGTCGCATCGTCGCAATATTGGAATAATAATAAAATAGTAAACAGAGTTTTACAAAACAAACTTTAATATAATATGTTTTATAAAAGCTTTTAATGTGTTCTTATAAAACAAAATGCTTTTATAATTACTCTCTTATTAGCTTTTACGGGAGTAATTTAAACATAACCTAAATTGAGATCTTTGTTTATGTTATGTAGGTATGTATGTTATAACTGCCGTTATTAAAACGGTTTGTTGAGTGTCTTTAAGAGAGTTCGAGGATCTTGAGGTAGAAAATTTGGCATGCGTTTATTGAGTATAGCAAAAAGCTTCTTCTGGAAAAATGCGGAACATGATTTGATACTGCCCATGTTTTCTCTTAGTTTTGCATTTTTTTCTAGCTCACTTATTGTGCTTGAAGCATGATATTGATCACCAATTCTCTATTTCGGCTACCCGCTCACCATCTCGTAATAATTCCTCCTGAGAATTTATCAGTCTCCAAAATATTTGGTGTTTTATAAATTGTCATTAATTTGATTAGATCCCATTACAGTTTCCTACTCATTATTATAGTCACTAATTCTTTCCCTTTGATAATTTATAATATTGTAATTAATTTTCTATTAAATGCACAACTGCTTTTCGTTTGGACATTTTAAACCTGTGTATGATATAACAATAAATATCAGTTGAAAATAAATAAGACTATGTTATATATTAGTTCTAGGTAATGTTTATGACAGCATTTTAATTTTATAAAATATGCATTGGCAACATATTTATTTTTGTATTGTTTTTAATAAAATAACTAAAAAACAATTTTGTAATTATTAATTTGCGCACAAATTTGCTGCAGCAAACAAATCGCTCTTAATAACGACAATAAAAAAACTATTTTATTATTACGAAACGTACTTTAACAGAATAATTTTATAATTGTTTTTAAAGGAACAAGTTAATCCAGACTAGTACTTTTACAAAATGCTTTTAAAACCAATTATCATTCGGAACAAATTCGTCCTATAAAAAATATTTTATAAACGTTTATAAAACTGTTACGATATCATATTTTATAACTATTTTATTATTTTGCTGTAAAAACGTTCTTAAAACAGTTTTTCTCACAGAAAAGTTTAACACAGCAGGTTTATCACCAAACGAACCTTTAAAGAACAAAAAAGTTTTTACTAAGCGGCAATAAAATAATTATAAAATATATTAGTTCTTTAAGAATGTCGAATTGCTAGTTGGGTACTGACCTTCGCTGTTCTCCATTCAGGATGTTCTACTTCGTGCAGCACCGCTTGTTCAATTTCAGGTGTTCCTACATCTTGAGGTCTATCTTCAGATGTACCTCTTCGGCCACTGCCATTATCAAAAAGGCGTCGAGGGTATTAGAAAAGGTCGACTATATGGCAAAGCACGATTGGGATATCTCTGGTCGAGGCAAAACACGTAATGCATTTCCGCCATTTCTGTAGTTGAATAATTAACTAATTGTAGAAATAACAAACTAGAAAGGTAATAATTCACGGCGAACAGATTTATGCGAGGAATCCGAAAAAAGAACATGGACGTCTCATGTTTTTCTTCAAAAATATCAGAGGCGGTGCGGTGTGTGGGACTTCAATCCCAAAAAATTTATTGCAATGTGCCTTGGAAACAAAGAGCAACTGAGTTTGTTCAGACTGCTTTCAGTGTAACTATTCATCATCATTATATTATCTCAAAGACATTCTGGACAAAAAACGGAGCTCTTCCTCATTAAAGCACTCGTTTGTCCACATATTGATTATTGTATTCAGATATATTATTGTCCTATCGGATTAAAACAGCCAAAAAATTTCAAGAGTATAAAATGAGTTCATCAGGTTTGTCTGTAAAGTATAGGGCACATATAACTTTCTATGATAAACTGTCAGCAATGAAAATTCATTTTAGGTTCATTCGTCATGATGCTACTATGTAAATTATATCATACTAAATTAGTGTCAGCTTACTTATGTAATGTTATAAGTAGACGTTCTGATGTTCAAAATGTGAATGTTCGAATTGATTCTTTTCAAGTGCCCAAAATAGAATCTCGAAATGTGAAGGAGCATTTTGGTATATGGCACCTCAATTACCTAATTCTGTTAATTGTTTGTTGAACTTGTCACCATATTCATTTAAAAGGGAATTGAAAATGTACCTAAATTATTTCAGATATTTTATCAGTGTACTACCATACGATTAATTTATGTACTACTTACGTACTTACTGTATTTAATTCTATATTTCTAGCTCTCCATATCATATACAGCCTGTCGCAACTAAAATTTGCACCACCAATTTTAAAACGGTTCAGATGTTTAAAAAAATTCTGAAACACGTCAATTTTAATCTTAAGGGGGATCAATTTTTATCATATTCTTAAAATTATTCCTTCATCCCTCTTCCGCCCAGCCCCTTCAAAAGTTCTAAATGGCAAGAGGTGTCGAGTGACATATCATTGTGAGGCTGCTTTCATTTTCTATGCAACCATGCTTTTCTTTTTTAAACTCAAACGTTTTGTTTTGAAAACACGACATTATTTTATACTCAATGAAAATTTTACGATTGTCAATTAGGAACATTCGTTGAAACTGTTTTTTGACAGACTAATAAACTGTATCGTATCTCCAATAAGGATTGTATCATTGTATGAAAGTGGGGGTGGTAATTTCGAGCAATACCTACATTAGTAAAAATTAATTGTTTTTTCTTTACCAATTTAGTTCCCTCTCACAAAAATGCAAGCCTTTAAAAAACTTTTTTGAAATTTAAAAAAGCGTGGTTGCGTAGAAAATGAAAGCAGGTTCCAAATTCTATGTCACACGACCCCTCTTGCCATTTTTTAAGGGGTAGATCTATGCGGAAGAGTGGATGAAGACACAATTTCAAAAATATGTAATGAAAATTGATCCTCTTTAAGATTAAAATTGACATGTCTCAGCATTTTTTAAAAATCTGAACCGTTTTAAAGATTAGGGGGGAGGCTATTTGTTCCCAAAAACATTTTTTTTTGGTTTCTCCGGAAATACGTGTTTTCGGTCTTATACTCGTATACCTAAATAAGTAGTTTAAAAAAACTGTCTGTCTGTATGTCTGTCTGTATCCCCGATAACTCAAAAACCACTTAATATATTTTATCCAAATTTGGTATAAAAATACTACAGGAGATGTCTAGATGCTGATTAACTTTTAACATTGAGCGTAGACAAGGGGTTGAAAAACAGTTTAAAAAATTCATAAACCGTTTTTTAAAAAAATAATTCGATATCACTTTGGTGTTCGTACTTTGTCAGATCTTTCTGTCCCACAAACGTTTTCCTAATCAACCCAGCTTTCAAAAATTATCAATAATAAACATTTCAACACATACAATTCAACAGTGCCCCTCGCTTGCGCTTACCAATTATTTGTGTCACGACATGGAATTGGGAGGTAAAGAACTTTAAGTACTAAGTACAAAACTTTGAAGTTATAGCTAGTCTATAAGTATAATGTAGCATGCTACATAAAAACATTTAAACGTCTTTTCCTATGTTACATATACATAAAAATCCTCCTTTTTTCTATATGAAGTAGTAGGTACTTGAAAAGTTGTTTGTTTCATGCACAAAACTATTATACTTAATAAGTTTGTACCCTCTTAGAATTTTCCTTTGATCTCAACACAACTGTGTGTTATATACCTACATATAATTAGATGATATTAACTTTGTGAAATAATGACATGACGAAATGTAACCTATTTAATAAGTAGCCTTAAATATAACGGAATGAAGGGAAGTTTAGAACTAAATAATATACTTTGCCTTTCACGGATAATTTAATGTAATTTTCTTCGTATTATTTTTTTTTCTTTGGATGAGGTTCGGCAAACAAATTTCCAACCAAATTTAAATAAATGGAGAATGCATTTCTTGTCATAGACCTGTGTCTATGAAAACATAATTTATAAAAATAAATTAAAAGCTATTATAATTTAAGCAAGTGACTACGATACATTTCTCCTTTTAATCTAAATATAACAAAATTTTTACACAATGCAATTGGCTTTTCTATAAAAATTCATGTCTAACCACTGATGATGAAGTTTGGAGCTTCGAAACATGGATGTTATTTTAGTAACTAGTAGAGTGATTTATGAAACTTATTTCGCGGAGAATAGACTTTTATTTCCTACATAAATAATGATTTACGTTTGCTAGAAATTATAAGTTCTCACAGTAAGGTAAATCTTATAATACGAGGGTTGTCTTTTATATTTCGGGATTTGGCAACCTTGGTGTTGCAATCTGGCAACTGACAGCTCTATCGTAAAGTTGGACATTTTTGAGGTTAAACGTACTCAGAACGTTTTGACATACGAGCTCTATTTGTGTTGTTTACAGTAACTTAAAAGATTAATCTCGGCCCAAAAATGAAATTAAATCGTGAAAATTTTCGTGCGATTATTTTTTACAACTTTCGACGTGGATTAACTTAGCAACAGTACATGGATGAACTTAATTTAATTTTTAGCGATGAAGCTCCATCAAGGACGAGTGTTTATCGATGGTATGGTGAATTCAATCGCGGTGGTAGTTGACTCCAAGACAAATTTCGTGAAGGTCGTCCAAAATCAGTTGTTGTTCCGAAAACCATTGATGCTGTGCGCGAACTGATATTGCAAGATCGTCATGTGACCTATCAAGAGATTGAGACAACCGTAGGCATTAGTGGGACCAGCATACATTCCATATTGCATAAACATTTGACTGTCAAAAAAATTTGTTCGCGTTGGATCCACCACAATTTGTCAATCGCTGAAAAAAAGCTCGTGTCGATTGGTCGAAAGAAATGCTCAAAAAATACGATCGCGGTGCTTCGAAACACGTCTATGACATCGTGACAGGCGATGAATCGTGGATTTACGCGTATGAGCTCGAAAGTAAACAGCAGTCGAGTATATGGGTGAGATGAGCCAAATCCAACAAAAGTTGTTTGCGCACGAAGCACATCTAAGCAAATAGTCGCCTGTTTTTTTCGGAAAAACGGGACATGTCGCAACCGTACCACTAGAACAACGCAGAACAGTCAATTCTGAGTGGTACACAACCATTTGTTTGCCAGTTGTCTTTCAAGACATCAGGAAAACCAACCGCCGAAGACGGATCACTCTTCACCACAACAATGCGAGCTCTCACACATCGGCTCAAACAACTGCATTTTTGAGCACGCAAAACATCGATTTGATGAGTCATCGGCCGTATAGTCCTGACTTGGCACCGAATGACTTCTTTTTATTCCCATACGTAAAAAACAAACTGAGAGGTCAACATTTTTCGACACCTGAAGAAGCGGTTGCTGCATTCAGAATGCATGTTTTGGAGATACCTCAATCAGAGTGGCAAAAGTGCTTCGACAATTGATTCAAACGTATGAAAAAGTGTATAGATCTTCATCGGGAATATTTTGAAAAACAATAAAGTAATTTTAGATGATTAATATTTGTGTTTGTTCTCTAATCCCGAAATATAAAAGGCAACCCTCGTATAATATTTATAACGTTGATTGTTAGTCTTGACGATGTTAGTAAATAAAATTTCAGTTCAGTGTTCAGTCCTTTATGCTTAAAATAAAACTTTTTCAAGCTTTCGATATACCTACCTATATTTATATCAACGAATAATGGATAATGTTTTAAAAGAACTGCAAAATAAAATTTGCTTTGTTTATATGGACGACAGAATCGTATTTGCTACATCTCTACAAGAATATATCGTACATCTCAAATCAGTATTTCAAAGATTACTCGAGGGAATTTAAAAGTACAACTCGACAAATCTGAATTTTTAAAAACCGAAGTTTAAGTTTTAGGACATATTATAACACCAGACGGAATTAAACCAAATCCCACTAAAATAAATGCAATTCTCAATTACTCATTACCAAAAACTTCAAAAGAAATTAAAGCATTTTTTAGGACTTTTAGGCTATTACCGTAGATTTATAAATAACTTTGATAAAGTTACTAAACCATTTACAAAACGTGTAAAAAAGGGAGCGCATATATTAAACCATTTGAAAATTGTAAAACTTTGTTAACTAACGACCCATTGCTACAATACCCTGATTTTTCTAAAGAACTTAATTTAGCGACAGATGCAAGTAATATTGCCATAGGTGCTATATTATGTCAAGGACCTATAGGACAAGATAAACCAATAGCATACGATTCACGTACATTAAATAGTTCCGAACAAAATTACTCAACTACTGAAAAAGAGCTTTTAGCGATCGTATGGGCAACAAAATACTTTAGACCTTATTTATTCGGACGAAAATTCAACATTATTACAGATCATAAACCACTACAATGGCTTATGTTTTTAAAGGAACCAAACTCACGTTTAGTCCGTTGGCGCTTAAAATTAGAAGAGTTCGATTATCAAGTAATATATAAAAAAAGGAACAAAAAATACTAATGCAGACGCACTCTCACGTGTCGAAATTTATCCTAATGAATCCGACGATGACTTGCCAATTCTACAATATATGAGACAATATACGACAATCAAATTCCTTCTACAAGTCGAGAACCTGATAATCAGTCAATAATACCCCAGGTTGACCCTAAAGATAATAACGATAACGAAACTGTACACACAAGTTGCGGAAAATGTATTTTAACAATACCCATATCTGAAAAACCGTTAAATAATTTTATGTGTCAAATTTTTGTTGTTAAAACTGATAAAAACCCTCGTTTAGAAACTAAAAGAATATTTAGTAATCCTGTAATGCGTACAAGATGGAGTCTCTATGTAACAGAAAATACATTTCAACAACAAATAGTTGAATTTCTTAAGGAATATGCTCAACCTAAAAAACAACATGTATTCTATTTTCAAAATGACGAAAATCAACTCTCACACGCTTCTTACCACAAACCTTCAAAAACTCTTCATTTAAATTTTTAAAATCAAATCGGATTGGGAGATTTTATTTTTTTATTAATTGGCGATATCATAGCTATAGTAGCATAGGCGTTTTTCTGTTTATGTAAAAAATTCATTAATGTTCGATATAACTAGACGTTTTAATATCATATTGACTATAATAAAATCCCATTGCTGGACAGGATATTTCAAATTGGCAAGTGCCGCTAAGTTATTCTCATAAGTTTCGATCAACTGTGCAAGTTGTTGAGGATTTTCCGAATTTAATCGCGGAAAATTATCAACTTCATTCCAGTACGCACAAGCGAGGGCGCGCGAATTCGAGTATTCTTTAACTAAGACATCATAGGCGGTTAAATAATTTTCCTCTGAGAGTTCGTATCTTTGTAGAAGTAATTTAGGTGCACCATCTAAGACGGACAGTAAAATACTAAATTTTTCCACATTCGAGTAAACGTCATTGTTATGAACAATATCATTAAATATTTGAATGAACGAGTTAAAAAATTTAAAATCTCCCGAAAATCTAGATATTTTAACATCCGGTGTTCTTATGCGTTGCGTGTTTACGAGGGATGTATCTAGAGTTTGAGTCATTCGAAGATTCACTTTAAATAAATCATTATATATCGACTTGATACCAAAGTAATCATATTCAAATGACGTACGAGCCTCATCTTCAGTAGCCATAGCCGTATCATCTGTACCGGCTAGGCTAGACACGATAACATTTTGATTCTTTTCGAAATCATCCCGTATCTGATCTATATTAATGTAGCGTTGTTCAAATTGAGAGCGTATCGATTTATCAGTGACTGCTTGTCTGGCAATTGTATTTAGTTCCGTAATGCGGTTAACAGAGATAGTTCTCAAAGCTTTATGCTTTTTGAGTTTATCGGCAACAGTGGCCATTTTATACCCGAAATTTGTAAATAAATTTAGCACAAATATCTACCACACTACAACAGCGTATATTAAATAGTATTATTATTATTATAGGTATAAAGTACCTATATTTTGGACACTATAAAATAATATTTAAATATTTAATTTATTTATTTTTTTTTGCGGAATACCTATCGTATACCTAAATGTACATACTATTAGAATATTCTAACTACGGTAGACAATAATGCGTTGAAGAAGGAAAGAAAATATATGCGAGCAAAACGACCTAATAAATACTGTTTATAATAACAATGGATCAAAATGGCGTCTTAAACAAGAAGATTTTTAAATATTCGCGACATTAATCTAATCTAATTAATCCGGCGCGAAGGACTAATAAATGACGGCTTGCGTTGCAAAGTTATGAATATGAAATCTACGTTATGCGTTTTCAGGCGCATACAAACTCAAAAAAAGAAGATAATAAAAGGCAGTGTAATTCACTTACCTTTATATTCTTGCAGGATCTGTTGCGCAGGGCCCTGCTGAATTCCAGTAAATCTCTCCAATCAATTACAATACAAAGCGGGTTTAAGAAAATTGGAAATTCACAAATATTAATAATCGTAATTATAATAATTTAGTACTTTTATATATATATGGCGAACAGCGGTTTTTCTCACGACGGTCAATCAACGTCTCTGCTTCCGCGCACTTAGTTGGTGCAGCGAATTACGCGCAAGCGTTTTAGGATAAAGTAAAGTAAATTTAAATATCGATCAATGCAACACGCACCACATTCTATGGTTCCCCAAGAAGCTAATTGCGTAACCAACTGATATAAATCATTATGAAATCAATAACGGAACAAAATGAGGCGCAAACAAAAATATTAATTGATTAATTAATTAAAAACGAAATAAAAGAGGTCTTATCAACCCTCTTGGTTCTCTAATTAAATTTATATCAGGTAATTTAGATCAGGATGACGCTAAAGAAATTCATGATAATATTTACCAATTAGAAAATAATCAAAATACAATTATAACGAAGATTAACAGACAAATTTCTATTATAACTCAATTGATGTCAACTATTAATGAAACTTTTTCTGCATTTAGTTAAAAACTAGTTGAAGATAAATTAAATGAAATTATCGATTATGAAAATAAGTATGATTATGTACATCAATTTGAAGTACTAGAAACTTTAGAACAAATAAAATTCAATATAGATTTAATTTTACATTTTTTGACAGATCTTGAAAATGCTATAAGTTTCGCTAATCTAAAAGTTCTACATCATAGTATTAATTAATCGCACAGATTTAAAAGAGATTATCATTGAACTCTATAAATCGCATACTCACTCACAATTACTATTTTCAGAAAAAGATTATTTAAAATATTACATAGTATAGTAAAAACTAACGTTTATATAATTAATGATAAAATCATATTTTCGCTAAAATTTCCGTTAGTGCACCCACACCTTCGAACATTATCACCTTTACTTTGTTCCTAACCAAAACCAATCAATTATTATTGCTCCTCATACTTACCTTACCTTAAGCAACAATGAATATCAGTACGAAGATGAAGAATGTGTCGATCTCCAACCAAACTACCTATGTAAAGAAAATCGCCTTTTGCCACTTCAAGAAAATCCAGACTGTATAACGTCGCTTTTGTCAATGAAGAAAAATCCAGAAAATTGTGAACAAATTCCAATTCAGTTAATAAGTTCAATTATAGAAGAAATCAACGAAGCTCATTTTTCCCAAACCTCAAAAATTCCAAACCAATTGTGCCGAAAAAGATGTTGCTATATTAAAAGGCACATACATTTTAACGATTCCACCCGGATGTTGATTGAAGACAGAAAAATTCTTATAAAACGAAAAGAAAATTTCTTACGGCCACCCCATAACTTTTGAAGAAATCAAATCAATTGATCTACCAAGACATCAAATAAAGAAGCTAAAATTAAAATTACGTCTCGTTAAACTTCACCAACTCCAGTTGGAAGAAATGAACGAGAAAATGTTATCGACAATTAAAATCAAGCAATCAATAAGCTACGCACAAGCATCCATATCTGTAGTCATTATACTTTCAATATCTATAATGGGCTACATCACTTTCAAATTATTACAACGATATTTGGTAACTAAGAAGACGAAACAAAACGTCAACGAAACTCAAGTGGTTCCACCCTCGAGTTCCTTCTAAGGCATGTATAACAACATGTTCAATTAGAATAGACATAGACACCAACAAGTAAACATTAATTATTATATTGTATTCCTTTGCTTTTTCTAAGATGTATTTTGAGTTTTAAGAAAGTTGAATTAAAAAAAAAATTTAAAAACAAATTCTTTATATTCAAAAATATAAAGATATATCTCTGCTATATATACAAGGTGTTTCAATATTTCTTAAAATATTTTTGTGGAGCATGTGTTGATGTGGATTCGTCTTCCTATAAGAGTCCGGGATTTGTTATACGAAATACAAAACATGTTGTGTCCCCTAAATCTCTTATTTTACTATATAATTCCTTCGATCGAAATTGGATTGGATCGAATATGCGTCTGTTGTGTGGAGTCCTGGTTATACGTTGCACTCCAATAGCTTAGATATGATTCAGTGAAGATTTGTTAAATATTTGTAGTTTAAGTGTGACTTAGTGTATCCAATCATGGGATTTCCACATGATGAACTTCTTGGCAGTTTTAATTTGGTAAATACCTCTTGATAAGCGTAGAGAATATGCTTCACTCGCGTTTCTATTCAAGATCGTGAATCATTGACTATTTTGATTTTGTTTATATTTTCTGATTGTAATGTTTGAATCATTTATAATTTTGAAAGGTTATGTATTTATGTTCATTTTATTGTTTTGTAATGTAATAAATAAATATTTGTGTGCCAATATTTCTACTACGTCCTAAATAAAAAAACAAGCGCATAGTTTACTTAACTAAACTTATGTCCGAAAATGCACGCTCAAGGGAGCTACAGTCCTCAGAAGAAGACTTAAATTGGCACAGTAGCGTGTTTTCTTATGACAAATTGTTATCATTTTTTTAATCTGCAAATTTTATTCAATGCCTCAAATTGGTTTTTTACCCAAGACTTTTTTTATGTATTTTTTTCGAATTCATGAATCCAAAGGGTGATTTATCTTACATGAAAAAGGTTTTCTAGTTAAAATGTTTTATATTGACGGTTTTTGAGTAATTTGCGATTGAATGTCAACGTGTTTTCATGCCTTGGAAATTACTTGTCAAAATCCCTCCAAAATAGTTTAAGTAGGTACATACATAAATTTATTATTTTGTTTAATCAACATTATACTATTTACCCCTTGGCGATTATTTGTTTCGTACACTTTTGCTTTCAGGTGTCCTTAAATATTGAAGTCGAGCAAATTCATTCGGGAGACATTTTTGGGAGTCTTCTTCTAGAGGATGTAGCTCTGAGGGGGTGCATATTCGTTTTATTAGTAAACTACACTGATTTTTTGATTTTGTATAGGTACGTCATCATAGAAATATTGACACACATTTTTGTAATATGTAATATTTAATCAGAATTACTACTTGGTCAGATTATTCGATCATAACCCTTATGTTGTAAGAATGGAGGCATTGACGTTCCTGTATTTTGACTGTTAACGCTGGAACTAAAACAAAACCTTTTAGAGAAAGATGATCACTGTTCCACAGTAATGTCATACCGATTTATATTTTAATATAAAAGTTCTATTGTGGGTTTGTAGTTTTGGCCTGGCTTCTGGAACAATATAACAACATCGAGATATTATGTATATCAATATATTGCATGTTTGTATGAATAAACAAATTTGGATTACAGCCAGATAATTTCACTGGTATATCCTCAAGGGTATACACAATATACCCATACCTATAACTATTATTCCTATGCTGTATGAATTTAACCCATATCTCTCTGCTGAGGGTTTGTGTTTTTCAATAAAATCCTTGTGGTTTAAATGCTCGTTAAAATGTAAAAGGTTTAGACATTCTTTGTTAAATAAAATTAAGATGCATAAAAAAGTAGGATATTTTTTATAATTAATTGAGTCAGAACAGATAATAATTTATCAACAAAACTTAAATGAAAATGCAACTTTTATAAGTTTTTCACATTTACCTATCCATAATAAATATACTTCCTTTTAAATAAGTAAAATACAACCTTGCTTTCCGTTTCACTATCAATTTTATTATCACTGCGAAAGTAGTACCACAGCCTTATTTAGACAAGCCATGAACAGACAATGGCAACACCGCAATACGGCTAGTAAACCAGTTGAGTCTACTGAGCATACTTGGCCGGTGAGCGGTCGCAACGAAAATATTTGGTAACTATGTTGCCACATAGAATTCTAAATTTTAATTTTATTAGTACCATTAATCTTACCTAAATTTAAAAATTAGTTGTTAATTAAAATTATTAGATCTAGGAATAGCCTGTAACTGTTTCTATTTTAAATTATCATCTTTAGAAAATATAAAAACTGTTATTAATTTGCCATTTTGCTCTTGTTTTAATGCGCTATTATAATTGGATTTAAATCCAGGTAGGTATACAGTACGCTGAAGGCATATTAAAATCGACTAAGAACCAAGAATCAGAAATAAAAAATCAGGTACCTACGTAAAATCCAGCTGATTTTATTAATAATAAAAATTCTTAAATATACATACAAAACCTCGTACAAGAGACACTTTTACCGCTTAGTTATACGCCACACTATGCTGTGCCGGCAGAAGAGTAATAAACAAAGCACTTTATTTTATTAACAAATAGTATATACGGTGTTGCAACTTACACAAAATTTAGACGATCTATTTATACACACATCACTAATTAAACTCAATAAGCACTGATTTAGACCGCGTTTTACAAATGTTATAATGTAGACACTAACAATAGACTTGAATTCGACGTTGCCAAATATACATTTTCATGGCTTGTCTAAAGAAGGCTATGGTAGTACTTTGAGGGGTAATAATTATTACGAAAGATTAAACACAGATCACTTTCTTTCATTAAGAATAACTGTCATACATAGTTTTCACATTTTTATGAGAAATGTGCCTTGTTACCTTTTGCCGCCAAGCACTTCAATTATATGGATATCTCGAACCGACTGATCATATATCATTGTTCTGGTTCTTGTAATAATTATATCATGATTTTCTCGAATATTTAATTATTTACTTAAGAATATACTGCTCGGACAGTTTAATACTCCACTAACTGAGCAGGAATATCAATTAACAGAAAAATCAATACAACATGCTACAAATTATTAGTTAGGTACATACATTATTAGTCAATTAATTAATTAATCAACTAATTAATTTTCGATTTATTTAACAATTTAAACAATATTCTTTAATTTGATTAACAGTGCAATGGAAGATATGAATAGTATCCCATACAAAAGCGCAAACCGAACACATGACATACATTGGTGAGTTCAATAGAACATTAGTTCGAGCGGTTGGCAAATACAACAGATCATGACGCACACGCGTTGATAAGTTCGAAACGTGAACTTTCAAATCACTAAGTAGTTCAGAGCAATCTAATTTATTGTTTATTAATTTATAAATGAATATGAAAGGAAAGTAATTACGGCGCTTGGAAAGAGGCAATGCCGATTTAAAAAAACGTCGTGGGGAAATCCAATTCTTGGATATGAACCATCTTGCCTATACCACAGATATTTATAAAATTTTCGCTGAACCTTCTCTATATTATCGGCATGAACCAGGCGCGGTCGCAGGATTTTGTTGAGGGGGGGGGGGAGGGGGCGCAAAATATAAAAGTGATCTAGGTATCTGTAAATGTAAATAATACACTAACAGACTAATAATAAGATATTAAATAATAACGATAAAATAAGAAATAAGAAACTTAACTCCAACCTAATGATTAAACTTGTATATGTTACGGCTAAAGCTATTACCCTGCTCTTATGTAAACTATCCTGCGAGTTTAGAAACTGGTTGTCCAAGGGTAAGTTAGATTATATACTATCCAGCTAGTTTATAAAACAATCCAGCTAGTTTACAAATTAACAAAGTAAGCATTTTAACCCTAACATATACATTTACAAAACAAAATCAAGTTTTCGTTTTTGCATAGCCAATCTATCAATAATGCTCTCTAAATCAATATTTCGGTGAGTACATAAAAGGGCAAGACCATTAAGTCGGTCTTGTGCTACTGTAGAACGCAGATAACTTTTTAAAAGTCTTAACGTAGAAAAACTACGTTTGTTTACTCCCTAAAATTATCGCTGAGGGGGGGGGGGGGGACGCGCTCCTCCTGCGGCCCGCTCTCTGGGTCCACCACTGGCATGAACCGAATGCTTTGGGTTCCACGCAACAGAGGAATACTCCAAGCGACTTCGCAGAAAAGAGTTGTAGAGGGTCATAACAGATTTTATGTTTAAGAGACACTTTGAGTTACGTTACAAATCCTAAGGCCTTTAAAGAATTAGATATTATGTAATCATAATCAACATTAAAAGAAAGTTTTGAGTCAAACCGCACTACAAGATCCTTGTAATTATCGCACTGCTTTAGTATAGAAGAGTTCAGTTCATAATCATATAAGATCGAAAGCTTTTTTTTTGAAAATGCTATGACACCGCATTTATCAATATTAAGGTTTAGATTATTATTTCCACATCACGACCTTAGACTAATTAAATCCTTTTGTAAAATAAGACAATCTGATGAAATGTAACATTTAAATACAATTTCATGGGATCCGCGTAAAAGAGGCATTTACTGTTCAGGCTAGATACAATATTGTTAACAAAAACATTGAAAAGCAATCGCCCCAAAACCGATGCTTGAGAGACACCAGAAGTAACTTCAATCAATGATGACTGAAACCCATTAAATTTAATGTACTGCTTATGACCTAGTAAATATGATTTAAAAAAATTGGATACCTAAATGAATCTGTTAAACCAAAGTGTGACAATTTTTTTAATAAAATACCGTGATCCAAGTGATCAAGAGCCCTTGAAAAGTCTGTATAAACGATATCAAATTGACTGCCTCTATCTACATGCTGGGAAAGGAACTGCGTAATCTGAACGAGATTGGTTGTGGTTGATCTACCAGGATGTGTAACGTTTGCTTCGGGTAGGCTCGTTACAGGCTGGCGTTCAACGGGTCCCACGGCGGTTTGTCCCTCGGGCGCCAGTTTTTTTTATGTGGTATGCTCCACGGACAGCGGGTAACTAAAGTGCAGATCGTAATTCCACGGGTCCGGTATTTAATCCGACTAAATGAGGGCCTAAAGGGAGTCCTGGTATTTTCTGGTTCACCATCTCGGTCGTTTCCACCCTCGTTGCTGCTGGGTGGTTGTTCACTCATTTGATTCACCACTATCACTACTGCACCACTGCTGCTGCCGGCCGCCGACTGCCTGTTTTTTTTTTTTTTGATATCGGCCAAGGCAGAGAAATCATCATGACACCTAGGGAGTTCCTTACCACTTCCCTAGGTAGTGTGGGACTCTAACCCTAACTAAAACTCTGCCTTATCTTTGTAGTATGGCTCGGGAACCCTCCCTTTTCCATGTCCTCGCTTGATTGTCCTCTGTTGCTGTTGTCTTCTGATGTTGATTGTCGTCTGTTGCTGTTGTCCTCTGTTGGTGGTGCCTAGAACACTCTGAAACATACCTTTAGATTAGTATACCTGACCTGAAAGAAGCAATATTAATTGGTGTCCTAATCCTGTGAATTCCTTCGTCAGAGTTGACTCCTCGGTCTCCGGTACCGCCTGGCACCGTCTTCTACGTTGTAGTTGACTGCTTCGCGAATCAGTGGGTTTGCATGGGTCTCTGCCATTGCAAAGACCTTCTGGGCTCTCAACCTCATGACGTCCCTGAGGCCGTCGAGTTTGAGGTCCCTTCGGATCTGAGCGTTTGACACAAACCAGGGTGCACCCACTGCCATCCTTCTTGCCTTGTTTTCCGTGGCTTCCAATCGTTACAGGTACGATGGTGCCGCGTATCCCCATGCTGAACTGGCATAGGTCAAGGCAGGTCGCACGACTGCCTTAACCATTTGGAGCTTGACCTGCAAGGGCATCTTGCTCCTTCTGCAGATCATCGGGTAGAGCTTCGACATGATGCCTTTGGCATTCGCGATGCTCTTCTCGATGTGCGGTCTCCATGACAGGGATCTGTCCAAAGTTACCCCCAGGTACTTTGCAGTGTCCTGCCATTGTATGTCAGTACCCTCGATGTTGACGAAGTCGTCGGGGCGCACTTGTCTTCTTCTGATGAGGAGCGCGGTGCTCTTCTCGGCATTAATCTTGGTCTTCCACCTGGTGCACCATTCGGTAAAGTTGTCCGCTGCTCGCTGTAGGTATCTTGTCACCAATTCCGCACTGCGACTGCGGGCAATCAGGGCGGTGTCGTCTGCGTAGAGTGCCAAGATGTTCTGGTCTGTCCTTGGGATGTCGCTGGTAAAGATGGAGAAAAGATGGGGGGATAGTACGGACCCCTGCGGCAGGCCGGCCTCCAGGGTCCGTGATTCCGAGACCTCCTTCCCTGTCCTGACGCGAATTTGCCTGTCCTGTAGGTAGGAGTCTGCTAGCTTGATCATCGCTGGTGGGTATCCTAATGTGTGCATCTTATAGATGAGTCCTTCCTGCCAGACCCTGTCCAAGGCTCTGGCCACATCCAGAAATACGATTCCCGTGACCTGGCGCCAGTTTAGTCCTTGTGCTGCATGCTCAACGAGTCTTAGCAGTTGCAACTCCGTGTTGTGATTGGCTCTGAACCCAAACTGCTCGTCGGGGATTACTTCCAGTTCATCCGAGAACTCGCGAAGTCGCCAGAGGATAATTCGTTCTGCTATCTTGGACAGGGCGTTCAGTAAACTGATGGGCCTGTAGTTCTGAGGGAACTTCAGGTCCTTGCCCTGCTTAGGTAGCATCACTACTATAGCCTCTTTCCACTTCGCAGGAAAGTGTCCCAGTCGTAAGATGCAGTTGATGATGGTCGCAATTCCTGCAATGCCCTTCCTCGGCAACAGTTTTAGCGCCTTGTTGCTAATTCCGTCGGGGCCTGGTGCTTTCTTTATCTTCAGGTGGTGGATTATGCTCCGTATTTCTTCAGTGGTTGCTGGTCTTAGTGGCTCTCCTTCCATGTCCCGCCGCCTGACCTGTCTAACAAACCTGTGGGCCTCGTCCTCTAGCTCCTCGTCGTCGTCAGGATGTATATTCTCCCTACATTCCCTTTCAAGGCAGTCAGCAAATGCCTCAGCCTTTTCTTGGTCCGTGTAGACGATCCTTCCTCTTTCCCCATGAATGGGGGGTACCTGAGGATTCGTGGCCCGCAGGGCTTTCATCATTTTCCATGCGCTACCGTCCTTAGTGTTTAGCTCTTCTAGCTTCATTTGCCATTGGTTCCCACGATGTTCCCGTAATCTCAGCTTCACTTCGGCGTTGAGTCTGTTGAGATTTGCTCTGTCTTCAGGGGCTAAGGTCATCCTGTATCTTCACCGGGCTCGATTCTTCTCCTGAATCTTCGCTCTGGTTGCGGCAGGGATGTCTTTCGCGAATTGCAGAAAGTCTCTTTTCCTCCTTTTGGAGGAGGTGCAGTCTCGTAGAGCTCCTTGAATGCTGCGTTCAAGTTGCAAAACCGCGCTGTCCAGTTCCTCAGGCATTGTAATCCTTGGAACGTTGCCATATGTTCTACAGAACTGTTCCGGAGACCGCTTCCAGTTGGTCCTGTGTTCCATGTAGGTGTCTTCGTCCAGTGTTCCGTCTCCGAGTTGCAGTAACACCGGGCTATGATCAGAGGATCCTTCATTTAGCGTTATTATTTCGTACGGTGCAGTGATATTCTTGAGCACTGCGACGTCCAGGACATCAGGGCGTGAGCCACGACTGTCGATGTGCGTCGGAGTGACCGGCCCTATCACTACAGCGTCCCTTTGTTCGGTCCAGGAACTGAGATTCCTGCCGGCTGGGTTGAATATCCTGCTGTTCCACTCCGGTGACTTGCAATTCAGATCCCCCAACACCACCGTGGATGCCCTGCCTCCGATTAGTGTTTCCACGTCCTCTTCAAGCAGGGGATTCCTAGGTGATCTGTAGGCGGATATGAATCTAACAAGTCCGCGAGTTGTCTGCACTGCAATGGCTGTTGATTCGATGCTCTGCATATCCAGGTTCGGTAGCGCATGATGCTGTATATTCCTTTTGATGGCTATAGCCGTTCCACCCCCATATCTGTCCCTGTCGGTCCTGTAGAGGTGATATCCGTGGATTTTCGCCCGCTTCGTGACGGCCAGCTTCGTTTCCTGTAGAGCTAGTATATCGATGTTGTTCCTTGCAAGGATGTCTTCCAGCTCGATCTTCTTATTCTGAAAACTATTAATATTATAGGTTAATAGGGACAGGGTGCTTGGAATTCTTAGAGGGACGTTATTCATTAATTGGTGCTGGGGCAGGATTTCATCATGACTGACATACTCGCGTACATCTGTTGGAATTTTTTCATAAACTCCATAAATTCCCTTGCTTTAGCCGGGTCCAACAGTTCCACGTCCGGTTGCGGGCTGCTGACGGCTGGCTGTGGGCGGCTGGCAGTTTGTACAGGGGCTTTTTGTTTCAGGACGCTGCTGAAGCTCCTGGCTTTCGTTACGGTCGTGGCCGGTGGTAACCTCTCTTTTTGAGGCCTGGGCTGTGGCGCTTTTGGGCAGCCCCCGTAGCTAGCTACGTGTGGCCCCTTGCAGTTTGCGCACTGCACAGGGGCGTCATCAGCCATGTCGCATTCTCGCGACCAATGGTTGCCACTGCACTTGACGCAGACATTTGCAAGAGTACACCTACTCTGCGCATGTCCGTACTGTTGACAGCGGAAGCACTGTGTCGGTCTCTCTGGTTTGCTCTTAGCTACTACCTTCACAACCAATCCAAAGAACCGGTTGAGGTTATATATTTCCTTCTCTTCCCGAGGCACTACCACGGCTACCATCGGGAGGGCGATTCTTTCTCTTCCTTTCGTCATTCGCGCCACGCGAATGGGATGGAATCCCTGCTCCTGCAGTTCCACCCTGACTTCTTCTTCCTTTATTGTCCGCTCTACTCCGCGTATGACCACGTGTAGGGACCTCTCCTCTGGCAGCTGGTATGTATAATACTCCAGCTTCTCTTCGTTGAGGAATTTGACCATTCCTCTAAACGAGTCTGGGGTGGATGGTTGCACCCTGATGCCATCCTTAATGACGCGTGCGCCATTATGGGATAATTTCAAGGCCATAAACCTTCCATTTATTTGCACCCACTTCTTAGAGTCCCTGATGATGATCGGGGGGGTGCCGGACTTTCTAGCGCCTGGTGCGGCGTCCGCCTGTGAGGGGCCTGCTTGTCCTTGAGGTTGGGGTTTGGGGTTTATAGAAACCGCTATTTTCTGGGGTGGTTTCACGACTGGCTCCCTTTGAATTGGAACCGTCGGTGGCTTTTGGGGGGGGGGGGGGGGGTTGCCGGTGACTTTTGGGTGGGGGTTGCCGGTGGCTTCTTGGGGCTGATTTTGGATTTCTCCTGGGGTCTTTTCACGACTGCCTGTTTGTGTGCTAGCGGTTCGTATTTATACATCCCAGAGCGGTCGTCCCCACTTAGTCGGTTTTCGGCTCTCCTACCTCAGTTGTCGCAGAGCCTCACGCGCACACACACCGGTATAGACCGATGCACGGGTGAAGCGGGGGGTACAAACGGTAATATAGTACAGGGTAGATGGAATTCCGTCTATATCCTATTGCCAACACTAGACACGCCCGAATTGTATTTCATTTTTGCCAACATATTTTAGAGAACTTCTGTGTTGCCTACGAAGTTCTCCATTAACCATTCGTTGCCCTATTTGGCCCTCTAATCTGCTACAATAACTTTCATTTGTTTCAAAAAGACGCGACAATAATTAAGGGGGGATTTATTAGATTATTTTTAAGATACCAAGAATATTTGCGAATAATTTAACGAAAAATAATAATAAAATTTTGAAGCAAGATAAAAATAAATACTTATATAAAATTAACACTTTAACTTATCCAAAAATTACAAAAACTTTTGAAAATGACCACCTCTAGCTCGGATACATGAATCTAATCTTCTCCTCATTGACTGGCGACCTCTATGAAAAATACCAGGGTCATTTCTAATCGAAGTTGCAAGTGTATAAGCCTATTGTAGTTCCTACCCTTAAGTATAGCTGTGAGTTTTGAACCACTTATCGGAAGCATTTAAAAACTCTAGAAAAGTACCATCAACGATGTCTTAGAAGAATTCTTGGATTTAAATGGCAACACCGGCGAACAAACTTCAGCGTTCTGGAGGAATCTCAAACAATTATCATTGAGGCGATGATTGTCAGGCACCAGCTGCGATGGACTGGCTACGTAATTCGCATGCCAACGGAACACCTTCCAAAGAGAATTCTTTATTCACAGCTTGGTCGAGAGAGAACGCATCGATGGGGTAGCGCACCTACACCACCCGGTAAATGGTGGTGATAGGATGTGTCAGTTTTGTGACAAGATTTTTAGCTCGAGTATATATCTGTTTAGCCATCTTAGTGTTCACAAAAAATACCTGAGTTGGAGTTATTCATACTCGTTAGCGAGTGAATGCTGATGATGGTCAGTAGGCAATTGAACGTTGTTTTTACAGTTGGGAATGATTGTAGACCGTCAGGCACTGATTTTTCTGAGAAAAAAAAACATCCAAATAGCATAATATGGACAAACACAAACACACATAAACTGACGGACATACACTTTTCCAAAAACAAGATATTAGCAATCAAGAGTTTTCTGAAGGTGTAGTTGTCACAAAATCTCATGTTCAAATTTTTGATCATTTTATACTATACTAAATAATGTGGGAGAGGTAAAATTCTAACGGTATCCAGGTCGGAAAATAACATTTATATCTAACATGAATAGGTAGATAAAATATTTTAGCTATTATAATATCATATATATAGGTAACCTTTGTCCGTGATTCGAGGAATTTCAACATCGCAGCTGAAAAGCTTAAATTAAATTAAGACTCTGAAGGAGACACATAGCTTTACGACAGTAATATTTTTGCCATAACATAGGTATCCAGTATATAAATTTAAAGCTGTATATTGTATATTATACTTTGAACAAAAAAAAGTTGATATATGTGTAGCTACAGAGAAAGAGAGATACGTGCCCTTTGTCTGACTTATATATATTTTTTATTACGTTGTAAAAGGAGTGTACAGTGAGAGTGTATACAATTTTGGTGCAATTGTAGAAAGTAGCTAGGTACTATTTTTGCAGGCTTAGTAGCTTTTCGAACACTGAAACCCTGAGTACCTAGCTCATGAATTCCCGGTTTCACCATTTTATTTTGGCAAGCAATGTGCTGAACATTATGTATATTTCTCTACCTTTTCAAAATATTTTGAATCAAATAACAATTTGAAACTACTTTTTCATAAAGTATTCTCAAATCAAAGTTTTATCTATACATGGTTTTTCAGAAAGACGAGGCAATATTTAAGGGGGTGATTTCTCAGGTCATTTTATGAAAAAAATAAACATAGGTACGTCCGGAAACGCATTCTTTGCAAGATACAAGGTCAAGTTTTAAAAATACTAAAAATTGAAAGAAAGCTTACATTACATCTTTTTTACTTTAATATACTTTATATTTGAAACTTTTTATTAATGACTGGATACTTTTAAGCGCAGACTCCCGAACATCTAAAACAGACTGATTTGCATTTTGGTAAATAAAGGCCTGAGTTCAAGATTAAATAAATTGTTGCCCTCGAAGCACGATTAGCTTTCCATATTTATGTGTAAAAGTAATAATTTTATGACCTTTTTGTCATTTATCTAAATTTAATAAATTTTTGTTTTGTTTTAGACATCAGCTATTTTTTTTTAAGTATCGGGTTTTGTGCCTTTTTCTTCTCTTTGGAGGCACTGTTTATACGCAGATATTTTATATTTCAGATCTAGGCCAAGTTCTTGTACGCAAAATAATTGATTTTTTTAGTTTTATTATAAAATTTATTTTGCCTTCTTTTCTACTATTTACGAACGCCTATGTAAACAAAATTGGTATGCTGCATGTTGTAGGTTATCCGTTAAGTGGTTTTTGAGTTATCACGGATACAATTTTTTTCTGACCCTTTTATAGAATTTTCACGGACGTCTATGGAACATTAAGTTTTGTCGTGTATTTTTAACACCAATTCAACTAGTTAAATATAAAATTTTTTACATTTTAGTTTTTTTTTCATTTTACCCCTTTTTTTTTACTATTTACGAACGCCCATGTAAATAAAAATTTTATACTGCATTTTTTAGGTCATCTTATATCAAAGCTATATATAATTAGCCAATATTTCTGGTATATTTGGGAAACATTTTTTTTTCGTTTTTGAGCCTTTTTTTAAGACTATTTTCGAACGCCTGTGTGAACTAATTCTTTTATGTAACATTTTTTAGGTTATATTCTATCGCAACTATAAAAAATTATTCAATATTTCGGATAACTTTAAGAACTATGATTTTTTAAATTTTTGAGCCTCTTTTAATATCCTGTAGTATTTTCGTACCAAATGTGGTTAAAATCCGTTAAGTGGTTTTTGAGTTATCACGGATACAATTTTTTTCTGACCCTTTTATAGAATTTTCACGGACGCCTATGGAACATTAATTTTTGTCGTGTATTTTTAACACCAACTCAACTAGTTAAATATAAAATTTTTTACATTTTAATTTTTATTTATTTTACCCCTTTTTCTACTATTTACGAACGCCTATGTAAAAAAAATTTTATGCTGCATTTTTTAGGTTATCTTATATCAAAGCTACATATAATTAGCCAATTTTTCTGGTATATATGAGAAACATTTTTTTTTCGTTTTTGACCCTTTTTTTCGAACGCCTGTGTGAACCAATTCTTTTATGTAACATTTTTAGGTTATATTCTCTCACAACTATGAAAAATTATTCCATATTTCGAATAAGTTTAGGAAATATATATTTTTTATGTTTTGACCCCTTTTCCACTATTTACGAACGCCTATGAAAGTAAGTTATTTATGACACATATTATAGGTTATATTCTATTAAAGCTATAAATAATTAGTTAATATTTCTGCTATGTTGAAGAAGTACGTTTTTTTTAAATATTGTTTACCCCATTTTACACTATTTTCGGACGCCAATGTTATCTAATATTTTATGTTCAATATTGTAGGTTATATTCAATTAAATGCGTAAAAAATTATGCAGTATTTCGGATAAGTTTCAGAACTATGATTTTTTTTTTAATTTTTGAACCCTCTTTTAAACCCTTTGCCTACGCTCAATGTTTCCCAAAAACTAATCAGCTCCTTGCCATGTCCTATAATATTTTTGTACCAAATTTGGTTAAAATCTGTCAAGTGGTTTTTGTGTTTTCGTGCATACAGACAGACAGACTGACAGACAGACAGACATTTTTTTAAAACTAGTTATTAGCTCTCCATAATATCATATATGTAATATAATAGTTTTAAAAAAATGTCTGTCTGTCTGTCTGTCTGTCTGTATGCACGATAACGCAAAAACCGCTTAACAGATTTTAACCAAATTTGGTACAAAAATACTATTGGACATGGCAAGGAGCTGATTAGATTTTGGGAAACATTGAGCGTAGTCAAGGGGTTTAAAAGAGGGTTCAAAAATTTAAAAAATTCATAGTTCTGAAACTTATCCAAAATACTGCATAATTGTTTACGCATTTAATTGCATATAACCTAAAATATTGAACATAAAATATTAGACCACATTCGCGTTAGAAAATAGTGTAAAATGGGGTAAAAAAAAAGATTAAAAAAAAAAACGTATTTCTTAAACATAGCAGAAATATTAACTAGTTGTTCATAGTTTTGATAGAATATAACCTATAAAATGTGTCATAAATATCTTACTTTCATAGGCGTTCGTAAATAGTGGAAAAGGGGTCGAAACATAAAAAATATGTATTTCCTAAGCTAATTCGAAATATGGAATAATTTTGCATAGTTGTGATACAATATAAGCTAAAAAATATTCCATAAAAGAATTGGTTCACACAGGCGTTCGGAAATAGTTAAAAAAAAAGGGTCAAAAACGGAAAAAAAAAACGTTTCCCAAATATGCCAGAAAAATTGGGTAATTATATATAGCTTTGATATAAAATAACCTACAAAATGCAGCATAAATTTTTAATTACATAGGCGTTCGTAAATAGTAGAAAAGGGGGTAAAATAAAAAAAAATAATTAAAATGTAAATTTTTTTATATTTAACTAGTTGAATTGGTGTTAAAAATACACGACAAAAATTAATGTACCATAGGTGTCCGTGAAAATTCTATTGAAGGACCAGAAAAAATTTGTATCCGTGATAACTCAAAAACAACTTATCGGATTTTAATGATATTTGGTACGAAAATACTACAGGATATTTATAGGTGGTGATTAACATTGAGCGTCGGCAAGGGGTTTAAAAGAGGGTTCAAAAATTAAAAAAATTGTTGATTAATTTTTTTGTCCGTTTAATTAAATATATAGTTGTAATAGAATATATCCTAAAAAATGTTACATAAATGAACTGATTCACACAGGCGTTTGAAAATAGTGTAAAAAAGGGTCAAAAACGAAAAAAAAAATTCCAAATATAACAGAAAAATTGGCTAATTATATATAGCTTTGATATAAGATAACCTACAACATGCAGCATAACAATTTTGTTTACATAGGCCTTCGTAAATAGTAGAAAAGGAGGCAAAATAAATTTTATTAAAAAAAAATCAACTATTTTCAACTTGGCGTAGAAGATCTGAAAGAGAAGAAAAAGGAACAAAACCCGAACGTAAAAAAATAGCTAATGTCTAAAACAAAAAAAATATATATAAATTTTAGATAAATGACAAAAAGGTCATAAAATTATTACTTTTACACTTAAATATGGAGAGCTATTCGTGCCTCGAGGGCAACAGTTTATTTATGTATAAAATGACCAAAAATAAGTATTTCCTGTGAAATTAAAAAAAAAAAAATTTTCATGAAACTAATAGTCTCCATATATACATATATTACATATATGATATGGAGAGCTAATAATAACCCATGTCATCTTAAATATAAGGGATACAGTATAATCACTCAGGGCGGCATTCTTTGTTTTGTATTTATACAGGGTGGTCCAACTTTTACCTGCATACATTTTAGAATCGATAGATAATCGACAAATAATGTGAGTTTGGTTAATAAACTATGTGCCAAAAATGCTTCGTTACAAAGTTACAGGGTGTTGAAATTTAAGAAACAAATTCGAATTTTATTAATATCTTTATAACCAATTGAGATATTTCAATGAAATTTGGCTAGTGTAGAGAGGTAATCTAGCTTCATTTTTTCATGTAATAATATTATTTTTATTTCCAGCAGTGGCGTGCGTACGGCTACCTATTTCGATATTTTTAATGAAAAAACCTATACGTCACTGGTTTATTTCAAAATAAAAATTATATCTGCAATTCTTATTCAATTTAAAAGATTTTTTTCGTATGACGCAACATTTTCGAGTAAAAAAATAAAAATCGTCTAAACCAAATGTATTGAAAATCAACATAAAAATAACATATCATTACACGATTTAATAAATTTTACAGTTTTTTTTTTTACAGAAACTGTTCAAAAAGACTATTGTCATTGTCAATACACAATTGGAATTTTCTGGTGATGCTATTAATTGCTGCCGACAGAATGAGATTGTTACGATGCAACTCATCACAAGCTTTTGGAATTTTCAAGACTAATTCTTCGCATTTTCTGACTGGCACCCTATACACTTTTTCTTTTAGGTAGCCGCAAATAAAGAAATCAAGTGGAGTCAAGTCAAGCGACCTTGGGGGCCAAGATATAGGTCCCTCATGATTATTTTCGACTTCTCCAGGGAAACGGCTAATCCATTGATATCCGTAATGCTCTGTTATCTAGTTTCTCACATTCCGCCCGAAATGTGCTGGTGCTCCATCCATTTGAAACCAACCATTTGCACGTAAATGACGTGGCACTTCATCCATTAAATCATTTAAATTACTCTGTAAAAAGTCTTAGAACAATTGTGCTGAGAGCCTAGCTGGTAAAAAGAATGGTCCGAGGAGATTATTGGATATTACTCCTAGCCACACGTTCACACTGAATTGGTGTTGAAACTTTCTCGCTTGCACTTCGTATGGATTGTGTTGTGACCAAATATGAAAGTTGTGGTAATTCGTTATACCAGTTCTTGTAAATGAAGCTTCATCAGTCCAGCAAACCTTATGCAGGAAATCTCTATCTACTTAAACTTTATTCAATAACCATTTGCAATAGTTATGCCTTTTAACAGGCAATAAATCTTGCACAGCCCTAAAATGGTAAGCCTTTCTACCATCTTTCTGAAGTGACTTAAGAATAGTTGACCTTGATATGTTAAGCATGACAGCAGTTCTTCGTGAACTTAGGTTTGGATTTCGATCAAACGTTCTTAAAATACGCCTTTCATCGGGCAAATTGTTTCTTCTAGGGCGCTGTCTATTGTTTTTTATTTTAAAAGTAGTATTTAAACCTCTCTCTCGAAATGCCCGATGAACTTGAGAGGAAACTTCTCTCGTTGGATGACGTCTATTAGGGAATCTGCGTGCATACTTCCTTGGGGCTGCTACTGCATTTTCTTCGCAAACACCGTATTCTTGGTTACTAGCCGCGGCATTATTATTAACACTAAAAAGAACACTTAAATGCAACACAAATTTATTGTGACAAAATGATTGACATTTCTGTTTTGTAACCAAGTGTTTTGTTTTAATGCAAGCTAATGTGATAATTATGCGCCTTTTACCAATTCTGTATTGACAATGACGGTAGTCATTTTGAACAGTTTCTGCAAAAAAAAACCTGTAAAATCTGTTAAATATGTGTAAAACGTGATATGATATTTTTATGTTGATTTTCAATACATTTGGTTTAGACGATTTTTATTTTTTTACTAGAAAATGTTGCGTCATACGAAAAAAGGTAAGAGTACTTTTTTCTTTTAAATTGAACGATAATTGCAGATATAATTTTCATTTTGAGATAAATCAGTGGCGTATCTGTTTTTTCATTAAAAATGTCGCAATCGGTAGCCGTTCGCACGCCACTGGTGGAAATAAAAATAATATTATTACATGAAAAAATGAAGCTAGATTACTTCTCCACACGTGCCAAATTTCATTGAAATATCTCAATTGGTTATAAAGATATTAATAAAATTTTTTTCTTAAATTTCAACACCCTGTAACTTTGTAACAAAACATTTTTCGCACATAGTTTATTAACCAAACTCACATTATTTGTCGATCATCTATCGATTCTGAAATTTATGCAGGTAAAAGTTGGACCACCCTGTAGAGAGATACCGCCTATCGAGACATGCAACAATACAAGATAAGCGAGAAAGCGTAATACGGGGGCATCTATGCACGCATGCTTAAAAATTATTCTTACGATTTTTGAACCCTCTTTTAAACCCCTTGCCTACGCTCAATGTTTCCCAAAATCTAATCAACTCCTTGCCATGTCCTATAATATTTTTGTACCAAATTTGGTTAAAATCTGTCAAGTGGTTTTTGGGTTTTCGTGCATACAGACAGACAGACTGACAGACAGACAGACATTTTTTTAAAACTACTTATTTATGTATAAAATGACCAAAAATAAGTATTTCCGATCAAATTAAAAAAAAAAAATTTTTCATGAAACTAATAATCTCCATATATGCATATATTACATATATGATATGGAGAGCTAATAATAACCCATGTCATCTTAAATATAAGGGATACAGTATAATCACTCAGGGCGGCATTCTTTGTTTTGTATTTATATGTAGAGAGATACCGCCTATCGAGACATGCAACAATACAAGATAAGCGAGAAAGCGTAATACGGGGGCATCTATGCACGCATGCTTAAAAATTATTCTTACGATGGCGGTAAAAATTGTATATTCGTTGTTATTTAAATTAAGTTGGTAATTTTTAAATTAAACCCATTGGTACATAAAAGCTTTTTTTATTTATTTCACACAAAATTCCCTATGTGTGATTTTTAACAAAAAATGTAACAAAGATATACAAAAAAAATGAAAAAGTACAAAATTACATATACTTAACTAAGTATTTAATAAATTAAAACATAGGTATGAAACACAATATTTTAGCATAAGAAAATAGAAAAGATATATTTGTAATATATATTTTATATAGACCTTTAATCGATCAGATATATTGTACCTATATAAACTAGATAAATGTTATTATAAATTAAATCACCTGGCTGCTTTGACCAAAATTAATATACAGGAAAAATAAAAAGTCAGCCTCCACGAAATATTATTTTTCCTGAATAATGCTCACTCCACTTCGATATGGACTACTTCTTTCGAATATAAAATTAATATGGTTTGATTAAAGTTTCTTATTATACTAATTCTGTTTAGAAACTGGGGTTGTTCGTTTTATAGCATGGTAAAATCTAATAGATTTGTTCCTTTTTTACCTGTCTTCTTCTTTGGGAAACCGAAAAAAAGATAATAATAATAATTAAGGTCTTTATTATTTAAGTATTTCTTTACTAATGGGGGAAATTCAGTTATCTTGCATCCTGATGGAAACAAGAGTCTGTTCAGCTAACCCATAGATCTTCCTGATGCTGGCCTTGCGTTGCAATTGTCCACATAACACAGCACTGGCATATTCAAATAGTTTCTGTAAGCTATTAAATAAGCTAATCAAATAACAAAAAACAAATTAAAAAACGTTTTAAAATTAATTCCAATACCTATAAGACATTTATATCAAACTAAGTAATACACAATTTAATAAACACTACAATGAAAACGTACGACTAGTGCCTATCACAATCACAAAGAAATATGATAATAAGTTATTTTGTAAATATTTTATTTTATAATATTTTCGTCTGTAACTTACAAAGGCGTATATTATTATTATATATTATTATAATTATATATAATTACATGTTTATAAATGATTGTACAATTTAATTTTAATCATATAGCAGAAAACAAAGTTTTTGTTCTAATATCAAATTATTATTCAGTAATTTTTAATTAAAAATTAATTATTCTTATTTATTTCAGTAAAAACTATTTATCTATCTATCTCATACATGAAAGTACAACTGGTATAATAATGCTCTTGTGCATGCTGCAGGTCAACTGTGCCCATGTGTAAATAATATGTCAAGTCTAAAATTGGCAAGTTTTGATCATTAGAGAGTGCAAGGAAAATTGATTGCTTGCTTAAAGAATTGATGTAGGTATTTCTTAAATTAGAAAAAGTTAATAAATATACTATTACCCATTAAACTAGTAATTTTTTCTTTGTGTTCTGAAATCTAAATTTCATGTTGTGCAGATTAGAATTCACTGAATTGAACACCCGCGGTGGATCGCGTTATGAATAATTTTGTTAATAGATATCGACAGTATTAGTTTAGTCGTGCATTTCATTTTTATCAGTTACAACGTCAGATGCACGTTTTAATTTATAAATAAAAGAAGAATTCACCTGCATTTAAATTAAAAATGACAAAGAGATGTTTTTGGCGACATCTAGCGTGAGCAGGCAATATGCCCGTTGAAACACAGTTCACAAACGATGGCCGGACAAGAAGTAACAACTCCATTTGTAACGGTAAAATTTGGGTAGATACAAAAATTCACTAAACCCTATTCAAGACAGCTAATTCGTGTTATAATTCAACCTAGAACCACTCTATTTCCACCGAGTTAAATACTTATCTTTAGCCATATTTTCCTATGTTCTGTCTGGCCTTAATAAAACACCTTTTTATACTTATTCTTGTATCATGTTTATTCGTCTAGTGTACAGACCATCATCATACTTTATTTCATGCTAGGTGTCACGGTAGCCCTATTATTTCCGCCCCATATCCTGGTTCTGTGTTCCTGAAACATGCCAAGTTTCTTCAGAGAGTTAAAATGTTAATATTATAAATAAATTTAGGTACTTGCCAGCTGAATGTGTCCTAGGCTATTCTCTGTATTGTTTTTGGATGGTATGGTGGCCGTGTTTACGTCCTGTGAGTTGGAGCAGCCCTGTTTTTAAGTCCATGTCCGTTTCTAGCTTTTACATCAAGTTTTTGCACTAATTCCTAATCCTATTTTGATCATCGCCCTCCTATGAGTAGTAGAGGACTAAATTAACTTATATTTATCGTATTTGAAGCCCTACCTTTTACCGATTACCCATATTTCTTCTGATTTGGCACTTCGGTACTTAGACTATGTTTTACGCTCGGATTTTCTGTGAAATTATTGGTTTCAACGCTTGATCGACTGTGGGATGATTGGTTGCTTTGTCTTCTGTAGTTCACCACTTGGTTAGACCCAAATTATCCTAAAATTGCGGTAGAAATTACTTATTTCACGGGTTAAGCATATCACAATATACTTTGTAGGTTATGTTGTTATCATTTTGCACATAATGCTGTTATTATATGAAAATGTTGTGTGATCTCATACTTACTGTTATTTTATCTGCTGTTGGATAGTATTACCAATGATGATTAACCGTTTTTACTTGTTAATTGCATATTAATTAATTTATTATTCGACGTAAACATATGTTTTGTAGATAGCCGGAGTTTATATGTCATTCGCTATGTCACTTGTTGAACTTTTAGGCGCATTTCCAGTGTTGCCAACCCTCTCAGCATAAAAGTTATGATGTGCCTGCGTTATGTATTGTTGAAAGGCGACCAGAGATAGCGAGTGTTCAGAACGGTTTGACGTTATATAACCGCATAGTAAGATTTATCGGTGGCGTTATATTTGTTGGTTTTCATCCTTATTGATATTGATTATAGGGTTAGGTCAAAGGTCGACTGTGTGGCTTGGGTTTGCAAGACGTGCCATACTTGGGTATTTGATAGAGTTCATGCGGATTTAATGTTGAATTCTATACCGGGTGGGAGCTTTTGAATGGTATCTTATCTAGGAATGATGTTACCATAGGCAAAGATTAATCTACACAATAGATAGTCAGCCCAATGCATTAAAATGAGAACATCTCTAAGTATGCCAGCCACTACGTGGCGTAGACTAGCGTGTAAAGCATAGAGCAGTATTGTCACAGCCAGAAACCGTTTTGTAGTTTATTAATATCAGAAACAAAACGCAACGTATAACAATTATTTACATCATTTGCAACAGTTATGCACCGACAATGCTGTATTGTCAGAGAGAGAGATTGATGAAATTCTGTATTAATCTGGAGGGGATACGTAGGGAGGGTAGAAAAAAAAACAAGCGAATGTGGTGTGTGTCGTGCTGTTGCCGATTCGTCGGTAAAAGAAACACACAGGGTGATTTATTACAAGTACAGTATTGAAATAAAAGCCTTATCTCTATGAATTAAATTTAATATAATAATATTTAATCCATGTCATACATGTTTCAAGACTAGATCAGTCCCATGATCAGTGGCGAACAATCATTAAATGAAAAGCTTTTAGATAGAAACATACTTCTGGCTCCATTGTAATAATTTGTTGATGTATATAAAAAAATCTAAATATCTAAAAGCTAAAAGCTTTTGATTTAATTATTGCTCGCCACTGTTTATGGGACTGGTCTAGTCTTGAAACATGTTGTATGGCATGGATTAATGATTATTAGGTATATTAAATTTATTTCGTGGATATTAGACTTTTATACCAATACCGAAATCAAGTAGGTATTAATGTACATTATTCTTTGTCAAAATTATAACTCCACTTGAATTGACTAGATACTTTTTCAATTTATTACATATATTTTAAATATTTCACGTAGACAATGTGGCAAAGATGTAACAAGATTGTTGTAGATCTTATAATACCTATAATAAAAAAATTATCAGTGCTACCTATATTATATTAGGTATACATATTATGGTTGTTTTCATACCTACTGATTTTGTTTTGAAGAGAATTACCTAATATATTAAATTAAATTTAATCTTTGGCTGCGTAGTTATTTTTTTTGTGAATATTTTTTAACTTATTTTGTGTTTTTCTAATTTTAGACTAATTATATTATTTTGTGTTGTGTTTTTTTTTTATTTGAGAAACTTCCTAGTTAGTGACTAAATAATTTTTGTGTTTTGTGAAAATGGAAAGAAACAATTCGAAATTAAGTCGTAACCAATGTGCTTTTCGAAATTGTAACAACAGTTACAGAAACAATCGAGAGGTACATTTCTTTCGATTTCCTAAAGAAGAAGATCGATGCAGAAAATGGGTTATAAATTCAGGTATAAGTTCCACTTTATAGGTTTAGGTACTTAAATTTTACTTCTTTTTAATGTTTCTTCGGGTAAATAATAAGTTCGGTAGGAATAGGGCTTTGGGTATCAAACAAAAAAGATAGAAAATAGAAATTTGACATAGGGGTAGTTCTAAGCATTTACAAGTTTGTGACGTGTAGCGATTTTCGATGCCGCCCCCGGAGGTATACATGAGGGCGGCGCAATGCCGTTTTAAATATCTCGTTTCGCTTTCTTGGAAAATAAAAAATTATAACTGATAACTGACACTTAGTACTTAACCCATTAATCCCCAACGTTGCGTAAACGAAACATTTTTTAAATTTTTTTTTCCAATGTGCCAGTAAAAAAAATACTTGTGTTGGCAATAGGATATAATCAGTTGTTACTTCTCGTCCGGCCATCGTCTATCAACTTTCTCTCACCGGGCATATTGCCTGCTCACACTAGATGTCTGCGTAAAATTAAATGTATCCGTTTGGTGGGTAGTTTTGATTACAATAAGTCGGTGCCAAGCCCAAGCTCGAAACAAAATAAATCTATATTTACCTACTACCTATTTGGCTTGGTACCGACTATTATGTGCATTGTTGTCTTTTGAATGATATTTGTATTTTGTTATTTTTCGTATTTTTTATTAGTTCTTTTGACAGCTCTGGTGTCATCAATACACCTGTATCCCGAATTGCACCAAATTGCGATGCTATTGAACAAGCATATAATCCTAAATATAATATTATTTTTGAACTTTGAATGTACATATGAAATTTGTATCTTAAAATTAGTCAAAGAATCACCCTTTAAAGTTTGTACAAGTACTTATGCAACACCCTGTATACATAGATACTTTGATTTGCAATTTGCAAATCTGTTAAACTAGGTAATGCTGTTTTTTAGCTCTCCATATCATATATGTAATATATGTATATATGGAGACTATTAGTTTCATGAAAAAAAAAAAATTTTTTTAATTTCAGCGGAAATACTTGTTTTGGGTCATTTTATACATAAATAAGTAGTTTTAAAAAAATGTCTGTCTGTATGCACGATAACGCAAAAACTACTTAACAGATTTTAATCAAATTTGGTACAAAAATATTATAGGACATGGCAAAGAGCTGATTAGATTTTGGGAAACATTGAGCGTAGGCAACGGGTTTAAAAGAGGGTTCAAAAATTAAAAAAATTCATAGTTCTTAAACTTATCTGAAATACTGAATAATTTTTTACGCATTTAATTGAATATAACCTAAAATATTGAACATAAAATATTAGATCACATTGGCGTTCGAAAATAGTGTAAAATGGGGTAAAAAATATTTAAAAAAAACGTACTTCTTAAACATAGCAGAAATATTAACTAATTATGTATAGCTTTAATAGAATATAACCTATAAAATGTGTCATAAATAACTTACTTTCATAGGCGTTCGTAAATAGTGGAAAAGGGGTCAAAACATAAAAAATATATATTTCCTAAACTTATTCGAAATATGGAATAATTTTTCATAGTTGTGATAGAATATAACCTAAAAAATGTTACATAAAAGAATTGGTTCACACAGGCGTTCGAAAATAGTCTAAAAAAAGGGTCAAAAACGAAAAAAAAATGTTTCTCAAATATACCAGAAAAATTGGCTAATTATATATAGCTTTGATATAAGATAACCTAAAAAATGCAGCATAAAATTTTTATTTACATAGGCGTTCGTAAATAGTAGAAAAAGGGGTAAAATAAAAAAAAATTAAAATGTAAAAAATTTTATATTTAACTAGATGAATTGGTGTTAAAAATACACGACAAAAATTAATGTACCATAGGCGTCCGTGAAAATTCTATAAAAGGGTCAGAAAAAATTTGTATCCATGATAACTCAAAAACCACTTAACGGATTTTAACCACATTTGGTACGAAAATATTACAGGATATTTATAGGTGGTGATTAACATTGAGCGTAGGCAAGGGGTTTAAAAGAGGGTTCAAAAATTTAAAAAATCATAGTTCTTAAACTTACCCGAAATATTGAAATTTTTTTTATAGTTGTGATAGAATATAACCTAAAAAATGTTACATTAAAGAATTAGTTCACACAGGCGTTCGAAAATAGTCTTAAAAAAAGGGTCAAAAACGAAAAAAAAATGTTTCCCAAATATACCAGAAAAATTGGCTAATTATATATAGCTTTGGTATAAAATAACCTAAAAATGCAGCATAAAATTTTTATTTACATAGGCGTGCGTAAATAGTAAAAAAGGGTAAAATAAAAAAAAAATAAAATGTAAAAAATTTTATATTTACCTAGTTGAATTGGTGTTAAAAATACACGACAAAAATTAATGTTCCATAGGCGTCCGTGAAAATTCTATAAAAGGGTCAGAAAAAATTTGTATCCGTGATAACGCAAAAACCACTTAACGGATTTTAACCACATTTGGTACGAAAATACTACAGGATATTTATAGGTGGAGATTAACATTGAGCTTAGGCAAGGGGTTTAAAAGAGGGTTCAAAAATTTAAAAAATCATAGTTCTTAAACTTATCCGAAATATTGAATAATTTTTTATAGTTGTGATAGGATATAACCGAAAAAATGTTACATAAAAGAATTGGTTCACACAGGGGTTCGAAGATAGTCTAAAAAAGGGTCAAAAACGAAAAAAAAGATGTTTCCCAAATATACCAGAAAAATTAGCTAATTATATATAGCTTTGATAGAAGATAACCTAAAAAATGCAGCATAAAATTTTTATTTACATAGGCGTTGGTAAATAGTAAACAAAAGGGGTAAAATTAAAAAAAATTAAAATGTAAAATTTTTTATATTTAACTAGTTGAATTGGTGTTAAAAATACACGACAAAAATTAATGTTCCATAGGCGTCCGTGAAAATTCTATAAAAGGGTCAGAAAAAATTTGTATCCGTGATGACTCAAAAACCACTTAACGGATAACCTACAACATGCAGCATAACAATTTTCTTTACATAGGCGTTCGTAAATAGTAGAAAAGGGAGCAAAATAAATTTTATAATAAAACTAAAAAAAATCAATTATTTTGCGTACAAGAACTTGGCCTAGATCTGAAATATAAAGTATCTGCGTATAAATAGTGCCTCCAAAGAGAAGAAAAAGGCACAAAACCCGATACTTAAAAAAAAATAGCTGATGTCTAAAACAAAACAAAAATTGATTAAATTTAGATAAATGACAAAAAGGTCATAAAATTATTACTTTTACACTTAAATATGGAGAGCTATTCGTGCCTCGAAGGCAACAGTTTATTTTTATTTACTTTCAAATATGGTGTTATGTAATTGTATTCAAATTAAATGTTTGGGGATGATATTTACGAGTTTTATTTTTTTATATAGAGAAACTGTTATTCAGTTTTTAAGGATCAATCTGAAGCAGACGATTGTACTTGTTAAAACATGAAAAAAGTTATTGTCGTGATACTTTTAACACCCTGTTGGTGGGTTTTTAAAGCTTTTTACGAAACGTGTTAACAATACAATCTACATAAATCGTTATTTTTTTAAAGTTTTATGATCATTGCACAAAAACCAATATTAGGGAGACTGTAAGTTTTTTTTCAATTCGGCGTTGCAGAATTTGAACCTAATTGTGATAATTGTGTTATTTTACTAGTATAGATATTTTTGAGTAAATTAATTCGGTTATAATCGATGAGTAGAATCTTTGGAGTAAAATACATTTCACAAAAACCCTGAACCATGTTTCTCAATAGATTTAAATTTTCATTAAAAACAGATTAAAAATTCTAATTTTTTACATCCTGCATTTCGAAACCGTATTTTTTTAAATAATTATTGTCATGCTGGAAATTTCAAACCTTATTTACTTCAGCAACTTGTAAAAAGCACAGCCTTTTTAATATTAACATTTCTTAAAATCGATAATACGCGATAACGATGACTTTCTATCAATATCACAGAAGGATACATTTATTACGTATATAATTTGTTAGATTTTACATCTCCGAATTGAAACACACGCAAAAAATGTGCATAAAAAAGTTAGGGTAGCATTTCACGCCTGTATGAGTCTGAGATTTATTTTTTCATAATGTTAACAAGTTGAATCTGCTGTTTGAGTTTGATCCTTAAAACTGAATCAGATAATAAGCGGAAGTCCTATCTATAACGCCAAATTTCGTTAATTTAAATATAACTTTTTGATGCATCCTTATATCCGAAATTTAAAATTAAATGACTAAAATAATATTATTTTAGTCATTTAAAATTATTGTCTAAAACATTTAATGAACCAGCCCTGTATATTTATACTATTATAGTAATTTCTTTTATTTTCGTCCATACACATTAATCTTTGCGTAGATAGGTGTACGTATACCATATAATTTTATATTAACCGACAAAAAACACTGCTGCACAGTAGTACATATATGATACCTATAATATAAAAACAAACTCCCACCTCGTAGGGGAAAGTATACTCGTCCTTGTCTAACATTGCCCATATGATTATTTTATTTCAACACAATACATATAACACCATCTACAATTTCCATAATTTCCATGGTTACATGTTTTTCTAATAGATGTAGCTCGTGTCGAGACAGTTTCAATTTTTGTTTTCTTTCCCATATACGCTGACTATCTATTGTGTAGATTAATCTTTGCCATAGGTTACAGCCTAACATCGGATCTGTAACAATGTTGCTAACGTTAGAAATTGACTATCTGAACATCTTGGTAGGCGTTATGCATTTTATGTCATTATGACTTGCCTTGTGTGTTTGTTGTCATATTTTCGTTTTAGTTCGTACTTTATGTTAGGTTAAGGTTTTAGTTTGGCATATGCTATAATTATGCTGGGTTCTCTTCGTGTTGGATCCCAGGACTTTGTTCCTAAAAACCACACAATTGTATAGGTTATCTATACGTTATTTAACTCCCGGCTATGACACAAAACGGTGGCACTGTAGTTAGTGTTGCTGTTTTCTTTCCCGATTTTGACAAATATATTCAGTGTTTAGTTTTCGTTTGCTATTATTTAGTAGTAGAGTTCGTGAAGGCCTAATTTCGGCGTTATTATTGTTTACCGTGACGTGTAGGTCATATATTTTCACTTTGACTTATTTGAACTAATTTACGACAGCCAGCTGATTTCGGTCGCCTTGAATATTTCATATAACAACTTGAGTATCCCATATCACTTGCTGGATAGTCCGTTCCTTTTACAGGTAGCTCACTGTTGCTATTTATTGGTGTTCGTACTGCAGTCTGTTCTCGCAGTGGACATAATGCTTCGGTGGCCCGGCTTTGTTGCTGTTTATTTATGCCGTGCATGTGATAGCTATTTCGATCTGACAGCGCAGTGTAATTACTGTGGAGATGTTCTTCTACCTACTCGCAGGCTGTGTTGAGTGACAGTTTGTTTGGCATTGTCAACTTACCGCCTGTTTGATGAGATTTTATTGGATGGAAATGACTTTTGGCGGTAAGAATAGTGAAGATCGCACGTTATTGGTGATTTAAGACTTTTGCGAATTTAGTTGTTGAAAATTAGTCCTACTGTGTGCATCTGCCATTGGCGATTGAAATTATAATTGAAAAATAGAAAAGCTGTTTTCTAACCATTATGTATATGGGATCATAATTGTAATTTCAATATACGCGGATTGTGTTGGTAAATGTGTTGAAGAGATTATACGGTGCTGATGTTGGAAGTATATTAGCTTCCGTGGTTTTTTTATCAATCTGCAACTACTTCATGTAGGATAATACGCCATTTTGGTTCGCTGTACGACTGGGGCTAGGTAAGCGATGATTGAACCTGAATATCCTGATTTTGACTGGTATTTTGTTGATTTCTAGTCTTCAATACCTCAAGAGAATCGTTGCACAATAGCAGTTATGTTTGGATTGTGTGGTGTAACGATTGCGTTGTATATAGATATTTGCTGAGGCCACGCCTCATTTAAGAATTGAAGTTACCCTTCTAGAAGGTATGTTGATGTATATTTGATAAATTTTTAAGTGGGTTTTTTTTTTTGTTGTACTATCATTTCTTTGTTAGGATACTTATTATTCTTATTATTAACTATGGGATTTATTTTCTCCTGTAGGGTTTTTTGGTACGGGTTAAGAAAAAAAGAGTATTTATGAGAATGGACAGACTTGTGTGAGTTGAATTGGGTACATATGTGAACGGATTTAATTACGAATTTCACCTACAGAAGTCGGACGAATTCCTGAACTGTCCCTGGATTTCCCAGCTAAGTGGAATGTTTAATAATCTTCTTGTCTAATTACGATTTATAATAATTTTCTTCTCTAAATACGATTTATAATAATTTTCTTCTCTGATCACGATTTATAATAATTTTCTTCTCTAATTACGGTTTACTTATGAGTACTACATTATCAAATTTTGATCAAGGCATTGATGGTCTGATGTGCGAGCCAGCGCGCAAGATTCAGTCTGTTTGATTTTGTTATTTTATTTTAAGGATTATTTAAGTAATCAATTTATGTCGAATGCGTGCTGACTCCATTATCGGTCCTCAATGTAATCAGTGATTTCTTATTTCTTTTATTAAAAATTGTTGTTCCACATTGATAGGTTAAATATAATTTCAAGTATTTTAAAAACATATTTCACGTACAATATATTATGTCTTCGTAATTACTGAGATGTAAACTCAGTGGTACCACAGAGGTGACGCAGGTTTTTTGAACGGTAGGTAGATAATTCATACAGAATATGATTGCGAGTTAATGTTAACGATCCGAAATTTCTAGTCGTCATTTCTGTCTGTGAGACATAGAATTTATATCCCTTCCTTTGTATTTATATTTTTTTTTAATTGTCATTTTCAATAGAGGACACCAATGATTTTATGAACCTAAGTGTTTTATTCTCAGAGTCGATCCCCGAATTATTTACTATTAAATAGGTTCTTGCTTTTCCGGAATTCGACCGATGCCCGCGGTGAAGATTAAGCAAGTGGCGCCAGGCAAAAGAACGTTAATTAGGTTGGATTAAAGGTAATCGTATATCGACCCCCCCTTTTCCTCCACTGTTTCAAAGCTAGTCCGAAGGCCACCGCCGCATCAGACAAATTATTTAATAATTCGAGCGATCCTTTTGAATTAAAAAAATTTATACGTCACACATTATATCCTATTGCCAACATAGATGCGCCCGAATCCCCTAGCGGGGAGGCTTTATTTACGAATTGCTTGTTACATAAAGTAACAAGAGTTTCAGTTATGTTGGAAATTTGTTTCACATTACATGCTTTCACTGAATCAACGAAACGGCCCGTCTGGTGAAAGCATGGTAGTGTGAAACAAATTTCCAACATACCTGAAAGTCTTGTTACTCTTTATGTAACAAACAATTCGTAAATTAAAAATGTTTATTTTTAGACATCAATTTGCTTGCGTATATTTTTCCACTCTTCTGTTAGAAATCATTTAAATTTTAATTACAAATTAAGTACGAGGACTTTTTTTGCTGCTCTCCTAATCACTTCTAAACTAATTTCAAAGTTGTTAACTTGACGGGCACATGGAAAAAGTGGAACGGCAAAATGCAACAATAAAGAAGAAAGCACAAGAAGAAAAAAGACTTCTTCCTCCTGTGTGGTGCAACTCTCGCACATTCGAATATGCATAATAGAGAGGAGTTTGGTGAATTACTTTTTGGAATTTAAAGCGACTTTTTCAAGCGTAACAAGCTCTACGAAGTTTTAGTTGCAGAAAAAGTAGCGCCTGGCAAATCGACATTTAAAATGAGTGAAATAAAAGGATCGGCCATCTGTGTGCTATTACTCTAGCGTTTATTTCGATCAGAGGCGGCACTGCAACTTAGAATATTATATGTTGGAAGTTTTTTTGTTTTTTTCTTTTCGATAGAGGTCATGATTGTTGCTATTTAAGTAGCAACACTTTTTAGATTTTCAACTGTTATAGACAGAATATCTGTGGCATATTCACAGACAGTTACATATCTGTCTGGAATGGAAGAGCCAAAACATTTTTATTTATATAGTTATAGTGTTATCTAAGGATAACACATGGACTTTTTCATCCTGTTACGTTTCGCTCTTAAAAAAATCGTCATGTGCACAGTTCATTGGCATTTAAATCCAATTTAGTATTTTCTGAAAATAAGTAATAAGGAAATTTTGAATGCCACTTGTGCTTAGAGGAGGATGAAACGGTGTTACAGGTACTGCCTTTCCGCTCAGCTATACAGAATTTAGATTCTAAAAGAAAATAATTGGCTTATTCAAGAAGACTGAGTTTTGGGTGAAATACTCGTATAAATAGGTATGAGTTACAAACCACTGGTAGTCGCAGATGTAGTCTGTTTAGACGCAATCAATTTGAACCGACGCGACGCGACGTCCCAAGACTGAGAAAATAAGAAAACTAGACAGAAATAAGATGGCTAAACAGACCGATCCTCGAGCCGCTAACTTTGTCACAAAATATGAGGAATTGACGCTGATCTTTGATATGTGGATTCCAGTTTTTAGACCTAAATACAGCAGTTTTTCATATCCTTGTTGGTATACACAAGATAAATGATATAACAAACAAATTTAAAATGGAAGAATTGGGTTCTGTGAATTATCTAAATCTATTCAAGCAACTACGAGCGCAGATTAAAATAAAAATTGATGTTGCTTATAATAATTACCTAACTTCAGTACAGAACTCAATCAAAAGTGATCCGAAACAGCTCTGGAAATTTGTTCAGAGTAAGCGTCGCAAGTCTCGTATTCCAGCTACCATGTTTGATGAGAATGGAGACTGTAAGGACACCATACTGATGTAGTCAACGCTTTTTTCCGATTTTTCCAGAGCGTTTTTGTTGCTTCAGATCAAATTGGAAGCAGTGAGTCTTTATGCGGTAATGGCATTTTAATCTGATATCTTGATTTCGATAATGTGTACGGTGTTCTGAGTCACTACAGATTATTTTCAATAAATCAATTCAGTCGAGAACTTTTCCTGAGGGTTGTAAATTAGCCAAAACATGTTCTATTCACAACTCTGATCATACCGACAAAATATCAAATTATCGTCCCGTTTCCATATTGCCCAACTGCTCGAAGGTGTTTGTGAAACTATATTACATGAAAAATATTTGGTCAGCCAAAGCATCACCTTGTTACTAATCAACCGTTGATATTTGCCATATATACTTATTAACGATATAATCAATAATATATCAAGTTCCTGTTTGCGTATGATAATAACAAGGAGACGCCAACCGATAGTACCTATATGAATGTGCCATAAATAGCATAATTCTTGATAGATGCACTGTTTTTAGGGATCTTGGTGTGACTATTGACTGTGATTTGTCGTTTAAGGAACATATACATAATATAACGCAAATCTCTCTTCGTGCACATGGCTATTTCTTTCAATCTACTAGTGGTTTTGAAAATTCAGATTGCCGATCTAAGCTAGAGTACACATCAGTTACTAATATTAAGCCCATATCAACAAGTTGGAATGCGTGCAACAACAATTTCTTAAACATTTGGCTTTTAAAATCGATGATCGCTTTCTATCGCGTGGTACTGATCAGTTACTTTTATTAAATATATTTCACTTTACATCACTGGAATCTCGCAGAATTGTAGCAGCTTCTTCTTTTTAAGTTGCTTAACGGCCACTACTTGTTGGAAGAGATTAAGTTTCATGTCCCACAGTATAATGCAAGGTATTCATATTTATTTAGAAATCCTCAAGTACATTCTAATTACGATGGTAGAGCACCTATATCGAGAGACTCGAGTTTGTGTAATCACTATAATTTTTCACAGGAACATAAATTATTTTGGTGAGAAATTTAATACATTTAAGAGCATATTATATCGTCTTGTTTGCATTGAATATTCTGTCTTATTATATTTTAGTTGTACGTTTATGTAAATGTCTAATTTGTCTTGTAAGTGGGTTTATGCCTGTTAGGCGAATACAGCGTTATTACTATTATTATCATGATTTTACAGTCCGCAAACGTCATTTTTGACATAAAACGTTAAAAAATCAATAAGTCAGAACCGGTAAGACTTAGGTAAAGTCTAGTGGAAATATTACGTAGAATCCAAAACTGTAATAATATATACGGTGTTCCATTTGAAATTAGCAAGTTGAGACATACTTCCGGTATAACCGGAAGTGTCAATAACTTATAATTATTTTACCTCACCTGTCCCCGTTGACATAATTACACTGCCAAATTTTCAAAATTCTCGTATGTATGGTTTTTTATACAGAGATAGATTTGGTCAAAACTATGAAGATAAATAAGATATCAAAAAATCCCGATGGCAGCCAGTCGGAAAAGTAGATTTTTGATTTATGTATTTTTTATTTATACTTAGTCTACCACTGACACCCACTATTAATAAACAAATAATGGAATATTCTGACAGTCGCCAAATATAACCAAAGTGTCATATCTCCAGGCTTGGGAAAACTGATACTAATTTATGTATGTAAGCCTGCATTTGACTAATGATTTTAGAGTAGATAATTATTATCCTTTCCTGGATAAGTATGATGTGGAGTCATAACCAGAATACAATGTGCAAAAAGTATTTGACCTGTTCTGCTGCAATTTTGATGGTTATATTGAAAATTTTGCTTGATTTGGCAGCTCTGCCGGACTTTAACCTATATAAGTAGTCTTTGTTTCTGTTTACATATGTATAACGAGCACAGCAAGGTCAGTGTCTTCTACAAGCACTAGCCGCATATCAACAGCTGTATCGACTATAAACACATCTCCGTCTCCTTTGGTTTGAAAAGTTTTAATGTTATTGTTTGATACAAATGTTTCTTGGCTTATTGAAGTCATTAATTAAGGGCAGCGGTGTTTGATTTTCTTCATGCCTTTTCTTTTCTTCCCGATCAAATTGTTTGATCGACGTTCAAAGATTAATGAGATAAATAAAACTTGGTATTATATTATTTATAAGATACCCATCACCATTCCGCGGAATTAAAAACGCCCCCTCCATCAATTTGAGAACTTTTTTTGTTTTGGCCAAGGAAGAGAAATCGCGATAGACAGCTTACAACTTCCTTGGGTAGTGTGGTAGATTTTAGCTCCACTAAAACACCCCCTTCTTTGTTGTTTGGCTGCTGTTGGTGTCCTCTGTTACTGGTGCCTAGAAAACACTATGTAACATAGATTTAGCAGTGGCGGTTCGTGGGTAATTTTATTAGGTAGGCACTGAGTAAAAAATGGATATGGAGAATATAGTGCCGCAGGCGAAATTTTTTTAGATTGTCAAGGTCAAGCGCCTTAGATGAGAAGTAGAAAATTATCAAGGTAAAAAAGAACACGTTAAAATACGGGTTTCGTAGGTAAATCCTATTTTTTTAGCTCTCCATATCATATATGTAATATATGTATATATGGAGACTATTAGTTTCATGAAAAAAAAATTTTTTTTAATTTCACCGGAAATACTTCTTTTTGGTCATTTTATACATAAATAAGTAGTTTTAAAAAAATGTCTGTCTGTCTGTCTGTCTGTCTGTCTGTCTGTATCCACGAAAACGCAAAAACCGCTTAACAGATTTTAACCAAATTTGGTACAAAAATACTATTGGACATGGCAAGGAGCTGATTAGATTTTGGGAAACATTGAGCGTAGGCAAAGGGTTTAAAAGAGGGTTCAAAAATTAAAAAAATTCATAGTTCTTAAACTTATCCGAAATACTGCATAATTTTTTACGCATTTAATTAAATATAACCTAAAATATTGAACATAAAATATTAGACCACATTGGCGTTCGAAAATAGTGTAAAATGGGGTAAAAAAGATTAAAAAAAAAACGTATTTCTTAAAAATAGCAGAAATATTAACTAGTTATTGATAGTTTTGATAGAATATAACCTATAAAATGTGTCATGAATAACTTACTTTAATAGGCGTTCGTAAATAGTGGAAAAGGGGTCAAAACATAAAAAATATATATTTCCTAAACTTATTCGAAATATGGAATAATTTTTCATAGTTATGATACAATATAAGTTAAAAAATATTCCATAAAAGAATTGGTTCACAAAGGCGTTCGAAAATAGTTTAAAAAAAGGGTCAAAAACGAAAAAAAAAACGTTTCCCAAATATACCAGAAAAATTGGCTAATTATATATAGCTTTGATATAAGATAACCTAAAAAATGCAGCATAAAATTTTTATTCACATAGGCGTTCGTAAATAGTAGAAAAAGGGGTAAAATAAAAAAAAAATTAAAATGTAAAAAATTTTATATTTAACTAGATAAATTGGTGTTAAAAATACACGACAAAAATTAATGTACCATAGGCGTCCGTAAAAATTCTATAAAAGGGTCAGAAAAAATTTGTATCCGTGATAACTCAAAAACCACTTAACGGATTTTAACCACATTTGGTACGAAAATACTACAGGATAATTATAGGTGGTGATTAACATTGAGCGTAGGCAACGGGTTTAAAAGAGGTTTCAAAAATTTAAAAAATCATAGTTCTTAAACTTATCCGAAATATTGAATAATTTTTTATAGTTGTGATAGAATATAACCTAAAAAATGTTACATAAAAGAATTAGTTCACACAGGCGTTCGAAAATAGTGTTAAAAAAGGGTCAAAACGAAAAAAAAATGTTTCCCAAATATACCAGAAAAATTGGCTAATTATATATAGCTTTGATATAAGATAACCTAAAAAATGCAGCATAAAATTTTTATTTACATAGGCGTTCGTAAATAGTAGAAAAAGGGGTAAAATAAAAAAAATTAAAATGTAAAATTTTTTATATTTAACTAGTTGAGTTGGTGTTAAAAATACACGACAAAAATTAATGTTCCATAGGCGTCCGTGAAAATTCTATAAAAGGGTCAGGAAAAAATTGTATCCGTGATAACTCAAAAACCACTTAACGGATAACCTACAACATGCAGCATAACAATTTTGTTTACATAGGCGTTCGTAAATAGTAGAAAAGGGGGAAAAATAAATTTTATAATAAAACTAAAAAAAAATCAATTATTTTGCGTACAAGAATTTGGCCTAGATCTGAAATATAAAATATCTGCGTATAAATAGTGCCTCCAAAGAGAAGAAAAAGGCACAAAACCCGATACAAAAAAAAATAATAGCTGATGTCTAAAACAAAACAAAAATTTAGATAAATGACAAAAAGGTCACAAAATTATTACTTTTACACTTAAATATGGAGAGCTATTCGTGCCTCGAGGGCAACAGCTAGTTTATTTTTAAAAATTATTCCCCATTCACTACTCTACGAAATCCAATACATAATCAAATACAAATAAAATACAAAATTATTTGTATTGAATAAACATTAATATTACTATCTAATTACTACTTACCGCTACCGCAACAAGTTGTGCAGCACAACCACTAATCTTTACTTGTACTAGTCAAAATATTATTACTATTATTATTAAATACATACACTTTTTAATCAATGGCACTAGTATTTAAACAACAAACGAACAAATAGTTCAAACGTAATGTAACAAAACAAAAACAGTAAACAAAAATACCTAACGTACAAATCGAAATTCGTGCAAATAGTATGCCTACCTATCTACAATAGATAGAAGGCGGCCGGGGTAGGTGCCTAAACTCAACGTAAACGCGTTCCTACGCAATAGCACACATATTATTTCAATAGGTTTTATTTATTTAAATATATTCAAGAAAAATTACAACAATTTTGAGCAAAATACATGTATTTTAGGCCATATTTGGTAGTGCATACCATTACCCGGTAACCGGTGGCGCAAAACTTTTGATATGTTCATAGGTATAATGTGTATACGAGTATAAGGTGTAGGCGACGATAACAGTTGCCTGTAAAAATGCGAAGTCTTGGTAGTTGGTTATAGCACCAGTGGTAAACCTATTTTGCGGTAGTTATATTATACCTACAGATAATTATTGCATTAAAGGGATGTTTTAAAGGTTTAAGGTAGAAAATGAAATAAATTAAATTAATATAAGAATCAATATTATTATTTTTTAAATTATGGAGTCAATAATAATAAATTGAGTATTTAATTTAGGGCGAAGTTTTATAGGTAGGCGGTGCCTACCTTGCCTACCCCGAGCAGCCGCCACTGCAATTTAGATGAGTTAACCTGAAATAAAGAATAAAATAATATCAATTGATATCTTCATGCTTGAGATTCCTTCGTCAGAGTTGACACCTTGGTCTCCGGAACCGCATGGCACCATCATCTACATTTTAGTTGTTGAGAATACCCAACACTCAAACCAGTGTGAAAACAGCAGTTAAAATTCTAGCAGTTAATTCCGAACATTGCCGAATGGAGTATACCGGGGTGATTGATGATTTACATCAAATTGATGCAATAGAAATGCAAACTACATGTATTATCATTAATATAAGTTAATTTACTTATATGGTAATAATTATTTGCCAATAATTAAATATTTCGACAGACATATTTGAGGTTAGAATATCAATTAATTCAAATGTTGTGTTCAGAGTGGTTATATACCACTAATATTTTTTTATTCAGCGACAGGTTTTAACTGCTGACGTTATAGCTCAAAACTGCCAAGGCGTGCCACATTGAAATTTATAGCATAGATAGTCCTTAACATGCCCTTTGAACTTGTATATGTTAGAATGACTTACTCCCCGTCAGAGCCGTACTATCTGATTTTTTTATTCCGGGATAATGTTTTAACTGCTGACCTCGTATCTCAAAAGTGGCAAGGCGTGCCACCTTGAAATTTATAGCATAGATAGTCCTCTACATGTTCTTCTAACTTATATATGTCGGAATGACTTACACCCCGGCAGAGCAGTACTCTATTGTTTTATCCCTTTTTTTTTTAAATACCCTGTATTAATATTTATTAGAACAATATACATAGTTAATTAAATTATTAAAGTTTCCATATAATGAAAAAATGTAATTATGCCTTATCTGCGAACCTCATTTTTGACCTAAAATTTCAATTATTTAAAAAACGCTCCTAAAGAATGAACACCCTCAGAAAGATCGGGGTATGGTATCTATATGACAATGATATTATTTTACAATTTTTTTAAATAAAAAATATTTTTTATTATATATTATTTATATTCTGGATATATTGGCTCATATCGTAAAATTTGTTTTTTTCTATACATATAATATGCTTGTATTGTGTATTAAATTTATCACCTCTCTGAAAATGACTATGAAATTTAGATTTTTTTCAACTCAATTGAATTGACGTGACATGATCACATCCCAATCACTTACAGTATTTAGTTGTACAAGTAGCTTTGAATAGAAATATTTGAGAATTTTTTATTTGTATAATTTCAAAAAGGAAACGATAAAATTCAAAATATGGACAGACTGCGTTCAAATGTCACTGCCGTATCTTCTCTCTTTCTGAACAAAATTCTTCAATAACATTTTACTTTCCCGCACAGGGAAAGTATTTTATTCTGTGCTACCAGAAAGGCACTTTTCCAAGAAAAAGAGAGAGAAAAAGCAAAACAATCAAATTAGGCCTAGAATCTTGAAATTTTGAACATTTAATCACTTTTTTATTCTGAATAACTTTTCTTAAATAACAATTTATCGTGATATTCAACCGAATTTGCTGGTGTAAAAAAACAATATTTTCAAAATGTCCAAGGCGTATTTTTCAAAATTAAAATTGTGTCTCAAATTAGTTTCAAACCAAGCATGGCTGGACTGCAGATGATCAAATGTAACAGTCATTTCATCTATCCGGGACACACTGTATACGATATATGATTTTGTTACCTACTTGTTGAAATGAATCTATTAGTTGTGGTCCATTTATGTCAAAAATAATCCGTCCCATTAAAATCATTTTTAAGTAAAATGCATTATTATAGGGTTATTCATTCGTAGTGATTGATCTGAACAAGTTAATTTGATTAAACTGAATGTAATTATACTGAACTGAATATTTGGCGAAACCGATAGATCATCTTTTTTGTGATTGTCTTTCACTTAACCTCGAAAACTTGTGAAAACAACCAAATCTGCTCTGAAAACTAGAAAATAATTTATTCCATGATATTATTATCCTTGAAAAATAATTTCGTGGCAGAGCGGACAAAATGACTGATTTTACCAACACAAGGGATTTTGTTTTTTAGCAGGGCCTCTGTCTGGTTGGGTTGGATCACCAGTGGTAGAAGAGGCCGATGTATATAATAATCAGTTTTCAGATTGTTCACTTAGTTCAGTACGAAAGGGTTACGTAGTGTATGTATCTATTATTTAGCAGTACCTATAATTAACTCAGACTTCGGGCACAGAATGATAATTTTCAGATGCGTAACGCCGACTATGTATTTATGTAAAAAATACACAGATACATTTTACTTACCTACTCTACTACTGTACACATAAATTTATTTGATGTAAAATACATACATATAACTATGTTACTTTGCTTTTTATTAAGGAATAATGATATTGAAATAAGTTCTGATATGGTAAACTTGTCTATCTATTAAAGCATAGACGGAAAACGTCTTTTCCCCAAAATTAATACAACTTATCGTTTAGCAAAGAGACCTATAAATATATTTCTTGGCAGATATTTGTGCGTTTACGATTTAGATTTGTGAATCAAGATTGGATTTTGACTACTATAATAATGAACTATAGTAGGAATTTTGCTTTAATTTGAAATATCAGATAATTACCATCATCCCAATCTATTGCGCGTTGCTTTTGCCAAAGTTACTTGTAGAAAAATAATGTAAGTGATTGGGAGGTGATCATGTCACGTCAATTCAATTGAGTTGACTGGAAAAAAATCTAAATTTTATAGCCATTTTCAGGGATGTGATAAATATAATTAAGAAAAAGCATTTAGAATATTATCACCTATATAGGTATACAACTATATAGAAACAAATAAAACTTACTATATGAGCTAATATATCCAAAGTAGCTATACAAATAAAAATTATTTTGTATTTAAAAAACTCTAAAATAATATCACTCTCATATAGATACCATACCCCATCTATCCTGATATTTTTGAGGGTATTTTCATTGATTTGGCATATTTTGTTCTTATTTTTCGTCAATTTTCGTTCTAATTTCTAATGCTGTACCGGGTGTCCCACCGGGAAGGGTTTCGATCGTTTATGGAGAAACTACACTGTGGAACAATCTGAAAATCTGGTGTACTTAGGTCGATAGGACCAATTCGGCTAAAATATTTTCAAGAATCTAGTGCTTCCGATTATACCCGAAAAGGGTGTCAACTTCCTTATATAAATTATATATTATTTTGCATTCTACTTGTAATTCTAAAGATAGTTTATGTATAATACGTATAATATGTAATATAACTATGTCCAGCCATTTTCGAAATATGAAATGACGTTTGCAGCATAAGGTATAATAACAATTTTTTATTATATGGAAGCTTTAATAATTTAATTTGTTAGGATATCCTAGTAGTTATAGATCTACTTTAGGGGCCTATGTATATTGTTCTAATAAATAAATACAGGGTATTTGAAAAAAAAAGGGATTAATATCAAATTGAAAAAAGTGTCAAAATTAAAAATTTTCAACTCCCAATTTATATATTTTGTTGAATTAAAAATAACGGCAAGTTTATGAAAAGATGTCTATTCCAAAATTTATAGTTTTCATAATATTACCAATAATTTTACATTTTTCTATTACAATAACTGTGATAGGACTTAGGTGTAAGTCATTCTGACATATATGAGTTCAAACGCCATGTTGAAGACTATCTATGCTATAAATTCCAAAGTGGCACACCTTGCCACTTTTGAGATATGAGGTCAGCAGTTAAAACATTATCCGGGAATAAAAAAATCATATAGTCCGGCTCTGACGGGGTGTAAGTCATTCTGACATATATGGGTTCAAAGGGCATGTAGAGGACTATCTATGCCATAAATTCGAAAGTGGCACGCCTTGCCAGTTTTGAGATATGAGGTCAGCAGTTAAAACATTATCCCGGAATAAAAAAATTATATAGTACGGCTCTGACGGGGTGTAAGTCATTCTGACATATATGGGTTAGAAGGACATATAATAGACTATCTACGGTATAAATTTCAAGGTGGCACGCTTTGCCAGTTTTGAGCTATAAGTTCAGCAGTTAAAACCTGTCGCGGAATAAAAAAATCAGATAGTCCGGCTGTGACGGGGTGTAAGTCATTCTGAAATATTTGTATTCAAAGGGCATATTGAGGACTATCTATGCTATAAATTTCAAGGTGGCACGCCTTGCCACTTTTGAGATACGAGGTCAGCAGTTAAAACATTATCCCGGAATAAAAAAATCAGATAGTACGGCTCTGACGGGGTGTAAGTCATTCTGACATATATTATTGCAAAGGGCATGTTAAGGACTATCTGTGCTATAAATTTCAAAGTGGCACGCCTTGCCACTTTTGAGATATGAGGTCAGCAGTTAAAACATTATCCCGGAGTAAAAAAATTATATAGTACGGCTCTGACGGGGTGTAAGTCATTCTGACATATATGTGTTAGAAGGACATATAATAGACTATCTACGGTATAAATTTCAAGGTGGCACGCCTTGCCAGTTTTGAGCTATAAGTTCAGCAGTTAAAACCTGTCGCGGAATAAAAAAATCAGATAGTCCGGCTGTGACGGGGTGTAAGTCATTCTGAAATCCTTGTATTCAAAGGGCATATTGAGGACTATCTATGCTATAAATTTCAAGGTGGCACGCCTTGCCACTTTTGAGATACGAGGTCAGCAGTTAAAACATTATCCCGGAATAAAAAAATCAGATAGTACGGCTCTGACGGGGTGTAAGTCATTCTGACATATATTAGTTCAAAGGGCATGTTAAGGACTATCTGTGCTATAAATTTCAAAGTGGCACGCCTTGCCACTTTTGAGATATGAGGTCAGCAGTTAAAACATTATCCCGGAATAAAAAAATCAGATAGTCCGGCTGTGACGGGGTGTAAGTCATTCTGAAATATTTGTATTCAAAGGGCATATTGAGTACTATCTATGCTCTAAATTTCAAGGTGGCACGCCTTGCCAATTTTGAGCTATAAGGTCAGCAGTTAAAACATTATCCCGGAATAAAAAAATCAGATAGTACAGCTCTGACGGGGTGTAAGTCATTCTGACATATATGAGTTCAAAGGGCATGCTGAGGACTATGTATGCTATAAATTTTAATGTGGCACGCCTTGCCAGTTTTGAGCTATAAGGTCAGCAGTTAAAACCTGTCGCTGAATAAAAAAATCAGATAGTACAGCTCTGACGGGGTGTAAGTCATTCTGACATATATGGGTTCAAAGGGCTTGTTGAGAACTATCTATGCTATAAATATCAAAGTGGCACGCCTTGCCACTTTTGAGATACGAGGTCAGCAGTTAAAACATTATCCCGGAATAAACAAATCAGATAGTACAGCTCTGACGGGGTGTAAGTCATTCTGACATATATGAGTTCAAAGGGCATGTTAAGGACTATATATGCTATAAATTTCAATGTGGCACGCCTTGCCAGTTTTGAGCTATAAGGTCAGCAGTTAAAACCTGTCGCTGAATAAAAAAATCATATAGTACGGCTCTGACGGGGTGTAAGTCATTCTGACATATTTGAGTTCAAAGGGCATGTTAAGGACTATATATGCTATAAATTTCAATGTGGCACGCCTTGCCAGTTTTGAGCTATAAGGTCAGCAGTTAAAACCTGTCGCTGAATAAAAAAAATCAGATAGTCCGGCTCTGACGGGGTGTAAGTCATTCTGACATATATGGGTTCAAAGGGCATGTTGGGAACTATTTATGCTATAAATTTCAAGGTGGCATGCCTTGCCACTTTTGAGATACGAGGTCAGCAGTTAAAACATTATCCCGGAATAAAAAAATCAGATAGTACGACTCTGACGGGGTGTAAGTCATTCTGACATATATTAGTTCAAAGGGCATGTTTAGGACTATCTGCGCTATAAATTTCAAAGTGGCACGCCTTGCCACTTTTGAGATATGAGGTCAGCAGTTAAAACATTATCCCGGAATAAAAAAATCATATAGTACGGCTCTGACGGGGTGTAAGTCATTCTAACATACACAAGTTCAAAGGGCATGTTAAGGACTCTATGCTATAAATTTCAATGTGGCACGCCTTGCCAGTTTTGAGCTATAAGGTCAGCAGTTAAAACCTGTCGCTGAATAAAAAAATCATATAGTACGGCTCTGACGGGGTGTAAGTCATTCTGACATATTTGAGTTCAAAGGGCATATTGAGGACTATCTATGCTATAAATTTCAAAGTGGCACGCCTTGCGAGTTTTGAGCTATAAGGTCAGCAGTTATAATGTTGTTGGGGGCTTAAAAATTAATAATACGGCTCTGATAATTATATCACACAAATATATATGTTATTTATATATGAATTTCTCGATATTAGTGGTATATAACCACTCTGAACACAACATTTGAATTAATTGATATTCTAACCTCAAATATGTCTGTCGAAATATTTAATTATTGGCAAATAATTATTACCATATAAGTAAGTTAACTTATATTAATGATACTACATGTAGTTTGCATTTCTATTGCATCAATTTGATGTAAATCATCAATCACCCCGGTATACTCCATTCGGCAATGTTCGGAATTAACTGCTAGAATTTTAACTGCTGTTTTCACACTGGTAACACTCAATACATGATATTTAGGTATATGTCAATAATTCTGTGACACTGTCAAGTTAACAATAAGTTTGTATTGTCAAAAAGATATTAAAGAAATCAATCTATAAAAAAGAATTATAAGTAAAATTTCTCTCTTTTTCGGTTCATTGTTAATATTCCGCTCAATGTTAAAGTTATATAGTTCTCTGCTGTTTGTTTATATTGTGAACCTTGTTTATTGATACCGATATAAATAAAGTAACCAGTAACGGAAATACAGTACATTCAACTCGAAATGGATATCAGCGCTCCTATGTAGATAAGGGACCTTTGAATCCCCTACAGTAGTTGACTGACTCCGCGAATAAGTGGGTTTGGATGTGTCTATGCCATTGCAAAGAACTTCTGGGACATCGACCTCCTGACGTCCCTCAGAGAGTCGAGTTTGAGATCCCTTAGGATTTGTGCGTTTGATAAAAACCAACTTCTATCCTTCTTGCATTGTTCTCCGTGTCCTCCAATTGTGTCAGGTATGATACACGGCACTATACCCATGCTGGACTGACATAGGTCAAGGCAGATTACACAGTGGCCTTAATCATTTGGAGCTTGACCTGCAAGGGCATCTTGCTCCTTCTGCAGATCATCGGGTAGAGCTTCGAAATGATGCGTTTGGCTTTCGCTCTTTTCAATTTGCGTTCTTCATGACAGGGATCTGTCCAAAATTACTCCAAGGTACTTTGCAGTGTTCTGCCATTGTATGCCAGTGCCTTCAATGTTGATGACGTCGTCGGAACACACTTGTCTTTTTCTGATGAGTAGCGCAGTGCTCTTCCCGGCATTAATCTCCGTTGTCCAACTGATGCACCAACGGTAAAGTTGTCAGCTGCTCATTGAAGATATCTGGTAACCAAACCAATTCCGCACTGGACTGCAGGCATTCAGGGCGGTGACGTCTGCGTAGAGCGCCAATGTGATCTGGTCAGTCCTTGGGATGTCGCTGCTCACAATAATATCCCTCGGTCTGGTTCTAGTGAATTGGACTCAGGCCATATTAAATTAACAGAATCCCTTATGTAGGTTGGGTATGCCACAAAATAATTTTTCCTGTATTTTATTTACGTACACAACTTTCTTTATATAATCTTATTTTATGCTACTGGTGCGATACAACACTATCCATCTATTTTTACTACAAATGATTGGAAAACCATTCTCTATTCACATAGATGAGATAATCTATGCTATTCATAATTAATTACTAAAATATTGTTATTATTGACTTATATGGGTATAAGTACGATAAAAAAAATCTACTTTAATATTTTTATTGCAGAGATCACAACCAGAGGCATGTGGTAGGCGGGGTTTGGGGGGTCACGACCCCCCTCTAGACCTGGCGCCGCCATCACGGATCACCACGGCGACCGATACAGGTATGTTTACAAACATCATATTAATATCACAGTATACAATACAGTAAAAAGAAAGCATGAGCTCCGTGACCTTCACTACAGCTACAGTGCCTATGTACCCGAGCCATCGAATATTAACTATAGATATAAAGGTTTAGTAGACGCTGAAAACGGCATCGACTCGTCGCATTATCAGCCATATTTCTGGCCCGCTACTATATATACTATAACTATAAGGGCGGCGAATTGCTTAGTAGACATGAACATCAAACGTGCTGACACGAGGTGAAGCAACTGTAGGTATATTATTTTAAACTGTGTCCGGGTAAATTGAGAAATTTTGTATATAAATTCTAGAATAAATCAATTTTTGTTGGATAGGTCTAGTAATAAAGACTGATATTAAATAAATAAGTATATTGTAAAACTAAATATTCTAATAATATGTACACATTACACAAAATATATTTTTTTCTGTGACGGGAAAAAAGTTTGACATATTTACTCTCTTGACAGGTAATAAAATGTCACCTTTTATCCCCGGGAAAAAAGTGAGTATTTTTTTCCCCGGGAAAAAAGTGAGCACTTTTTTCCCGGACACATAAGTAACGGTAGATATTTAATTTTAGGAAATTTTATTATACAAAAGTTACATTTTCTTTATATATCAAAACTGGCAATAATTTGTGACGCTACTTTTCCTGCTTCTACTGACTCCGGTGGAGTGTTCGCAATTTTGAAATTAAATCACAGAATGAAATTGACAGATATTTGATTACTGAAAGGTTTTTAAAACTTCCAATTTCACTTGGATAATTTTCTGAGTTTTTTCAATATTATATCGAAATTTTTCCCGTTTCAGAAAAAAATAGTGTATCATACACGGGAAAAAAGTTAGATTTTAGCTCTCGGTTTTTTGTCAACACAACACAACCTCGAGCTAAAATCTAGTACTTTTTTCCCTTGTATAACAAATAACTATTTATTTTAGTACGTAGTTAAAAATGTTTACAAAAATACGAAATATATTTTGTTTAATGTGTAAATATTATTAGCGCGGTTTTTTTATTGGCTGTTTGAGGTAAAAATTTTTAGTTACGGATAATTGCTCAGATAGCGAAGATGACCCTTCTAGGGCAGGAAATATACGTGGTACTGCTTCTTTATGTAACCGGTGTCGTGAATTATTTAGAAACATGCTGTTTTCAAAATGCATTCCACATAGTCTATAAGCAGTATTCTGGATTTTTCAAACTTGCCAATTAAATCTTCTCGATTACAAGCTACCAACCAGATTCGTGCTCTAAAAATTTAACGGACTACTTAGTTTACTTTGTAATATAATCAGAGTATTTGTGTATTTTGCTTTATATAGTAAAACAAAATATTATGATTTATTTAGTTAACACTTTGCTGCTGCACAGCGACTTTTTTCCTACCACTCAAACTCATCTTAAAATCATAACACACAGGTATAACACAAGAATATATCTAGTACCGCCCTGTCCACACTCATCAAGAACTGATGCCCAGCTGCTAACATACTCGTATATGCGAAGCAGCATAGATGCTTATTTAGTTATTATTTTGGACAGAGTCGTTTTACTGTATTGTATACTGTGTTAATATTATAGATATAACCATAATATACTAAGTAAGTACGTAATCATCACTAGATGTAGAATATACCGGGTGTGCCAAAAAAATTCCCCATCCTTTGGGGGTAGAATCTACCAAAAATAAGACAAAAATCACTTATGTCAAAATTTCGAAAACTGTCTCCTTATGAAATTATAACCATTTTGAATATTAAAATCAGGCAAATCTTTCACTTGGAATTATAAATTAAAATGTAGTCATCCTTGATAAAGACAGAATAGTAAATTTCGAATGTCAAAGTCTAGTTGTCATATAAAACGTAAACTAGAGTGAAATGTTGAAAAAGTGCGAATCAAGTATGGCAAGAGAGTACAGTAATCAATAATACCTAGACATGATTAAACTACTTAGTTTGTAATAATAATGCCCGTGCCTCAGAACGTCTGTACCGCGAACGTTTTCCAACTAGGCGACTCCCAGATCATAATAAGTGCTGTTGAAAATGGCCTTCTCGAAACTGGGTGCTTTGCACCATGGAAGATTAATTCAGATCGCCCTAGAAAACTTAGATGGCAACAGGAATAGCAAATACTTCACGACATTGAACAAAATGCATCAGAATTATGGAAAGTAATCGTCACCATCCACGTGGGCACCATACACAGATTCATGCAAAGAGAAAATCTGCATCCTTATCATCTAAAGCCGATTCAAGAATTGCATCCTGGGGATAGTGAGTTGGGCTTCCGATTTTGTAGATTTTTTTTTAAATTGCCTGGACACAAATGAAGATTTTATTTAAGCAAGAACAAGAGTGATGAAGCGTACTTTAACAGCAAGGACTGTTGAATCAGCACGACTTGCATTGTTGGAATTACGAAAATCCGCACCAAATTAGAGAATCACATAAGAAGGGAACGCTGGAGCTTAAATGTTGGGTTGGTATGTTGGAAAATAGGATAATAGTACAACATTATCTACCTAGGATACTAAACGCGGAAAACGATGCCAATGTTTGCGATAACATATTACCTACTCTTCTGGAAGATATTCCATTAGTACATCGGCCAAATATTGTGTTTCAACATGATCGTGCACCTGCCCAGTATTCTCGAAATGTTTCAGAGATATTTAATTAACGTCTTCCCAACCAATGAATCGGTTGTGGAGGACCTATTTCTTGGCCTCCTAAGGCCCCGGATCTTAACCCAATAGAGTTTTGGCTTATCTGAAAAATACGGTTTACCATGTCCTACCCAACAGAGAAGATGATGTTATTGTTTGCATTTATCGAGCTTTAGCAAAAATTACAAACGAAAGAATAAGGAGTGTAGAAAACAATTAGTTAATAAATATTTAGAACATATTTTTATTCAAAATGGTCATAATTTCATAAGGATACTTTTTTGAAATTTTCACATAAGTGATTTTCGTGTTATTTTTGGTCGTAGATTCTACCCCCAAAGGGGACACCCTGTATAGGGTGGTTCCGTTTTTAATGCAGCTGTAACACCTATATAAAATTAAAAAAAAATCTCTGCGGAAATAGGTTAAGCATATAGATACTCGTAACAACATATTCTTATATTTTAAACCCTTTTTGCCACCTTTTACGGGTACCATAGTATAATTTTTTGATCTCAGCTTCTTGGGCCATTTTCGCCATTCACTAGAATTTCAATGAAACCTCATATTTACAGCACCTAATATATCAAAGCAACTAAGAAGTATTAGTTGCCCGTATCCAATATTTCAATGATTATCGAAACCTCGTCTGTTGTCATCTACAGAGTCTGACAGGGAACGCAATCCAATTCTGGAATAGATAATATATCTATATGTATAGATGCTATTACCAGCACAGCTCGATGCCCTTTAACTATATAATATAATTTCCAATCTAGTTCGCTCGAACTTGTAATTAGATTAGACCGCCGCTGTTAAACCCCAATTCTGTCTTCTCCATATTACGGGGCACATATGTATAATATAACATAATCTCGCTATGTTGGAAATGTCTTCCACCTAAATTGTCTAATATGTAAGTTTTAAGTGTCTTTAAACGTGTGTTTAAGCACTTATTTTCCTCGCAAAATTAGTTCCAAATACATTATAGGCGAAATTTACATTTAGAGTACATTTGTATCACTATAAATTAGACATACCCTGGGTATTTAATGAATGCATGAATATTAAGGTAAAACTAGACTTCTAGTTTTACCTTAATGGAATTCCTGGAAATGATTCATTTTGTATAGCATTATTAAATACTGGGTAATTGTTATTAGCAATAATATACAACAACGAACAAGTTATTACTTTCCCGCACAGCGAAAGTATTGTGAACGCGCAAAAAAATTTTTTCGACACCCGTAGGTACCACAGATTTATTAATAGACTCTGTGCCCGTACTATAATAATATACTTCTATGCCTATAATCCGTTTCATAATGAGATCCATTATGATACAGATTTTTCATAACGATACAGATTTTTAACCAATAGGAACCCACAAAGACCTTAGTAACACAGGAGACAAAATACTTCATTGATAACGTGCTTTCAAACACGAGCCAACATTACTTGTAAACAAGTAATGTGTAAGAGAGAGAAAGACGTATCCTTGTCGCCTTCAAGTTGCTCATTGGCAACGTTGTAATCTCCAGTATGCGTTCTGCAGCCAGTGGCGTACTGATCGCTGACTGCTTTTGAACTATGTATACAATACATAATATATAATTAATAGCATACATTAAAAAGCCAACGTGCAGAGAATTTAACCGCTCTTCAACTTATTTTGAAACTGAAATTTAGTCGATATTTAATTGGAATTAGTTTTTCAGTAAAATAATTTAAATATATTAATATGTATAAGGTATTCGCTAAGAAATTCTGTTAATCTTTCTTTGTAGTAGGTATTTCTTGATATAGCTGAAAAACCTTCATTTCGTATATCGAAAAAACGATACTTAAATTAATATATTTATGTATAATTTGAAGATAATCTAATTTTAAAATCATTTTATGCATTACAAATAGGAAGTCAGGAAATAAAAAAAGGCACATTATTCTCAATAGTTTATTTTTAGCTATATATATTAAATTAAACACAGTGATAATAAATAATAATTATCTACTATGAACACAAATTAATTATGTTTTTGCAGACTTTATGCAGTTTCTGTATAGCTTTTTAATAAGTATGAAGTCTATTTGATTGCGAATAATTCTTTCAGGGGTATGGACCCTAGAGGTCCACGTATAGAGCCTTCTATTTGGAAGTTTAAAAAAGGTGTTTGAGACAATGAAATCATGTTCCTGGCAGAACTGAACTAGCCGGTCTCCTCTATCGTTTGCTGTACCTAATCCCCTAAGCCCCTGGTAAATTATACTAAAAAAAGAGCTTTTTATGAACAAATATCAAAATTTCATAACGGTAAAATGTAAATCTGAATAATGTACCAAATATACCAACATTTAGCTTCAGCCCCTTTATATCACCCACTTCTGAAACATGTTGGTGTAATACCTACCTCTTTTACTTCCAATTTTTACACTAGCTACAGGGGCTTCAATTATATCAGAATGGGATTCTCCTGCTTCTGATGCAGTTTCTGTCACAGAACTGGTTGAACCCTTGTTGGCTTCTAATGAAGCTGGCTCTGGAGGTGCCAGGAATAGATTTAACAATTATACTTTCAGACCTAAAATATGTATTAATTCAATATATCAAAATATTAAAAAGCCTTTCTAAAGGATACCTTTTGACTAGGGACCCCATATTAGCGGTTGAAACAGTGGACTCCATAATAGTTTTTTCTAAGAATAGCTGAGCAATCCTAAAAATGGATATAAATGCGGTTAATGCACATACCTACTTAGCTACTTTAATTTCATCCAAAAAATAATAATAACAGAACTTACTTAGGATATTCTTTCGGTATTGGAGGTGTTCCAAAAACAGATGAGTCCACAGACCTAATATCTGTGGTTGAGTCAGAGCTAGAAGAATATAAATTATTATTATAATATAATAAATATAATTATATTTTTTACCTAGTGGATGCATCATCCAAAAATAAAACACCTTCACACCGTCGAGGATTTGCACCCTTTCTAACAAATCTTGCTCCCTTAGATTTCGTTGCCAGATCCTCTGGGAAAAAATGATCCGAGCATAACCATGGATTTTTTGGCAAAAGTGGTCCTTTAGCAATGACAACTAAAGAAAACCAGAGTTTTCGTTTTTCCGGTTCCTAAGGAAACCTAATTTAAAAAATACAATATAAGTACCTAATGTAAAAAGGCTATAATCAGCCTTATACTCCAGAGCTAGGGAGGTTATATCCTACGTAGATTTACCACTTACTTCTTTAATGCTGCTTTGAATTACTAAGCGGTTACATTGTTGGGCGTAAATGAACCAACATTATTTTCAGAAAGTATCTGTTTGCTTTTGTTACTAATAATTTAATAGAAATAAAAATTCAAAATGTAACAAATTTATCATATCAAACAAACCCCGCCACTGTGTAAACTAACACCAAACACAAACAAATTTCCAAACATAACCACACTTACCTGTGAAAAGTTAAATCTGGAAATAAACTATCCACTTTTCCACAAACTACACAACCATTCGTGGTTCGCCATAGTTATTCAATAAATATTTAAAGTTTAAAAAAACACACACAAGAATATCGCAAAACAAGAAAATACTTCAAAAAACGATGAAAAGCGCTAATGACATGAGTGTTTCTCAACGTCAACGTCGCAAATTATAATTTCATTCATAACGCCGTGTTCTGTCGTACAAGAAGCGTAAAGTTGTAAACGATGTTGCCGTAGTACGCTTTTATTCTACTATGAGAATAATTCCTAAAATAAAATAATTATCCCGTTTTGAACAATTTAATCTTAAAATGAACTAATTTATAACCTAAGTATAGTAATAAAAAATTTTATTAACATCCTAGTTACAAATAATTATTTACATCGCTCATTTTTTGTTGTGACAAAAATTTAAAGATATTCCAAATACATTTGTAAGTCTGGCAATGCTTGTATTAGGATAAATAGAGGAAGGGACGATGTTTGCTAACCCTGAAAACGTAAACAATGTGGTCTCCTGTGTTATTAAGGTCTTTGGGAACCCATAATTTTTCACTCAAGCATGCTGTGCATTTGACGTTTGCCAATAGAAATATATTTATAGTTCTTCATTATTTCTCGGGTGTAGAAAAAATAGCGTATGCAACTCGCATGTAATTGTTATTAATACACTCGCATTATCCATACGAAACTCACCTTCGTTCGGTTCGTTTCGTATCCCGGTTAATGCTCGTGTATTAATAACCATCATTACATGATCGTTGCATAATATACTATTTCGAGGATATAACCATTTTGAAGTTCCCTGAGACAATTAAGACCATTTCCAGATGGAAGTCTGTGTGTCTGTATGTGTGTGTGTAAAAGCCCCAAGGTCACAAATAAACTGGTATGGGAATGCCAAAGAGAATTTAGGGCTTTGGCCGACCACAATAGGGTTAATCTAGTGTGGGTCCCGAAGCCGCCATTTTCTTATATTTCTTTTATAAATTTAGCCCACGAACAATTCATTCGTAGTTGGGAGAGCATTGAAGAGCGTGAAGCGCTGTGAAGTTTCATTAGAGTTTACTGTTTTTATAATTTATACACAGTGACACAAAAATCTAATGGTTTTGTTGTACTTATTTTATTAATATATAGTTCTATGTGGTGTGGTGTATGATCAAGACTGCATACGGACACTGAGAGGGATAACCTGGTTTACAGACGGGTCAAAAACCGAAAGTGGAAGTGGTGCAGGAATATATAGTGAGACAAGGAACACGAATCTAAGATTCTCACTGGGAAAAATCATATCCGTATTTCAAGCGGAAGTGTTTGCAATTCTGCAGTGTGCAAAACTAAACAGATTGAGGGCTTATACAAACAAGCGAATCAATATATGTTCAGAGAGCCAGGCGGCCTTAAGGGCTGTGAGAAGCCCCAAGGTTACAACTAAGCTGGTATGGGACTGCCAAACAGAACTTAGGGCCTTGGCGGACCACAATAGGGTTAATCTAGTGTGGGTACCGGGGCACTCGGGAATAGAAGGCAACGAAAGAGCGGATTGGCTTAGCATTTCTGATGAAATGTAGGGTTGTTACTCATCCGGCAAATAAAGTAAACGTTTTTATGGAAGGTATTCTTTAAATTCTAGTGTAGAAAACCACTTGCTCCATATAGTGGGTTTATCTTTCTGCTTGAGATCATTCAATCTCCCATAATGCATGCAGCTCTCTTTGTTCTCGACCTAAACTACTGACGACGCAACGTTCAAGAGCGCTCCGAATTCTAATTGGTGATTTTTCATTAGTGCCAACAGTTCTTCAATGTTAAGTTAATTCAAGGTGCTTGTTTAATCAGTGAGGCGGTTTATGCGATGTTAAACGATACTAGCATCACATATTGATGTTGCCAAAACAAATAGTTTGTAGTTAGGCTATCATATACATATTATAAACTTGTAATGACTCTGTAAGCAATTTATGAGAAGTTTTTCAAATCGTTTCCAACTATTTCTTAAAAATTAATGTATTGATACCTATTTTGGATCTCGCTGTAGAATTGTAGATATCATCTCTAATGATTTATCTCCGTCTCCAGATAGATAAACTCCTTGCCATTACAGCCCGACACTACATCTTTCCTCACAACCCTATTATCCCCCAGAGCAAATAATCCATTCCTCCTAGTTATTTATTTGCCTTAGCCGTTATAGATCCGACAAACATAAACTATTTCGTAAATTAGTCTGGTAATTACCAAAGACGTGGTCCAATTAATTTTAACGATAACTAATCGACTGCTATTTTGCCAAAATACACATCATAGAGTATGCATATTTTGTAAATGTTTTCGGAAATTCGAGGACTTAATATAATAACATTTGACTGATGACGCTCGTCTTTAACTGGCGTCTTGATATTCATTTTAGTATTTTCTATATTATTTAGTTGTTTACCCAAATTTCGCTAGATGCTGTTCCGTAACGTCAGCACCTAGAGGCAATAATTAGTTTCTTTCTCATCCAAATACAGTACTAGAAGCTCGCCAAAAACTTATCTCTGTTTTTATTACTTTCCGCACAGGGAAAGTATTGTGAACGCGATAAAAAAATTGAGATAAAGACGGATATAACCATTTTGAAGTTCCCTGAGACGATTAAAGCCATTTCCAGATGGAAAGACCGACTTCCATCTGGAAATGGCTTTAATCGTCTCAGGGAACTTCAAAATGGTTATATCCGTCTTTATCTCAAATTTTTTTATCGCGTTCACAATACTGTCCCTGTCTGTGTGTATGTATGTATGTATGTGTGTCTGGATGTATTCTTCCACGATAGCGCCAAAACGCTTTAACCAATTGAGCTAAATTTTGGTATATAAGTTTAGGGCACTCCTAGGATGAAGCCATTAGTTTTTAGTAGAATTCACTTAAGCCTCGTGATAGAGGTGGACACAACCTCTAAATTTTCAAATAGCAGTATTCTATTTTGAAATTCCTTGAGACGATTATGACCATTTCGAGATGGAAGTCTGTCTGTCTGTGTGTGTGTCTGTATGTATTCTTCCACGATAGCGCTTAAAAGCTAAATTTTGTGTTTAAAATTTCACCAGTTAGAAGTTATTAATACACGAGCATTAATAATTAATACAAATACCTATAATACAATAATTTGGTAAAGGGCTTGTGGCGTCATTGATAGAGCGCTAGCTTCATATGCGGAAGGTTATGGGTTCGGATCCCAGCTCTGGCAATATATTTTTTTTTAATTTGGGAATAATGTAGTTTGTTACGTTAGTACGAGTATATTGGAAATAATGAAAATAATACAATTATAATAATAATTGTTACTAAGCTTCTGTTTCGTTACGCAGAACATATATTTTTAATTATATTACTATATCTTGTCGGGAAAGTTTTGGGGCGACACAACCGATTTTTTAATGCTTTCGTGTATAGACCCAGAAGCCAATAAACGGTTATATAGGCACATGAGCAATCCGAATAGTTAGACTCATATTTGTTTACATTAGACATTTGTTAAATGAAATAGGTTATAAACTTAAATTGTTAATACATACTTTGTTGAATAATTTTTAAACTTATTGATTTAGGTATAGGATACCTTTGTACTGTTCCATTTGAGACAAGGAAGTTATTATAAATACACACACATAAACCAACTGAGAATCATTTTTGACGACAAAACTAACAACATGTAAAATGCCATATTTTTAGAAAAATCCTTCGTTCTGTTTTCCATAAATGTCTAACCTACCATTGACGGCGCGTGAATCACATAGTATTTTACAAAGTTACTAACGAAAGTATTAGTGCAATGCAATTCTCTACTATTTGTATTGACAATTTCCATTCAATAAACTCTGTATCTTTCCAGATGTTCTGACAACGGGCCCGGGGCCACCAGAATGCCATCTGACGACGACTATGGCAACAACAGAAACCGATCAAATGCATCCACAGCCTCCCCTACCAACACCAACAATGTCACAACGTTATCTGCCTGTTCTGCTGCTTGTAGTGTTGCAGGTGAAGACCATCATCAGCATCAATCGTCCACGGATACAATCTCACCTGAGCTCTATCATAGCACAGGCGCAGATTGTACACAGTCTGATCAACGAAGCACGTCGTACTTGTATGAACGGCCATTCGGTGCGGATCGGGCCGGTTCGGATCGGTTGCCTTCGGGCGAACGATATCAAGGTGTGTCGGAACGGTATCCGTTGGGGGAGCAGCCGCGAACGTCGATATCGGCCGAGCGGTTATTACCAAACGATGTCTTACAAGGGCAACATCAGCTTACACATGCGCAGGCCTTTCAAGCACAGGAAAGGTAAAAGCAACATTTTTCAAATTCTCGTGGTCTTCACAGATACTCTATATTTCTCTCAATAAAGCAATTTTAATAAATTACCAGCAAGAGTTTTCTATCACTGCCAAACTAAATTCACGTATTTTAGCGCAACACAGCTCATTTAAAACTGAAATAATCTGGACAAGGCAAGGCTACATGTTTGTAAACAGCAGACAAATTTTCCCTTCGGTAAATTTCGAACGCTCGAAGAAGGTTTATATTCAAAAGACATGTTGTTAATAATTGGGATGTTCATTACATATCATTCTTATTGTAGTTTGATTTGAAATTGTCAATAAAATTAGTTCTGACGTTTGTCATAATAAAATAGCTCATTGAAAATATTATATACTTCCAAGTTATTTTACATATACTCGTAATACCAAACTGAACGCTGTACGAGTATCTGTTTCAATAGGTTATGGGCCTATATTAACTAGAAAATAGTATCTAGTAATATTTAAAGTGTTAAAGGTAATTTGTGAACTGTAATTTAGTTTTTGAAAGTTCCTGTCAATTTCTCAAGAAAGAAAATATTAGTGTTTTAACTCTATGATTGGTTTCAATAAAATGGAGTTACCAAGAATAACGATAATTGATAAGCTAAGGACAATCCAATTGGATAGATTGGAAATTTCAAGTTAAAATACAATTACAAGCACATGATAATATGCAATGCTATCTTCTGATAGCATTGCATATTATACTTTAAGACTGCGGTGCACTCATTATTAATTGACGAACCCCAACAAAGAATATTAAAATTTTCTATCAAAGATTTCATTTCTTCGTCCATTGCAGCTTTCCATTCTTTAGAATTTTCTGAATTTAGAGCTTCTTGCACTGTTACGGGTTCATTTACAGAAGTAATAATAATGAGTGCACCGCAGTCTTAAAGTATTTATTAATAAGGCTATGATTAACAATACATTGTACAATGTTTTTCAAACGTGATTAACCTCACTTTCTGAATGTCTCTCATATCTCTTATCTTAAGGTTGCTACACACTATAATCTAAGGGTGAATACACAACACTCCCCCTTTCTACATTTTTAAAATATTTATATATGTACTTTAATCTTATCAGTTACAAATCTAGTTTGATTGGTTTTTTTTATAGTTCTTGCAGAACGTCTTACATTTTCCAAATTTTGAGGTGACAGTTTTGGAGTTTCAGAATTTATAGGGATCACTGGCATTGTTGAAAAGGATGAAGGAATGGATTCGACAGTGTTTTCAGCACAACTATTATTTTCGCACAAATCTTCATACCTTGGCAGAAACAATGGTCTGTTTGATATGAGCATTTGAGATGTTGAATTTGAACTCCTTGTTTTCATGTCGTCTACATGAATAATATACCCTTTTCCCTTACTTTCTACCAAATAAGTATAGTTACTGTTTCTATGGATAACTCTCCCGTCTACCCAAGATTCTTCTTCCCCTTTTTTGGTCTTTACGTAAACTAAGTCCCCATTATTGTAAGTTTTACCAGATATAAAGTCTTTAGATTTTCCGCGTTTTAATTGTTGTTTTAAAATAGTTAACCTAGTTCTTGGTTTTCTATTTAAAAACAATTCAGATGGTGTTTTACCCGTTGATGTTTGTGGAGTATTTCGATAAGCAAACAATATATTATCAATCTGTAGTTGTATCGGATCAGCCTTATGTTCTAGATTTAATTTACTCAATAACTTTTTTAAAATTTGCACAGTACGCTCAGCTGCCCCATTAGATTTGGGATGATATGGTGGACTTTTAATATGAGAAATGCCATTCATTTTATAGAACTTAGAAAATTCACTAGAAATAAACTGTGGTCCATTGTCTGAGACAATAATTTCAGGAAGACCGAAATTAGAAAATATAGTTCTTAATGCATTTATAGTTGAATCCGAAGTAGTTGATTGCATATAAATTATCTCTGCCCACTTGGAGTATGCATCAATTAATACTAGAAAATTTTTATCCTTTTTCATAGCAAAATCAATGTGGATACGTTCAAATATACGTGAACAACTTGGCCAATTTACCTCAGGTTCAGACTTTGAATTGCCTGATTTCTGACAAATATCACATTTTTTTATAAAATTCTCTAAATCATTATCGAAACAAGGCCACCACAGTAAACTACGAGCTAACATTTTACTTCTGACAATTCCGGGATGTTGTTCATGAAGTAAATTTAAAATTTGAAGCCTTAAATCTTTTGGAATTATTACGCGCCTTCCCCAAAGAATACAACCCTTATCTAAACTAATTTCATTTCTCCTAACCCAATATGAAGTTAGTGATTTATCAGTATTTGTAGTAGGCCAACCATTTAAGCAATATTCATAAACTTTTGACAAGACAATATCTTTAGAGGTATGATACGCTATATCAATAGAACAAAGCGGTTCTTCATTAACACAAGAAAAATAATTAATTTCAGCTTCAGATTCTTCTGTACAGGGTAATGGTAATCTGGATAATGCATCTGCGTGCGATATGGTTTTATCAGATTTATATTTAATATCATAATCATAAGAAGCTAACAATAATGACCAACGCTGAATTCGCGCCGCTGATAATGTTGGAATAGCTTTATTTGAATGGAAAATCGATTGGAGAGGCTGATGATCCGTATTTATAAGAAATTTCCGACCATACAAATATAAATGGAATTTCTTTATACCGAATATAATACTTAAAGCTTCCTTTTCTAATTGAGAATAACCTCTTTCAGCTTTATTTAAAGTACGCGAGGCAAAACAAATTGGACGTTCAATACCATCAATTTCATGAGACAAAACAGCTCCTACTCCGTATTGTGATGCATCGCATGTCAAGATCAAAGGTTTCGAAGGGTCATAATAAATCAAAACGTTACTTTCAACTAACAATTTTTTACATTTGTCAAAACATTGATCACATTCCTGTGTCCAAATCCATGGTTTATCTTTCTCTAGTAACTTGTGAAAAGGTCTCAAAACTGTTGATAATGTTGGTATGAATTTACCATAAAAGTTTAGTAAACCTAAAAATGATCTTAGTGTCGTTAAATCATGAGGTTTAGGTGCATTAACAATAGCATCAATTCCCTTCTTAGTAGGTTGAATACCTTGTTCTGAAATAGATACACCTAAATAATCAACTTTATTCTTAAAAAACTTGCATTTTCCAATGCTAACTTTTAAATTTGCTTTGCTTAACCTACCTAAAACTATTTCTACAGTATTTTTACATTGCTCAAAATCATCTCCCCAAATAAGAATATCATCGATATAACAAATTACGTTGTCAATTTTACTAAGTAATTTGTCCATTGTTGCCTGAAAAATAGCAGGTGCACTTTTAATACCATATGGCATCATTTTATAAGAGTATAAACCTTGATGAGTATTTATAGTTAGTAATTCTTGTGCCTGCTTGGATAATTCTAATTGTTGATATGCATTTTTCAAATCAATTAAAGCAAAAATTTTACCTTCCTTTAATACAGCCATTACATCATTAGGGTTGGGCAATGGATAATGTTCAGTTCTGGATACTGGATTAACAGAAATTTTATAGTACCCGCAAATTCTTACCTTCTTTTGATCATTACCACCGCGTTCAACAATAACTATTGGTGAAGCCCATTTACTATGGCTTACCTTTTGTATTATTCCACATTCCTCTAGACGATTTAGTTCTGCTGAAACCACTGGTCGTAAAGAATAAGGTATGGGACGTGCCTTACAAAACACAGGTGTCGGATTACCCTCTAGTACAATTTCTACCTTAAAATTACTAAATTTACCATTGTTGTTATCGAAAACTCTAAATTGTTTTGAATATTCATTAATTAATTTGTCGATTTCTCCAAAGTTAGCCTCATTAGTTGTGAGCTTATTTAAAATTTCAAATTTCAAGTTTAATTCACGCATCCAGTTTCTACCTAACAACATAGGTGCACGCATGCTTTTACTATCTACAACTAATAAGCTTAACTCTTTTCTCACGTTCTTATATTCTACTGGAACATAAATTTTTCCTATAACCAACAAATTTAACCCTGAAAATGTATACAGTTTAGTGTCAGAATTATATATCTCAAAATCTGCAAAATAGTCATTATAATGTTTATCACTTATTAAAGATACAGATGCCCCAGTGTCTACTTCCATATTAACATATTTTGAAGCCATTTTAAGCTTAATTAAAAAAGGATTTACACTTACATCATAGTCCATGGCATAAAATTGTTTTTCATCATTTACATTACCGTTATCTTCATCTCCCTCTGTTTCGTTGCTTTCTTCTTCAGTGTAATGTACCGATTTACCCGTGACCTTGCATATTCTCATCAAATGTCCTTTTTTTCCACACTTTTTGCATGAATAGTCCAGATATTTACACTTCCCTGGGTGATGTTTTCCACAACAGTTACAAACTTCCTTATTCTGCATCGATTTCTTTCTGTTTTCGTTATTATTTGTCCACTTACTAGTGTTGTCATGTCCATGTTTTTCTCTTCTCGCAAAATTCACTTCTTGTACTTGCATTTCTTTAGCTTCTTTCTCTACCAGCTCCAGGCTAACAGCTAACTTTAAGGCTTCATCAAACGTTCTGTTTTTAACCAATATTTCCCTTTGAATACGGTCATTTTTAAGCCCCGATACAAATCTGTCTCGCAGAGCCTCGTTGAGAAACGCACCAAAATTACAAGATATTGCCATTTTCTTCAGTTCAACAGCATATTCATTTACCGATTCTGACTCTTTTTGGTACCTTTTTGAGAACTGAAACCGTTCTACTATCTCTAATTTAGCTGGCTGAAAGTACGATAGTAACATTTGTTCAATTTCGATGAAACTCAATTCTTCCGGTTGTCTCGGCATAGCTAAGTTAGTCAGTATTTCATATACTTTAGACCCAATTAGTAATAAAAATATGTCTTTCTTTTTATCTTCTACAGTCCCATTAACCATAAAATACAATTTAAACCTTTAAATGTACGTCACAAATGATTCTTTAGAATAATCAAATTCTTTTATGCGGCCTATTTCACTCATTTTCAATTTCAACTCCTCGTCGCCAGTTTAATATTCTTTGTTGGGGTTCGTCAATTAATAATGAGTGCACCGCAGTCTTAAAGTATTTATTAATAAGGCTATGATTAACAATACATTGTACAATGTTTTTCAAACGTGATTAACCTCACTTTCTGAATGTCTCTCATATCTCTTATCTTAAGGTTGCTACACACTATAATCTAAGGGTGAATACACAACAAAAATGACACGTGGAAACTTGTTAATCTACCACCTGGCAAGTTATTTCCAATCGTTGGACTTTTAGAATCAAAGAAGATCATGATGGGAGTATTGCACGCTATAAAGCTAGATTGGTTGCAAAAGGTTACTCTCAAAGGAAAGGAATTGTTTTTGATAAAACTTTTTCACCTGAAGCACGATTTGACGCTATACGAACAACACTTTTAGCTGTTACAGCCTTCGAAAACTTCATTCTAAAATAGTTTGATGTTAAAACCGCTTTTTTATATCTATGGTTTTTTAAATGAAGAGATTTATATGAAACAGCCAGAAGGTTTTGAAAATGGTACTAATCAAGTCTGCAAGTTAAATAAAAGTTTATATGGGTTAAAACAAGCTGGAAGATGTTGGAATCAGCGTTTAATTGAATTTTTATCTAACCTTGGATTAATTCAGAGTACAGCTGATCCATGTCTATTTTTTAGAAGAAAGCCACACAAGTTAATTGTAGCTTTTTACGTTGATGATGGTTTAATAGCAAGTGTTGATGAGGGTGCCATAGAAGAATTTAAAATAAAACTGGAGTCAGAATTTCAGATATCCTATGGAGAAGTTACTAGTTTTCTTGGAATGCAAGTTCAGCAATTGAAACACGGAATTTTCATAAATCAAGAATCTTATGTAGATTGTATAGATAAATTTGGCATAAATGAAGCTTTACCAGTTGCAGTTCCAATAGAAAAATATAACATTCAAAATGCTGAATTAGATTGTTTTGAGGATAAAAGAAAGTTCCAGTCTGCATTTCTGTGGAACAGCCATATCTTGGCTCAGCTAGAAACAACGTTCAGTATCTCTGTCCACAACTGAAGCAGAATACATAGCAAGTAGCGAAGCAACAAAAGAATTGGTGTGGGTATCAAGACTGATTAAAGATATTCTAAGCAAGGAGTTGCCTCTACCTATCTTGAAGATGGACAACGCGAGTGCTATAAAATTAATTAGAAATCTAGAATTTCATAAATGATCGAAACATATTGAGGTTCGATATAATTTTGTTCGAGAGAAACTTCAGGTTGTACATGTTTCCAGTAATGATAATTTAGCAGACATCCTTACGAAACCGCTACCCAAGACCCGTCATCAAGTTTTAACGTTTCAAGTCGGGATAAGTTCAGTTTGAGGGGGAATGTTAATAATTGAGATGCTCATTACATATCATTCTTATTGTTGTTTGGTTTGAAATTGTCAATAAAATTAGTTCTGACATTTGTCATAATAAAATAGCTCATTGAAAATATTACTTCCAAGTTATTTTTCATATAATACCAAACTGAACGCTGTACGAGTATCTGTTTCAACACATCTCCGCTGTAACGCATCTGTTGTTTACTTAGGTAGCGATGAGTAGAGTTGGAATAGATTTTTTCTACGACTCTCTTTAAATGCCTTTATTATATGTTCAATCATGATTTGAAAATGTAGTACATTGTAATGCTGTTTATCATTTACCCGTGCGTAATAATATTTGCTGGTAATGACAAAAGTAGAGGTGGGCATTAGAAATCACCATAGCAACGCCGAAAATACAAACACCAAATTGACAGTTTTGGTATTTATAATTAATAATAATTTTAATTAAGTATTTCGCTAATTTCAAAACACTGAAACAGTGATAGTGAATATAGTTTAACACCACCTAGTAAATTATTAATAATTTATCGTATTTAGGCTTATACACTAACAGGGGTAAGTTTCGAAAAACAAATATTTTCCTAAAAATTATGTTAAATTTATTGAAAAGCATTAAAACAGTCGTAGAAAAAGTATAGTGTGAAACTCACATGAAATGACCATTTCCTACTCGTATAATTTGCAGCACTCGCCTGTGGCTCATGTTTTTGACACCCTGTGTATTTGTTTGGAGACATTTTTGAACGAAGTTTTTCCATGAAAGTCCACTTTTTTTTATTGTTCTATCAGCTATCAAAATTAACCCTCTATATTTTTTGTTAAAAAATATTATTTAGTACCTTCCTGTTCGGTCGTGTCCAAGATTTTTTTGGCTGTTTTTTGATTTGGGCTATCTGAAGAAGTGGCAGTATAAATCAAGTGATGTCTATATATGTTTTAATCGAACCCTACCGTCTCCACTGTTTCCTGATGGCCCGCACTATCTTGATTTTATTTTTAAAATTTCGGTTAACATTGTTGACCGCTAATAAGCTGCACCTAATAAAGTAAATATTTGTAACATGTAGAAATACATCAAATTAAAAATGTCACTAGTAAACAATAGACGCGTAAAATCGGCATGATCTTACTCCGTTCTTTACAAATATGGGTTATATTCTATTACTTTCCCGGCCCAGAGAATGTATTGTGAATGCGCTAAAAAAATTCAAATAAATATTATACTTATGTGACCATATTGATGCCCCCGAGACGAGTAAAACCATTTCCAGATGAAAGTCTATTTGTCTGTGGGACTGTATGTACTCTTCCACGATAGCGCCTAAATGCTTTAACTAATTGAGCTAAACCCTGTCATAGTGGTGCACACAACCCTCAAATTCTTAAATAGCTGTGGGGTCAAGAGGTAAATCATTTGAAAGCACTTTAGAGCAATATAGCTTACTTTTGAAATTTACCTTTATAGTTTTCGTGAAAATTGCGTTGAAAAGTTCCAAGTATCTAGTGCAGTGATCGGTGACTATAAGGCAGTTTCGTTTTTTATCTTCTACCGTCGTCGTCTGTAGCTCAGTGGAAAACGGCCTGCTAGCCTTGTTTTGCATGTGGAAGGTCATGGGTTCAATCCCTGCTCTTGCAAATTTTTTTATTTATAATTGTTGAACAAAGTAGTTAGGTAGGTAGTTGGGGTAGATTAGAATGTTATAATTATTATTTTTTCTTTTTTATTTCTATTTAAATTAGATAGACCGCGATAGCTCTTATTCACTCTAATCTTCAACGAAAACAGAGTTCAAGTCCGTGAAGATTTTCTCAAAATCAAAACAAACAAAACGTGTAAAATATGCCATGTCTTTTTACATACATTTAAATATTCAGCGCAGTGCAACATTGAATTTTGTTGAAGCTTCATTGAAGGGAAACATTTTTAATCCTCAATGTTTTCATTTTTCATGAAAGTAAAGTTATTATAAAAAGAAAAATATGTGTGTGATTTTCTTATGAAAATCTACTCGCCTAAACAATATACTAACTTTCTAGGTCCAAAATATGCTCTGCTGCCAGAATTTTTTTGAAAATTTCGCCATAAAAATATTTCAGCACATTTTCCTCAACAAACCCACACAATACACAATGTTTTTTACACATAGAATATGATTTTCCAACAAGTTTCATTTATTCAACCTATAATAAATATTAAAACATTGTTATATCTAAAAAAAAAACTCCTAACTTATACTTTATTTTATTTTAATACTATCACTTGAACTAAATCTGGCAAAATTGTTTTTCAATGACATAAGTTGTCAAATTTGTCGGTCGGCACTATCATGTCACCATGTAGGTTCTGAGCGTCTGCATTTAATGACATTTTTAAAAAACTATTTATGGTATTAGTACCAGTTGGTCTATGTTAACGTTAAGTGTTTGTAATCGTAAGCTTGCCAGTTCAAAGCGGGGTAATTATTATTATTATTTAAATTGTAGCCTGTCTGTCTGCTCGTATTGTTACCTGACATGTTTATTAAACTCTTTTTACCAGATATTTCATTAACTATACACTGTCATGATATGAATTTACGGTTATCGTATGGCGCGGAAACTTTGAAACATTTTTTTTGATATATATATATATACGTGCACATCTATCTTAGTGGGCTCCATACGTGGATAAGGCGCCCTGGCCTCCACCAGAACCACGTTATTTACGCGTGTATACATTGCATATTTGAATTCCCCGGAAAAAATAAACAAAGGCAACTTGAGAGGGGAAGAGATTTCGTAAAAAAAATATATACGAAAAAAGTATAGACTCAAGATAGAAACCGGGCTCCGCATATGACATGACAAACTGTCCTCCGGTGCATATAATTTGATATGTTATCTCGACCTAATGGTCACCGACGATGTTGCCACATCGAGGCATATTGTATATCTAAACAATATATGTAAATGTATCTTTATGGCCTCTACTTTGACTAGCCTCCGCTGTGTATATCATTTATATAAACGCAGGCACGTTTTAATCGCCTCCGTCTTTTTATAACTAAATTCCACTTCGTTATTGAACTTGTTTTGTTGAGGAGTTGTATATCAATTACTTACATTCATCTTATTGGGCTCCATTTTTTATAATGAACTTCGCGGTCGTTTTTTGACCTAAATTCCTCTTGATTGATTTTCTGGTTTTGCAGACGGGTTGTATATAAATAATGTTATGTGCATATAACTGATCAGCCTCTATTTTACATACAAAGAAAGTATTGTCTCCTTCGTTACTGGTAGACAAAAAATGATTAAAACCAAGAAATTTGAGAAAATTTATATTTGGAATTTCAACATTGAAATAACACGGTAACTAGTGAGATTCTTTTGCTGAATATTTTGTTCTTATAAGGTAGGTACTATATTATAAGGAATCCTTATTTATTCCTTTACCAGAGGCAACCAACATCAGAAGATCAGCGGAAACAGTGTTCATTTCTTTCGATCGAATAGTAAAAATTCAAATGTTTGCCTCTAGACAGTTTTCGACCTTCATGTATTCTTACCACATATCTACGTTGTGTTTACTTTTGGTACTTTTTTATTTTATTTATGCCTTCTGGTTTTAAAGTCACATTTATGGTTAATATTAGTACATCTAACAAAATTGATCCGAGGCTAGGCTTATGAGAGTCTTTATTAATATAAATTAATTTAAGTTAAAATGCCAGATATTAACCCTCCAGTAAATTTGAACTTATTTATTAAGTTTTTATCTAGTTAGGTATATTGATTAAAAAAAAACAGTATTTTTGTAATGAACCAAAACCCAAAGAAAAATAAATAAATAAGAACATTGTATGCAAGAACAGAACGAAATGAATGGATTAAAAATATGTATGGTGTAATTTTAAAAATTATTTTGAAAGAAATATAAAATATACTCTATACTATAAACAATAAAATAACGTTAAATAAAATAAATAACAAATTCAAGTTATAGATAAATAATAGCTACTTAAAAGAATAAAATAAGACATAATACAGTAGATATAATATATTTATGAAATGACTGTAAAACGCTTAATTACAAATTCCTCAACTAAAAATAAGCCGATCTAGCCGTTTTGCCCACAGGGCGCTAAAGTTCTTAAATTAATATCGTTTTTTCAGAATAATTACTTTCTAAACGCCTTTATCGATTTTCACTAATTTTGAAACTAACCGATTTTTTGTTAATGCCTAGATATTTAAAAATGGTGCGTGATTCATAAAGAAAAGTTTCTGTCTCCCGTAAAATTTGCGCTAGACATACAGTTTCTCTACAAAAAGATTATTTACAATACCTTGAAATTGATCAGTGCCTATTTATTCGACACGAAAAAATATATGTCGAAAGTTTTAATTCTGAACAATGTTTAAAATAATTGTTATGTTTGTTTACTAGGCAACAATAAAATAAATAATCTGACATAACGATAGTTTTTATTTCTTTTACGTAAATAATTATTTATTCTTTAAAATGGACCATTATTCTATCGCTGAGAAGGTCGACATGCTTCTGGTATATGGATTATATGAGAGAAATGGACGTATGAGTGTCAGAGTCTATCGTGAAAAATATCCAGAATTCCTATCGATCAAACTTTCACGAATATTAAGAAGTAAGTAACATAGAGAAAGGGGTAGTTTTCATGGAAATAATGTTAAGCCAGGACGCCAACTTACAATTAGGACTGCTGAGTTTGAAGAGGTAGTTTTAAACAGAATTGAAGATGATCCCAAGTAAAGTCGTATACGCTAGGGGTTTGGATTGGAGATTTCCAGAAGTACAATTAATAACATTCTACGAGAGCAGTTACTCCATCCGTATCATGTCTAACAGGTGCGAAATATTTTACCAAAGGACCCTGAAAGTCGGCTGACGTTTTACCATATCATCAAGCCAATGAGAATACCACACATTCGTGCTGAAATGTGGTTTGTGCACGACGGAGCGCCATCCTACTTTAGTACCAGCGTTCGCAGATTTTCAAATGAAACATATCCTAATAGATGGATCGGAAATGGGCCAGCAAGGTCACCCAACTTAACGCCTCTGGACTTTGGATATTTGGTATATTCGCCTAGATATTTTTAGTTGAGAAATTTGTGGTTAAGCGTTGTACAGTAATTTGATGGACACCCTGTATAATAGATAACTAAAGAAACAAACTAACAAATACTGTTTAAGTTACTCAAATTCGTTGGGTTTGTTAAAATGTTTCAAGTGGTATCTTAGTGGCATCTACTTTTTGTTAATAGCAAAATTTACATTTAGTGTATACAATCAGAACATATACACAACAAACTTACTAGCCTCCGCTGTGTATATTATTTATACAAACAGACGTTTTAATCGCCTCCGCTGTCATATTTTTATAACTAAATACGACTCCATTATTGCAATGGTTTTGTCGACGAGTTGTATATCAATGAATTATTTACATTCATCTTATTGGTCTCCATTTTTTACAATCTCTCGCTTTTTTTTATACTGAAATTCTTCTTCATTGATTTTATTATTCGCAGGCGCTTTGTATATAGAGAATTTATGTGCATTTAACTTACTGGCCTTTATTTTTACATAAAAAATAAAGTATTGGTTTCTTAGTTATTAGTAATTAAAAAAATGATTGAAAACAAGCAAATTTTAAATTTGGAATTTCAGCACAATATAAAATTAATATTCATATTCATATTACTCAATTAGTACAAATATTAAACATTGAAATAACACGGAAACTACTCGTATATTTTCCTCGGTGATAATTTTAGTTGACAATAATCTATTGTAAGGTAGGTAGGTACTCTATTATAAGGAATCCTTGTTTACTAGAGTCAACCAACATCGTGACAGAAGATCAACGGAAACAGTGGTCAGTTCATTCGGTCGAATTATAAAAGTTTAAATGGTTGACTCTAGACATTTTTCTAACTTCATGTGTTCTCTCTTACCATATGTTACATTTACGTGTTTACAGTATTTTTACTTTTGTTATTTTTTTATTTTATTCATGCCTTCTGGTTTTAAAGCCAAATAGTTACGGTTAACATTAGTACATCTTACAAAATTGACCCGAGACTTACTAAGTCCATTTCAGCTGCTTATGAGAGCCTTTATTAATATAACTTAATTTAAGTCAAAGTCATGTCAAAGTAACATAATATATTAAATCCTGCACACCTTTTAACGCAATTGCTCTTTCCTTAAAATTATTTTCAGAAGTAGTAGTAGTTTTAAACCGAAACAATATATTCAAAATTTTTGTATTATAGGAGTGATCAATTTGAAATTATTTATTTAGTTATAATAGATGTGGCATTGATTTTAAAAAAAGTATTTTTTGTAATGAACTCAAACCCAAAGAAAAATAAATAAATAAGAACAATATATGTAAGAACAGGATGAAATGAATGGATTAAAAATGTGCGAAAGAAACTATATTTGTTCGACTAAAATATGGCTATAAAGTTGTTGTCCCGGAAAAAATTGTGAGTCAAAGGATCCGAGAAAAGTACCAATTAAGAATTATCTATGATTATGGGAAATTATATTTCAAGACATAAAAGAAATTCGAAGTCACTCCCATAAAAAGAGAAATATATTATAAAATTTGGTTTATGAACAAAGTACTAATTTCGACCTTCGTAATTAGCTACTGTTAAGTAACAAATAGATTCTTGCGCCAAGCAAATTTTAAAATAAAACTGAAAAAACTATGTGTTTATTATTGGCCAACTAGTACGTGGAGCCCAGTGCAACTAGCGGACAAGTACGTGTGTTGCTATGACAGGTTGAGAAATCAAATATACTTTACAATACCTAAAATAAATAATTCTACCGACGAAATATACACATGAAGGTTTACGATATATGTTAGCTGGTATCATTAGCCACCAGTAACGTTGCCAAATTTAGGAGGCCAATATGTGTACTTACACGTGGAGCCCAGTGCAACTAGCGCACAAGTAAGTGTGTATATCTGTGTATGTCTAACGCGCCACGTGGTGGAATTTTTCCAAACCTGGTTGTATATCTGTATGTGTGTATACTACCCAGTGGCCTCCACCCTAAAATTTGCCAGATGGGTGGGTATACCCTGTAGACCTGAAAAAACACTATATACACGGGGGTACGTAGTGGCCTCCGAAAAAACGCAGTCGCCTCCGTTTTGGAGCCCAGTGCGCTTAGCGTATATATATTTTGGAGGCCACTTTAACGTTTTGCATATATATATATATATATATATATATATATATATATATATATATATATATATATATATATGTTACAGTCAAAACCCGGTTTTAGGTATAACGCGTTATTACTAGTTAAAACTAGTTTATACTGTATGCCTTTGTTGGAACTAGAATTTCCTAGTCATAACTAGGATTTACTGATATATTTGTACCAAAAATAGACAACACTAGTTTTAACATTGAACTTTAGCTAGAACTAGTTTTAGCTAGATAAACTCGTTTGGTTAAAATCAATCATTGTTGTTTGGGATTAAAACATTTCTATTGTTAAATACAATATTTATTAACAATATTATTGGTGATAAATATGTCATGTCACAGCTTGTGTAGTATGATAATTAAAAAACGAAAAATTTAAAAAAAAAGGGCCTTCTCCATTTTCTAAAGAAAAAAGACATTCCGCATTTTTAAAAAGAAAATGCATTCTGTAAAGTTTGCAATAAATTGTAGTGTGAATAAGTTATTTGTTTTTGCAAGACAAACTGTCGTGGCATTTCGAATTACACAAAATACCTTTTTTCTTACAAAAGCACCTTTTGGATATGCAAGATTTTTTGCACACACAGCGAACAAATCCTTGGCCTGTTCCTAGGGCTTCTGTCCTTGCAGCAGTTCTCAAAGTTAACTTCGTTTCAGGGACTTCTTCTACTAGCAAGAATTTTTCTTTTGTTACATTCCGACCTGAATATTTCATTAGAGGTTAAAAAACAAACAACATCTCATTTGCCAAAATGTTACACAAGTAATTTAAAACTGATAATTAACTAACAACTTTAAAAAAAGTGACATATTTTAAGCGCCTTGAAGCAATAAAAAACAAGGCAATGATATGCATCTTTAATTAAATTGAGAATAAAGCATACATGCATACCTGCAGTATAATTTGTCAATTATCCCATTTTTTCTTCCAATCTGATGCATACCATGTTCATCCTTTTGAAGTACCACTCCAATAATATTACGGAGGTCTGCTTTTGCTCTGTCGACATCCGGAATTGGTATAATTATATTATCACCGACTTCCACAGGAACGTGAATTGAATCTGAAGTCAATTTCATTCTTTTGGCTTGTTTTGCCAGGTTTTCATGAGCTTTTTGCCTGGCTGCTGTTATTTGGACCTGTCGATTAGTTACAGCATCTGAATATTCTTCACTAGGTGGATTTACGTGAGGCTGTGCACTGGTACTAGCTACAGCTTCTGAGTCTGTTGTAATAATTGCAGGCTGACCAGTGCTATCCACCATTTCCTGCTCTAGTGAGTCATCCAGTACTTCCATAGGATTCGATTTCTCTATTTCTTCATTTTTGTCACATTAATTCTATTTAATGCATCTTTGAGCTTATCTTCATCTCGAATTGCATTAATAACATCCAAAGGCAAACTTGAAGTCATAAGCCCTACTCGCGGTTCTGTACCAAACATTGCTTTATATGGCGATTGCTTAATACCAGAATGTAGTGCCCGATTCTCCATAAACTGTACAAAGCCTAGACCGTTTGACCAATTCGTAGTATTATTATCTAGCATCCACGAAGCCAACATCTTTTCAATGTCTTGATTGGCCCGTTCAACAGAACCTTGGCTCTGGCTATGCCTTGGTTTACCGTGAACCAGTTTACACTCGGGCCAAAATGAAGCCAGCTCGGTTATGACAGAATTAACAAACTCTCTGCCGTTATCTGAGTGTGAAATGCAAGGCGCACCAAATGTTAAAAATATATTGGCTAATTGATGTGCCACTTCCTCTGCTCTCTTGACAGAGCAAGTAACAACACAAATTTGGTGAAATGGTCCTGATACACCATGATAAACTTGAATCCACGATCTGCTTGAGTTTGCATGTCAATCAGATCGACCTGGCAGCGGCTGTTCATTTCTGAATGAAGTATAGGTTTAGAAACAAGCCCCCTCTTCTTCATACTCTTTCTACGCTGACAAGTTTCGCACATAGACAGAAAAATATTGATCATTTCTATTGTTATATTCGCATATTTTCTTGAAGTTTCACTTTTTAATCTGTCGCGACCGCCATGCCCAACGGCCACATGAGCTGCTTCAATAATATCAAAAATTTCGTCTACAAATAAATAGTACTTCATGGGTTCTTTTTTTGTCACTAATTTTCGTGCACCACAAATATTAATAACCTTAAATCGATTTAATCTTCTATATTGTTTCTGTGTCTTTTTCCCCGCTAATTGTGCTTCTTCAATTTCGTCCACTATTTTATAGTATGTTTCTTGTGTCATAATATTGAAGTGATTTTCTTTTTTTTTTTCTTGTTTCTCAATTTGTAATATTCTTTTTAAAAATTCCTCTTTCCATCGCGTTTCCTGTTTAAAATCAGCCATATTGTACGAGTCGATCTATAGTGTTTGTTTATTAGGGTTAACGGAAGACCAATGCTAGTGCTAGTACCGAAGTAACATTCAGAAATGAGATGAGACGTGCGCTAACCTGTCCCGAGTCGTTCGACCAATCAGAATCGTTCTAATACGTCACGAGTAAGTCGCGTCGCGCGTCGGTGGGAATAGTTTTGACTGAGATGTTTTGTAATAACGCGTTTTGACTAGTTAAAACGAGGTTTAACTGACACTTATTGCGGTCAGCAGTTAATTCTAGTTCCAACAAAAGCATACAGTGTAAACTAGTTTTAACTGGTAATAACGCGTTATACCTAAAAACGGGTTTTGACTGTAACATATATATATGCAAATAGCCAATTGTGCGAAATGTATAAAAAAAAAAAGATAAAATATTAGTATTTAACGTGGCGATGATAATGTAAACAAAACCGCAGACTTAACGAATATATTTAATTTGACGGGGATGCTCAAAATGTCAACTTTCTTAATTATTAATAGTGATGCACAAAATGTATCGATATATTCGATTCGGTATCTATTTCTCAGTCTATAACAAGCCTTTGCCAGATATTTTTAAGGTTGAACTATTGGCTCCAGGACAGCAACTGAGTCTGTTGGCCACTTGTTTTTGAATAAAGTAGGTAGTGGGGTTGGGTTAGGATGTTATTATTTTAGTTTTAAACTAAATAGTACAAACAATAATGGTGTATTTAGATTTTAAATCTTTGATGAAAACATTTCGTTATACAGGTGATATCATATTTTGTTAATTATTATAATGTACATCATCCAATGAACTCCACTATAAATTATTGAGGCGATTTCGATAGCTCGACCTTCTGGAAAGGTTTGTGGTGACACAACCGATTTTTATTTGTATTTTAGAAAATTATAAAAATGTGTAGCTCCCCATTATTACAGCTTAATGATGTTACAGATACATCACATATCACCGCTTGATGAAGAGCAAGAGCAAAATATTTATTTGATATGTTTTAACAGACTATATTCTGTTATAAACGTACTGGTTTGTTAAATGGGTTAGGTAATCCTTTTGTTCATTTTGAAAATAATAATCCGGGCATAAAAATGTTGCTATTACCCAAAATAAGAATTATTACGATACAAAACAAAAAATCTACATATAAAATAATATAATAGAGATTGATGAATAATAAAATCGCTGTGCGCCGATTTCAACTTTAACTCGATTGGAACAAAATAAAAACTAGAATTGGAATATATTCCTGTATATGTTCGTATATTTCAGGATATTGGATTAGGGAATGGACCAACCGACGAGCTCATATTATACAATATTATTCCAGCCCAAATAAAGTCAATATGTCAATAATATTTATGAAAGGGTTTATATTAAATAAAGTTTTCATTTTTATGTGTGACAGATCTATAGTTTGCAATGTATTTTCTATTTTTGTAAACGAATATCACGAAACAAGGTCCGACTACATTCTGAGTTTCTAATTGCCTTTCATAAAGAATTATTCCCAGTTCCAGTTTTTCCAAAGCTCCTGAGAGTTTTATGAAGGAACGAAATTTTATACGTTGACATTTTTATAAGACTTTGTATTTTCCTTAAAATTTATTTATCACTAATTCTTCAACATGATCAGTTAAAAAATATTAATCACCCTGCACTATTTATTTCAGATATTACAATGAAAGAGCGGCATCAGGATGTTCAAAATATAGTGAAAGGTACACACCAATTCAAAATATGGGCAGTCTGGAAAGGTATCATCATACGACATTGGACAGATACTCTAGGACTAGCACTCCAACTGAAAGGTTATATGAATCAACTAATTGATTTGTTCTTTTGAAAGATAATTCAATAATATTTTCTTAATTTAAAATGTAGGTATCATACAATGGCTACGGATAAGGATAGACATACGCCTGTCGAAAAATATAAAACCAGTACGATGGAAACGTCTAGTGGGAACAGCGATAGGCTCTCGTCTGCACAAAGTATTTGTTCTATTGAAAGGTAACTCTAGGAATAATATTAATCATCATACTACCGCAAAATCCACATGAGATTTACATGCAAATTAAGTCATAACTAATGTTTTCTTATTTTATATACAACCAAATTGGTAAGAAATCTTGTCATAGACTGTACTCGACAACAAAAGTTTATTGTTTGAACAAAACCCGTTTATGATATCGAAGTGAAAATAGGACTAATCGCATAATACGCTGTTATTAGGTAATGTAATATTCAATACATCTATGCAAATTAACGAGTTTTACCAACATCTATACCAAATGACCTAGTTTTTACCCTCCAAAAATTTTCAACGCCCGGCGCCCATATGCTTTTGCAGACTTTTATTCAGCCTTCACATACACATTTTATGATAATGTCGAAGAACAAAAAAACTTACGTAGAATACAGTTTCACAAAGATATTATACAATAACAATTTTATCGCAAAATTAACGGATTTTTTTTAAGTAAAATGTTAGTAATATTTATAATTACGTTTCTTAACTGCGCTCGAGTTATCTGGGACAAGCTTGTTTGACCCTATCACATAGTTCTTTTCGGGTCTGGGCCTTTGAGCATACACTTTAGTTTTTATTGTCCCCCAAAGAAAGAAATCAAGCGGTGTTATATCTCAGGGCCTCGGCCGCCAATGAGTAAACTGGTCGTAATCCAACGATTAGGAAAATATTCATTTAACCTCTGTGTCCATTGATACCGTTATGGATAGGGGCTCCATCAAGTTGTAAGTGTAAATTGTAGCTGTAATAAAGAGGAAACTCATCAAGTGCATCGGTAAATTCAATTTGTAGAAATATAACAAGACTAGCAGCATCTATAAATTCCCATTAAAAAGTATGGCCCATTAATATTTTTATTTCATTCCATTTAAAATTCATTCGGTGGATTACATAATGGAAATTACTAAAACTTAACCTTTTTATAAATTTCTCTTCCGCTAATTTTGCATACTATACTCCTACATGGCGCATACCAAACAATAAACATATTCTATGTTACCACACATTTAAATCCATTTTGTAAATTTCTCGACAATTATGCATCATATTGTTGTTTGTTTTGTTTAAAAGAGCAATTTTCATTGCTAATATTCTTTCTGTGTCGAGTTTGTTTATAGGTATACAGATATTCTTTGTTATTTAATATTTTGCGTTTATTTCTAAGATAGTTTTTCAGCTGTATCAAGAAATACCTACTAGAAAGGAATCTTCAAAAGACTCTTCTCGAATACATTAGACAGCTCAATGTTTACTGAAAAACTCATTCCAATGAAATATCTACTAAATTTCAGTTTCAAAATAAGTTGAACAGGTTGGTTAAATTCGAATTCAAATAGCGCGCCAGGGAAAGTCTCTCTCCAAATGCTCCTTATGTTTTGGATCAAAGAGACATGCGAATTTTTCGACTTTTTCTATATAAAATGTCGTTCTTATAAACTCATTTTGCAATCCAACGTAAAAACCAACAAAATAATTAAACAAAAAAGGGGAAAACAAAAACGTAAACTTCTATTAAAGGCCAGTTAAGGCCATAACTTCTATGTTATTCGGCCAGTAAACATCTGTTACTTCTTCTAATTATATGGCCTTAACTTCTGGGGTATTCGGCCAGAGCAGGCGTTACCTCGACGGGTGCGTGTACTAGGAGAAAAAATTAAGTAGCAGTCCACAGCAAAGTGAATCTGGGTGAGATCCCATAACTTCTACTTGAGACAGAAATACAACTTTAGGGAGCAATCTTTTAGGAAAGCACATAAACATCTAACGCCTTCTACAGAAAGAAAATCAATATGCAAGATGGATGAACATAAACATAAAAGTAAATAATTGAACTTTCACAGAATAATGTTTTAACGCAAGGTTCTCGGCCGTACTCGTCGGCGTTCGGAAAAGTCAATGCGGGAAATTCACTCATAGGAGAGACATCATAATAATAATATGTTCATAATTTATATCATGAAGTTAATGAATATTATGAAGAAAAATAATTTTGTGGCATAGCGGGCAAAATTACTAGTTTTACCGACAGAAGAGATTTTTCGGACACTAATTCCTTTTATAATTTTTGTAATAGATGTAATACCTATACGAGTTTATTGAAAAATAGTAAATACCTAACAGGTACAGTGAGCCGTTGAATATAATGTACATGAATCTTTGATATAGGGTATTAAATTCCAATTATTAAGTATATATGTAATATGCGATTATGTCAGTATTTTTAATTTTCTCGCAATAACATGTATCCGACCGCCGACAACTATAGCCGAGGCTGTCGCTATGCTAACTACCTACAACATTCAAAGTTATGACTATGACAATTCATACGACTTGTAAACTAAACGTTGTATAAGTATAAACGATACCATTATTTGACATAATGTATTTTAACTAGTTGTTATTGTGACTATAACGATACACTAATCATATTCTTATGTTTATTCGTTGGCTAACCAAGCCCCTAATAATTTTGTCGGATTTTTCTTTTCATTGTTCATTGTACTGATAGGCTGTCTTTGGTTAGCGGACTAAATAAAAGCAATATCTTCTCAAAAATATAACGTTTGGCACCTTGATGATAAGTTTAAGAGGAAGTTCCACGAAAGTATAGGTACTAGTTATGTCAATTCATTTGGTGATCTTATACATGTAATACAACTGTGCAAGTCCGAATGTGAGTATGAGAAGACGATAAAATGTCGTGAGGGTAATCATTGGGGAACCAGTGAGTTTTTACAGCTAATTAAAGAACGTGACAGGCTATTTAAAAGAAAACGTATGGAAAACCGAAGGGAGGTGGATTACCTACAGTAGAAAAATATTCATTTATTCTATTTACAATTTCAAGCGGTTCCGATACTAAATTTTTATCAATTTTTAGTTCTGTTATACTAGTATATAAGTGAGATATGTTTTTGGCGACATCTAGCGTGAACAGGCAATATGCCTTCACAAACGATGGCCGGACAAGAAGTAACAACTCCATTATATCCTATTGCCAACACTAGATGCGCCCGAATCCCCTAGCAGGGAGGCTTTATTTAAGAATTGCTTGTTACATAAAGCAACAAGACTTTAAGTTATGTTGGAAATTTGTGTCACACTACCGTGCTTTCACTTTCACTGATGAGTCGTGGATCGACGAAACGGCCGTCTGGTGAAAGCACGGTAGTGTGAAACAAATTTCCAACATAACTTAAAGTCTTGTTGCTTTATGTAACAAGCAATTCTTAAATAAAGCCTCGCTGCTAGGGGAATCGGGCGCATCTAGTGTTGGCAATAGGATATAATGGAGTTGTTACTTCTTGTCCGGCCATCGTTTGTGAAGTGTGTTTCACCCGGCATATTGCCTGTTCACGCTAGATGTCGCCAAAAACATCTCTCACTTATCTACTAGCAAAGATTAATCTACACAATAGATAGTCAGCCCAATGCATTAAAATGAGAACATCTCTAAGTATGCCAGCCACTACGTGGCGTAGACTAGCGTGTAAAGCATAGAGCAGTATTGTCACAGCCAGAAACCGTTTTGTAGTTTATTAATATCAGAAACAAAACGCAACGTATAACAATTATTTACATCATTTGCAACAGTTATGCACCGACAATGCTGTATTGTCAGAGAGAGAGATTGATGAAATTCTGTATTAATCTGGAGGGGATACGTAGGGAGGGTAGAAAAAAAAACAAGCGAATGTGGTGTGTGTCGTGCTGTTGCCGATTCGTCGGTAAAAGAAACACACAGGGTGATTTATTACAAGTACAGTATTGAAATAAAAGCCTTATCTCTATGAATTAAATTTAATATAATAATATTTAATCCATGTCATACATGTTTCAAGACTAGACCAGTCCCATGATCAGTGGCGAACAATCATTAAATGAAAAGCTTTTAGATAGAAACATACTTCTGGCTCCATTGTAATAATTTGTTGATGTATATAAAAAAATCTAAATATCTAAAAGCTAAAAGCTTTTGATTTAATTATTGCTCGCCACTGTTTATGGGACTGGTCTAGTCTTGAAACATGTTGTATGGCATGGATTAATGATTATTAGGTATATTAAATTTATTTCGTGGATATTAGACTTTTATACCAATACCGAAATCAAGTAGGTATTAATGTACATTATTCTTTGTCAAAATTATAACTCCACTTAAGAATTGACTAGATACTTTTTCAATTTATTACATATATTTTAAATATTTCACGTAGACAATGTGGCAAAGATGTAACAAGATTGTTGTAGATCTTATAATACCTATAATAAAAAAATTATCAGTGCTACCTATATTATATTAGGTATATACATATTATGGTTGTTTTCATACCTACTGATTTTGTTTTGAAGAGAATTACCTAATATATTAAATTAAATTTAATCTTTGGCTGCGTAGTTATTTTTTTTGTGAATATTTTTTAACTTATTTTGTGTTTTTCTAATTTTAGACTAATTATATTATTTTGTGTTGTGTTTTTTTTTTATTTGAGAAACTTCCTAGTTAGTGACTAAATAATTTTTGTGTTTTGTGAAAATGGAAAGAAACAATTCGAAATTAAGTCGTAACCAATGTGCTTTTCGAAATTGTAACAACAGTTACAGAAACAATCGAGAGGTACATTTCTTTCGATTTCCTAAAGAAGAAGATCGATGCAGAAAATGGGTTATAAATTCAGGTATAAGTTCCACTTTATAGGTTTAGGTACTTAAATTTTACTTCTTTTTAATGTTTCTTCGGGTAAATAATAAGTTCGGTAGGAATAGGGCTTTGGGTATCAAACAAAAAAGATAGAAAATAGAAATTTGACATAGGGGTAGTTCTAAGCATTTACAAGTTTGTGACGTGTAGCGATTTTCGATGCCGCCCCCGGAGGTATACATGAGGGCGGCGCAATGCCGTTTTAAATATCTCATTTCGCTTTCTTGGAAAATAAAAAATTATAACTGATAACTGACACTTAGTACTTAACCCATTAATCCCCAACGTTGCGTAAACGAAACATTTTTTAAATTTTTTTTTCCAATGTGCCAGTAAAAAAAATACTTTTTTGTTGCTACAATTTTTTCAAAATACAACAAAGACTTTACGTTTTAAGAAATATGTCGACAGAGTTAAGATATTTATTTTGTGCGAATTTATGAACTCGCAACATTTTGAGATTTATCATTTCATATATTCGTCAATCTATTTGTCTGACACAGAAACGGATGAGATATTTCAAATTATGGATTTAGATTCCCATGATCTTTAGTAAAAAGGGCGTTATATGATATTTTACAAAACATGTATAGTTTTTGCATATCGGATCATTTTTCCTAATGTTGCGTATACGCAACGTTGGGAATTCCGGTAAGAAGGCGCCATAATGTCGCGCCCTTCGCTGACCCACAATTAGGTAGCATTTATTTTGTTTCTTATATAATTTGTGTGTGATTCTTCTTAGTGAGTGTCAACAAAGATACTAAGTTATAATTATTGTGATTTAAAATTATATTATATATAAAATACATTTCGTTTATCGCTTAAGGTAAATCTTTTAAAACCTACAAATATTTCATCGAATTGTGAAGACGATGAAGAAAGTACTACTCGTATATGTCCGTCATCTGATGTGATGGCTCCGTTTCAGCTTGCACAAGTTGAAGTCCGTACTATGCCAGATACATCATCACCGGCACCTTCTAGTATTTCAGTGAGTTGTGGCTCTGAAGTACCAAAAAGAACAAAAGTTACTTTACAGGATTGTTCTGACACTTACTTTGCAGGCTATTTAATCAATAAAACATTAAATAAATTTAATAATTGCACAAATTGTGCAACTCACCTAATTGATGCGTCAAACATACTTGGGGATAAAAATCAATTATTAATTTTAAACAAGACATATCGTAATGTGTCAACTGGCTTGAAAAAACCAGTCCCTCGGTTAGTAGTTTTTGTGAAAATATGTTTAGTTTACATACATAAAGTTTTAAATAATAGTCCACACAGAAATAATCTTTCTCAATATATAAAAGAAAAAATTTTAAGAAATTTTATTGCGATATTTCCCCCAGCATGTGAACATCATACCGCATATTTTATTGATTTAATGATTCGGACAAAAATATATAAGGAATGTATATGGAGAACATCTTTTTCAAAAAAAACTATTAGAAGAAAACGAAAGGTAGATATTCTACAAAATTTGTAATATTTCTGCATTTTGTTTTTAAATTCATTTTTTGTCTTTAACGATCAATACATCTTTTAATGATATTTAGCATTCTCTAAATATTTACAAACGAGTCTTTGTGTTTTTTTCAATTTAGAGTAATATGTATTTTGAACTTTCCGATGGAAATTATTGGTTACTTCCCGGACCCAGGGAAAGTATTTCTAAAATATATGACCCGCGTAACGAAACAGAAATTTAATTTATTCCAATAAACTAACTACTTTATTCAAAAATTAGAAATTAAAAAAATAGGTCTAGGCAAGTGTCAAAACAAAACACTCCAAAATGTATGGGGAATCTAAAAATATAATAATATAGATAAAATTGGTATCAACTTCCGGTATTACCGGACGTCGCACAATTATAACAATATTTTATAGACTGATAATTAGATGACTAACTAACATTTTGAAAACAATTTTTTCCAAAACTTCTAATGTACCAACGACCAGTAATCACCCTATCTGTCCTATGTAAAATAAAAATTTGTCGTTTATTATTTAAACTATCTGTGTTATCCAATAAATTATTCTTACTGAAAAATTTTTCTTATAATATTTTGGCTATACTTATAGCCTGCAAAATAATTGTCAGCACGCAGTCTTACAAAGTAATCTTAAAAGAATGAGGTTGAATCTCTAAATGTTTCGCACTAAAACTACTACTGCAGTAGGAGTTGAATTTGAGGTTGCAATAATTGATCTGAGTGTTATGAGGTCATTGCTGCTTCACAATTGGAAGATGATAGTGGTTTTAAAAGATTTGCTACTCTTCAAGATAATCGAAATGGTGATCTGAAATGTATAGCAGTTGGATTACCATTGTATCCATCTCTAATATATATAATATATGTAAACTTATTTTCGATTGGATATTGGTTAAGTCATTAAAATTTGTAGCCCAATTTTTCTTAATCCTCATACAAACACAAAATTGATTCCATCTTCCATTTTTTTTAGTAGATTTTCGAAGTAATTGCACAAGTGCATCAAAATTACCGATAATTTTACATGACAGCGTTTGAATGTAGTTTTTCCAAGACAACACGCTCGAATGCAAAATTATCTGGTTATTTTGATGCACGAGTGTAATTCGGGGGAATATTTCCCGAATACTGTCGCCACACGTATTGTCTGTTGTGTTTGGTGTTCTTTGGTTCGCTTTCCATCACTTTATTTTCTATAATTCCCAATGAATCACATCCGAATCGAGACATTTTTAAAAATATTTTTTGACTTTACTTGTCAAACTGATTTTATTATTAATTATCATGGATTCACAATGAGATTACCGTGGATACGTAAACAATGCAATCAAAGATTAATCTTTGATGCAATTATCGCAGTGCTCTTTCGGTTTCTACAGTGCAGTTACCGCTGTAATCAATCGATAATTGCACTGCTCTCATAGGATTTTTTACACATGAGGGAAATATTCAAAAAAATCAGTTGTGTCGCCCCAAAACTTTCTCGACAAGATATAATGTAATCAAAAATATAGGCATGACCTGCGTAACGAAACAGAATTTTAATAATTATTATTATTATAATTGTATTATATTAATTATTTCCAATAAACTAATGTAACAAACTAACTACTTTATTAAAAAATTAGAAAACAAAATATTGGCAGAACTGGGACTCGAACCCATGACGGTGCCTAATAATAATAATAATAAGGTACACACAGCTTAAAGTAGGAACCGTTACTTGCCGAGTTTTATTTAGAGGCAACTTTCTGCAAAAGTGTTCACTTTAGACCCATAAAATGATATTACTTTTATAAGGAAAAAATTTACAGGGAATAGAACATACGAAAGGATTTTTGCTATATAATTCTTTACTATTTAGGGTATCAAATAAATTATTGATAAATTCCACGTAATTTGCTGTGTCTGATGCAGTTTCCGATTCGAACTCGGAGTATAAAGTGTGGAAACCCCTGTATATCCGAAAATAATCGTTATTTTGAAAAAATGTTTAAAGAAAAGTTATTGGGTATAATTTCTGGCACAACCTCCTGATGTTCAATTTTTTATAGCGTTAACAGCTTTGTTGCTATGGCAACCAACTTTGTTTTTTTAAATGACATGGTATATTTTTCTTTTCATTTTTAGGTAGACAATTTATTTCTGGATACGACGATCTTAAATTTTTATAGGGTTACATTGGAAAATAATTGAGGAAAACTGTTTTATAAAACAATCATGTTCTTCGTTTACAGTTCATTAAAACTAAATTTTTATAAGACTTGCCATGGAAAACATTGTAGCTGTCAATTGAAAATACTTGTAAAATAAAATACGAACAAATAAAAATTTAATTCAAAAAACCATTAGAAAGAAAATGGAATCCAACAACCTAATATTAAAAACTAGTCCAACATATGTTGAAAATGTTGTCCGTTGATATTTGCGCACAATTGGAGTCTCCTTTCAAATGAATTTCTTACTTTTACTGACATGACAGGTAATATTCTTCTAGATTCTCCAATAACTTTATACCTATTCTGTTTTTAATAATTTCACCACAGATCTTTGAGAAATATCGAAATTATTATCGGAGTCAAAAAAATTTATTAACAAAATTTATATGTTTTTTATGTTATTCGGTAATGAAAAATATATGTTTCCATTAAGAAAAAAACGAGTTGACCTTGAGATAACCTTGAAACGGTTGACAAACTCGCCAATGGGTGCCACCATTGTTTTTCCCCCACAATAGCAAACATCTTTTATTTGAACTTGTATAACATGTATAATATGTAATTTAAATCCATTGATATGCTCTTTGTACAATATATTTTTGAAGAGTTAACATGAAAACATGGCTTTTCCACTGATACACCCAAGTTTTTAAGGCTGATTGGTTTTTCATTGATCGCATATAATAGCAACCATTTTTAATCCGCATTCTATAAGAATTTTTATAGCCGCCTCTAAAATATACTTTAAATAAACATGATTAATAGTAATGAATTGCTTGCTACATAATGTAACAAGACAATAAGTTATGTTGGAAATTTGTTTCACACTACCATGCTTTCACCAGACGGGCAGTTTCGTTGATTCACAATTCATCAGTGGTGATCGGCAGGCAGTGTGACCCAAATATTCAACATTTACGAAGAGCTTATACTAGCATGAGAGATGAATGACATATCATAATTACAGGTAGTGTAAGCTCTTTGTAAATGTTGGAAATTTCGGTCACACTGGGTTGTGGATCAACGAAACTGCCCGCCTGATGAAAGTGTGGTAGTGTGAAACAAATTTCCAACATAACTTAAAAAGTCATGTATGTATGTAACAAGCCATTCATTAATAAAGCTTCCCGTCAGGGAATATCTTGTGTTGGCAATAGGATATAATCAGTTGTTACTTCTCGTCCGGCCATCGTCTATCAACTTTCTCTCACCGGGCATATTGCCTGCTCACACTAGATGTCTGCGTAAAATTAAATGTATCCGTTTGGTGGGTAGTTTTGATTACAATAAGTCGGTGCCAAGCCCAAGCTCGAAACAAAATAAATCTATATTTACCTACTACCTATTTGGCTTGGTACCGACTATTATGTGCATTGTTGTCTTTTGAATGATATTTGTATTTTGTTATTTTTCGTATTTTTTATTAGTTCTTTTGACAGCTCTGGTGTCATCAATACACCTGTATCCCGAATTGCACCAAATTGCGATGCTATTGAACAAGCATATAATCCTAAATATAATATTATTTTTGAACTTTGAATGTACATATGAAATTTGTATCTTAAAATTAGTCAAAGAATCACCCTTTAAAGTTTGTACAAGTACTTATGCAACACCCTGTATACATAGATACTTTGATTTGCAATTTGCAAATCTGTTAAACTAGGTAATGCTGTTTTTTTTTATTTACTTTCAAATATGGTGTTATGTAATTGTATTCAAATTAAATGTTTGGGGATGATATTTACGAGTTTTATTTTTTTATATAGAGAAACTGTTATTGAGTTTTTAAGGATCAATCTGAAGCAGACGATTGTACTTGTTAAAACATGAAAAAAGTTATTGTCGTGATACTTTTAACACCCTGTTGGTGGGTTTTTAAAGCTTTTTACGAAACGTGTTAACAATACAATCTACATAAATCGTTATTTTTTTAAAGTTTTATGATCATTGCACAAAAACCAATATTAGGGAGACTGTAAGTTTTTTTTCAATTCGGCGTTGCAGAATTTGAACCTAATTGTGATAATTGTGTTATTTTACTAGTATAGATATTTTTGAGTAAATTAATTCGGTTATAATCGATGAGTAGAATCTTTGGAGTAAAATACATTTCACAAAAACCCTGAACCATGTTTCTCAATAGATTTAAATTTTCATTAAAAACAGATTAAAAATTCTAATTTTTTACATCCTGCATTTCGAAACCGTATTTTTTTAAATAATTATTGTCATGCTGGAAATTTCAAACCTTATTTACTTCAGCAACTTGTAAAAAGCACAGCCTTTTTAATATTAACATTTCTTAAAATCGATAATACGCGATAACGATGACTTTCTATCAATATCACAGAAGGATACATTTATTACGTATATAATTTGTTAGATTTTACATCTCCGAATTGAAACACACGCAAAAAATGTGCATAAAAAAGTTAGGGTAGCATTTCACGCCTGTATGAGTCTGAGATTTATTTTTTCATAATGTTAACAAGTTGAATCTGCTGTTTGAGTTTGATCCTTAAAACTGAATCAGATAATAAGCGGAAGTCCTATCTATAACGCCAAATTTCGTTAATTTAAATATAACTTTTTGATGCATCCTTATATCCGAAATTTAAAATTAAATGACTAAAATAATATTATTTTAGTCATTTAAAATTATTGTCTAAAACATTTAATGAACCAGCCCTGTATATTTATACTATTATAGTAATTTCTTTTATTTTCGTCCATACACATTAATCTTTGCGTAGATAGGTGTACGTATACCATATAATTTTATATTAACCGACAAAAAACACTGCTGCACAGTAGTACATATATGATACCTATAATATAAAAACAAACTCCCACCTCGTAGGGGAAAGTATACTCGTCCTTGTCTAACATTGCCCATATGATTATTTTATTTCAACACAATACATATAACACCATCTACAATTTCCATAATTTCCATGGTTACATGTTTTTCTAATAGATGTAGCTCGTGTCGAGACAGTTTCAATTTTTGTTTTCTTTCCCATATACGCTGACTATCTATTGTGTAGATTAATCTTTGCTACTAGTATAACAGAACTAAAAATTGATAAAAATTTAGTATCGGAACCGCTTGAAATTGTAAATAGAATAAATGAATATTTTTCTACTGTAGGTAAAAATATTGTGGAAGACATTAATTTAGAAGCAACAAATCTTTTACTTAATAATCCAAATTTTTTGAAATTTAATGAAATATATTGTCCTAACAGTTTCTTTCTTAATTTGACAAATGACATTGAACTTAAAAATATTTTATAAAATCTAAGCAAAAACTCAGCTCCTGGGCATGACCAAATTACAGTTTATAATCTTATTAATCTGGAAAATGATATTTTGGAAGTGCTTACTAGGCTAATAAATAATGTTTTGATCTCAGGCAATTTTCCAGAAGAACTAAAAGTAAGTAGGATTAGTCCCATTTTTAAAGCGGGAGCGAAGGATGAAATGGGAAATTATCGGCCCATAAGCGTTCTAAGTGTATTTTCTAAGATTATTGAAAAAGTTATTAAAAAAAGAATGCTTGAATTCATTGGCAAATACATAAATTTGGATGAATATCATCGAGAAAAGTAATACTCTAAGTGCGACAATGGATTTACTAAATCAAATTTCAGTTGAATTAGATAATAGAAACATCGTTATTGCGGTTTTTGTGGATCTGCGGAAGGCTTTCGATGTGTTTAGTTGCGATGTATTGTTGGCTAAGTTGAGAGAGGCATGGGTTTTCGGGGGACTATCTTCAGACTCATTGAGTCGTACTTGAGGGGTAGAATACAATACGTGAGCATTGGCAGTGTGGTCAGCGGGGTCACAACGAATGCTTTTGGAATTCCCCAGGGTTCTGTTTTGGGCCCATTGCTTTATTCATTATATATTCTATCTTTAAAAAATGCTGGTCTCAGTGCCAGATATTTCACCTTTGCTGACGACACTGTCCTGTTGAATAGCCATGCTAATTTAGATTATCTTGAACAACTAGTAAATGGGGATCTTGTCAGGTATTACAGTTGGTTACTGCAAAATAACTTAAATATAAACTTAACCAAAACTAAGTATATATTATACAAACAAAAAAATCGAACTATAAGCGAGCCTCTCATACAAATAAAGAATAGTATTATTAAAAGAGTAGACAAAATCAAATATCTAGGGTTGATTATAGATGAGAATCTTAACTAGAAAGATATATAAGCGATAAATTGTTGCCTATGATGTCGGCAATGTATATCGATGTAAAAGTTATTTAACTCAAAGTAAAAGGGATATCTACAACGCATACTTCTTAAGTCGCATAAGATACCCAATTCCAGTGTGGGGCACCTGTGGTGTTGCAGAATGTAATAGGATTCAGGTTATACAAAACAAACTTTTAAAAATCATGTTTGGATATAGTAGGTTTACGCACACGGTTGATCTGCACAAGGGGTTGGGTGTCTTTAATTTGAAACAAATAAAAAATTTAGAACAGTGTAAGTATATGTATGATGTCATTAGAAAAAACCAGAAATGTAACACTCCTTTTATATTTTCGAACGAGGTACATCATCATTTCACAAGAACCTCTCATAATATTCGTCAGGCTAATATAAGAACAAATAAGAGTTTGCATAATCCAATTTACGAGGCGGCACGGGCGTTCAATTTATTGCCGGAATTATTAAGGCAAGCTCCTAGTAAAGCTAAATTTAAAGAAATATATGTTGAGATGCACCTTGAGCTGAGTTCACCTTAGAGTCTAGAACCATGCATTGTGTTGTATCTGTCTATATTTTGTCCCAACTTTCGGTTTGTTTTTCTTTTTGTTTTTCTATTGAAGGATTAAATTACATTATTGTTTTTCTTATGAAGTTCGTAGCGTATGGTATTATTAGTTGTATCCTTGGTACCAGTGTTTTTAGCACTGTTTAGAGGACTCAAAATGTATTGTAATAATTTTGTTAGAAAGAATAAATAATTTGTTTTCAAAAAAAAAAAAAATGTTCAGCACATCCTCTTCTAACTCTACCGTTCTGGCTGCCCTTGGCCTTCCTGTTCCACCACCTCGTTCTAGTGTGCCTGTTTGAAGAAGGCGTTGATGAATGCAATCGAAAATTTTTCTATCAGGAGCCATACGCTGAAGAAATCTTTCAGTGTACAACCGCTGAGCTTCTAATGCTTTGTCATCAGCGAGTCCATAAGTGATGTGCATGTCGGTCATCTCGGCATTTGTATAGTAATTAACAGATTCAAAATGATTTGCACAGTCAAATAACATCAACGTTACTGATTTTTAGTCGAATTATTCGCATGTAGAGATATTCTTGGTATGTTGAAAAATGTTTTAATTTTTTTGTCGTAAACGAAGCAACATATAAAAAAATACAATAAAAAAAGGTGTAATTTTAGTTGCTTTATCTCAAGATGTCAGTTCTAAAGTAAATTACAGTCAGTGGCGTACATTTTTTTCGTCAATAATTTTTATTAAGTTGCACCCTAACGCCACTGTTCTAGCAACAACGCTGCCAAATTTCAAAGAAATCGGTAATATTTTTACTTTAAAAAAAACTTTTAACACCTTGTATCTTGGAAACAATGCATTTTTGGCCGTATGTTTATGAGAACTTTTTTTCTCATAAAATAACCTGAGAAATCACCCCTTTAAATATTGCCGCGTCTCTTTGAAACATCCTGTATATAAGTACAATAAAAATAATGCTTATGCAAAACCTAAAATACTACAGTAAAAAGAGTTAAAAGGCAGTACAACTGATATTTTTATGTTCTAACCCAAAAAATATTAAATTAATTCCAATTAATTCAACAATAGCCAAAGGAACAATACAAATGAAAACATAATTAATAATTTCAACACAAAATACCAAAGAATTAGATCCAACTCTCTGTAGTTTATTTGCTATAATATAATATTAATAAAAAACTCAATTTAAAAATTTATTTCTGAAAAGAAAAACGAAAGTTTATAAGTTTTATAATAATTATTATGCGGAATTTTGTTGTACATGTTATAAATTTCAAACCTAAAGAAGCGCTCAAATAATAAGGTACGATGAGGAGAGAGAGATAAAAGATCCTTGAACCTAAGGTTGCAAACTAGTGGAACTAGGTTCCGTTATCTATTGTTAAGTAAAGTCCAGTTTTACTATTACTTAAAATAATATAAATTGCATAACTTGTAATTTTATAATCGAAGAGTAACACCTTTGGCAATGAGGAAAGAATTAAAACTAGCTTGAATTCTCTTTGAGGATGATAACACTGTTCGTGAAACCCTCATAGACATTTAAATAGGTAAATGTTTTGATGAAGTGGTAAAACGTGTTTTCTAACTAATTCCTACTTTAACATTTAAAATTATTAAACTCCTTCGACAGCTTTATATAATGTTATAGCTATCCAATAAAAACATAAAAGACGCTGAAACATGTTTCTAAGAGTAGAATGCCATAAAACCACTTTAATTTCACCATTACTGTTTTGATTCTATTTTTGTTGTGCTTTACTCAAATATTTGTTATTATTTCTGAAAGCTATGTGTGCTCTATACCTAAAATAATAACGATAGCTATAATAAAAATGGATGTTTATTACACAAATACGCCACATCTCACCCGAGCTGCTAAAATTAATCTTGAACCGTTCAACATCGAAATCGAATTTATTTCCCAATTACTTATAGCAATAAATCTGTGTTCTAATAAATTGGTTAAAAAGGAATTTATTTTATCAGCTACCAGTGTCGGGTTTAAAAATCTATTCAGTTTCTCCATCAGTGCAATTAGATGTTTGATAACATTAGAAGTTCGTCAAAACTACACACAAACGGAGTCCTCTAATTATTGTATGTGACGCTATGGAATAAAATCTAAAATATATGACCTGGGTAACGAAACAGAATCTGGAAATGGTCTTAGTCGTCTCAGGGGACTTCAAAATGGTTGTATCTATCCATCTTTGTCTCATATTTTTTTAGCGCGTTCACAATACTTAAAATTAAGAATTTATCAGGACTTCGCACGGTGCCAACTGGAACAACAACGAAGCAACAAAATTGTGTAACATTTTTGCTTTAGGGCCACGCACATACAACTTAATATACAAGCGTCTAGGTACAGACCCCAAATATCGATTTAAAGCACCACGCCTGCGTGTTCATTATATATATCTATAGATAAGAATAATAATAAATATTACATTAGTAGGTATAATTATTAACTAACCTAACAAACTATAGACTTTATTCAAAATTTAGAAATAACAAAAAATTGCAAGAAGAGCTGGGATTTGAACCCAGGACAGCACAGGAAATGCATTTAACTTATGGCGAAATGCAGTGCAATTATCAAGCAGCGTAGATATGCCGATAAATATCCCAACCGAAGGCATCCCGATCGCAGCACATTTGTGGATTTGCATCATCGACTAATTGAAACGGGATCAGTATGTCCTAAAAATATAAAACGGCTGATGTGACAGGAGAGAATGAAGCAAATATTTTGACGGAAGTTGAACCAAACCCTGAAATTTGCGGAACACGATTGGCTGCAATGTATCCGGAAAATTCGAATTCTTCTATTTGGAATATCTAAATGTTGTATCAGTTTCATTTTAGAAAGGTACAGGCCATTATCCTGCTCGTGACGAGTTTTCCACTTGATTGAGAAACCAAGTAACTCAAAACGATAGTTTCCTAATGCGTATTTTATTTTGCGATGAAGCTACCTTTACCGAGGATGGTTTTTTCAATGCACGTAACGCACATCATTACGCATATGCCGGCGATAATCCTCATGTCATAAAAGAAACGAAAAATCAACTCAAATTTAGTTAAAATGTAAGGATTGGAGTAATTGGAAAAATGTATTAGGTCCTGTAGTCGTTTAAACGGATCAGATTATTTAAACTTTCTGGAAAACGCTTTGCCCGATCTGTTAGATAATATCCCTTTGAATATTCGATAAAACTCGTGGTTTTTACATGACGGTTGTCCCGCTCATTTTAGTGCAAACGTTCGACGATACCTGGACGCTAGTTACGGAGACCACCAGTCGCCTGGCCTGCACGATCGTCTGCCTAAATCCCCGTGATTTTTGTGTCTGGGGTGACCTAAAATCTGTAGTATGTATGTTCTGTCCGACACACAATAGCGATCAACTTTGGACCAGAATTCAAAATGCTTGTCAAGAATTTAGAAGCAAAGTTCCAATTTACAAAATATTGAGAAAATCGTTAATGAAAAGAATAAGGATGTGTTTACAAACCAATGGCCGTCATATTCAACATTTGTTGTAAGGTTATATTTATTTATTGTTATTAAATTAGAAATGACTGTTATTAATTCGGCTAGAATTATTTTTCGGAAATAGAGAAATGGAAAGTAAATAACTGTTGGAGTTAGTGCTGAGAAGTAATACGTAATGGTAATATTAAATCATTAGTTATGTTAAACCGCATATTCCGCATATTAAACTAAAATGCAGCGTCCTATCATCTTGAGACAAGAATACCTTATAGGTGTAGAAAACCTCCTATTTTCTAAGAATGATGTCAGAATTCTCAAAAAATCAGTGAAAAAAAGTTTTGATTAAAAATGTCCGTTGATACCGTTCTGACGCCTATGGTTGCAATTTTATTCAGCAGTGAATGGCTAACAAATGCTTCTATAATATATAATAACTATGTCACATTTCACTCTAATGGCTAAAGGAGTTGTCGCGATAGAATTTTGACGTCGGATTGCCATAATATCCCCTCTACAATTTCGGGCTTTCGTTTGGTCCATTAGTTTCTAGACTCCCTGTATAGATAATTAGAGTACAATAACAATTGAAATTTGTAAACATTAATATTAGTATTAACTAAAAACTCTTAATATTCATTAATGCGGTATAGATCACGGTCGACGACTCAAATTACTCATTTAAAATACAGTCCACCTATTACAACTATTACTTTTCAACATTATATTCCAATTGTCAATTAGAAAATATTTAATGAACGATCAAAATCAATCCTAATCATCCTGCATACTTATAAATTTACCTGGAATTCTGGCAGCTAATTTTTGTATTTCCAAGACGTCAGCGAGGCTTTAGATTTCTTATTTTGTTTAAAATATTTAACCAAACATCATGGCCTTTTGGAAAATAATTAACAAGTAACATAAAGAAAAAAGTCTGAACAAAACAAAGTTTCTCCACAAAAAAAAAAACACTAAAGTTTGGACAAAAAAGCGCTTCCGATCAATGTTCTAATTGATTCGAAAATAAAAATCCAAATTGTGTTATCATACTACCCCCTCTATATGTCACGAATTTCACAATAAGCCCATTAGGCACACTGACACCGGCGACGCTTACAAAAAAAATATGTCGCGATACATAATGTATTTAATTATTTTAATAAAAATAATTTTATTGTATAAAATTTCCTTTTTGGCTACCTACCGCTTAAATTATGGGATTATTATTGTTATTGACCTAACCTTTTTTAAACACTCTTCCAGACGCATTACACACAATAATATTATTTTTGATGAAGTAGTCCATCTCTTTGTGGATGACCAATTTCTTGGAATAAAACTCAGTCACATCCACCAAATTGTTTAATTAAAAATTATAGACATGTTTCGACCTTAGCTAAGGTCATCATCAGTATAACTTAGTGGAAAGGAACACACAACAAAATTATGAACATTATTTAAAATTGATACGTTACATAGTAGCTATTGCCTTAGGCATACCAAAAATTTTTCTTTTTCTTTTATTCATCGGTCTAGTATAAAATTTTTAATATTATAACCACTCAATTATCTTCCTTACAACCAACAATCTTCCTTACAACAATTCCTATGGTTATAAGGAAGATAATTGAGTGGTTATAATATTAAAAATTTTATACTTGGCCGATGAATAAAAGAAAAAGAAAAATTTTGCCATGCCTAAGGCAATAGCTACTATGTAACGCATCAATTTTAAATAATGTTCATAATTTTGTTGTGTGTTCCTTTCCACTAAGTTATACTGATGATGACCTTAGCTAAGGTCGAAACATGTCTATAACTTTGAATTAAACAATTTGGTGGATGTGACTGAGTTTTATTCCAAGAAAATAATATTATTTTATTATACTATCTCTATATGTAGGTTTTGTTTTACTTGAGTTCTTGTATCTGTCTTTATAGATCATAAAAAGCAGCATACCCATTAGAGAATTGTCTAAGGCATACCCTCTAACTACATAATATTACCACAGTTAAAATAATAGACAGTTACTTCACCTCGTGTCGGCACGTCTGATGTCCATGGATGCAAAGCAATTCGCCGCGCTTATAGTATAGTACATAGTATAGTCAAAGTTAAAATAAGTATACTCGTATATAGTATAATCCCAACTAACAATTTAACTTTTTTAATTGCTGTAAGAACGTTTATAAAATATATTTTATAAAACACCCATTGTTTTATAAACATTTTCACAACGTTCTTACGCGCCTTATAAACACGAAAAAGGCGCAGATTTATAAAACAAATCGACTCGTTAACGGTTCTATAAATGTTGCTTGTTGCTATTATACAATAGTTTTTAGAACGTTTATAAATATCTAATAAAAATCAAATAAAACTGTTATAAAACAGTTTTATTATAGCTCTGTTACTAGAACAAAACGACATATTGTAGAACTACTATAAAACTGTTAAAGGATATAAACGTTTTTTTAAAATACCTTTTTACACAAAATTATTTTATAATTATTATGCATTGTTGTTGGTACACATTAATAAAATCTGAACAATCATGGAGGTAAAAATAATCTAAAACGCTATAATACCTACCCAATAATGAATAATAAAATAAGTCAGATAAAATTCATCCATGAGCAGATTTGGCTGCGAAACAAAATTTACTGTTAAATATATTGTATATTATTACTAAAATTTTAATGCGCCTCGCGAATTATGTAAATTATTGAATTTAGATTTTATAAATTATATAAATTTTTTTTTTATTGTCACTTATTGTTGAAAATAATCTTTTGGGAGATCCTTCATTATGTAATGACTGATTCTGTATACCTTATTAGCTAAGATAATTTTACAAATTATAAAAAATATTAATTTTAAAAGTTTGGTCAACATGGCTAACAATTTAAAGAAACCAAAAATGGCTTCTTCCTTATACCAAAGATTAATCTACACAATAGATAGTCAGCCCAATGCATTAAAATGAGAACATCTCTAAGTATGCCAGCCACTACGTGGCGTAGACTAGCGTGTAAAGCATAGAGCAGTATTGTCACAGCCAGAAACCGTTTTGTAGTTTATTAATATCAGAAACAAAACGCAACGTATAACAATTATTTACATCATTTGCAACAGTTATGCACCGACAATGCTGTATTGTCAGAGAGAGAGATTGATGAAATTCTGTATTAATCTGGAGGGGATACGTAGGGAGGGTAGAAAAAAAAACAAGCGAATGTGGTGTGTGTCGTGCTGTTGCCGATTCGTCGGTAAAAGAAACACACAGGGTGATTAATTACAAGTACAGTATTGAAATAAAAGCCTTATCTCTATGAATTAAATTTAATATAATAATATTTAATCCATGTCATACATGTTTCAAGACTAGACCAGTCCCATGATCAGTGGCGAACAATCATTAAATGAAAAGCTTTTAGATAGAAACATACTTCTGGCTCCATTGTAATAATTTGTTGATGTATATAAAAAAATCTAAATATCTAAAAGCTAAAAGCTTTTGATTTAATTATTGCTCGCCACTGTTTATGGGACTGGTCTAGTCTTGAAACATGTTGTATGGCATGGATTAATGATTATTAGGTACATTAAATTTATTTCGTGGACATTAGACTTTTATACCAATACCGAAATCAAGTAGGTATTAATGTACATTATTCTTTGTCAAAATTATAACTCCACTTAAGAATTGACTAGATACTTTTTCAATTTATTACATATATTTTAAATATTTCACGTAGACAATGTGGCAAAGATGTAACAAGATTGTTGTAGATCTTATAATACCTATAATAAAAAAATTATCAGTGCTACCTATATTATATTAGGTATACATATTATGGTTGTTTTCATACCTACTGATTTTGTTTTGAAGAGAATTACCTAATATATTAAATTAAATTTAATCTTTGGCTGCGTAGTTATTTTTTTTGTGAATATTTTTTAACTTATTTTGTGTTTTTCTAATTTTAGACTAATTATATTATTTTGTGTTGTGTTTTTTTTTTATTTGAGAAACTTCCTAGTTAGTGACTAAATAATTTTTGTGTTTTGTGAAAATGGAAAGAAACAATTCGAAATTAAGTCGTAACCAATGTGCTTTTCGAAATTGTAACAACAGTTACAGAAACAATCGAGAGGTACATTTCTTTCGATTTCCTAAAGAAGAAGATCGATGCAGAAAATGGGTTATAAATTCAGGTATAAGTTCCACTTTATAGGTTTAGGTACTTAAATTTTACTTCTTTTTAATGTTTCTTCGGGTAAATAATAAGTTCGGTAGGAATAGGGCTTTGGGTATCAAACAAAAAAGATAGAAAATAGAAATTTGACATAGGGGTAGTTCTAAGCATTTACAAGTTTGTGACGTGTAGCGATTTTCGATGCCGCCCCCGGAGGTATACATGAGGGCGGCGCAATGCCGTTTTAAATATCTCGTTTCGCTTTCTTGGAAAATAAAAAATTATAACTGATAACTGACACTTAGTACTTAACCCATTAATCCCCAACGTTGCGTAAACGAAACATTTTTTAAATTTTTTTTTCCAATGTGCCAGTAAAAAAAATACTTTTTTGTTGCTACAATTTTTTCAAAATACAACAAAGACTTTACGTTTTAAGAAATATGTCGACAGAGTTAAGATATTTATTTTGTGCGAATTTATGAACTCGCAACATTTTGAGATTTATCATTTCATATATTCGTCAATCTATTTGTCTGACACAGAAACGGATGAGATATTTCAAATTATGAATGACATGGTATATTTTTCTTTTCATTTTTAGGTAGACAATTTATTTCTGGATACGACGATCTTAAATTTTTATAGGGTTACATTGGAAAATAATTGAGGAAAACTGTTTTATAAAACAATCATGTTCTTCGTTTACAGTTCATTAAAACTAAATTTTTATAAGACTTGCCATGGAAAACATTGTAGCTGTCAATTGAAAATACTTGTAAAATAAAATACGAACAAATAAAAATTTAATTCAAAAAACCATTAGAAAGAAAATGGAATCCAACAACCTAATATTAAAAACTAGTCCAACATATGTTGAAAATGTTGTCCGTTGATATTTGCGCACAATTGGAGTCTCCTTTCAAATGAATTTCTTACTTTTACTGACATGACAGGTAATATTCTTCTAGATTCTCCAATAACTTTATACCTATTCTGTTTTTAATAATTTCACCACAGATCTTTGAGAAATATCGAAATTATTATCGGAGTCAAAAAAATTTATTAACAAAATTTATATGTTTTTTATGTTATTCGGTAATGAAAAATATATGTTTCCATTAAGAAAAAAACGAGTTGACCTTGAGATAACCTTGAAACGGTTGACAAACTCGCCAATGGGTGCCACCATTGTTTTTCCCCCACAATAGCAAACATCTTTTATTTGAACTTGTATAACATGTATAATATGTAATTTAAATCCATTGATATGCTCTTTGTACAATATATTTTTGAAGAGTTAACATGAAAACATGGCTTTTCCACTGATACACCCAAGTTTTTAAGGCTGATTGGTTTTTCATTGATCGCATATAATAGCAACCATTTTTAATCCGCATTCTATAAGAATTTTTATAGCCGCCTCTAAAATATACTTTAAATAAACATGATTAATAGTAATGAATTGCTTGCTACATAATGTAACAAGACAATAAGTTATGTTGGAAATTTGTTTCACACTACCATGCTTTCACCAGACGGGCAGTTTCGTTGATTCACAATTCATCAGTGGTGATCGGCAGGCAGTGTGACCCAAATATTCAACATTTACGAAGAGCTTATACTAGCATGAGAGATGAATGACATATCATAATTACAGGTAGTGTAAGCTCTTTGTAAATGTTGGAAATTTCGGTCACACTGGGTTGTGGATCAACGAAACTGCCCGCCTGATGAAAGTGTGGTAGTGTGAAACAAATTTCCAACATAACTTAAAAAGTCATGTATGTATGTAACAAGCCATTCATTAATAAAGCTTCCCGTCAGGGAATATCTTGTGTTGGCAATAGGATATAATCAGTTGTTACTTCTCGTCCGGCCATCGTCTATCAACTTTCTCTCACCGGGCATATTGCCTGCTCACACTAGATGTCTGCGTAAAATTAAATGTATCCGTTTGGTGGGTAGTTTTGATTACAATAAGTCGGTGCCAAGCCCAAGCTCGAAACAAAATAAATCTATATTTACCTACTACCTATTTGGCTTGGTACCGACTATTATGTGCATTGTTGTCTTTTGAATGATATTTGTATTTTGTTATTTTTCGTATTTTTTATTAGTTCTTTTGACAGCTCTGGTGTCATTAATACACCTGTATCCCGAATTGCACCAAATTGCGATGCTATTGAACAAGCATATAATCCTAAATATAATATTATTTTTGAACTACCTGTATCTCGAAAACCAAGCCGTAGCGGACCCATGTACATATGAAATTTGTATCTTAAAATTAGTCAAAGAATCACCCTTTAAAGTTTGTACAAGTACTTATGCAACACCCTGTATACATAGATACTTTGATTTGCAATTTGCAAATCTGTCAAACTAGGTAATGCTGTTTTTTTTTTATTTACTTTCAAATATGGCGTTATGTAATTGTATTCAAATTAAATGTTTGGGGATGATATTTACGAGTTTTATTTTTTTTATATAGAGAAACTGTTATTCAGTTTTTAAGGATCAATCTGAAGCAGACGATTGTACTTGTTAAAACATGAAAAAAGTTATTGTCGTGATACTTTTAACACCCTGTTGGTGGGTTTTTAAAGCTTTTTATGAAACGTGTTAACAATACAATCTACATAAATCGTTAGTTTTTTAAAGTTTTATGATAATTGCACAAAAACCAATATTAAGGAGGCTGTAAGTTTTTTTTCAAATCGGCGTTGCAGAATTTGAACCTAATTGTGATAATTGTGTTATTTTACTAGTATAGATATTTTTGAGTAAATTAATTCGGTTATAATCGATGAGTAGAATCTTTGGAGTAAAATACATTTCACAAAAACCCTGAACCATGTTTCTCAATAGATTTAAATTTTCATTAAAAACAGATTAAAAATTCTAATTTTTTACATCCTGCATTTCGAAACCGTATTTTTTTAAATAATTATTGTCATGCTGGAAATTTCAAACCTTATTTACTTCAGCAACTTGTAAAAAGCACAGCCTTTTTAATATTAACATTTCTTAAAATCGATAATACGCGATAACGATGACTTTCTATCAATATCACAGAAGGATACATTTATTACGTATATAATTTGTTAGATTTTACATCTCCGAATTGAAACACACGCAAAAAATGTGCATAAAAAAGTTAGGGTAGCATTTCACGCCTGTATGAGTCTGAGATTTATTTTTTCATAATGTTAACAAGTTGAATCTGCTGTTTGAGTTTGATCCTTAAAACTGAATCAGATAATAAGCGGAAGTCCTATCTATAACGCCAAATTTCGTTAATTTAAATATAACTTTTTGATGCATCCTTATATCCGAAATTTAAAATTAAATGACTAAAATAATATTATTTTAGTCATTTAAAATTATTGTCTAAAACATTTAATGAACCAGCCCTGTATATTTATACTATTATAGTAATTTCTTTTATTTTCGTCCATACACATTAATCTTTGCGTAGATAGGTGTACGTATACCATATAATTTTATATTAACCGACAAAAAACACTGCTGCACAGTAGTACATATATGATACCTATAATATAAAAACAAACTCCCACCTCGTAGGGGAAAGTATACTCGTCCTTGTCTAACATTGCCCATATGATTATTTTATTTCAACACAATACATATAACGCCATCTACAATTTCCATAATTTCCATGGTTGCATGTTTTTCTAATAGATGTAGCTCGTGTCGAGACAGTTTCAATTTTTGTTTTCTTTCCCATATACGCTGACTATCTATTGTGTAGATTAATCTTTGCTTATACGATGCTTATAAAACAAAATTATCTCAACCCAGACGAGTATGCTCTTTAGATAGCTATTACAAAATAACTGCAGAATTGTTTTATACAGGGGCGTATTCGTTAAAAAAACATAAATCTCATAATATTTTAAGTGCAAATAAAATGTAATATAAAATTAATATTACCTGAAACCCCTTTGATAGCATAAGAATGATATGATTCTTTTATATCTATCTTAATATGGATACTAGCCAAAATATAATTTGGTATAGTACGACACAGTTAAGAATGATACACTTTTATATGGATAGCCTATTTAAAAGCGTATATTAACTGTGTCGTACTATAGGTACCTATGTTTTATGTAAACGTGAAGAATTTTTTATAAACCAGTTATGGAGTAAAAAAATATATTTCACTAAGCTTGATAATGAATAATGAAGCTAATTACAAGTATTTTTCTTGAAGTTTTATGTATTTAGTAATCGTTTGCCGTTAATTTAAAATAAATTAATAGTAAAACAAACTAAAACAAGCTTGGAGATAAATGCTCTAAAAAATCAAAATTTAATTAAAAGGTGCTGCAAAAAATATATAAGATAAAATGTATAGAAATTAATCAAGTCTAGTCCTGTCTACTTGAAGTATTCGTGCTTGATACTTTGATGCTTGTGTGAGTCGCCGCCGTGTGTCGCATCGTCTCAATATGGGAATAATAATAAAATAGTAAACAGAGTTTTACAAAACAAACTTTAACATATGTTTTATAAAAGCTTTTAATGGGTTCTTATAAAACAAAATGCTTTTATAGTTACTCTCTTATTAGCTTTTACGGGAGTAATTTAAACATAACCTAAATTGAGCCCTTTGTTTATGTTATGTATGTAATAACTTATAACTGCCGTTATTAAAACGGTTTGTTGAGTGTCTTTAAGAGAGTTCGAGGATCTTGAGGTAGAAAATTTGGCATGTGTTTATTGAGTATAGCAAAAAGCTTCTTTTGGGAAAAATGCGGAACATTATTTGATACTGCCCATGTTCGCATGTTTTCTCTTAGTTTTGCATTTTTTTCTAGCTCACTTGTGCTTGAAGCATGATATTGATCACCAATTCTCTATTTCGGCTACCCGCTCACCATCTAGTAATAATTCCTCCTGAGAATTTATCAGTCTTCAAAATATTTGATGTCTTATAAATTGTCATTAATTTGATTAGATTCCATTACAGTTTGCTACTCTTTATTATAGTCACTAATGTTTTCCCTTTGATAATTTATAATATTGTAATTAATTTTCTATTAAATGCAGAACTGCTTTTCGTTTGGACATTTTAAACCTGTGTATAATATAACAATAAATATCAGTTGAAAATAAATAAGACTATGTTATATATTAGTTCTAGGTAATGTTTATGACAGCATTTTAATTTTATAAAATATGCATTGGCAACATATTTATTTTTTTATTGTTTTTAATAAAATAACTAAAAAACAATTTTGTAATTATTAATTTGCGCACAAATTTGCTGCTGCAAACAAATCGCTCTTAATAACGACAATAAAAAAACTATTTTATTATTACGAAACGTACTTTAACAGAATAATTTTATAATTGTTTTTAAAGGAACAAGTTAATCCAGACTAGTACTTTTACAAAATGCTTTTAAAACCAATTATCATTCGGAACAAATTCGTCCTATAAAAAATATTTTATAAACGTTTATAAAACTGTTACGATATCATATTTTATAACTATTTTATTATTTTGCTGTAAAAACGTTCTTAAAACAGTTTTTCTCACAGAAAAGTTAAACACAGCAGTTTTATCACCAAACGAACCTTTAAAAAACAAAAAAGTTTTTACTAAGCGGCAATAAAATAATTATAAAATATATTAGTTCTTTAAGAATGTCGAATTGCTAGTTGGGATATATAGTAGCGGACCAGAAATGGAGCTGGGAAGTCGATGCCGTCTAGTGACGCTTCTTGTCTATAGTTAATATTCGATGATATTACTGTACATGGCTAAAGTTAATAACCCCTACTCCGATTTCATACATATCACATAGTCTACTATACCACATCACAGTATATTTAAATATACGATGACCACATAACTATATACTAATGTACAACAAAACCACAGTTTATATACAGTTACTTCACCTCGTGCGGCACCTTTGTTACCTCTGTCTTAAAAGCAATTCGCCGAATTCGCCGCCGCTTATAGTTATAGTATAGTATCTTATAGTATATATATATATATATAGTATATATAGTAGCGGGCCCGAATGTGGCTGGGATTGTGACGAGTCGATGCCGTTTTCAGCGTCTACTGACCCTTCTTAGCTATAGTTATTATTCTATGACAAAACCATTAGATTTTTGTCTTACTGTGTATGAATGAAAAATAAAGTGTACTGTAATCAAAATCAGAGCAGCGCCCATAGCGACATCTCTCCAATGATGTCCCAACTACGAATGATGTAGTTTTTCGCTAAATGTATATAAAAATTAAAATATTGTATTACCCCTGTATTTATGAATGTTATGGAATCAGGAGCCGTAACTTGAAATAAACTTCACTAGACTCAGAAGGACAAGGGCAGGAGTACAGGAGGACAAAATAGATCTTCATGTCACAGTGCATCAGATACCTCTAATTTAATAATTATCTTAATGTAAACTAGTTCCTATTAAATTTCTAAGACGTATATTTTGTCATAGATATACGCCGACTGAGAGACACCGAAGTGGATCTAAATCGGATATTTATAAGATCCGTGAGCGATCTACCAGTTCAGATAGAAAAGATAGACAGCATCAGAGAGATCACAATAGATACAGTAATGAACAGTATATTACTGACAGGTAAATAGGAACTACTTCCTGCATCTAAATTAAAACAAATTATTATTTATTAAGAATATATTAAACCAGGAATTATGCTTACATGTTTACAATGAGAAATGTTAGGTTAAAATTTAACCGTTAAGAAGATTTCACGTCGAAAATATATCGGAAAAAATGACTCGTATATAATCACGACAAAATCTTATTCCAGATACAACACGGAACGATTTCCAACAATTCCTTGCCCAGAGCGTTTCGCCAGTACACAACAATCATCGCGACCAGAACGGCCAGAACGTATGCAATTCTCCCAAGTATCCTCGTACCTCGAACCACCATCACCGGCACCAACCAACGACCGTTTTATTCCACCCCCTCCACTGTCGCCCGACAACACTCCGAGCCCGGATTGTTTCACAAACAGCACATTTCCGTCTCCTGTTGCTCAAAGTAGTAATCAGGAGAGATTTATACCGCCGCCGCCGCTGTCATTGTCGCCCACGCAAAATTACTCCCAATCGCCGGCGAAGAAGACGGAGAGATACGACAAGGCACACAGGTATGAGTAATGGGTGTCCTAATAACAGCATTGTAAGGTTTTCTAACAACCAAACTAAGCTATTTAAAAGCGAAACATGGACTGAATCTTATTCTTCAAGTTCTTGATTTGGTGCGTAGAAGTGTCCAAGTATAATATTATGTTAATATAATAGATATTTTGGGAGTTGTGAATGTTACTACGTTTCATCGCTTTTAGTTAGTTTTTATGTTTAACTAGTCACACTGTACAGATGACCTGGGTCCTCATCGACCATTGGCAGACTGCAGGGCTTCTAGAGAACCAGCTTTTAATATACAAGGACTGCAAGCTATGACCATTTACTGTTTTAACCTCTCCGAAGAATTTCATATCATCAGCCAATAAAAGTTCAACCCACGTGTGTGGTGTAAGATTCATAAAAATCAAAGAGTATAGCAAAAATGAAGCATGGCTATACTGATTATGTAGAGGACTGTGCATCACTCGGTGAGGAGGCCTAGATTACTTCCCTGCCATACTTATTGAAAATATCCTTTTGAACGATTTTTACTGATTGCCTTGGAACTAAGACTAAACAAACATATCAACATCAATGGAAAATTAAAAATTAATATGGAACTCTTTCCGTCCGATATGTTTATAGGTCTTCTCATTAAAATGAAATAATAATAAAATATTTTACCACAATTCTTATGGACTGCAGTAAATTGAGAAACCTTGTGCTTTTCAAATATTTTATTAGAATTTTAACCCTTGTGTTTTAAAGATCTGATTCCGAACAAACTTGGAATATTTATATGACCAAAATATTGTTTCTGGTATATTTAATTCGGGAATTTCATTTCGTCTTAGATATCAGGACAGATACCACTACTCTACAAATGTGGCGAACGAAAGGTATCAGCAGGAACCAAAATATAAAGAAAGGTGAGATTATTACTTTTTAAAAATCTCTATTGTGAATCATTTGTTTAGTTTTTTTCTTCTAATGATGTCCCACGATAATTACAACGGTTCCTAAAAAACTTCTTAAACACCAATCTTCCTCTCAAGAACAAATCATACAAATCAATTACGTACGTACAAAGTATGCACATACTTTCCGAATAGCGGGAACTCGTGGGAATAATGTTTAATTGTCGATGATTAGAGCATACGCACATAACTCCTTATAAAAATTTGGACACCGCATTATAAATATAATAATTCAAGCCCAACCACCCGAATGATAAAGTAGCGTGTATCCCATTATTATGGGCAAAGTGATCCAGCTTATTTTTTTAGGATTTGCTAAATTTGTTCCTTCTTTTTGACAATATAATCCTTATTGTGTGAATAAAATTGTTTATTTTTCTGTTACAGATTCCAAAATTATCCAGATAGGTACCCGGTGGCAAGTCTTAATCCAAACTACCATCAACAGGATAAATTTGTAAATAGCGATAGATATAATGGGGAAAGGTATGTTTAAGATTTATTTGATATTTGTGCACAATGCAGTAAGAATTAAAAAAATATTCTCAGGTACGTACCACCCAATGCGCACATGCCAGTAGAAAGATACGTACCCCAACTTCAACCACAGGAGACCTACTACACGGGACCTTATCAACCATATGATCGATTCAATAGCAAACAATACAATAGCGCAACCGATCCATACATGCGGAGGGATTTGGCGTTTCACTATCGCCTTCCCGTTCCATATACCCAAAATCAATACCAAAGAATACGGTAAGACTGACTTACATTTGAATCGTATACAACATTATTACAATTTTTAAATTGATAAATATCCATATCCAAAGTGAGTGGCAGTTTAAATAAAACAACCAAAACTTCTCCATATAATTTAGTTAATCACAATCACATCAATATTCAATAAGAATGGGACTCATTTTGCATGAAATGATTTTTTTATAAAAATATAAGTTCTATTGTTACTTCATAAACTTAGTTCGCTAGCTAACTCTAAAGTAATTTTTTCGAAAAACTAAGCATATAAGCACTTTTATACTTGGAGTGGCAACCTACTGAAAAGGGCTATAAAACAGTATCCTCTCGGTATACTTTTATAATTTGACAAAGACGGACGTAGCGAAAAGTTTAATAAAATTATTTGTTTGCAAAAATAGCGAATAGTATCACTTTTGCACTTGTACCAATGAAAACTCTATAAAACAATAACACTTCTTTGTCCCTATCCAGTGCGGTCATATCAGCATTTTATATTTTATTTTTTGCCAAAAAAACGCATCCTATCACTTTTATAATTGAGCCAGTTCGTATTATACGTGCTATAAAACAATACCCTTCTTGTATCCCAATCCAGGGGCGTTCATAGTTAAATTTGACAATGTTATATTTATGAACTCTACTGGTTACGTTACATTAAAGGTGCTGTTTTATAGCTTATGTCACTAGTTTTAACTGATCCAAGATTAAAAGTGATAGTCGCGTTTTTTGAACTTTCTGTTAGATTGGAGTTTGTCAAATTTAACTATGAACAGGATATATGAAGGGTTTTATCACTCTTGTCAGTTATTTTAACTGATTCATATATAAAAGTGATAGTTAAAAATTAATTTTATCACATTCCGCTAGGTCAAACTTTGTTAAATTTTACGATGAATGCCCCTGGTTGGGGTTATTGTTTTATAGTTCTTGTCAGTTGTTTTAACTAGTTCAATTATATAAGTTAGAATGTTCGCAGCTATGTATGTAAGTAGTTTGTACTGGTCCAAGTATACAAGTTATAGTATGTGTAGTTGTTGTAAAAATACACTTTATTCAATTTTCCGCTGGGTCGAACTGTGTCAAATGTAACTATGAACGCTGGATAGGCAAACTGATATATTTTCAAATCAAATTCATATATGTTAGCTAGCGAATTGGTTAAGTGCATAAAGAGATAATAACGAAATTTATAATTTGATGCAATCTACTTATTTCAAAGTATTTCAGTATAATTTGCGATTTCTTGATGTTATGCTCTTTTCACGAACGCCTATCATGTTCGATTATACCTACTCTGTAAAGGTGGACTTCCCTCCGGGCGACTGTTGCGACGATCGCTCAGCGATCGTCGCTGGCGACGGTCGCTATGATACTGCTACCATTGTTGTTTTATGGAAGCACTGTCCTCCACGCGACAGCCGCCGGCGATAGCCGCTCGGTCTAGCGATCGTCGCAAGCCGCCTGCTCTTAGAGCAAATATAGTCGCTGCGGCCAGCGACTATTCGTTAGTTTCATTTGGTTTTTAATGTAGTGCGCTATGTGTTCACAAGATAATATCTTGTTCAGCGCCGCAGAAGATGAGAAATTGATCGAGGCAGCGGGTAAACATCCCTCCCTCTTTAATTTGCACTGTCCTTTATATAAGGATCAAGTTGTAAAGGATAATGCTTAGAAGGAGGTCGCATATAGGTCACAAGTAGTTTGCGCGTTAAACTCATCCCAAAAATTTCTGAAAACTACTACACAGCCACAAAACAAACGAACAACTGAAGTAAAATTACCGATACACGCGGGAAATTTAATCGTCGCAAACGCTGGGAGGAAAACAAGCCCATAGCGACGATCGCTGAGCGATAATCGCTACGCGACTATCGCCAGCTACAGTCGCTCGGAGGGAAGTCCACCTTTAAGGCGGCTTGCGACGATCGCTAGGCCGAGCGTCTATCGCCGGCGGCTGTCGCTTGGAGGACAGTGCTTCCATAAAACAACAATGGTAGCAGTATCATAGCGACCGTCGCCAGCGACGATCGCTGGGGGATCGTCGCAACAGTCGCCCGGAGGGAAGTCCACCTTAAAACGGTGTGCTATCGTTGGTGTGTTATTTTCACACCGGTTTGAATATGTAGTTTCTATATCAATGTACCGTTTTTATTGAATGTTGATGTGATTGTGGTTGATTAATTAACAATAATAAAGAAATTACCTATATGAAGTTGACTTACTGGTTTTGGCTGTTTTATTTTAATTTTTTAAACCGCAGCTATTCACACATCGGTACACCAAGTCGAGTCAAATGCTGTCCATACCAGGAGGCCTATCAAATTTCCAAATCAAGCCCCGGTTCGAGTTCCACCAGCTCATTAACCAGTCAAAACATGCAAAAAGATCAACAGCAACATCACCTAAATCAAATGGAAGTTGTCCAGTGCCAAAACACCAAAGACTACAATAGCAGTCAACAGTCGAAGCAGGAACGCGGTACCCAATGTTGTCCGTCAGTAAGTGCTTCGGGTGTTGTGGCTGCGGTAGCAACGGCTTATACCACCTCCCCAAATTTACGTGTTAGTGTTGGTTGTGTAGCGTCAACAGCTGTAAGTGCGAAATCGATTATGGGAGGTGGTACATGTCGGCACAGTGTTTGTGCCAGTCCGACCGTCGAGTATGTCGGTGCTTCAGGGGGTAGGCATGTGTGCGCCACGCCACCTCCACGCGCAAGTGTTGCATCTGAGTGTAATGAGCACTGTTGTGCACGTCGCGGACAGAATAATATCGCTGGCACATTGATTGCTATTGGTTGGTGAGTACCTATATATTGTAATTACTAAATTAACAGGCCACATATTTAGAAGCAGTACACTATAATATCATTATAGAACAGTGAGGCAGATGGATAAAAATATAAATTTCTTGTATTAAAATTTCTTTTCCTACTAAAAAACTACACACGTATATTATCATACACGGAACTATGGAAAGCTGTTTAAGCATTTATCGCGTGTTAAAGTGTTGACAATCATTAAGAACTATCCGAAATTTCCGTTATCACAATACATTATCGTATGTCTTAGTTTTGGTGTTGGGCTACATAAATATGGTAATTTCGCCCCCAAAATGTAGAAAGAAACCTATATTATACCTATATATATCTGGCCAGAAAACATAAAACATTGAAGGGATATAGCCAGGGTGGGGTGAGTTAACAAACCCTCTAGAGAAACAAAAAAATGGAGTGCCCATCCGTCAGTAAAAAGGTAGGAATGTTTGAGCTTTACATACATATACGGTATAAACGGTGTTTTAAAATGTAGGCCCATTAAATCATGGGGAAACAGTGGAAAAACCTTTAAAGTTTGCGGTTGGTTTGGCAAAAATGTTTACTCGGTTCATATATATTTTCCTGATCAGCTATTTTCTCTCCACGTCCTCTTTCAAAATAGTTACAAAGCTCGCCTGTAAAGTTAGAAGTCCAATTTCTTGTGTTATCTACTAAAATTACGATATACCAGAATACATATATTTTTGGTTGAATTCTTAGTTTATACATAATATCTAGATATCAAACACGTCTACTCCACAAAATATTTTGTGGACCTCCTGTTCGTCATGGACTAGGTACTTTAGAAAAAACTAGCTGTTGCCCTCGAGGCACGAATAGCTCTCCATATTTAAGTGTAAAAGTAATAATTTTATGACCTTTTTGTCATTTATCTAAATTTAATAAATTTTTGTTTTGTTTTAGACATCAGCTATTTTTTTTTAAGTATCGGGTTTTGTGCCTTTTTCTTCTCTTTGGAGGCACTATTTATACGCAGATATTTTATATTTCAGATCTAGGAAAAGTTCTTCAATGCAAATTAATTGATTTTTTTTAGTTTTATTATAAAATTTATTTTGCCCCCTTTTCTACTATTTACGAACGCCTATGTAAACAAAATTGTTATGCTGCATGTTGTAGGGTATCCGTTAAGTGGTTTTTGAGTTATCACGGATACAAATTTTTTCTGACCCTTTTATAGAATTTTCACGGACGCCTATGCAACATTAATTTTTGTCGTGTATTTTTAACACCAATTGAACTAGTTAAATATAAAATTTTTTACATTTTAATTTTTTTTTTATTTTACCCCTTTTTTTACTATTTACGAACGCCTATGTAAATAAAAATTTTATGCTGCATTTTTTAGGTTATCTTATATGAAAGCTATATATAATTAGCCAATTTTTCTGGTATATTTGGGTAACATTTTTTTTTCGTTTTTGACCCTTTTTTAAGACTATTTTCGAACGCCTGTGTGAACTAATTCTTTTATGTAACATTTTTTAGGTTATATTCTATCACAACTATAAAAAATTATTCAATATTTCGGATAAGTTTAAAAACTATGATATTTAAAATTTTTTAACCCTCTTTTAAACCCCTTGCCTACGCTCAATGTTAATCACCACCTATAAATATCCTGTAGTATTTTCGTACCAAATGTAATTAAAATCCGTTAAGTGGTTTTTGAGTTATCACGGATACAAATTTTTTCTGACCCTTTTATAGAATGTTCACGGACGCCTATGGTACATTAATTTTTGTCGTGTATTTTTAATACCAATTCATCTAGTTAAATATAAAAAATTTTACATTTTATTTTTTTTTTATTTTACCCCTTTTTCTACTATTTACGAACGCCTATGTAAATAAAAATTTTATGCTGCATTTTTTAGGTTATCTTATATCAAAGCTATATATAATTAGCCAATTTTTCTCGTATATTTGAGAAACATTTTTTTTTCGTTTTTGACCCTTTTTTTAAACTATTTTCGAACGCCTGTGTGAACCAATTCTTTTATGGAATATTTTTTAGCTTATATTGTATCACAACTATGAAAAATTATTCCATATTTCGAATAAGTTTAGGAAATATATATTTTTTATGTTTTGACCCCTTTTCCACTATTTACGAACGCCTATGAACGTAAGTTATTCATGACACATTTTATAGGTTATATTCTATCAAAACTATAAATAACTAGTTAATATTTCTGCTATTTTTAAGAAATACGTTTTTTTTTAATCTTTTTTACCCCATTTTACACTATTTTCGAACGCCAATGTGGTCTAATATTTTATGTTCAATATTTTAGGTTATATTCAATTAAATGCGTAAAAAATTATGCAGTATGTCGGATAAGTTTAAGAACTATGAATTTTTTTAATTTTTGAACCCTCTTTTAAACCCTTTGCCTACGCTCAATGTTTCCCAAAATCTAATCAGTTCCTTGCCATGTCCAATAGTATTTTTGTACCAAATTTGGTTAAAATCTGTTAAGCGGTTTTTGCGTTTTCGTGGATACAGACAGACAGACAGACAGACAGACAGACATACAGACAGACAGACAGACAGACAGACAGACAGACAGACATTTTTTTTAAACTACTTATTTATGTATAAAATGACCAAAAACAAGTATTTCCGGTGAAATTAAAAAAATTTTTTTTTTCATGAAACTAATAGTCTCCATATATACATATATTACATATATGATATGGAGAGCTAAAAATTATGTAAAACTGTCATTCACTATTTCTACCGAGGCACCCACCACTGTTTAACGCAGATCGCATTAAACATTAACCTCGTTGCATGAATTAAAAATTAATATAAAACTAATTTCCAAATTAGAATTGTTCAAAGAGTTCTCAATATTTCAACACCTACTACACTATGCGCAATAGTATTTTTATACAAATAATATCTAGTAGTCACACAACAGTGGAAATCGTTGTTAAATTACATTGATGCATCACTATATTGCTAATTAATAATTGTCCACAATACACCAAATTTATATTCTTCCACAGTTCTAGGTAAAAATTATACGCACAAATAAATAATAGAAGTATAATAATTTATGATCCTGCAACATCAATAAAAAAATTCTATGGTGTTTATTACATTTATAACGTCGCCATATAAGTATGTAAATACTGTGTGGCAAACAAATCTGTATCAGCGAAAGGAATTTGTACAAAAAAATCCGATATTGATAAAATTTAACTACAAAACTACACAGAAAAAAAAACCTTGGTTCAGATAGATAAAAAACGTAAGCACCACAGGGACAGCCAAAACCTTGTCTACCCCTTCTAGAAAAATTTACTGGATAGACATTATGTCATTTAGATAATATTCTTGAATAGTTTACATATGCTTCTTGTCTAAAAGAGACAAATACTTTTTGTCATTTAAATAAAAATATATTGTATGCCAGCAAAGTTTATTAGTTATTTTAGTAATGTAGAAAAATTTACTGGAGATACATTATGTCATTTAGATAATATTCTTGAATAGTTTACATATGCTCCTTGTCTGGGAGAGACAAACACTATTTGTCATTTAAATAAAAGTATATTGTATGCCAGCAAAGTTTACTAGTTATTTTAGTGATGATACTCGTTTAATGTCTATCCAGTAAATTTTTCTACATTACTAAAATAACTAATAAACTTTGCTAACATACAATATATTTTTATTTAAATGACAAATAGTGTTTGTCTCTCTCTTCTAGTAATTTTTTCTAGAAGGGGTAGACAAGATTTGGGGGTCCCTGTGGTGCTTACGTTTTTTTATGTGAACCACCATCAGTTTTTTAGTGCGACTCTTATTTATTTATTTTTTTAAAATAAACTTAAGCCTACTGAAAATCTTGTATTAGGTATAATAGAAGCCAGGTATATATATATAGTCAAACTTCAATCTACACATGTTAAAGTGGGTAGGTATAATGCGGCTGAATCCTTTGCCGGAATTCCTGAGAATATTGCTCAGCACATAAACAACTAGGGTTGGTTGATCTTGGAAACGGTCGGAGTGACAATGTCGGTTAACTTAGAGAAAAGTTGTACAATTTAAGCACCTTTTAAATGGTGCTTTCAAAAGTAAAGTAAATTTAGCAGTTTTCGAGAATTTCTTAAAAATCTATTTTTTGCGATATTAGTTTTTATTGATTTCAGACATTATTTTTACAGATATATAAAAAAAATGAAAAGCACTTTCTCATTGTTACTTTTTGAGGAGACTCGACGTTTCGTTTTCGAAAAACCATCAACTTCGATTTTTTAAATACGGCCCTTGATTTTCTATTGTTAAATTTAAAGCCATTTTCAATTCAAAAATAGGTGGTTTAAACAAGTTTTCAGTATTTTTAGTTGTTATTTAAACTTATTCAAGAAAAATCGCCATAGTTTGGGATTTAACTGACTGAATGCAGAGTATATACCTAATTAGTAATTTTTGCAAAGAAATTCTTTCGACGTTAATCAAAATTATTTATTATTTGCCAATTTATTTCTGTCAGCACATTTTATTCTGTACGCAGTTTTTTAAATTTAGTTAAAATTTTTTTACTTTTTGAAATTATTAAAAAAACGCCTTTCTCAGATGAATCTTTTACGCAAAATAAGTGCCAAACTATGGCGATTTTTCTTGGAGTTTAAATAACAGCTAAAAATACTGAAAACTTGATGAAATCATTCCGTTACATCTATTTTTGTTTTGAAAATGGCTTTAAATTTAACAATAAAAAATCCAGGGCCGTATTTAAAAAATCGAAGTTGATGGTTTTTCAAAAACGAAACGTCGTAATGAAAATTTGTAAACGCTATATTTTTCTCATAAAAAAGTAACAATGAGAGCTTTTAAGTTTTTTATATCTGTAAAAATAATGTCAGAAATCAATAAAAACTAAAATCGCAGAAAAATTGCATTTTCTTAAAAAAAATACGGCCTTGAAAAATATAGTTTATACCTAATTCATTTTCTACTATAAATATTATACATTTCAAGATCTACTAACTAGGTACTAGGTAGTTATTTAATTTGGGGACAAATAAACCTAAAATGTATTGGTTATTTAAAAAAAATCTAGTTTTTCCGAAAAACAATGACGCTGAAACAAAAAAAAATTATCAAAGAAACTTTAGATTCCTTATGAGGAAACTAAGTAAAATAACAGATTCTACCGGTACGTACGAGGAATGATAAGATAATTCCAATCCACAAATCCTAACTCACAGACATTGGTAAAATGGTAAACAAATCAATACATACCTACCTTTACAAAAGAAAGAAAAAAGTCATACCTAGCTAAAATATTTATGTAACTTCTTTTGAAAAACTGCATTAATTTGCTAAAAATTAATCCGTCCCTGGCAAATTAAATATATTATCGTGAATCCATCTAAACTATTGTTTAGTTGCTGTAAATGGAGGAATACCATATTAAGATTGATTAAATTAAAAAAAGTATTTTAAATTAGGATTAAGTACCTACTAAATAATACGTATCTAGATAGGTATCTATTGCCAAAGATTATATCTGATATTGACATGAAATAAGATTGTTTGCATTGGTCGTAAAATTATAAAAATAAATAATTAAATAATAATTATTATAATTTACTTACGGATAAAAGTATCAACGAGCTCCCCCAGATTCCAGCTACTTAATATTTCTTTTGTTTCCTCCATAGATATTGATAATATATGAATATTTAACAAAACTCAACACAGCAAACTAATCACTACACTTAATTATGTTGGATGCACATTGGTATAATACATATCTGTTATTGTATCTGTATAGTCCATCCTCACCACTTGTAGAAATTGAGATATCAATATCTAGGTATATACTTACTATCAATAAATCAAAATTTAATATATTAAATTAAAATATCTTCAGATTAGAACACAAAATAACTAGATCCTAGTTAGAGCGACGCCAAGACTCTAATAAAAAAATACCAAAATGAAACCCCCCCCTCTGAACCAAGCGAGACGCACTAGGTACAAGTTGGTACATACATAGAATATGAAATTGTCGGCACCCGCTTCTACAAAGGGTTTTAGGTACGTGGACTAGCAGCGGGGACAAACACATTAGGTAGAACGGGGAATAACCGTTGGCTGAAATAGAATGACGACTTATGTAGACAACTATAGGTTCCTATCTCTACCAGATAAAATAATTCGATATTTTGGAGGATAGAAATTTCGTGAATGAAAAGTATTAGGTAAAATAACTATTACACAGATTTAATTAAATCAGTGCCTATTTTAGCTATGTACTTAGTTGGTAAAATCTTATTTATACTTAAATATTATAGTGGCACATACCTAGGTACATTAATATACTAAAGCAGATAAATAAAATTTATAGGTAGGTAGGTAGGTATATGTTTCTATTAGAACTAATTTAGGTAGTTTTGGGTTTCATAAACCGATTTTTGAGAATAGTTAGGTACGTATAGGTACCTACCTAATTACCTCATTAAGTATTTTAATAATAGCTACACCTAAGTGGGTACGTATGGAAATCTGTAGGTGTACAATACCTAATTCAAGCAGAATACCGAACTCATTTAGCGCAAATAAAATTTTATATAGGTTCACAATTTGAAATCTTATTAAACTAATGCACATACAAGTTTCGTTTAGATGAGAAGATATGAGCTTAGCAGGAAAAATTGTCGTTTTTAGATAATGTAGCTACTCATACTTGATAACTACATTTACTACTTTAACAAAAATTTTGCGAAAACTAGCAAATTCACCTCTAAATAATATTTTTTATTTGGATAAACCAAGTTTTTTTTTCTGTGTAGTTCTAGACAAGAAGTAGAATTAATTTGAAAATCGATTTTTTACATTTACAAATATAATAATAATGAAAAATGCTCAGCATTTTTAAGTGGTTGTTAGTTTTATCTTTATCTAATAACTAACATTTTTACCACTGAATATTAAAATAGGGAAAAGAAATAATGATGTTCTGTAAAATCGGCAATACCACGCGAAATGGGAGTTTAGACGCCGCCTGAACGATCGCAATTGGTGGAAACTGAGTACTTCCCCGTAATTTTTGCCGCCCTTCTTGGAATATCGAGTAATCTTAAATCATCCAACGAGTGGTGTTTTTACACCTTTGTTGTCGTGTATGAGTTGCAATATTATATCAAATTATTATTGTATATTTAGTGTTCGGTGCACTGGTAAAATAATATAATCTCTAAAACTACATAATTTGAGTATGATCGTCTGCAGTAGGAAATATATGTCATTTCATGTTCGTTGCACAATATACTATTACATTTAATTACAAATTATGTAGTTTTGGAGATTATATTATTTTACCAGTGCACCGAACACTAAATATACAATAATAATAATATTATAAATCTTATTACGCACGGGTAAATGAAAAACCGCATTACAATGTACTACATTTTCAAATCATGATTGAACATATAATAAAGGCATTTAAAGACAGTCGTAGAAAAAATTGTTTCTATAAGTTCTTATTAAACAATTTCTATATTTTTGTTTGTTTTTTTTAATCTAAAAATTCGACAATTTTAACATATTCTTAGAAGATTGATGTTGATTATAATGCTGATATTCTTTCGCAACGAAGTTAAAGGTGGTATTTTAAAAACACTCCGGTAAGTACGGTCCTGTCTAAAACTTTTTGATCAAAAATGGAGAGCCTGATAAGAACATACCAGAGCCTACCGACTCTCCAAAAATAAATCGATTCGGTGCAACACGTTAAAAGTTTCTTAGCGACGAAAAAGTGTGGAACTTTAATTTGGCCCACAGTGTATATATGAATAATATAATTCAATTTATTTGAGAATCGTATTATCCACTCAGAACTTTTTCCTAGCGACGCCACTGAATACGAACATCTATAAACGTAGATAATGTTAATTATTGTTTATTTCCAACCATAATTTTTTAAATAAAACTGTTTTTATGTAAAGAAAAAATTGAAAAGTATTTTCGAGATTTGCTGTTGAGTACGCTGTGCGCCGAAATCTATTTCAAATAGATTTGGGCGCACAGCGCTTCATGAGTGACTCTCGTGTGTTTGACGATATTATTATTTGGCGTACGTACCGGGTGGTCAATTATTATAGTTCAGTAAAACTGAATAATAATAAAAAAATGTATTAAATTTCGAATAGGTATGTCAAGAATAGCCACCACAAAGACTGTTAAGTCAGCACCATGTTCAAAGGTGCCAGAACGAATTTCACACAGGATTCCAGACTAGTTATGGACAGTTTCTTAATTATAAAAATATTCTGTAAACCTACAGGGTGTCTGGAAATGACGTGTACAACGGAATAGCACAAATTCCTTGGCTGAAAATATTATGATTTAAGTCAACTTATCTATATACAAAATTGCTTGGTTTGTGCGCTAATAGTGAATATTTTTTAAGGTTTTTTCATTAAATCGGAAAATATTTAATATATTTTATTACTTTTTTAGATACACGTTTACACCAATAAACTACAGTTTTTTACTGAAGAAACTCCAATTTCTAAAATTACAGGGCGTTTAAAAGCTTAGTAACAATAACTTATCTACTCATATTTTTTGTAACCCTGGTATAATCAATACCAGATTTTTTTCTGTGAATAGTTCATTTTATTTAGAAATTATTTACTCTCTTACAAAATTTTAGTTTGTCAAACAGTTTAGCGATAAACCCCTCTAGCGCCCAAACTACGCAATTTTGTATATAAAATAGAAGTTGATCTAAATCATCATATTTTAGGCCAAGGAATTGGTGCTACCCCGTTGTACACGCCATTTCCGGACACCCAGTATATGATGTCCAAATTAATTGAATTTGCACCACTTATGTCAGACAGATTTGTGTCAAACTTTACTAATCTATCAAGACGATTAAACGTTTACGTTATAAATAACATACATATTTATTAAGTTCTGTACAGACCTGGATACCCATTTCTAACTGCTTTTGGGAATTGTATCCTGTGTGCATAGATAAAATCTATGCTGTGTGTATGAGACATAGTATAGTGTGTCCAAATTTCGTTGTAATTGCGAGGTAGCTCCCGTTATTTTGAAAGTTAACGGGACACGGTTTTCCCGACACTTTTTTGTGTAATTCACGATACCCTAATCAAATTTTGGGTAACACATGTAGATTTTGAGTTATATGGCCAAAATCAAAAAACTCACTTTTCGGAACTCTCTCAAATCTTGGAAAATATGACAGATGTGGAAATATATAAACGGTTTTTGATATACCGGGTATTCCACTAAGGGTGGACAGGTAGCATATCTCAGGAAATAATAGTCGTACGACAATTGGGAAAAAATTTTTTTTAGGGAAATCGACCATACAAAATCGCTGGAAATAATCTTTTAGTTCCTAACTATACCGCTAGGGGGCGTAATAGATACAGTAATGCGAAAAATGCATTTTTATTGAAAATTTCGCAATATAAGTTAAAAAAAAAACAATACTACCACAGTAATGCTACTGAGATTCGGCTTCTTTTTTATGTCTGACTTTTTATTGTGCGCCTTGAAATATAGGCAGCAGGGAAGGATGAAATTTTACCTATGATAATGTCTATAACTTTGGTTTGGCTTAACCGAATTTATCAATCTAATTTTTGTTTAAGAACTGAAGCCTTGTTGATGAAGAAAAAAATATTTCAAATCATAATTGTTTTTTGGGGCACCGCTAGCTTGGGGATCTAGTTGGCCACAAAAATACGCTACCCCTTCCAATCCAGCGATTTGGATAAACAACATTTAAAAAATTTCGCACCTGTTCAAAAAATGCGCTGGGCATCCATCTTGTTGATACCATATGGACATCCGTACGTGTCTTCGGTCAGGGTATTTAGCAGCATATTCGCGTTCCGCAACAGCTGCATTTTCAAAGCACTGGAAATATACCGCAAGCATATCGTACGCCTCTGCATTACTATAAGCCATTTTGTAATACAATTTCTAGCAAATAACCCAAATAGTTTCACGAAGATTGTAACTGTAACGCCTTTTCAATTTTTATTTGTCTCCATGGAAACTTGCCAATTTTATTTATCTAGATCTACCTCTTTTAACAAATTTTATGAAAGCTCTGCATTTTGGTAATTTTAATGGATTTCTCATTACTTTTATTTGTTAAACTATCAGTTTAATAAAGTTTAAACATATTTCTTTATTTCCCATGGCATTCTTCATTACGGAAAATTAAACATGATTTTTCAACGAATTTTGGTGAACAACATTCTTTTGGCCATAACTCTGAAACGAATAAAGATTTTGAGGTGCGGTTTTGGACTTTTTTGTTCCGAATTCAATTTATTCATTTATGATAAAATATTTGCATCATTCTATTTAAGTTTTTAAAGAAAAATCAAAAAAACTTTAGGCGTTACAAATAGCGCAATCTAGCGGAGCCCCCAAAAAACAATTATGATTTGACATTTTTTTTTCTTCATCAGCAAGGCTTCAGTTCTTAAACAAAAATTAGATTGATAAATTCGGTTAAGCCAAACATTATCATAGGTAAAATGTCGCCCTTCCCTGCTGCCTTTATTTCAAGCCGCACAATAAAAAGTGCTACACTAAAAAGATGCCGAATCTCACTAGCATTACTGCGGTAGTATTGTTTTTTAACTTATATTGCTAGATTATCAATAAAAATGCATTTTTCGCATTACTGTATCTATTACGCCTCCTAGCGGTATAATTAGGAACTAAAAAACTATTTCCAGCGATTTCCCATCGTCAATTTCCCTAAAAGACTTTTTCCCCATTGTCCTACGCCTATTATTTCCTGAGATATGCTACCTGTTCGCCCTTAACGGAATACCTGGTATATGATTTATGTGGAATCCTCCCTATAAGTATATTGAATGCAATTAGAAAAATATCAAAAGTTATTGAATATGCTTCGAAGTAAACGCAGTTAATTTTGTACAGTTTTTATGAAACTAATATTAGTAGGTATAATTATGTAGAATATTTAGGTATTTCTGTTTGCAATTAGTTAGGTTCATGTAAATATGTAAGTTATCACGTAGTTTTGGGGCCGGGAGATGCCCACATGTGCAAGAGCGCATCGACGTGATTATGATATCGCAGTATCTAGTCGCGTGGATGGTGGTTGGATGGGTGGACGCTGCTCCCGGTCGAGTCGGTAGACCTGCCTATGCCAAGTAGTTAGTGACTATATAGTCGTGGGTGCTGGCATCTGGCGGTCGATGACCGTGGTTTGGATTCCACGCTAAACTGTAGGTCCAAGAATTACAAAGATGGCTGTATTACCTAAGTGTAGAGGCCAAAAATAAGGAAGGAAGGATCACGTAGTTTTTCATAAAATAAATTTTTTTAAAACAGATTTTATTTTTTGTGTTTTTTTTTTGTTGATTTAATTTTATTCAGGCTTTAATTTTATTGAAATATATTATTTAAAAATAAAGGACTAAATCGAAACCATCAAAACTACAATTTTTATTGAACCTATGTAGATTTTCTATTTCAACTACAAAATTTCAGCGTGTCCAAAAAAACTAATAATTGTCAATACATTTTTCAATACCACTTTCGATTTTTGATATTTATAAAAATCAAACTATTAAGTGTTATATATCATCGGACCTGTATCACGAAAACTACATAGTACATCATAATGTTACCCCAAAAACCGCACGATTTTTTAATGTAGTAATTGATTTATAGGAGCCATTATGTAGTGAGCCGTCTTATGTATGTTTTGCTTATTTCCTTCCATATATTACTCTTTAAATATATATTCCTATATCTACGATCTTTGACCTGATATAATGCGGAGGTTTCTTTAATTAAATCAATTAATTGTTCTTCTTCTTTAGACGTAAATTTGGAACACATGTCGGTATATATATACAGGGTGTTAGTAAATAAGTGTGACAAATTTCAGGAGGTAATACTGCATGAAAAAATAATGACAGTTTGCTATATAAACACATGTCCGCAAATGCTTCGTTTTCTGCTGAGATACAGTTAAAGTTTTTCTTAAAAACTGAATATTTATTGATTGCTCTGAAACCGGTATAGATATGCAAATGAAATTTAGTGGGTTTTAAGAGGTAGTTATTGCGCATTTTTTGACATGCAACTAAGAATTTTATAAAAGAAAACAAACAAAAACTTTCAAAGTCAACTCCACAAAAAACTTTTAATTTAGTTATATAAAGGAAACTAGTTTCGGCTCAACAAGCCATCATCAGTCCATTCTCACAAAAACAAAAACATCCGTGTACAAAAAATATCAAACATGAATATAAATAACTACCATTACACGAAAACAAACACCTGTGTTGAGTAAATAAATAAAATTATTTTTATTTACACTCCACTTTGATGATGGATAATTTATTTCGTTTAAGAATTTTATGTTCATCAGTGGCGCGCATACGGGTAATGATCTCAATTTTTTTGAAAAAAAAAAAGGTACGCCACTAGAATTTTTCAAATTAAAAATCATTTTGGAATTCCTCGTTCAGTTTGTGATAAAAAATCTCTCTTGCTTTTTTATCGTATGGGGCATTTGTGCAAAAAAAATAAACCATCTCGCGGCGACGATAGTAGGCTACTGTCAACATTCTGTTAAATACGAATATTTCAACTAAATGTCAAATTAGCGTTTCTTTATTATTAGTTAAAGAAGTAATCCATTAGATGCAGTGGAGTGTAATATAATTATTTTTGATGCAAAAAAATAAAAAAATATAAAAATTTTGAATTATGGCACTATTTTCAATTTGATTTTTTACCCTTTTCTCAAATACCCTGTATTAATATTTACTAAAAAAATATACGCAGGCGCCTAAAGTAGGTCTATATCTCCTAGGATATTTTAACAAATTAAATTATTAAAGCTTCCATATATTTAAAAATTGTTATTATTCTTTATTCTGAAAACGTCATTTTTGACATAAAATTTCAAATATTTCGAAAACGGCATGTTAGCAAGGGTATCTTCTTTACGTGGAAAATAACCGAGAATTATTTTCCTGCAAATAAATTATCAGTAACTTACAATGGAAAAAAGTTAAGGTCATAAAAAATGTAAATATATCTCTGTTTACCTATTAAAATCTGACCGGGTAGATAAAAAATGTAAATAAAATTTGAACACCTTATCTGTATTTTATATAGGATAGAATAGTTCTAATTATTTCGTTTACATAGAGAACCAGTTTATTATTTAAATAATTTCATGTAGTAACAAACAGTGTAATATTATTTACCTGCTGAGGAACTGCGCAGCGATTTAAGTGAATCACCTGGGTACCTATCGTCCTCTCTTACACACCTTTAAAAATATTTTTATATTACCTATATTTAAAACCTACTAGGTACCTAATTCAAAGTACAAAGTACAGGGTATCCACAAAAATATTTGCAGCTGTAAAAGTGGTTCCGGTTCAAACAGTTTCGAATATTTCTTAAACTTTGTTTTCTAATGGCAAAATATAAATGGTATTGTATCATTTTGTTTTATTTTCTCTTTCATCAGAAGAAAAGTGCATTCAACTCTTATTTAAATACCTTCTAGAAAGGTAGGTACAAATGTATTAGCTATTTTTGTTTGTTTGTCTATTGGTACTGGCGAAAGCCAACTAACCAACCGTCTATTAGCTATTTGTTTCAATACTAACTATAATAAAACGTAATAGCTTTTATTCACTCTAATCTCGAATGCCTAATAATAATTAGACATATGGGTAGGTACTATCCTTTTATAATATCGGAGATATAATATTGTATTTGAGTAGGTAGGTACCTACCTATCCATATCTCAACAAAGTAACAGTTGTCTTCCAAACACAGTATGAGAGTGTTGTGTCGTCGGGTGTATGTTTGTTACCTATGTGTGGATTAGTTTGTGTAGACGATTATTTATAGCAATTTTATTCTCAGATGGTATTCCGCTATGTGTGACGTGCAAATATTAATGAAATTAAAAATATAGTAAACAATCTTTCAAAAGTTTACGGGACGATTGAACTTAGTGTTTTTAAGAAGGTTTATTTTTTAAAAGAGAATAAAAGATGTTTCGCTAATTTTGCCAATTAACAAACTATAATAAATAAATACAAGTGGTGATTAGAGAAAATCAAACTGTTAGATCGATGTGTGTTAATGATCCAAATAAAGTAAATAATTAAATGAATATGGATACAGAGGACGAGGATCAAATTGAACTGGAAAAACTGTAAGCATCATAATCACAATAACTACTTTATTTACTTAATGCTGATGATGATGTGATGCATATATAAGCACAGTCTTATGTCTCTTATTCTATGATATAATAATAATAGTATTTATTACCCAACAGAAAATATCCCTTTACAGAGCAACAAATTAGAATACCAACAATAAACAGATTAATTAATTAATGATCAATAATACAACTGACAGACCTAATGTTATAACAATTAAAACCTAGCTAACGGAAACAATCTGCAATGCGCCACAAACAAAAGGAATAAGACTAAGCAAAATTACATTTCAAGTTCAGAATTTACATTTTACATCACACCATAAAACAATTATGAGCAGTCTCCGTATTGAATCGTGCACCGAACAATTAAATAAGTAGGTATTGCACATTACTAAAACTGGTGATTTCGTATATAGATTAGTATAATAGTACGTCTGCAGTAAAACATCAAACTGTTACGACTCTCCAAGCGCGGAACATTAGCTTCGTTCGCGGTGACGATTCTGAATTGATTCTGAACTGAATCGTGACGTCACAGAACTGGTTTTAAAGCGCAGGCGCGGTTCGAAATGCGTTCAGAACTGTAATCACCGCGAACGCAAAATAGAACCAAAATAGAATCGCATAGCTGGATGCCGGAATATTTTAATTTTACGTTGTATGTTCTGTTGTCGTCGTTCAACAGTTGTTAATAAAAGTTAGACATTTGAAGAAATTTGAGTTATATTTTCGATTTTTATATTGACGTGTTCAATCTTTAATCACTGTTCAGTCCAGTTCATTCAAATATTATCCCTATTATGAAGATACTCTCCCGCAATTTAGTGAAGAAGAATATCGTGAACATTTAAATAATGACAAAAGACCTTGCGCAGCGATTTGCAGCACATTTTAATTTTTAATAACATTTTAATAAAGTAATGGAAACAAGAAACGTTGTTTAATTGAAAACTTATTTTATTTTTGTTGTTTTTTTCCAAGACGTCACTAAATAGTTCATAAGAAATAAAAAGTAAAACTTCAAAAATAACAGACACAAAACATTTCTGCTTTTATTTATAATACTATACTATCTACCTGAAAAAATAAATTCCTTCATCCCCTATTCTACTCTTTCTAGGATGCCTTCTTCTTTGCAGTTACTGACACTGTCTAAAACCCATATCATTTTCTTTATAAAAACAATGCTCTTATATACCTACAAGGATAAAACATAAACAAAAAATAAATATAACCAGTGTATAATTGTTGGTTAGCTAGACTGCGCATGTCAGAACCAACAGTTCTTCCTCGGTCCGTAGAACTGCAAAATCGATTCAGAACCGGTAATGAACTGATTCTTTTTTCACCGCGAACGCCAAACTGTTTGATTCTATTACTAGTAGTCCGATAATTTTTTCACCGCGAACGCCGAAATCGAAACTGCGCAAGCGTAGAGAACTAGAACCAATTCAGAATCGTGGCCGCGAACGAAGCTATTTATACCATCTGAGCCAGCAAGTCAGGGCAATCGATTGTACCGTTTGAAAGACCGTACAAAAATTTGAAGTAAGCAAGGATTCTACGGAACTTCAAGCTACTCAAATCTTTTCCGGAGTATCGAATTATATACCCATCTATCTGGATAAACACAATCAGATTTAAATATTAATAAGATATTTAAGGAATTTTCTTTGAATTTTTTCAATGTATGGCTTATGGACCTGATAAATAGCATACTAGACCATTGCACAATACTCTAGTGTCGAACGAACGTAAGAGAAATATAACTCTTTTAATGCATTTATATTTTTAAAGCCCGTGGAATGTCTAACAATAAAACCTTAAGTTGTAATCGCGTTATTTGCCTTTACGTGAATATGTAAATGGAACAGTCAAATCGGTAAGAAGATGCACATCTCAGGAGAACAGTCTGGCCAACTTTTCTCTCTTGCATTTACACTTCTCACCATTTAAATATAGCTGGTTGATGTTACACCAACTCTCCACCTCCTCAAGCTCTCCCTGAAGACCTATACAGCCCTCGCACGATGCAATAGAGGCGACCAGCTTAACATCATCAGCAAAAACAACATGTTAACGTACAGATTTGTGCTACGCGTGCAACGCAATGCAACAGAGATTCACCTGTCTACGTAGACTCTTGAAATGTTGCAGAAAGTCTGCAATACCAGCTTCCTTAAAGTGGTTAAACTGCCTTTCTTTTTCTTCTATATTAAAAACAATTTCAGATGTATACCATATTGGAAATTAATGATGTTGATTGACTACATTAAAGAGGAATTCATAAAGTTTGTCTAATGCTTGCTTCCCACGGCCCGTGATATTACAGGCCTACACAACACGCGCTTGTTTGTGCGCGCCACGGGCTCGAATGTACCCCTTCTCACGGCCCGTGTTCGCCCGTGCTACGAATCGTCTATTTCAAGATTTTTAATGAAACAACCGTCACTTTGAAAATGTGGCCAGAAGAGGAAAGTACTCTTTTGTAGTAATTAGTTAGAATTTTTTGTATTTCTTGGATTATAAACATCGTCCAGAAAAAGTGCGATTATGTTATAAAAAGGCCAATCAGGCTTGAAAACATCTGCGCTTGTTCCCGGTTTTTTTTTTGGCATGTCATTTCAATTAGGTACTCTTAAAAACATATCAGATCATTATTAAACATCAAAACATTAAAAACAACAAAAAATAACAAATAAAGAATAAAATAGCAATAATACTTAACATTTAAAGACAAACAATATAGATTAACACAAAAAACAACTGCCAAGACACACGAGCCCACCGGCGAAACAAAAGAGGTCAGAGCATGGTGGAGCAATGCTCAACAAATTCTTGCAGCGTGGAAAAACCATTTATAGCCAAAACTGCTTTTAAATTTAATTAGAGAACCAGAGCTCAAAATTTCTCGGGGCAGCACATTAAAATAATAAATACCCGAATAGTGCGGCGACGTTTTGAATGACTCATGGCACGGCCTAGGCAGCGAAAGTTGGCTTCTGCCTCTATTAGGATAATTATGGAGTGCCCTATTTGTAATAAACAAATTACGCCTTCCGAAAACATAAGTCAAAAGCCTGAACAAATATATGCAAGGCACCGTTAATATCCGCTCCCTTTTGAAGATTTCCCGACAGGAGAAATTATACGGTAAGTCAAATATTGTGCACAATATTCTTTTTGAACACACGATATGATTCACTAGACCTGCCACAGGAAATTATATTGTTTATAGATATTGTATATAGACAAGGGCGTAATAAATACTTTTCAGAGCTCCCAAGTCCATGTGTCGTTTCAAAGAATATATGACATAAGACTGCTGACTGAGTTTTTTACAGAGATTATCCACGTGCGCAAGCCTTGGATTCTTTGATCCTCTGGCGCAATTTTCTATAAGTTGACATTAAACTGTTCCGTTTCTTTTTTAATTCTTTTATCGAAACATGCCCCACCGAGTTATCTTTTAATTGTGTACAAATCCGATTCCACGCATCCCATTGTTCGTTCCTGTTTTTGTGACTTGCACTTTTTGTGTCGCAAAGTGCTGTTTCATTTTCATACAAATTTAGGAACTTACAAATTTCTTCGTTTGTCCACTCCATTTACACGTGGTTATAGTAACGGCTTTAAAACTGTACTAAAAACAATTTGCTGAAATAAAAATCATGTTTTGCCATCTCAATATACGGGCCACTTCGGACTACCATAAGTGCGCTCGAGTCGCGCCACCACTGGCGTTTGAAGTTTACCAGCTAGACACGGATAACACAGGCCGGCTCAGTTTTGCATGAGCCAATTCGCGCAACATCCTTCCCTCGGCCTGTTGGCGCGAGCTCGCGCGGGGCGGCCCGTGATATTACGCGCCGTGGGAAGCGAGCATAATGCTAACTCGACATTATCGGTCAATGATATACGAAACGAGATATATTTTGTTTTCTTTCGCTTTTTATACTTGTCAGTTCTTTCGTTTATTACCTACCTAATTTTTGTAGCTTTAATATTGTACCAAAGGAAACACATCTTTAAGTTGAAAAGAAAGAAATAACATATTTTTTAATAATTATTACCTATACAAGGTGGACAGTAAACAAAATGTGTAATATATGTGATATCATTTAGAGCGTTAATACATTTCTTTAAATATTATATCCCATATTTTGGTACACAGTTTAACTTATATACCGGTGTGTGCTAGATTTTAATAGTATTTTATTAGGCAGCATCTCCAATTTCCATTACAATATATCTGCCAGTTCTTAGTCTGATCTCAGTGTTGACACCGAGTTCCTGCTAACTATAGGTAGTTAAAAACTATGTTTAAAAAAATCAATGCAGTTTAATACATATGAATCCATAAGGTTACAGGGTACTTTAGTGCTATCTACTTATTAAAAAAAAGGTAGGCATAAGTCAATTTTCTCAAATGGAACACTCTGTATATTATCAAATATTCTCAAAGAAAATCAAATTCCCTTTCCAACGATACGGCGATCCCAACAATCATTTTGTATCTTCCGCTAAACTAAATTTCTACATTATTTCTTTACATCAGCAAATTTTGTTTTACCAGACTGAAGGATGGGTCGACAGATACTTCTGGTTAAACGAATATAGTCCGAGGCCCTGCTAATAAACAAAATCCTGTAATAATTTATTTTGTTGATATTGAAACAATTGATATGTGGCGCAATGCCATACGGTGATTTGCCGATATTTTTTTAGAGCTCAATATATCACTAAGTGTTGAATTTATTTTTGAAATGCGAGGGTGTTTCGCAAGTATTCTCTATAGCGAATTTACAAGTAACCATGTATGAAAACCAGCTGCACCATATTATTGAACATAAGGATCCCTGTAAATTGGTGTTATCTTACCCGAAAATGTATTTCCTCTCTCTAGAAACTTTAAATAAAGGTAAATACTTAACCTGACCTATATATACCAACCTACACAAAACACATTTCTATGCTATGCCTCATCTGTAATTCGTCGATAATAAAAAGTCGATCTGAATCCATCTATCTCTTTCACACGTACATTTTTTCAATGCTTTTCTCAATTTCTCTGTTAAAATTTCGTTACTTTTGGTGTCGTAATGCGGACCATTCAACATATAAGATTCCCACGGACAAGGTACAACTAGTAGGTAATGCGGGGGATTTTTCCAATTTCCCCAACATCGACGTTTTAAGTAATTTATCGGTGCGATACGTTATTTCGTTCAATGTGGAATATTTTTATACATAGAGAGAGAGGGAGAGAAGTAGATTTTCCATCATTTTCATTTTGATATTTTTTTTTGTTAGCATAAATTGATCTGATATTAATTTATTCTATAACGTGCCGGAATTTATTAAAAATGACAAGAATTTTAAAGAATTGCGCAGTTTAGCGGCTCATATAGCGTAACTTTATTTCAAGGCACGTCTTAGCATAATTTTGAGATGGTTTTAGTCATTGATAGGTATATTTTTTTTACCAATTTCTTAGGGTATAGGTTCACATAGAAATATATCGCAGGACAAAAATAAAAACTTGGTATTTATTTCATAACATATTTATAAAACACACCGTTTCGTCAACTGATTGTTGACTTCATCAGGTGTCTGGACACAATACCAAAAACTATACATGTTTTCAGCCATTTAATAATGTATAAAATCGACATGCATGATAAAACATTTATCCACGTTTACAATAATGAATATAAGTGACAGTACTGTTATATATTTAAATAATATGCGTGAAGAATATTAATGTGTTTATTAACGAACGAAATACTAATACAAATATAATATTTAAGAATAATAGTAAATGGTAATTTTTATATTTCTACTACTTGTTACATTTTTGAAGAGAAGCAACTGTCTTACATTTTTGACAGTAATGACAAGTGACTTACATTAGGGATACAAATATTCACTGGTTGGATCGATAAAGAACTTACATTAACAAGTACGACAATAAATATTATTATAATCTCTATATTATAGGTATATTAACTGGAATCGAATGGAAATAAACCAGAGTTTAGATGCTGGAAATGCGCCAATCCAAATTGTAATATTGTTTATATATTTACAGACTTATCAAAGTTTCGTCCACGACAACTTGAATGAAATTGACAGTTGTTTAACATTTGCTAATCACATCATCAATGAACACCACACATTCCTCCATTCTTCTGACAACACTAGTTATTTATTATACAAGGGAAAAAAGTACTAGATTTTAGCTCGAGGTTGTGTTGTCAAAAAACCGAGAGCTGAAATCTAACATTTTTCTCGTGTATAATACACTATTTTTTTCTGTGACGGGAAAAATATCGATTTAATATAGAAAAAATATCAGAAAATTCTCCAAGTGAAATTTGAACTTTTAAAAACCTTTTAGTAATCAAATATCTGTCAATTTCATCCTGTATTTGATTTAAAAATTGCGAACACTCCACCGGAGTTAGTAGAAGCAGCAAAAGTAGCGTCACAAATTATTGCCAGTTTTGATATATGAAGAAAATGTAACTTTTGTATAATAAAATTATCTATCTAATATCTACCTTTACTTATGTGTCCGGGAAAAGGTGGTTACTTTTTTCCCGTGGGAAAAAATTAAGTTGATAAAAAGTGACGTTTTATTACCTGTCAACAGAGACAATATGTCAAACTTTTTTCCCGTCACAGAAAAAAATAGTATATTGTAATCCTAGGCGGTAAAGTGTCATTTTTTAAGGCTGAAAGAAGAATTGTACGGGCGAGCTTCAGCGAGCCCGGACACTTCTTGAAGCCTGAAAAAATCACTTTACCGCCATGGTTTACACATTATTTTTCTGCCGGCACCGTACAATTGTAGGTAATACAAAAAATAAAAGAAAATATGATTGCTTTCCTTTGTCATTAAATGTATTTCATCCGGTACAGTTTCAAGAAATTTTTCAATATCCGGTTGGTCGAAAATTTTTGATTTTTTAGCAATGTGGCCAACAGATTTCTTCCTTAAAAAAGCAGTCAATTTTTTAAAATTTCTAATGTTTACGATATTTTTAACTAATAGCGTAGATTTTAACATGGAATGAATTGACCACATTGTTGAAGATTGATATTTGTGTGAAAGATACGATAAATACGTCAAAATCACATTTGCACTATAGTTTTTAACGTTTTTAGCACTACACCAACTCATAAACAGTTTATACTGAAGTTCTTATGTGGTACTTGATTTTTCCGGCAGCAAATTCATCGAAACTTCGTTCGCTTTCTCGTGAATTTCAGGCGGGGTACAATACTCAATTTCCTCGTCACTACGATCAATCAGAGATTCCATGCTTATTATACCTATAAATGATGAATCAAATTCAAATTGAATATTTTAAGACGAGCTCGATTTTTGACAACCACTGTCACATTGGACTGTCATCATTGTTAATAGCTTGTATTATTGTGCCGCCATCTATTACAAATACATAAAAATAATTTTCTTGCCTAGCCATTTTTGAGTGTTTTGTAGCGCTAGCCTTAGAAATGCATACTTTCTCGTCCCTATGGAAGCAGTAAAATTCAATTTTCTCATAGTGTCGGCAGAAAAACAAATAAAAACCCATACATTTTATATTTGACAAATACTGTCAAATTTTGGAATGGCAGAGCATTTTGACTTCAATAATACAATGTAATTATTTGACTTACATAATTTGATAAAAAAATATTGCTTTGAGTTGATTAGGACGAATAGGTATGGAATATGTTAGAAGTGCATGAAACAGTGAGATAAGAGGCATAACTCACTTGCTGTTTGTTTATGGCTGCTATTAACTGTTCAACAGTACTTGAAACTAGAAGATAAATCAAAATGAGTAGATAAAATAAATTAAAATATTCAAATGACAAATGTGATATATTGTGTCATTTAAAAACAATTCATCCAGATTTATTTCAACTGAATAGTATCTATGAAATAAAACCATATTATATAAGTTATGAGCTTTTTTTGAATAGATATAATTACGTTTTATTATTTATTTTGTTATTGTAGAAGTTGAATAAATTAAGGAATTTAGCCTGTGGCGGTTTCTTTTTATCTCTTGTCCTATTATAGTTTTTAAAATTTTCTTGAATTTTGCATGCGCAGTATTATTAGGTGCCTAATGCTATTAATTGTTTGTACTAATTTTTGCGTGCGGTGCTTTGATTAAAATTGGCCTGCGGCGCTTTTTTGCTTTCTTTTCCTCAAATTTAGTTTTGAAATCTTTCTGAGAGATTTTCACCTGCAGCCTTTATTACTGCTAATGTAAGCAACGCCTGTTTGGTGAGGTATACACATTTCGATGCTGACACTACATCATAATCAACTATAAATACGTTGGATTAATCCGTATTATTCCCGTTTGCATACAGTAACAGCAAACTTTATTTCAGTATCGACAGCTCTGCTTTTCTGCTTTATGTGAAAGTATATTAGACACGACACAAACTTCATTTGAGTGATTATTTTCTTCTATTTTACTAAGGTTTACCACACATAAACAACACTAAATATCAAATTACAATTTTTCGTGACGTTCATAGAATAATGTTTATATACTGGAATTAATGGACTCTCACGTGTTGACGATTGTGTCGATATAATCGCGCCATCTACTGGTTTGGAAATAAGCATCGATATAAAAGGTAACCGTAATGCGTAGTTGACAAGCTTTGTATCTCAATCGCTAGAGGTCTCTATTGCTTTAGGCGGGATATTTGAATTATTACTAATAGTGAAAAATGAAAATGTTTTGTATTATAGTCCAACTTTTTTTTAAATAGACGTAGTCGCAGTATCTTATATATGAGTACGCCTATTTAAAAAAAAGTTGGACAATACAAAAATATTATTTTTTTTTTTCAAACAACGTTTTTTGAATAATTTAGGAAAATATTAAGTGTGAAGGTGCTTCCACTAACAGGTTGAAAATAAATGAAATGCCTCAGTTAAATAATACTTTATTTATAAACAAAGTCGATTTTACAAACATTTTATTTTCCCACAGATTTTTATTTATAATAGGTATAAATACTTTTTAAGTCTTGTTTTGTTAAACAAACCCATTTCAGGTATAAAATGTTTCAACATAATTCTGTATCTCACTTAAAAAACTACTTGTTATGTCCCCACGTTATTTCTTTTTTTTTTATTGTTTTTTTATTTTTTATTCTTTTTTTTCTTAATTAAATTTGATGATTTGGAAGTAATTGTAATTTTATTTAATTTATTCTAACTCTCTTACTTTTTATATTCTCCTCGTATCTTCAATTGTTCTATGTTCTATTCAATCCAAATCAATGCCTTTTTTGTTAATAAAATGTTATCGCGTATACACCTTTAACGATAGCCCTCCGTGCTGTGTGTGCGCGACTGACCAAGAGAGATTCGTCTTGACCGCTGTAGTGATAGTTTTCCGCAAAATATATATTTTTCAACCGCTTTATTATTGTTTAATCGCAAATATATCAAATACCGCAACGTTCTAATCGAACTTTATGTGAGTGAGTGCGTTTAAAGCTACTGGAAGAAAGTGCTGGCCAGCTGAAGACCGGCAGGAGACGTAGATCAGGGTAAGTCTTTAAAGGTGCCGTTTTAAGATCAATCCGTTTACAGTCCATTCATAAATCTCTCCTAAAGAGCCGCTGAATTCTTTACACTACTATAAATTAAATTAATGTGTTGTTTACATTATTTTTAATTTCAAATAAGAAACAACAAAATATGCTGAAAATGTTTAAAAACCAAATAGAAATGAACATACCTGGCAGTTTTAATGCAGGCAATACTCTCTTTTTGAGAGTTTGATTAGGTCCAAAATCTTCTGGTATAAAATGCTCCGAACAAACCCTACAATTGTTGTAGATCTTCTCTGCTGTCATTTCAGTAACATTTGTTTCCACATAAACTAACCCGCTGAAGAAAAAGTAGCACTAAATAAAGTATATAATATAGTTTATAATAATTAAACCACTTCCCACAAAAACTTAGTAATCAAACTAAAAAACTAGATGACACATTTTATATTTGTTGCAATTTATTGATTGTTATTGACACGACAACTACTGTCAAAAATACTCGATCAACGCGCCTCTAGCGGCTTGGAAACAAGCTTTTTATCAACACAATTCTATGATTTAAAGAGCGCACACCATGATGACGTTCAATGACAAATTCATGGTTACCTATTTAAAATTTATCAAAATATCCCAATTTTTATACAAACTTGTTTTTATTTGAGAAACCTTACAGTTTAGGTATAAGAACATATATTTTATATATATCATTTTAAAGTAAATTTTACTGTATTTCAGAATATTTGATAGTATACAATCGAAAAATATGCTAATATATAGGGTATTTCATTTGAAATGATAAATTTGGTATCAACTTCCGGTGATTTATGACAATATTATAGAGTAGGTTGACTTGAGTAATCACTTAAATTTTCAAGACAATAGTATGGTTACTTTTCCCAAAACTTCTAAGGTACCATCGACCAGCAATCACCCTGTATACTAATATATTAATTACTGCAGTGAAGTATATTTGATATTACAAATACTAAAAACAACCAATATTTTTCCATTGGGCCAATGCATGATAAAACATCATGAACGCAGAGGATTGCTTATTTGGATAGTGTGGTGTGAATTTTTCATTTTCTTTGTGGTTAGACTCAGGAGTCTCGAGGCCCAATTTCTATTCCTTGTTCTCCATTATCGATATCCTCTGTTTGTGATAATTATCTGTTTCAAATAACTAGTAAATAGCAAATATTTACTAGTTATTTGAAACACACACCTCGATTTTCTTGGCAAATTCGATAGTAGATTTCACCCAAATTGTGCAATATTTGTATATATAGGGATTTATGCGATTTCTGTTAAGATATTTTAATTATTTTGTATTAATTGATGCGCTTTTTTTTGCCAATAATATTAAAATTGATATTTTATTAATATATTTGCACAAAAGCAATTATACAACTGATGTAGTTAAACCAACACCAGAACTATATAGAATATTATTTTTCTACGACTGTCTTTAAATGCCTTTATTATATGTTCAATCATGATTTGACAATGTAGTACATTGTAATGCTGTTTATCATTTACCAGTTGCTAGGCAACTAGTGGGAAATATTATTACGCACGGATAAAATTTCCTGGTAATGACAAAAGTAGCGGCAGGCATGAAAAATCACCAAAGCAACGCCGAAAATACAAACACCAAATTGACAGTTTTGGTATTTATAATTAATAATAATTATAATTAAGTATTTCGCTAATTTCAAAACACATAAACACTGATAGTGAATATAGTTTAACACCACCTAGTCAATTTAATACTTCTAATTTATCGTATTTAGGCTCATACGCTAACAAGGGTAAGTTTCGAAAAACAAATATTTTCCTAAAAATTATGTTAAATTTATTCAAAAGCATTAAAACAGTCGCAGAAAAAGTATAGTGTGAAACTCACATGAAATGAATATATGTCATTTCATGTTCGTTGCACAATATACTATTTTATCCTAATTTTCTAGTTTCTAATTCAAACGCTGCGCATTTTCTTTGTACGATGGTAATTGTCGCGCAAATGATAAGAGCTCCGTAAATATATTTTGTTTGCACTTTTTCCAAAATGTGATTTATATCATGGGCACATTGTGAATCGGCTTGTATAATGTTTACATTTACTTTTTTATATCCCAGTATCCTAGTAAGCAATTAGCATAATACATACCTGTGATACACAATAATAATCAAATTTTATGCGGCACATTAGTGGCTGTGGGCCAAATTTAAAACCACCTCTGCTTATTATATAATATTATAATACACCCCTCTAAGGCTAATATTATGCATTTAATAGTTCGGAATTTAGATTAGAGTTATTTGAAGAAGATTTGCATAGCTAATGTATACATAGATATAGAACATTTGGAAAAATGCATCGTTATCTCAAAAAAAGTGTATGCATCGTATGGGTATGGGGGTTGCGTCGCGTCCTCTCTCTCGTTTTACACGGAACGTGTTGTGCATTAAATGTATTTTTGCAGAAATTTCAAACAGGAAAATGATCCTCTTTTACGTGTACCTATAAATGCTATTTGCGTTTATATTATTCGCTTGCACTCGCTTTTGTAGATATAATGTAGGGTTGTGCATATAATTCTCGGTATAGGAAATATTCTATTATGCAAATTTGCTTAAATACTTAAGAACTAATTTTATTAAACTAAACCGAACTAAACTAAATTATTTTAAGATATAATTTATGTCACGTGGAAAGAAAAATTATATAGGTTGAGGTTAATAATTATTATATGTATCAACAAAAAAGAATAAAAAAATAAAAGACTCTGTATGTTATTTATTGATTTCTTCCTTGTGTGCGAAAAGAACACTGCTAATGGTAAACAAAAATCGGTGAAAACATTTTTTGGCGCAACTGTAACATTTATTTTAAAAATTTTTCTTTGGATGGAAACAAAATTTAATTATTACTTCATATTTTTACGGCAATAGTAAGTATTAGCTTTATAGTTAAATTATAAGTAGAAAAATAATACTATACGATTCTTGGATTTACCAGACTGCTAGCAAAATAATTTTCTCGTATAATTCTTTTGTAATAGCGCGAAATAAGTAAGGTGGCTATAGAAATGGGAAACCAAATTATAAATTAAGAAGTTTTACAGTTTCATAACTTTTATTTAATTTGCTATCCAATTACTTAATATCTTGTTTGATTTATAGAAACAGAAGAATTGTTTAGTTACCTGTGGAAGCTTTCCGTCTAAAATATTGTTTGATTTAGTTGCACACTTATAGTTTTTCTACGACTGCCTTTAAATGCGCGCCGATACTCCCTTAAGCGGGATCGCATATATTTGAAATGGGCTTGTTTAACAAAATTCGTCTATGTGTTGGTAGTTGCTTTATGGGGTCAGAGACCTCCCAGGCAGCCGATATAGGAACTGTTGTTCACTCGGCGTACTACCAACGATAAAACTAGATGTCACCAAACACATCCTTTTACATCTCTGTACCGTGTGGGGTATATACCACATTATTTACGAGAGTTTGGCTGTCAACCACTGACCGATCACCACTGATGAGTCGTGGATCGACGAAACGGCCGTCTGGTGAAAGTATAGTGGTTGACAGACAAACTCTGGGATTTTAAGTCTTGTTTTGTTAAACAAGCCCATTTCAAATATATGCGATCCCGCTTAAGGGAGTATCGGCGCGTCTATGTGTTGGTAGTTGCTTTATGGGGTCAGAGACCTCCCAGGCAGTCGATATAGGAACTGTTGTTCACTCGGCGTACTACCAACGATAATACTAGATGTCGCCAAACACATCCTTTTACTTCTCTGTAACGTGTGGGGTATATACCACATTATTTACGAGAGTTTGGCTGTCAACTACTGACCGATCACCACTGATGAGTCGTGGATCGACGAAACGGCCGTCTGGTGAAAGTATAGTGGTTGACAGACAAACTCTCGGATTTTAAGTCTTGTTTTGTTAAACAAGCCCATTTCAAATATATGCGATCCCGCTTAAGGGAGTATCGGCGCGTCTATGTGTTGGTAGTTGCTTTATGGGGTCAGAGACCTCCAGGCAGCCAATATAGGAACTGTTGTTCACTCGGCGTACTACCAACGATAAAACTAGATGTCGCCAAACACATCCTTTTAAATATAAATTATGATATATAATGTATTTATAGATTTTAAATATTTGATGAAAACATTTGGTTACCCAGGAGACATCATATTTTTAATTATAATGTACAGCATCCGCAATGCTCCACTATAAATTATTGAGGCGATATCGATAGTTTGACCTTCGGGAAAGTTTTGGGGTGACACAACCAATTTTTTTGGATGAGTGTATGGTGTAGGTCCATTAAGGCTACATTTTGAAAATAATTTCGCAGGGTGCTTAAAAAAGAGTAGCATATCAAAGTTAATTTTCTGTTAAATGGAGCACCCTATATTGTATCAGATTTAAGCATGAAAAATAAAATAGACTTTCCTAAGAGTTTGGTATACCCAAATAGAGAGAGATTTGATTTTTCTTATATTGCAAAGTTTTGGGAAAAAAATAGCTATTTCGAAAACGAAACTATTTTTGCCAAAACTGCTTCTTGATCTCACAAATAGACTGTTTCGTTGTTTTATTTGTGAAAAATACTATACTGAGTGTTCAGATTTTTCGGTTTTATGATCAATACAATACAAACTATAATATCTTCCTTATCTCAACAACGTATATATTTTAGTTCTATCATGTTCAAAGTTAATCAACAATTTAGGTATTTATTTAATAATTTAAATTTATAAAACTAACAATTTAATTTAACAAGTAATGTATTATGTAAACAAATTAATTAAGTCTAACTATTGGGATTGCTCTATGTATCTAGCACTTTAAAGATTGGTTAAAGAATTTTGTGAGTTCACCCAAAACAGGAAATAACTAAAAACTAAAGTTTTTACTACAAATGAAGATAAAGTTTATTGTATCTGATTCCTCGATTAATAAATATCACGAATATATTATATATAATAATTTAACATATGCTCAATACAGTGTACGATTCTATTAGGTCTATTATGTCTACAGTCATAGGAGGCAGCATATACTAAATTACTAATTTACCTTCCTAAAACGAAATGCATTGGAGTAATTAAATGGAACACGTCTTCCAATCCATTTTTTACAAAATGTTCGGTTAAATATTCCCTTACACGTCGTGAAAAATGTGTAGGATCTTCACCATCTATTCTAATCAGATTTTTTGTCTGATAATTTTAATTGAATATTTTCTAAAAGTTGCCAAAATTCGATTCTTTTACGTTACAATGTGCGACCATTAAAGTGCCGTCTAACTTCATCGTCAACTGGTCCACAAGTCAAATTAATACTCCATCGATTCTGGTGATCTGTCGTATACAATAAATGCTTATTTTCAGTATCATAATAATGCTAGTTGTGGCGATTATCATAGCCACTATTATGAAACGTTGCCTCATCAGTAAACAATACGTATTGATCAATATTATCTTCAGGACTGTTTTTTTCGGGGATTGTTAAGAAAAGTAATTATGCTTTCAAAATCGGTTCCATATAAATTTTGATAAAGTTGAATGTGATACGAGGTACCACATAAAAAAATTAAATAAAATAAAATAAATTTATCTGAATAACTTTAAGGTTTATGTATAGGATGCGTAATACTCTTTAGAATTGGCCACATGATAGATCTAAAATATGCAAAAAAAAAACAAAAAAAAAATCGGTTGTGTCACCCCAAAACTATAAGATAATAATAATAATTATTATTATAACTGTATTATTTTAAACTAACGTTGCATTGTGTTGTTAAAAACTTCTACCTTCCTATAGGTAGAACCATCATAAATCTGGAATACATACCTGATGTTTTTGGTGTTGTTTGAAATGTGTTTTGGTACCAATCAGCAGCATTCCGCAAGGTTTAATGATTGAAAGTATAGAGAGACATTGGGTTAATATTTCTCAACACACGCAAATTCCCTTGGATTCGTTTTTGCATACTGTGAGATTTATTTTCGACTCAACATATTGCCAGTTTGAAGGCAAGTATTACAAACAAATATTGGGAACTCCAATGGGTGCTACAATATCCCCAATTATCTCGCAGTATGTCATGGATGACTTACTAAATGCTTGCATTCCTAAACTTAGTTTCGTACTTCCTTTTATAAAAAAGTATGTGGATGATATAATTTGTATGGTACCCGCCACTAAAAAACAAGAGATTTTAACCATATTCAACAACTATAATCCGTGTGTCCAGTTCACAATGGAGGAGGAAAATAGTGAAAGGCGTGTTCCTTTCTTAGATACGAGACTGGTTAGAACAACAAATAACACCATAATTGTCGACTGGTACATAAAACCTACAAATTCGGGAAGGTACATGAACTTTAAATCAAGTCACTCAACAAAAATGAAAATCAATCTAATATTGGCATTAAAACTTAGAATAGAACGTATAAGTCAGCAGACATTCAAGGAGAAGAACTTCAATATTCTTTATAACTTTTTATTGGACAACTCATACCCACCAAAAATGTTAAAGAAACTTATTTATAACACCCAGACTGCAATAACGCATAATACAACAAACAACCAAAACAACAATCCACAACAGCCGGGTGAACCTACACAGAAATACTACTATTCTATTCCGCATATTACGGGGGTAACTAACAAAATTCAGGCGATTTTTAAAAATGAACCATCTACTTTTATTGCTCCCAAATTCACGAAAACAGTAGGAAATTTGTTCAGCAGCCTAAAAGATAAAACGAAAACATTAGAACAGTCAAACGTTGTTTATCGTATTCCATGTACAGAGTGTGATAAGGTATATGTTGGCCAAACTTCGAGGGTATTAAGGGAAAGGGTGACATCTCACAAAAGTGACTGTAGGTTGGGGAAAAGATCATGTGCTTTAGCAGAGCACAATATGGATTTAGGACATTTACCTAATTATAATGCAATTGACACTTTATTTGTCGAAAATAACATGGGCAAGAGACTTTTCCTTGAAATGGTTGAGACGGCTTCTACAACGAATGTTATGAACAAAAGAACGGATATCGATGAGTTGAGTACCATCTATTCGTACATCTTAACTCTGGATAAATGCGAATTCTAAAGTTGAAAGGGTGTGGAGTTCATCAACTTCAATTTTTTCGATTTCGAAAAAAATAATGTATACTTCTAAATATATATATGTTTGTATGTTGTTTTTTGTTTTGTCTTTCGTTCTCCTTATTGTCGGATGAGTGGCACTTCGACATAAGTATAGCGTGTACCACAAGGAATCAAAAAAATCTGAGGTGCGTGATGCCGGGGACGGGAAAAATATGTGACAGGTATTGATCCACCCCGGTAATTACTTTATTCATACCAAAACAGTTGCCTTTATTCGGTGTCTACTTAAAACATGGTTAATCTTCTTCTCTTAACATTGATTATAATATCGAACTCTATAAACAAATAGTTTTGCTTGTTGTTGGTTTTGGGCATACTGCAGTAGGTGACAGTGCTGTAGTGATAGTCTTTTCCTATGGTTTATTAATGTTGAGTGACGAGGATATAGGATAGATGGCAGGTCTATTATTTGTATATTTCTTTCAATAATATTTGGGGACCAAGTGAATATTTAAACAGAAATATTTGTGTTTAAATGTAGCACCTTTTAATATCTATCAAGATCCGTTTGAGATCGATGCTATTTTTTCTAAATTGTAAGATACTCACTTTGCACACTAGGTAATTATGATTTGTATAACTTTATAAATATTATTGTGAGTATTAAAAATGTACATTTGTTTGTGTTAATTTTGTAGCCTTTGAAGAAGGGAATAAAGTTAGACCCGAAAGCTTGGCGTAGCGAAAAAAGAGTTTTCTTTTTATCAAATGCCCTATGACCGACGTCCCAATAATTTCGAAGATTATATATATATATATATATATATATATACGTTCCAACTACCTAACTGGTGAAATTTTAAACGCAATTTTCTCCAGAGTTATGAGGGCAAATATCAAAAGTTACCTATCGCTGTAAAGCTCATAAAAAATGCATTAAAATGATGTTTCACTGGACCCCTACTGCTATTTTAAAATTTACGGTTGTGTCCACCCCTATCACAGGGCTTAGGTGATTTCAACCAAAAACTAATGGGTTCATCCTAGGACTCCCCCAAACTCATATTATACCAAAATTTAAGAAGTACCTATGCAATTTAATAAAAGCACACAACTCGCTATCAAACACATAATATCACTAGGTACTTAGCTGCAACTCCAGCATTTCATCGAAATCCCAGCCTGTATTGTGGTGCCAATCCCAACATTACCGCTGAGTGAAACACCATAACAACTATATCACTGACCGAGAACTAACTGAAAAATGTACGAGTATATAGAATATAGAATCTTTCACGGCGGCAACTCGGCTCGGCTGCCCAGAATAGTCGCAATATGGACATATAAAAACAATTAACATACAGAGAATGGACTACGAGGTAGTTCGCAATAATACTTAAGAGTTCGATATTTAATCCCTTAGAATAACCCAAGTTTTTTGTAATTTCTTTTCTTCCTCCTTTACACCAATAACATAAATTAAGTTTTAGTGAAAAAGAAAACGGAACAGGCTTCAATAATAAAGTCATGTACTTTATTTTCAGTTAAGGTATTTTGAATATAATAAGTATATTGATTATGCATATATTCATATTTTCGCTGAAAACAGATTTTCTTTGAACAGTTCTTCATTCCGTTCTCTACAAATACAACTTGCTAATATTGGTGATCTTAAAATGTGAAATATATGTATCAATATCAACATATTGACCCACCTAGGAGTTTGAAAATGAAGGCCGTAAATATTCATGCAATTTTTAAGACTGCATTTACTAAAAAATCGGTTGTGTCACCCAAAAACTTTCCTGAAAGTTGAAATATCGATATTGCCCCAATAATTGATAGTGGAATTCATTTGATGCTGTATATAAATCTAAAATATGATATCACCTGGGTAACGAAATGGTTTCGTCAAAGTTTTAAAATCTAAATACTCTATTATTTATATTAGTAATAATAACAACCTAAACTAACCCCACTACCTAACTAAAAATAATAATAATTATATTATACTATGCACTGAGCTATGCCCGACCGCCACGGTAGAACATCTAAATCGAAACTGCCTTAAGTCACCGATCGCCGCACTAGATACTTGTGTAAATTTCAAAAATAACTTATTGTTGTAAAGCAGATAAAAGATGCTTTGAAATGATGTGTCACTCGACCATTACTTCTATTAAAGAATCTTGAGTCCACCCCTATGGCAGGTGGCAGGTCTAAAACGATTTCAACCAAAAATTTATGGGTTCATCCTCGAGAATTATGGAGGCAAATTTCAAAAGTAAATTATTGCTGTAAAGAGCATAAAACGTGGTTTCAAATTATTAAGAATTTAAGGGTTATGTGCACCACACGTGGAAGAATACACACAGACACACTTCCATCTGGAAATTTTCTTAATCGTTTCAGGGGACTCCAAAATAGTTATATCCGTCTTTATCTCATTTTGTTTGCGTGTTCATAATATTTTTTCTGGGTTGGGAAAGTAAAATAGGGTAAGTTTTCTAATAGACACACTGTTTAGGACTTGATTACTACTAATTTCATGCAGAATTCTATTTGTGGAAATAATTAGAAGCTAACAATATATCAAACACATATTCATTTTATTATTACTGTTTCACTAAACAACCACTAAAGAGGAGTAAGATTAAAGTTAGCTCTGTTGATGCCGTTAGCAATCGTCCGGAAACAAATTAATTAACGTCAGACACAGCAGTAACACAGAAAACACAGAGAGGCAGCGAAACCGGTTCCTCGTCGTCGTCAGTTGTTGAAATAATGCAATTAAAACAATCTCCGGTTAATCTTCATCCTTTTAGGACTCATCAGGAAAAGAGAAGAGGGACATATACATAATATAGATCTGCTCTTACGATCCAAAATTGTTGTGTATGTTTACTCTGTAATTGTCCTTATCATTGTCCTTTATGTATGTATAGCGTATAAGCCATGGAAAGAAGGAAATTCGGTTAAACATTCTTGTTTGTTTTCGGTGTTAGTTAATTGGGCTATCCGAAGCTATACAAAATAAGACTGTGTGATTGTGATGACTTGTGATTCCTAACTGATTATGTTTCGTGCGAAATGTGACTGTTATATCAGTAATCTACGTGGTTTATTATTTATCAACTTGTAGATTTAATGATACCTAGAATTTGAACAGATAGAAACATGCTTCTCATTTGAATTAAGCAAATTTGTAGAAAAAAACTAATATTAAAAATTGGAAACCGTCACAACTTTTCAACAAGTAATAATTAAACTAATATTGGTATTGCGTTATAACTTTAATATAAGTCAAACATTTGATATTCAATCACGAGTGAAGACATATACGTTATCGCCAGGCCTTTTAGTGTAGTCTCACTAATAATTGAACATTAGTTAATAATAATTACACTAAAAAAACACATGATGCTATTTAATAGTAACTATTATTATCACAGAATTAAACAAAGTATACTAACCAACAAATTTGCAATGTGAGCACTTACTACTTCTAAACACATATCTAACCTTACTTGTCTTCCTGGGGTCTTACATAACATTTCTCTTCAGAGTTCATTGCATGCATTTCTAATTTTTTCCTTTAATTGTTATAAGTTATGGCTCGGCGTTTTATACACTTGCGGCCACTGTATCGGTCCATTTATACCTAACAAATTTTCCCCGAAAATATCATTTCAAAATTCCTGGAATCTTGCTTTATCGGGCGCTGCTCCGTCATGCTGGAAAAACATATTTGCTCGTACCTACAATGGCACATTTTCGACCACAGGAAGTTGCTCTTGAATAAATTGCAAACATTATTCACTGCATAAAACCCCTTCGTAAAAGTATGGTCCAATTAAATACCCATTAATAATACCACACCAAACGTTAATGCCAAAATGTCTTTGGTTTTCAATCGGATTGACAAAATGCGCATTTTCAGTAGCCCAATAGTGTTATTTTTTTTTATTTGGCTTACCATTAGTAACAAAACGGCTTTCGTTTGTCCACAAGACAAGCTGAAAGAACAGAACCGATGTCGTTAATCACCAAGTTTACCATCACTTGGGCAACATAATTAATTCTTCGTTGTTGATGTTGATCTCACAAATGTTCTAAATTATGAAGTTTATAATCGTGATAACCATTTTCTTTCAAAATGTTTCGTACATAACTATATTTTAAAATTAACTTACGACAAGCTTGACGAATCGAGATTCGTGGATGATCTTCAAAATACAAAATTATTGCAAATTCTCTTCCAACATAACAAATAATCTTTAGTTAACACGTTCATGCTGTTTTTGGGTGTATAATTAAACGCTCTTCTAGGGTTGTTTTGAGATTCCTCAAAATATCATGTCAACTTTTTCGTTAAGCGTAAACATTTTGTTAACATAATATGCACACATCAAATGGTAAGAGAACTATTTGTCAACCACTAGTTTAATTAATGACAGATAAAATTGTAGTTTGTTTCCAATGCCTACTTGTTTAAATGTTGCAACAGTTGTGAACTTTCAATATAAGTTTTTTCTACAAATTTGCTTATATTTTTTTAACAAATAACAATAGCAAATTTCATTTTTTTTTCTTTGCAAAACTTGCTTAGCAAAATTAGCTCTTTTGAACTGTCTAAAAATATAGGTATGTTCCTGAAAAAAAAAAGGTTGATGACGTTTTTACTTCAGGTTCCAAATTTGAAAAAAAAAATCAAATATGGGTTAAAATGAGGCCTACTTAATCCCATTTAAGAACCTTTTTTCAGATTTTTTCTACAGTTTTTCATTTTCTCATAACAGAGCTGGGACATCGAGTTTTGCGCACTCTGTACTTCGAAATTTTAAGTCCTTCCAACATATAGTGGTGCGCCGGCTCATCGACAACGTCGATTTTTAAGGTTTTTAAATAAGTAACTTTAAATCCAACAGAAGGCAATAATGTAAACTGGCCAGCGCGATCCCCTGATATTACCCCATTGGATTTCTCCATAATAAAAATAGAGTCTATCGAACTACGCTACAGAATTTAGATGACCTGATTATAAGAATTCGACAAGCCTGCAATGGAATATTACTCCTAGGATATTGGAAATGATTCAAAAGAAGTTATTGCAAATTCGCAGAAATGTTTACAAAACAATGGCGGCCATTGCGAACACTTAAAGTAAAGTTTAGACTACATAGTTGTTTTAAGTGTTTCAAAGTTTATGTTTAAATAAAATGTATCAAGCCTTTATGTAATATTATTTGAAGATTTTAGAGTTTTTTGAATACATCTGTTAAAAGTTTTGTCTTACTTTTGTTTACTAGTCTAAATAACATCAAATATTTTAATTTTAAAAGATACGCTAAAAATGGAGGTCCATACCACGTACTCAAAAAAAACGTCAGCTCTACAAAATCCTGTATATATATATGTTCCATCTCAGGTTGGGGAGATTGTGCCAGACATGTTTCGGAATCTTATAATTCCATCTTCAGTGGCATTAAACGTAAGATTATGTCAACAGATCGGTGAAATTAAACGTTTATATAAAAACTAAACTAAAAACGACAACATAGATAAGATGATGATTATCATCGGCTACACAAAACACTCACCATTTTGTGAAAAAAAAATTTGAACACAAAATAAATAAAATAAAATAAAAATCAAATTACTAAGAGACTACATTATAACACATATACAGTTTTTATTTTTCAAAAGTTTTCTTTTTGTTGATCATTTCTCAAATTGAAATTATTATAGATTTGGTTTTGAAAAAATTTATATCTAGTTGGTTGGTTTAGTTGTGTTGTAGAAGAATATATACAGGGTGAGTCACGAGGAACTGTACATACTTCTACCATAAGTAGAGGCACATTAGGGGATCTTCAAATGACCATTAAAAAATGTCTCTTTTTTTTCTTTATTAATATACAGGGTGAATTATGGATTTTCACCAAAACAATGTTTCGTCATATCTTTCCAATGATTAAGTCGATTTGTCTCATTTTTGTATAAAAGTGTGTATTGGTGCCTGGCAACTAACTGATATATTCAGAATTAAGAAAATCCAGGTCCGTCTTCGAGAAAAATTGTGGGACTGCTTCATATTCAACACCTCACCCTGTATATGATTTTTCAAAAATCTGATACTGATATTTGAATTTTTTGTTACACTCACCTCATATTTCCAATTAAAGATTCGTTTAAAACTGGCAATAATGAAGTATCTTACTATATAATAATGTTTAGTTATTAAAAAGAAATCTTCTAAATACACAGAAACGACACACACTGTGCTCTAGTATGGTAAATACCATAATTTGAATTGATTTACAGGGCCGGATTTAAAAATCTGCCATATCTGGTTCATCCCAATAATTCAACCTGTATGTAACTTTTTCCCCCGTAATAGACAGAAAACAGATAAAAAATGTTTGTAATAACCTAGTTTTCTTATTTGTTTGAGGAAAACTCATGTGTCTAATTACTTTAATCGGAATGAAATGAACAAGGTAGGAAAATGTTTATTCATAAATTAAGAAATAAAATAAAATACAATAACCAAACAATAAAACAGTTTTAACAATGTGGAACAAAGTAAAAAACAATTTAATAAACATTACGATTATAAAAGATGTTCAAAATGAAATCCATCTGCCTTAATACACTTTTCCTGACGAATGTTTAAATGTGTAATGGACTTTCTCATTGTCAGTGGGTCATTTCTGATAATATTGCAACAGTGAATAATTCTGCGTTAATGAGCTGTTGCATTTTATAATCGTAATGTTTATTAAATTGGTTTTACTTTGTTCCACATTGTTAAAACTGTTTTATTGTTTTTTATTTTATTTCTTAATTTATGAATAAACATTTCCCTGTAGCGCTATTCTGTACACGTTTCCGAGAGCCGTCGGTATCGGTAATACTCACTTACCGACAGCCATCGGCAAGTCGCTTCGTGCGGCATTCTGTATGCTCTAAAACCGACCGATATCGGTAATTTGAGTCGACAAAGATCGGTATCTCACCGTGCCCTCGTTCAGCTCACGGTGGACGTTACCGATATTTGTTGAGCGATTATTGGATCATTATTGATGTTTTGGTTGGAATTGCGGATTATTATTTAAGTACATTTGGACTATATAGAGTGATTTTACAGTGTAGTGTCTAGATAAGAATTATTAGATAACTATGTAGTTAAGTTTCGGTGTCAATATATTATAATATTTTTTTGATTCTTCTTAAAACGCCATTACATGTTAGGTATTTTAATTGACAGTGCTTTATTGCCTTATTGGTTAAAACACATTCTAATTTACAAACCAATGCATTTTGCACCATTTTCTTGCAGACATCTTACATTCAAACTTAAAACGTCGCACAAATTACAAATGACGCACAACAAAATATTTGTTTATAAATATCTCACCGTTCATTGGCTGAACGTACCGATTTGATTGATGTCACTTGCAAGCCGACACTTGTTCATTTCATTCCGATTAAAATAATTAGACTCATGAGTTTTCATCAAACAAATAAGAAAACTAGGTTACTACAAACATTTTTTATCTGTTTTCTGTGTATTACGAGGGAAAAAGTTACATACAGGGTGAATTATTGGGATGAACCAGATATGGCAGATTTTTAAATCCGGCCCTGTATCAATTCAAATTATGGTATTTACCATACTGGAGCACAGTGTGTGTCGTTTCGGTGTATTTTGAAGATTTCTTTTTAATAACTAAACATTATTATACAGTAAGATACTTCATTATTGCCAGTTTTAAACGAATCTTTAATTGGAAATATGAGGTGAGTGTAACAAAAAATTCAAATACCCTGGGGTAACTGTCTATTTATGCCATCTGAAAAAAATATACCAGATTTTTGAAAAATCATATATAGGGTGAAGTGTTGAATATGAAGCAGTCCCACAATTTTTCTCGAAGACGGACCTGGATTTTCTCAATTCTGAATATATCAGTTAGTTGCCAGGCACCAATACACACTTCTGTAAAAAAATGAGATAAATCGACTTAATCATTGAAAAGATATGACGAAACATTGTTTTGGTGAAGATTCATAATTCACCCTGTATATTAATAATCGAAACAAGGAGACATTTTTTAATGGTCATTTGATAATCCCCTAACGTGCTTCTACTTATGGTAGAAGTATGTACAGCTCCTCGTGACTCACCCAGTATATGGAGCAGACAAATGGCTATTGACATAATAAAAGTGTTAAATGGTGAGTGCGCAATAGGATACCTAAAGTACGATCCCGCTTTATCATAAAGAAATGTCAATAATATATTTGTTGAATTATTTGTGATAGAAATGTAGTATGCATAACTGATAATTGTTAATTATGTTGGTTAATTGTTAATAAAGGAATTGGTTTATTTGTTGGGTGTTATTGGTATTAAAATGATTGATATACAAAGAAGAAGAGATTATATGGTTTGTAAATGTAAATATGTGTTAAGGTTATAGGTTATATAATTGAAGTTTAGGATTACTAAAAAGTCTTTTAGTTTTGTTATTGGAGTCCTATAGTATGGAAATATAATAGTAGGGGATTATGGGTTAATGTTAAAGGATAAGGAGTTAAAGAACGGTAAGCCGTCAAATTCAGATTGGTTATTTACACATTTGTAGTTAATGTTGTGTTTACAATTGTTTATTTCTAGTGCTTCTAGGATATTTAAAAGAGTGCTCGTAGGGCATTAATCCAAAATTATACACCAAAATTTAGCTCAATTGGTTGAAACGTTTAGGCGCTATCGTGGAAGAATACATACAGACAGACAGACTTCCATCTGGAAATCGTCTTAGTCGTCTCAGGGAACTTCAATATGGTCATAATCGTCTTTATCTCTCTTTTTTTAGCCCGTTTACAATACTTTCACTGGGTTGGAAAAGTAAAATAAAGTTGATGGACATGAAACTTCATAAATTAAATTTAACGGTAGATTTTGTAGAGCGTAAATCCAAATAAAACTTTAAAATTAAAACTGTATCTCAAAAATCACTGTTATTTTGAAATTGATTTTGTTTAGCATGTGTCACGAAAAACCCTGTATCTCAGAATCTAATAGAAATTTTGACACACTGTAAACGGATTTTAAATGTTCACGAAAAGCGGCACATTTTCTCTAATTTAACCGCCTTCTAAACTTTTCTCTACGGTAGCAATAGTGGCCCCGCTATTTAGCACACCCTGTATTTCTTAATTTGTACAATACGATCCGTATATTACTATAAAGTGTAATTGTACAACCTAATATTTTCCTAAAGCACTTATCATGCCCTGTTTAAATGTGCATAAATTTAATAAGAAAAAAATCGCCCGCCTCGTTTGTAGACATGCAGCATAACGGGCTTCTATAAAATGTATTTTTAACAAATTAGTTTTTCCAACCATGCTGCAACTAGGTATACCTACCATATTGTACTATTATAGGTTAGGTTAGGTAGCTAAGAGAAAGAGAAATAGAGATAGAGGAAAAGTCCTTTACCCGATGTGTTCTTAAATGCAATTTCCGCACATGACAATTTAATTTACGTTTCCGCAGTAAAAATGGTAGTTTAGAATTTTCTTTTATTATCTTCTTTCAAAAATGGTTTTAATAGGCTCCTTTATAGTTCTGAAGCTCAGGGCGAAATTTAATATTATACAGGATATTCATCATTAAAATATGGATAAGAAAAATATTGAAACCTTGTTCATCAGAACCAAAAAAAAAAAAAAAACACTCATTACCAGGGCGATTGGATTGATACTAAAGACAGCGTATTGTATTTCACAATACGTTTTATATAGCATACATAGCTAGCTTCAAGTACAATACACTTGTCCTGACGTTCTTTGAGCTTCTCAATTTCTTCCTGAAAGTCTTTTTCCTTCTGTTGCAATTGTGTAATGTTAATTTTTTATGACTCAAAGAACTGTCTCGAAATATTCAAGACTTAAATCATTATTCCTACTTTCATAGAAAAATTATTATGAAGAACTTCGCCAGAGTTGTGTTAGTCAGAAAAGCTATCAAAGTTTGTTGTGTATAATTTGTCGTTATAGCTAGGTATTTTTTTTGTGCTGAAAAAACAACACATTCGTTCAATTATAATTTAGTTTGATAACTGTTTGGTGAATGCAAAATTAAAAATCTCAATAAAAACAATTCTATACATGAAAAATGTTTCAGTGTGTACGTTTGTTTTTTTTTTCAACAAATATGAAAATTTGCATTTGTCTTTCATTTTTTGGCAATCATAAATATGTTTTTTACTTTGTTAACAGACGGTCGTGTAGCTCAGAAAATTTCCATTCACTTCTCGAAGACAAATTACACCTCAAAATTTGTCTTTGAAGTGGCTCGGGTAATAGATTGATAATATTTCTTCGTGTGATACGAAGCCAATTTTAGAAAGAAGTTTATTAATTTTAAGAATAGAGTATGATCACTCTCCTCTTTGCGAGTCTCTAGATTTGTACGTCGTGAATGGCTGTTAATCAAAAATAATATTACCTTAAAACTTCAAAAGCGAGAATAAATAGTATCATCAACCACTGATGCCTCATTAAATAATGTTGCGACTTTCAGATTGTCATCTTCTTTTTAAATTTGTTTGCTATATGAAACCAAGATATCCAACTATTCGGAATTGGGAATAACTAAACTATGGCACGAGGATTGCTATTGATGTATTGAGAATACAAAGAACCAACGAATTAATTTAATTAAAAATATTTTTATTGTTTTTCAAAACATTCTCCTTTGAGATATATACACTTCTGCGTGCGATGCAACCACCCTTCAAACCACTTTGTGCAGTCAGAAGATGATTGCTCTAAAACATGGTTTTTGAAGGCCTGAACCGCTTCCTCGGTGATGCAAATGGTTGCCCACGCATTTTATCTTTAATTAAGGGAATAGCAAGAAATCATTAGGCACCAAGTCGTGGCTGTAAGGTGGATGACCCATCAATTCGATGTTTGGTGTGTGCAAATACTCGTTTGTTGCAAAAAGGCTATGGCTCAGTGTTTTAAAATTGGGAGTGAATACTAAGCAAAATCAAATGAGGCAGTTGTCAGAGGCTTTTCAGAACCCTGACGAAATAAACAGTTATTTTTTGAATGTGGGAGGTGCCTCTAATGTTGATGCTGACTTACTTAATTGAATTTTTTAACAATAATCTTAATAATGTTAGTGACACTTTTAAGTGTCGTGATGTGACCTGCAAGGATATGATAACGTATGTTGGACTGATTAAATCTGAGGCGTACGGGATGGACAATATTAATATAAGAATGGTTAGAATTATAATTACTCACTGCTCTGATAAACTTTTAACTTTTTTTATGACTCAATACATTCAAGATATTTCCGCAAATTTGGAAATCTGCAAATGTTGTTCGGATTCCAAAGGTTGACTCTCCTGCTTCTTATAATGGATCTTAGACCAATAAGCACATTACCTGCAATTTGTAAAATTTTTGAGCGCATAATGAGCACACAATTAAAAGAATATTTAAATGTGACTAATATTCTACCACCATTTCAGTGGGGTTTCTGATGATCTGGCTTGGGCGCTAGACAAATCTCAGTGTGTAGCATTTATCCTCCTTGACCAGAGTAAAGCGTTCGACCTGGTAAATTTCAATCTAGTTTTGGCTAAGCTCAGATATTTGGGATTGGATCAGGCTAAGTGCATCCCAGTGGTCAAGCATCGGTATTGTCAAACGCAGAGTGCCTCAGGGAAGCATACTGGGATCCCTTTTGCTTTCTGTATGTTGTTTTGATGTTGCGTCAAACATAGATTATCTGAAAATGCCTATGTATGCGGATGACATCCAATTTTACATGTCTTTCTATGTAATAGAGAAAGATGATGCTTTTGTCAAAGTTAATGGGCACTTGGATGCTTTTTCTGACTGGTGTGAAGCTAATAGTTTAAAAATAAATCCTACTGAATCAGTTGCTATGTGTGTGGGCAGTGAGAGGTATGGGAAGTTTATAAATCGGGATTGCATAGTTACTATTAATAATGCCGTTATAAAGTAGGTACATAAAGTGAAAAACCTTGGAGTACTATTTGACTCAAGACGAAGTTTTCATGAGCATTGCCTCACGGTTTACAAGAGATCATTGCAATATTTCGGCTTTACTCAATGTATCTAAAAGAATTATTACAACGTAGGGCTGCTGTTCGTAGTGTGAATATAAGGCATAATACGTTCACGATTCCACAGCAGGAACTTCAAAGTTTGAGGGCAGTTTCTCTTATGTGGCACCTCAACTTCTGTATAAAGTAATTGACTTGCCTTTGCACGATTTAAAATTCAATTATGGTCGCTTTTAACATAGTAAGTTTTGGTTTTAGTTTGTATACATTATACTATCTGATGTCTCCTTAATTTCGAAAAGGGTAGAGTGGAAGAATAGCTTAAAGCCAAATGTCTTGTGTGGAAGTGTTGACTTGTGTTACGGCTTGCAATAATTTTAAAAAATTTATATATTATTACAGACCTGTAGCACATATGCATTTTTTACCTGTTGATTTTCTTGACAATAGGATTAAACCTGGTATTTTATTATAGTTGACGAGCCAAAATCATTTTTCGTGAAAACAACTATACCGATTAATGAATTATTCATACATATAGGTAAACTCTTTCCAATCTTAGTTTACAATGCTATAAAAAACCACAACCCCATGTTCCTTTGTAAAGTCAATGCCGACCTCCGCCGTCCATAGGCGCACCATTTTAACTTTTCATAACAATACCTACATGCCCTACGATATTTTAAAAATCCTATATGGTGAATAATAACAGGGTCTATGGCCGGAAAAATGTGATCCACCGATTTTTTCCACATGTCAGTTTTGTCTAAATCCGATATAACGGTTCTTATATTCTCTAGGATTACAGCGCTTAAAGTCGGATTCTGATTGCAGTTTCTCAACTGGTCTTTTAGACTGCCCCAAACCAATTCTATCGGATTGAATATGCAGTAATATGGAGGTAAACGTAATATACTATGGCCGTGTGTTTCGCAAATATGGTCTATAACGTATTCTTTTGTAAAATTGTGTTGTTTGATGGTTTCTAATAAAACATTTTTTACTGGAATTTTTTCTGGAATATTTATCTTTTTAGATGTCATAAACTTTAATATATCCTCCTTTTTTGTATTATTATTTAACATTCGCGAATGATAAGACGCATTATCCATAACGATAACTGAACTTGGGGGAATATTAGGTACTAGCTGTTCAGCAAACCATTTTTCAAACAAATTTGCGGTCATGTCTTCGTGGAAGTCCGCAGAAGACGGTCTTATGTTTTTGGCTGACAAGGGCAGTGCGTTGGGTACGAACCTATTTTCACTTCCCGCATGTAGAATCATAACCCGTTTTCCCCTTGAACATGGAGCATTTAAAGTACAATTTTGAGTCATGTCTACCCAACCGTACTTCACAGTATTATGCGTGTGAAACCACGTCTCGTCAAGAAATATTAATGTTCTGTTGGACTCGCGGTACTCTTTTATTTTACGCAAATATAATAATATAATTAATAATATTCCTCGCGCTTCTCCAGAATACAGCGTGATTCCATTATTAATAAACGGTTATTAATTTTCTTATATTTAAATCCGCACTCTAATAAAATATCTCTTAAAGCTTCCAAAGATCGATAATTATAATTAGGGTATTCGCTCAGTTTATTCGAAATCATTTCCAAAGTAGGGACTTTATTTTCTTTATAAAAATTATGATTAATGAATTATTCCTTTGAGGCATCGTCAATATATTTGAATTTTTGATTTTTCCGTTTTCTTTTAACAGAGTGATCTACAACAACCCCTTTTCTAATAACTAGATTAATAGTAGAAACCTAAATCTTAGTTAATTCAAACTTTCTTTTTATAATAAGTGTATTCGTCACTTCATTATTTTCAGACCTTAACTGATGATAAATATTTATAAGAAAGAATGTTGATGCTTAAACTCCCTACGTGTTCCGCTCGTGTCGTATACCATCATAACGTGATGGCGTAGCCGTGTCGGGCAGCTTATAATTTTTTATGGGCTCTGAAATCTAAAGTTTCTGCTGCAACCGATATCGTCAGTATTAGTTTAGTCGCGCATTTCATTTTTATCAGATATAACGTCAAATTCACGCTTTTAGTTTATAAATAAAAGAAACATTTTCCTGCATTTAAATTCTATGTATATAAATAGACATCAATTTGCTTGCGTATATTTTCCCATTCCTCTCTTAAGATTCATTTAAATTTTAATTACAAATTAAGTACGAGGACTTTCTTTTTTTGCTGCTCTCCTAATCACTTCTCAACAAACTTCAAAGTTGTTAACTTGACGGGCTCAACGAAAAAAGTGGAAAGGCAAATTGCAACAATAAAGAAGAAAGCACAAGAAGAAAAAAGACCTCTTCCTCCTGTGTGGTGCAACTCTCGCACATTCGAATATGCATAAGAGAGAAGAGTTTGGCGAATTAGTTTTTGGAATTTAAAACGACTTTGTCGAGCGTAACAAGCTCTATGAAGTTTTAGTTACAGAAAAAGTAGCGCCTGGTAAATCGACATTTAAAGTGAGTGAAATAAAAGGATCGACCATCTGTGTGCTATTACTCCAGCGTTTGCTTTCATGAGAGGCGGCACTGCAATATCTGTGGCGATTATTTGTTGGAAGTTTTTGTTATGTTTTGTATTCAAAATATTTTATAAACTTTTTATTAAATAATATTACAATGTCAAAACTAAAACTAACTAATGTCAAAAATCATGCGTATATCCCAATCTTCCCTTCATGAAATTGTTGGAGCTAGACGAATAAATCTGTTTCGGACAAATACTCTGCCACTTGAAGATTTTATAGTATATTGTATGTAGGGACCCACTTCCACAATAACACCTGTGTTATCCCAGTGTTTGGTTATTGGATTCTGAAGATAAACATTACGTCCAATCGAAAGTGGAATTAAATCTTTAGCGACTTTGTTGTAGTTTTGTGCTAATTCCAATCTTTTATTAGTATAGTCATCACATTTAGCTCTAATAGTTTGCCATTCGATTGCAAAACCTTTATGATGGGTTGGTATTACTTGTTTCGTGCCTAATTAGTTATTATTTTATATTTTAAGTATCTTGAAATTAACATTCGGTAATTCTACATCAATTTAGATATAATTCCAATACTAGTTAAGTTGTTAGTTTTTATAGTTCATTTTATATATAGTTATATAGTTCATTTATTATCCTAATAATTTAGAATTTTAGGGATTCCTTTTATAGCAGATCTAGGGATCTCTTTTACAGCTGACCGTTGGTTTTTCCTTCAATTTTAGGAAGTTCTATATTTCTTGATCTTTACGATATTGAAGTTGTCACGTAACCTTTACAGCGTTTATGACCTGTAGATAGCATTTAAGTCATATAAATATCGTATACATGGCAATTACAGCTCAATTGGAAATACCCAAAATTTAAGGTTTACAGTACCTATATTGCATGTATTGTTGTATTGTGTTCTTGGGTTTTTGGGTGACTTTTTCTGGTATATATATTGAATTCACGTTCAGTTTTAGGTCAGTCAATTTCAGTCTTTCAAACAGTCATTTTTTCATACATTCAGTCAGTCATTTTCATCAGTCAGTAACAAACGATCAGTAAACAAACAATTTTCATAACAAACACGGCTTAGTAGACATAGTTTTAAATTTATACTTTTCATTTTACGTAAATATAGTTTTTTGTGTAAGTAGTGATCCTTTTTATTAGTGTTAAATAAATAGTGTTTAATTTAGAAATTAATATCTATGTGTTTAATTTGAATTATTTAAATCTACTTTTAATTAAGTAAGATTACACTGAAAATACAAGCGGGGTTAATAACAATTAATTCGTACCGCTAATTCAGTGCCGCAACATTACTGATCTAATGGGTCTTCCATAGAGTATAATAGCAGGAGATTTACCCCTTACTTTAGGTGTAGGTATTTCTAAACTCCAACAGTCTTTTGTAGTACTTTTCTTTATTTAACGTTCCGTTCTCTATGCTATGCATTTGATTATTAATGCTTTCATGGATTTTACCGCTGCTTCTGCATGTCCATTGCTTTGTGGCTAATGGGGCGTCGATGGAGCAAATGCTACATTCCATTTCTTTAAGAAAAATTAGAATTCATATGACGAATATTGGCCTCCGTTGTCTGATCTGAATCTAACCGGAACACCTGCGTCGGCAAAAATTTTAAGCAAATCATTTATAATCTGTGTGCTGTTGGGATCTTTATTTCCATATTTACAAACTATCGGCCACCCTGATAAACGATCTGTGTAAACCATAAAATGCTTTCCAGCTGCGCTAAATAAGTCCGATGAAACATCTTCAAATGGACGACTTGGTAATGGGTCCATTATAATTGTCTCTTTTGGTAACGAAGTTCTATTGGCTTGACAAGATTGGCATGATTCAATGCAATTTTTTACATCGCTTGCCATTGCAGGCCAGTATACAGACAGGCGTGATCTTCGGAGCGTTCTATCAATGCCTTGAAGGGATGCATGTAGTCTCTCCAATACCATTTTTCTGGATGCCTGAGGAATTAAAATTCTATTTCCCTTAACTATTAGCCCATTATCGTAGCTTAGTTCATCTCGAACATTCCAGTAAGGTAACAAAATCGTTTCGAGTTCTTTTTTGTTTTTGGGAAAACCATTTTTAATTCGTTTCACAAGCAATTTATATTCCTGGTTTTCTTCGGCTACATGTTGAAGTTGTAAAATCATAGGATCACTCAAATGGGAATTTCTGACCTCACCCGATGTATTATGTATCAAAGAGATTTGGCGTATTGTGATTGTTTGCATGTGTTTTGTTACTTCTTCTGCCAGTAAATCTTCTCACATCGGATTTGAAACTGGTGGACGTGAAAGAGCATCGGAAATGATGTGTTCCTTACCTTTTCGCCATTCGACTTTGTATCTATATCCGGATAACGTTTCTTTAAGAGGGGCGGTTGAATACAATCGTTTGCAGACCTATTTTTGCGCATGGTAGTCGCCATTCATACGTATCTGGTAACAAAAATTTTGATAGGGAGTTAAAGAGTAAAGATGGGATTAGGTATTGAAGTATTTTGAAGTTGAAATATTGGATAGTTAGTTCAAAAACAGAGTTAGAAAATCATCATATTTCGCTTTGCAGGCATAATTTTGCGCATGGTAGTCGACGTATCTGCTAGCAAAAATTTTCATTATTAAATTGAGTTCAAAGTCAGCAACTTTTTCGTCATTTTGTGCTATGATTCTAATATTTAATAATGATAATATTACTTTATTACCTAATCTATATATTTAACAATCACTTGTAATTAAAATTGTACGTGAAAACTTTCTGTATTAGACAATATCGGTATATAAAAAAATCCCTCATATTTCCCTTCAAATATCCGCCATTTTCTTATAATTTTTTTATAAATTTGGCCAAAGAACAACTTATTCGTAGTTGGGACAGCATTGAAGAGATGGCGCTGTGAGGTTTAATTAGAGGTTCCTTTATTTATAATTTATACACAGTGACACAAAAATCTAATGGTTTTGTTGTACTTATATTATTAATATATAGTTGTATGTCGTATAATAGTAGACTATGTTATATTATGTATATGCGTATGTACTAGGAGTAGGTGTTACTAACTTTAGCCATGTACAGTAATATTATGTAGGTATACCTACTGTTAGAGGATAAAAATATAATAAGGAATAAAGTAGTTAGTTTGGTACGTTAGTTTATTGGAAATAATGAAAATAATACAATTATAATAATAATAATTATTAAAATTCTGTTTCGTTACGCAGGTCATATATTTTTCATTATATTATAACTTGTCGGGAAAGTTTTGGGGTGACGCAACCACAGATCTAGAAACTCGAGAGATATAACATTATCTGAAATTTCATTCATAATTCACATTTGTTTACAATCAGACATAAGTTGGCAGTTGATATATAAGATAGAAAAGGACAGATAGAAAAAATGGCAACGTTGTACCAGGTTCGTCGTTTCGATTTCGTTTTATGTACCAGTGGCGTACGGTTTTCAAGGAATTCTTTATACTTTAATTAGGCGATTGATGTTCACTAAAGTGATATAAAGCAATGATAAATTGTAGGTTTTTAAAATAACGTTTTTTTTTTTGGTTTATGATTCATTATGATTTAGGATAAAAATATATTTTATCTTATTATTATTACCGTATCTAATTCTAAATATCTTTAGACTATGATGGTTGTTGAAAACAATGTCGAGCCTCGGTAATTTATTGAAACTCGTTCTAACATTGCCTCATGGGTTGGTGTGGTTCGCAAGTATTTTCATAAATAAATAACATTGAAACACATCATCAAATAACTTTTAAATTTAATATAATTAATTTAAATAAAATATATACAGTTAAGTTTCTGGATCACAGATCCCTGCTTCATGAACATCTGAAGTTCTAAAAAATTAAAATAAAATGCTTTAGCTTAGTATTTCAGTGAGTGGTACCATTCTAATTTAGTAGCTAAAGGGAAGTTAATTTTAATAAGATCGCATTGCTACAGTTTGTGGATCACATAGGTCCTTGCTTGATCAACATCTGATGCTCTAAATATTCAATATCTACTTACCTACTAGATTTGCTTGGAGAGGATTCGGCTATAGTTGAATCTGAAAAGAAAAAGAAATATAAATACACCTCCCAGGCAGCCGATATAACTAGATGTCGCCAAACACATCCTTTTACATAAATACAATAGTTAAATACCACAGATCTAGAATCTAGATGTCTGGTACATACACCATATGTTTATTACACTATTATTGAACATTATACCTTAAATCTCAGTTATCTTAATGTCGCTCACATCAAAATGGTTTGAGCATATTTGTGCATACTTGGGGACATACTGATTTTCCAGACCCAAAAGCTGTAGCCACCTTTCGCGTCTTTCCGAATTTACTGGAAACCTACAATATGAAATTATTTAATACTTTTGTAACCTACCAATTCAGTATTAACATATTTAGTTATCTAACGAAGTGCAACCTTAGTTAATAATTAAACCTTGATTTAAATACTGTAAGATGAACCTAACATCTCTATAACATCACAAAAATCAACAATTACATTAGGTATTTACATTGTCTTTTGTTTATAAAGACAATGGTATTTATTTACAGCAATTTATTTTTAATTTGTAGAGCAAGCAAACTACACCACCGATAAACAATAACAAGTCGTAACCTTACTTACCTCCGAAATATCAAATTTGGGTTGGAATTTTCATTATTTTTACACACTATACACTGACGCACCATTGTTAATTGTTTTTTTATAGTTTTTGCACAAGAAAACACTCATAATTCCTCAAAATCACCAACTAACAACAAATAAATACGCAAGCAAAGGATAGTTGGCAACAGAGCTCAAACTACCGGCTGATTACACAAATGAATGAAATAGTAAATTCTTCGCGTACTATTCAAGTTGCTCTGCTTTACAGAGTTGCCACGTGTACTTCATAAATAAATTATAATTTGATGAAATATGTCTTGAATATGTTAAAATTCATAAAAAAGTAACTAAAAAATATCTTGGGTATATCGTTTTATAATACACAAAAATTAGTACCATCACCTAAGTTATATTTTGCTTTAAAACGGTAAAAAATGCCGTATCAAAATAGTTTATTTTAAAACAATGCGGGAATGACAGCGGAAGTTTCGCATTATCGATATCTGCAAATAATGATGTTTGATCGCTTGGAAATGTAAACAGTTTTATCTCCCCCTTCCTAGATCTGTGGACGCAACCGACTTTTTAATACTATAGAGAGAGTACAAGAACTCCCAAGTGGTAGTTGAAATATATTACAAGTAGGTATAGAGGTATTAATAATTATAGATACCTATGCAGGTATATTAAATAATATAACAATTATTGTGGATGTCCAGTAAAACAAAACCTACATACCTCATACCTATAGAGATAAAGTATTCAAAATAAATAATCAAATTGGCTACCTATTACTGGTTGTAGGCCAATACATTTTTTTATCCAAAAAGCACTTGGTTTGTCGATGTAGGTAATTGGCTTGTTTTTACTTTCCCGCACAGGGAAAGTATTGTGAACGCGCTAAAAAAAAATGAGAGTCTGTATGTGTGTGTGTGTGTCTGTATGTAGTCTTCCACGATAGCGCCTAAACGCTTTAACCAATTGCGCTAGATTTTGGTGTATGAGTTTGGGAGAATCTTAGGATGAACCCATTAGTTTTTGGTTGACATCGCTTAAGGGGTCGACTGATACATCATTTTAAAGTATATTTTATCTGCTTTACAGCGATAGGTCACTTTTGATATTTGCCACCATGATTCTCGAGAAAATAGCATTTAAAATTTCACCAGTTAGGTAGTTGAAACGTATATATATTACAAATAAAATAAAAAAATGTGCAGATGGTACTGTTGCGTCATTGGAAGAGCCTTCGCTTCGTATGCGGAAGGTTACGGATTCTCGATTCCCAGCTCTGGCAATACTTTTTTTTTCTTCTAGTTTTTGAACAAAGTAGTTAGTTTGTTCCGTTAGTTTATTGGAAATAATGAAAATAATACAATTATAATTATTAAAATTCTTGGTTTGAATTGTCGCTAAATAGACTACTTCAGAATATTAAAATTCTGATTCGTTACGCAGGTCATATATTTTTAATTATATTATAATTTGTCCGCAAAATTTTGAGGTGACACAACCGATTTTTAGCTCTCCATATCATATATAAGTAATATATATTATATGGAGACTATTAGTTTCATGATTTTTTTTTTTAATTTCACCGGAAATACTTGTTTTTTGTCATTTTATACATAAATAAGTAGTTTTAAAAAAATGTCTGTCTGTCTGTCTATATCCACGAAAACGCAAAAACCGCTAAACAGATTTTAACCAAATTTGGTACAAAATTACTATTGAACATGGCTTTTTAAAAATAGTGCTAGGTAGGTAAGTAGGTAGACTAGTACTATATAAAATAATAAATATTTTTAGAAATGTAAATCATTTTGAAAAGATTTTAATCTTAATTTTTTAGTAAAAAATCAAAGATCCTATTCAAAAAGATTTGAATCATAAATACAAAATCATTTTCAGAAAACAAATTTAAAATCAAAGTAGGTAGGTACCTACCTATTGAAATAAAAGAAGTACCTAATTAAATAAAAAATAAAGAAAATTCTCTGTGATTTGTGAAAGCTCTGATTACAATATTATATTTTATTAAGAAATAAAATCAGCACATAGAATTGAAACGAAAAGTTACCTAGGTACGTACTTATCTACCTACCTGGGTAAGTTTTCGTTTCAATTTTATGTGCAGATTTTATTTCTTAAATTAAATAAAACATAAGATACCTGCCTACAATGTTCTTATTAGATCGCAGTAAAAATAAGTAAATACCTAAGCAATTTACCTAGGTGTAGCAAAGATTCAAATATTTTTCATAGCATATTTATACAGACTAAAGAATGGGAATATAATATCTACAGTCTGTATTACATGCGAATATATGCACAAAAAAGAATAAAAATAATGATTACCCAAAATAGAAATATTACATTTTAGTGCCACCAAAGATTAATCTACACAATAGATAGTCAGCGTATATGGGAAATAAAACAAAAATTGAAACTGTATCGACACGAGCTACATCTATTAGAAAAACATGCAACCATGGAAATTGTAGATGGCGTTATATGTATTGTGTTGAAATAAAATAATCATATGGGCAATGTTAGACAAGGACGAGTATACTTTCCCCTACGAGGTGGGAGTTTGTTTTTATATTATAGGTATCATACAGGGTGGTCCAACGAAAAGTTTGCACCTAGCTTTTCTCTTTTTTTTGTAGTCGAATGCGAAAATGCTCGGACACGTCGATTTTGCTTTTGAGGGGGACACATTTTAAACATATTTTTCGATCTGCGCCTTTAACCCCCTAGCGGGGGTGAGTAACAACCCTAAAACGATTAGTGAGGAATTTAGTTCTGATAAATAAGATAGTGTTTTTGAAATCCCGTTTTTCTTCAAAGTAAATAATTTAGAAATGATTGTAGTTGTTTTCAGTCGTAATAATTAAAACTTATTTGTATTTCTCATTAATACCAAAATTATCGGCTTAATGTCTTTAAAGTCGTTTTCGTATTAACTGTTTTAGTAAAATTCGACAAATAGGGTATCATTAGAAAGACAATTTTGTGTCCTTTCAAATGATATATCATTAGACCCCTCTTTCCATTTAAAATTTTAGGGTTGTTACTCACCCCCGCTAGGGGGTTAAAGGCGCAGATCGAAAAATATGTTTAAAATGTGTCCCCCTCAAAAGCAAAATCGACGTGTCCGAGCATTTTCGCATTCGACTACAAAAAAAAGAGAAAAGCTAGGTGCAAACTTTTCGTTGGACCACCCTGTATATGTACTACTGTGCAGCAGTGTTTTTTGTTTAAAATTATATGGTATACGTATACCTATCTACGCAAAGATTAATGTGTATGGACGAAAATAAAAGAAATTACTATAATAGTATAAATATACAGGGCTGGTTTATTAAATGTTTTAGACAATAATTTTAAATGACTAAAATAATATTATTTTAGTCATTTAATTTTAAATTTCGGATATAAGGATGCATCAAAAAGTTATATTTAAATTAACGAAATTTGGCGTTATAGATAGGACTTCCGGTTATTACCTGATTCAGTTTTAAGGATCAAACTCAAACAGCAGATTCAACTTGTCGTTAACATTATGAAAAAATAAATCTCAGAGGCGGGTAAATTAAAGGGGCATACAGGCGTGAAATGCTACCCTAACTTTTTTATGCACATTTTTTGCGTGTGTTTCAATTCGGAGATGTAAAATCTAACAAATTATATACGTAATAAATGTATCCTTCTGTGATATTGATAGAAAGTCATCGTTATCGCGTAATATCGATTTTAAGAAATGTTAATATTAAAAAGGCTGTGCTTTTTACAAGTTGCTGAAGTAAATAAGGTTTGAAATTTCCAGCATGACAATAATTATTTAAAAAAATACGGTTTCGAAATGCAGGATGTAAAAAATTAGAATTTTTAATCTGTTTTTAATGAAAATTTAAATCTATTGAGAAATATGGTTCAGGGTTTTTGTGAAATGTATTTTACTCCAAAGATTCTACTCATCGATTATAACCGAATTAATTTACTCAAAAATATCTATACTAGTAAAATAACACAATTATCACAATAAGGTTCAAATTCTGCAACGCCGAATTGAAAAAAAACTTACAGTCTCCCTAATATTGGTTTTTGTGCAATGATCATAAAACTTTAAAAAACTAACGATTTATGTAGATTGTATTGTTAACACGTTTCGTAAAAAGCTTTAAAAACCCACCAACAGGGTGTTAAAAGTATCACGACAATAACTTTTTTCATGTTTTAACAAGTACAATCGTCTGCTTCAGATTGATCCTTAAAAACTGAATAACAGTTTCTCTATATAAAAAAATAAAACTCGTAAATATCATCCCCAAACATTTAATTTGATTACAATTACATAACACCATATTTGAAAGTAAATAAAAAAAAACAGCATTACCTAGTTTGACAGATTTGCAAATTGCAAATCAAAGTATCTATGTATACAGGGTGTTGCATAAGTACTTGTACAAACTTTAAAGGGTGATTCTTTGACTAATTTTATAAGATACAAATTTCATATGTACATGGGTCCGCTACGGCTTGGTTTTCGAGATACAGGTAGTTCAAAAAGAATATTATATTTAGGATTATATGCTTGTTCAATAGCATCGCAATTTGGTGCAATTCGGGATACAGGTTATTGATGACACCAGAGCTGTCAAAAGAACTAATAAAAAATACGAAAATTAACAAAATACAAATATCATTCAAAAGACAACAATGCACATAATAGTCGGTACCAAGCCAAATAGGTAGTAGGTAAATATAGATTTATTTTGTTTCGGGCTTGGGCTTGGCACCGACTTATTGTAATCAAAACTACCCACCAAACGGATACATTTAATTTTACGCAGATGCTCAAAATGTTAACTTTCTTTCATTAATAGAGACCTGTGAAGTGAGCTTACCTCTTACGCCCACGTATTAAGTACTAAGTTTCAGTTATCAGTTATAATTTTTTATTTTCCAAGAAAGCGAAACGAGATATTTAAAACGGCATTGCGCCGCCCTCATGTATACCTCCGGGGGCGGCATCGAAAATCGCTACACGTCACAAACTTGTAAATGCTTAGAACTACCCCTATATCAAATTTCTATTTTCTATCTTTTTTGTTTCATACCCAAAGCCCTATTCCTACCGAACTTATTATTTACCCGAAGAAACATTAAAAAGAAGTAAAATTTAAGTACCTAAACCGATAAAGTGGAACTTATACCTGATGAAGAGACAGACTATTATAATAGGTATACCTAATATAATATAGGTAGCACTGATAATTTTTTTATTATAGGTATTATAAGATCTACAACAATCTTGTTACATCTTTGCCACATTGTCTACGTGAAATATTTAGTCAAAAGTATGTTTCTATCTAAAAACTTTTCATTTAACGATTGTTCGCCACTGATCATGGGACTGGTCTAGTCTTGAAACATGTATGACATGGATTAAATATTATTATATTAAATTTAATTCATAGAGATTAGGCTTTTATTTCAATACTGTACTTGTAATAAATCACCCTGTGTGTTTCTTTTACCGACGAATCGGCAACAGCACGACACACACCACATTCGCTTGTTTTTTTTTCTACCCTCCCTGCGTATCCCCTCCAGATTAATACAGAATTTCATCAATTTCTCTCTCTGACAATACAGCATTGCCGGTGCATATCTGTTGCAAATGATCTAAATAATTGTTATACGTTGCGTTTTGTTTTTGATATTAATAAACTACAAAACGGTTTCTGGCTGTGACAATACTGCTCTATGCTTTACACGCTACTCTACGCCACGTAGTGGCAGGCATACTTAGAGATGTTCTGATTTTAATGCATTGGGCTGACTATCTATTGTGTAGATTAATCTTTGGTGCCACCATGTATTAGTTTTGGCGACACCTAGTGAGGAGAAGAATATATTAAAATATTCTGTAACTTAAGAAATTAATATTTTCAAATGAATACAGCCTTAGGCAACTAAGAATACAACTATGTCGAGATTCACTAGCGGACATTTTTGTAACTAACCGTTTCGGATTCCCCTCTTAAGTCTTTGTACCCTGGGATTTTCTATTGAATCTAAAGTGAATTTATTTATGAAGAAAACGACCCTAATTGGTTTACAAGTCCCACAAAAAAACCTAAGTTGAGTAATATTTTGCGGAACGGGAAATTTTTGTATTGCCTCAATTTTTTTAGGATCTGCTTTAATACCATATTTTTCTATAACATAACCAACATAAGTTAATTCTTGTCGTGCAAAAATAAACTTATCTGGATTTAGTGTGATGGACTTGGATCTGCAACGAGCAAGAAGAGTAAGAATACGTCGGTAGTGCTCCTCAAATGATTCGTCATAAAGCAAGATATCATCCACAACTTTTTCAATGTTGCCAATATCCAGTAAAGCTTAATCACCACGCCGGCCGGCAGAACTCGTCTCCAGAACTAGCTAAACCCATCGGAGTCCTTAGAAATTTAAATCGGCCCCAAGGAAGTTAGAAAGTTGTTAAGTTTTGACTTTCATCATCTAAAGCTATTTACCAGTATCAACTTTTTGCACCTAATGAAAATATTTTGATTTCCCATTGATCTTTGATACTGCATGCCATGGGGATTTAATTTAACATACTGGTTAAGTTTTGTATAGTCCACACATATTCTTATTTTGCCGTCTGATTTTTGAACTACTACTAAAGGGCTAACAAATTCAGTTGGAATGTCTAGAACGGGTGCAATGATACCTTGTGCTAACAAGTCGTCTAATTCCCCCTTCACTGGATCCAACCATGCATATGGAATTTTTCGAGTAATTGCATATGGTTCATATTTTTCCATCAAATGTATATGTACAGGTTTTCCATCCATTGGTTTTAAGACCTTTGTATCAAAAACATCTTTGTATTGTTCCAAAAGCTGATTTTTAATTTTTTTAATTTCAAATTCAGATGGGTTTTCATGATTTTTTTTAACAGTACACGTTTCGTAAATTATTGGCATTGGAAATTCTGCATGAAGAATGCCAAGTCGTATAAGTGTTGTTTTATCAAGCAAAAGAACTTTAACATTCTTACGAACATAAATCTGATCTAATTTGACATTTTAAAGATCCAAGTACCTTAATTTTTGTACCATCAGCTGATTCAAGCATTACGTGCGTTTTTTCTAAATTTGCACAGGTAAAATTGGCTTTTTGAACAAAATTTTAACCTATTACGCTTACGTCTGCGCCAGTATCTGGTGTTGCCATGTAAGTGAATATATTTCTGCTTTTAGTGGGTGCTCGAATTTCAACTTTAATTTGACGGTTGTTATTATTTCTGACGTTAGCAATTTTCAGTAAACCAACTTTTGATGGTTCATCTTCTGAGCAGTCAACAAACCCTTCTTTGTACGACAACAGTCCTTTTTTATTGCATCGACGAATTTATAGCAGGGCAATCTTTCAAACTTTTATGCCATGCATTGTTACATCGTGGACATTTTTTTATATTTGTTGAAGTTTTCGTTGATCTATCTATTTTCTGTACCTTAGAAGAATATGCTTGGGTCTCTTCTATTTGAGCGATTTCTTCCATTTGACAAAGTTTTTTGACATCATTAATGTTTGCTGATTCTGGGAATGTTCTTGTTTACGATTCATAAATTGACTGCGTCTGATTCGAGTATTTCCTTTTTTCTTAAAATAGCCTTCCAGTTCTTCTAGAACATGACTGGCATTAATTTGACTAAAAGTTTCAATTTTCAATACATATCGAACAACATCTGGAATATCTTGATTAAAAAATGTGGATAATAAAGCTGTTACCTGGCCCCGTTTATTCAGATGTATTCCTTGATACAACAAGCAATTTTCAAAATTGATTTTCCAGTCTTTGAACTGCGCTAGGTTTAGAGAATCGTTTAGTTTTTCTGGTAAAGGTATATTGCTTGGTAAACGTATATATTCCATGTTAGTAACGTCTGCACACTCCGTCTTTGAGTTCTGGACTTCTTCTGGAATTCTTTCTTTTTTACTACTATCTTTCTGAAGTGCTAACAATTGCCTCATACTGTTTTGTACTTCTGATGGCTGTTGTTTGAAATCCGTCTTCATATTTTTTAACGATTCTTAGGTTTTCTTTTCTAAAGTTCGTAAACCTTGGTTGGTTGTTTCAATACATGCTTCTGGAATTTCTGTAGATGTCTGGTTTGATTTCTTACTCTTATTCTTACGAGTTGACATTTTTAGCATTCTAAAACAGCTCCTCTTGGTTCTTAATTGGACTGCTCCATGTTATGTTTTGTATTTAAAATATTTTATAACCTTTTTATTAAATAATATTACAATGTCAAAACTAAAACTAACTAATGTCAAAAATTATGCTGGTATATCAACATAACAATAATAATATAAAGCACTACCACAGTTTTGTTGTTTCTTGACTGTTCTTAAAACTTTTTTTATTTTGAAGTGGTAGACCGAATATCTGTAGCATATAAATATGTACGGTATGGAACAGAAAAGCCAAAACATTTTAATTTATACATGGAGTTCGACACATGGTTTGTCAAACGAAAATAGTGATAATATAAAAATGTTTTGGAAAAAGACTAAAAAATCACTTTTAGGTAGCTACTTGCCTTAAAATCTCAGTATATTAGATAACACATGAACTTTTTCATGCTGTTAAGTTTGGCCGTTAAAAAGGAGAATGAAACGGTGTAGCAAGTACGGTTTTTCTGCTCACCTGTACAGAATTCACATTCTAAAAGACAGCTCACCCAGTATGATAATTGACTTATTCATGAAGATTGAGTACTAGGTGAAATATAAATAGGTGAGTTACAATACTGGTAGTCGCAAGTCTGTTTAGACTCAGTCAATTTGAACTTACCAACTCTGAGAAAATAAGAAAACTGTACGGAATTCATAAAAATTAAACAAATTGCAAGATATATAGTGAGTAATTTCAGTTCTCACACAATCTTCATCGTCAAAATTGAATGATAAACAATAGCCTAATTTATATTATTCAAAAAAATACTCAATATTTCAAAAAACACCTATAATCAATTACACTACGGGTCATAGATTCTTATTTTTTTTTTTAAATCGTATACACACCACTTGAAACTGTCCTTTATTTACCCCGTATCCGAGAATACGTCACACCTTCTGTGTTGCGCGCTACAACCCTTGATATATTAACATACATGGTCAGCTATTTTGTTTGTCTACATGAAACTAAGAGATTCAATTAAAAATTCGCCTAATAGTATGAATATGTGAATTTTCCACGAAAACGTCAAGGGTTATCTATAGGAAAGTATATAATAATATTTGACAGACAATTACTTTGTGCATCTAATTTTGACCTCATATACCGGGTGTTCCAATTGAAATAAACAAGTTATTTAGAATTAAACTTTACGTTCATATAACTTATATTATTGGACACCCTGTATTCTGTATTTAGTATTGGGGTTTTTTTATATTTAGAGTAACAAGTGATTAGTGGGTATATTTATCAGCCCAGACTGGCTTAAAAACAACAAAGTTAGGTTTATTTTGAATGGGGAATCTAAAAATATATTCATATATAGGGCATTCCATTTAAAAAAACACAAGTATGGTTCATTTCTTATATTTGGGACACCCTGTATAGATTCACAATATTTTTAAAATGTAGCCATAAATCATTTTTATCGAACCCATGAAAAAAACTTTTAGGAAATGAAATAGTTTAGCCACACTATTCCGTGTCGTATGGCGTGAATATCCCAGTATATTATTCCTACTTAATTTTCAATTCAATTTATTTTACTAAATAAACTATTTTTGCCTCATAAAATGTTTTTTTTATAAAACCAGTACCTACCTATATTTAACCCCTTTGACGCCGGAGTTTTAGTAGATTTTTAAAAAAAATCTAACTATTCAGGAGATCGACACAACCGAAATTTTGAAAAATTTTTATGCAGTCCTTCATTTTATGACCCCTGGATCCTAAAAATGACCTCAGTTCAAAAGTTTATATATCTATATATATATATATATATGGGATATAGAAACTTTGCGTCACGGTCTAGGCCGCATTTTTTGACCAATCGAAACAAAATTTGGTGAAAAAATCGGCTAGGTCATGGAATCGCGTGAGTTCGTTGGCGATTGAAATCGGCGAGCTAATTGCGAAATGGCGGCCTGTCAAAGTTTTAAAAAAATCATATTTTTTTCACTGTTAATAGAAAATACCAATGTTACATATCAAATGATAGAGCACTTAAATCTCTACAATGTTTATTTGGAGAGTTTTTTCATCGCTGGCATATTTAACTAAATGTAAGTCAATATAAAGTAACAAAAAATAAAAAAAATATCATCACCCGCTACACCTGTAATTATTTTGACAAATAAACACCTGTGACATAACAATAAGACCGTACTTACGTATGTGTTATAGTATAATGGATATTTCAGTTAAAATAACTGTCAATATGACACTTTGGTTATATTTGGCGACTGTCAGAATATTCCATAATTGGTTAATAATAGTGGGTGTCAGTGGTAGACTAAGTATAAATAAAAAATATATAAATCAAAAATCTACTTTTCCGACTGGCTGCCATCGGGATTTTTTTTTAACCGTTTTTAAGCAATTTTTGTTAAACGAAATGTGTAAACAAGATGAAAATATTGTACAGTAAAGTAACTAAAAAAAATTTTAGTTTTCGAAAATAGATATTAGAAGGGGGTTTTACAGTGAAACCAGTAGGCCATTAGTAATTGCACAAAATATTACAAAACACAAAATAAAATATATTAAACAAAGCTTATACTAAGATTTGCAGGTTTCCTGCTTGAATTTCTAAACTGCGCGTCCGGATATAGCTCTTGTGATATTCCAACAAACAGTTTTTCTTTTCATTTAGACATAAACCAAAAAATATCTCTCGGGGGTTCCAAAGATTCATCAATATTTGGTCGGGTATCTTCGTTGAAGGTTTTTAAATTTTTTATACTATATTCAGAGGATTTTGTCCAAATAGTATTTTGAGACATTTTCCTCTCTTTGATAGCTGAAAGTGGAATATCATCCTCACTCTCCCATCCATCGTTTTCGTCGAACATTTCGACATCATCTTCAACCTCAATAGGTAAGATTATAATATCAAATAAATTATTTTATGAGCGTTATCTGGTGTTTCAACTTGCTCATCTTCCTCGTTTTCACTAAGGTCGCTTATATCGGATGGTATATCATCAATAAGCCTGAAAAGTTCATCAGATTCCAGTCTCTTCAGCATGTCAAAAGAATTTTGCATATTTTACTTTTCTGAAAAAAATATTGCGTTATCTGCCTACTGGTTTCGAGATGAAACCAGCTACATTTTTGAACAAAATACCACGTGAAATGCTAATAAATATTTGTAATGAGCCTCACAAAACCTTCAACTGACCATTTACGTAATAATTAGACATTATCCGGACCTGCCATTATGCAAGAACATCCAAAAGAACAATAAATAGTTGCACACAACAGCACGCGGTGTACACCACCTGTGAATCGTGAACAAAGTGAAGAATATCCTATATTAACACGCGTCAAATGCTCAGCACCAATAGGATCGACTCCCTAGAGCACGTGATTAACGATGGTATCACTCTGAAACCGTCAGCGCTTTAAATAAAAATTCGTATTTTAGTGCTGTCGCAGTGAAACCAGTAGGCGTCAAAGGGTTAAACAATCCTTAAAAGCCTCTTTCTATCTTAATAATATCCTTAATTTGAGTTAAAACCGATTTAATAATACATGCCCAATGCTTGACATGGTCCAATGTCCAATTCCACTACATTGGAATTATAGGTTAGGATATCTTCGACTACTTCTTCTACAACTTTTACAGTGATCCACCATTGTATTATTAATAATTTATTGTCCACAAAACACCAAATGTATGTTCTTACACACTTTTAAATATCAATTTACACAACATAATATCAACTGCACAACAAAATTGTGTTCCAGCTAATACAGAAAGAATACCGACTAATGAACTAATACCACAGTTTAAAATACAGTTACTTCACCTCGTGTCGGCACGTTTCATGCTCATATCTATAAAGCAATTCGCTGCGCTTATAGTTATAGTATAGTATCTTATAGTATATGTAGTAGCGGGCCAGAAATGTGGCTGGGAATGCGACGAGTCGATGCCGTTTTTAGTGTCTACTGACCCTTCTTGTCTATAGTTATTATTCGATGCTAACACGTTTTTATTTACTACTAATTTTTACAACGTTGCCATATGTAATTCACATCAGCGTTTATCAAACAAGCTTTACAAGAAGTGTTTATTTAATAATTTAATATAAAAACTCGATAAAAAAGTGATTTCGTGTATACCTAACATTGCCAGAGCAGGAATAAACCTTAAATAATTAAAATTGTCAACATAATACTTTCGGAGTATGGTTATAGAACGTGTGCGACTCTCTGAATGGCTCAAACAGTTTCTTGATGGTTGCGGAAGAGTTCAGAGAGGATGAACTTCTGAGCCGACCTTTGACTGAAACCGTTAAGAGAATTAATAAAATTGAGATGATTTTAATTAGAATTATTACTACGAAGAAAAATGCATTAGACTGAAAGAAAAATAAGGATAGGTATCGCAATGATCAAAACCCATTTTTAAATAACAAGCTCCATATTTGCGAGATCTTGCACCATATAATTTTTAGCCCTGTGTGCATTGATGAAAAAAAAAAGAACACAATTTCCTTCTGTTACATTTTTCGCAGCAACAAGAGAGTTAACCACGTAGCGACGCCGGGAAAGAAATTTTATTCAAAATCACAATCATATTATGTATGTATTATCTAGCCCATTTTGTGGTAACCAAACTGGTAAATTTTCAATTTCATACCTTATATGCCCCTGCCGGTATAATATCTAGATGGAAATCTGAAAATAAACAAATAGAGATATTGGACATCAACAACGGAAGTCACTTTCCTTTTTCATGTGAAATATATAAGAAAAAATATAATATTTATACAGTGCTATGTGATTGAGTGGCTTCCCTTTTTCTTATTTTATTTAAGGTAAGTGGTTCCGGTCCTTTTTTTATCGAATCTCCTAATTTATTTAGGTCTGGGTTATTTCTGGAACAAAACAAATATGTCTACTTTTATTATTATCTTAAGTAGTTTTATCGGATTTAACTAAGGATTGAAGAGTCGTTGCAAAAAATAGATGGGTTGTAATATTTCTGAAATAATTGAGGATTTTCTCGGTTTTACCATCATGAGGTTAACACCTTCTATAGTAAAATGGTTTATATGTTGTATCTCAACTGTTAACGATAATTTTCAAACTAATTTCCTCAATGTATAAAATATAATAATAATAATAATAATGCCTTTATTTTTTGACAAAAAAACAGAAAATGTATAATTCTGTATCTTAATGTATCAAAAAATTGTCAAAAAAAGGGGGAAGTTCACACGGAGTGTGCTCTACCACTTAACCCCATTGAAATTAATAATTAATCAAAATGTATATAAAACAAAAAAAGAAAAAAAACAGTACAAGTAGGTATATATCCAACCCCGGTAGGAAACATTAACAAAAACCAGATTACACTAATTGTAGATATTGTATACAGATCATATTTGGAGTACCAGAAAAAAATAAAAATAGTCCTCCAAGTGTTTTGCTAACTGAGAAAGAAAGAAATATAAGAATAAGGTCAATTAACAAGAGATAGGTGAGGTTTGCTGTGACCAAATCCTCTGAAACATATGTTTTTTAAAAGTTGAGGGAGACAGTGTTTTAAAATCGCTAGGAATAGAATTAAGAAAGTTGCATATCGTGTATGAGAAGCTTCGTTGAAAAGTCGATGTTCTATGCACTGGAGGTGTTAGTAACGATCTGTTTCTTATATTAATATTGTGTACATCACTGCGATATGTTATTTTGTTGTAGAGATAAGGAGGAGATTGAAATTTTACGATTTTGTTATATAAGCATATAGTATTTAGATGAAACCTATTTCGCATATTAAGCCACTTCAAGTCAGGCAATTTGTGAGACACATGTTCATATTTTCGTATGCCATATATCAGTCGAATGCACGAGTTTTGTATTCTTTGGATTTTATTTACAGTGTCCACATCTAGAGATGGATAATATACAGGGGAACAGTAGTTGAAATGAGATAGAACGAGAGTCTCACATAACATCTTCTTTGTCTCTTGCGTTAAATATTCTCTGTGTGGAAATAATAGACGTAGGGCCGAGTATGCTTTTTGAATGGTGTTCTTAATGTGATCCCTATATCTAAGAGTTTGATCTAATAAGACTCCCAAATTCTTACCATTGTTTCGACAGCAATTCACCGTTTATTTTCAACTTTAAATGATCCTCCAGACGCCTGCAGTTCTTCCTATTTCCTAAAGCGAGAACTTTAGATTTGCTGGGATTTAAACTTAATGAATGGTCGCGAGATAACCTAAATAATGAGTCGAGATCGTTATTCATAGCAATAGCAGCTTGATGAATTTCACTTACTTTAAAAGAATGATAAATTTGCGTGTCGTCCGCATACATACCAATATTACATATAACTAAATCTTTTGGAAATTGACTGGTGTAGAGAGTAAAAAGTAGAGGAGATAAAATTGACCCTTGTGGTACGCCGGTATTCATTTCTCGCGGAGCGGAATTAATATTATTAATTTTGACCAACTGTTTACGATCTGACAGGTATGATTCGAACAGTTGCATTGCCGACAAAGCAAGCCCACATGACTTCAAGATTGCTAACAAAATGCTATGGTTTAATGTATCGAATGCCTTACTATAATCCAGCAGAACCATTGCCGTGGCTTTTCCCTGATCAAGACCTCTAAAAATATCATCGGTGATATTAAGAAGTGCTGTGGCGCAGCTGTATCCTCGTCTAAAACCGGATTGAGTTATCGGTAAAATATTGTTTGAGCTGAGATACTCACTTAACTGCATTGCCATAATTTTTTCAGCAATTTTTGATATTCTGGAGAGTATGCTAATAGGTCTTAAGTCAGAAAAAGTTTGAGGGTCTGAATTTTTTGTAATAGGAGTAACAACTGCTGTCTTCCAAGCTTCAGGAAATCTACCTTCAAGTAAGACTGTATTAATGATATGAACTAGATATTTCAAAATACAAGGACAACACAATTTTAAAGCTACCACACTAATAGAGTCTATACCCGCTCCTGTGTTTTTAAGTTTTCCAAGAACTTCCATAACAGTTGACTCGTCAGTCAAAGAAAAGTTAAAATTAGATGCACATATTCGGGTATTCCGATATTTGTCAATGGTTTCCATTATATTTGACCCATTTACTACTGGAATATTGTCTAGAAAATGATCGTTAATTTCGGTGGGTTTTGATAAATGAAGTGGTAGTGATTTATTTTTTGTACTAGTTATGTTTAAAGTTTTTAGCTCTTTCCACAATTCCTTCTTACTCTTCGTTCTTACAATATGGTTAAAGTAAGCTCTTTTTTCAGATTTAATTGCCTGATTTGTTTGATTTCTCCACTTCTTATACAAGTTTCAGTCGTGTTCTGATTTAGATCTTCGATATTTAGCCTTAGCCTTATCTCTCTCTCTCATAAAGAACCGAATGTTTTGCGTTAGCCATGGCGCTTTATTTTTCGTTATAATTGCCGTTTTTGATGGCATATGCGCATTAAGTAACCCTAGGAAATAAGTGTTAAAAAGATTCACTTTGTCATTGATATTGGGCAAAAAAAATATGTTATCGAAGGGGATCTCAATAAAACTATCATAAAACTCCTCAGCATCAAAGTTTCTAAAATCTCTATAGGTGAATTCAAAAGGTTTTTGTTTATCGTGATTGCTCAAATATTTACACTGAATAATTTCGTGATCTGATATATCGAGTCCCCCAACTTCAACAGATGAGATTTTATCTGGATTACTACTAATAATAACATCAATTAAAGTCATATTTTGATCTGATAAGCGAGTAGCGTCATTAACCATTTGTACAAAATTAAGTGACTCTAACATTGAATTGAAATATGCTGCTGCTGGCATCTCAGTTTTGAACATGTCTATATTTATGTCTCCGAGGCAAATTATATTTTGTGCATGCTGCATACCTATTGAAAAAGATTCTTCAATTTCATCAATAAAAAGCTTAGCGTTAAATTTAGGTGGTCTATAGCATACACCCACAACAAGATTTGTATGCCGTAGCGCAATTTTGATCCAGAGTTGCTCTATATTGTTGTTGGTCTCTATAACTACATATTTAAATTTGTTTTTCACATAAAAAGCTACTCCTCCTTTACGACCCGCCCGATCATTGCGTACTAGATAATATCCGTTAATAATTAAAGTGTCATTCGAAATTGCCGAGGTAAGCCAGGTTTCGCTTATTGCAAAAATATCGAAATTTTGAGATAATAAAAAGTTATTTATTTCAACCAACTTCGGGACTAAGGATCTCGTATTGATGTGACCAATCTTAATCTCGCCAGTAAGCTTCTCCTTTGCCATGTCATGCAATGCAGTAGAACAACCTATCAGTCAAAAACAGCAACAAACAAGAAGTTAATATAAACAGAAACAGAAAAGGGTATAGAAGGAAGAGAGTTAAAAAAAAAGAAAAGATATATAACTTACAGTGCAATTAATAATAATAACAAAATTCAATCAATTACTTAACTCAAAAAAAAAACAATAAAACTATTTTTGTTTATTGTGTCTGGTGATTCTTTCACTTTTGTCACTACCAACACTTGAGATAGAGTTTGTTCTAGCAATCTTCTTTTTTTCGTTTTCCTGTTTGGGATCTGTTGGGGATGAGATCGGTCTTTTTTCTGACGTTCTAGTATTGCTATACTCGTCCGTAACTACTTCATCGTTGTGCTGCAGCGTTTTAACATCTATTTCTCTCAAATCATCCAATGTATATACTTTATCCAGAATATGCAGTGAGTTGCACACATTTTTGCACTTGCATTACTCTTCTTAAAGTTTCCCAGATGGCGATGTAGTAATTTTTGTGTTGCTCGATCCTCCTTACTTAAGTCTTTTCCGATAATTATTCCAGAACCCTTCAACTTTTTCCATTCTTGCCAGAGTTCTTCCTTCTTTATATATGATATAAATTCTACTTTAATTGGTGGTATTGTACCATTCTTCAATTTGTATATGTTGTTCAAATCGGCCTTATTAATTGAAACACCGGTCAAAAGATGTAGTTTTTCTGACGCAAATGTAAACAAATCGGAATCTTTCGGAGTCTTCAGTCCATAGAGCATTAGATTATTTTTCCGATAAAATGACTCGGCATACATACATCTGCCCTCCAGATCCTTAACCTGAGCTTTCAACAGCCTAATCTCCGCTCCCTGATCTTCCACCCTCTGCAGTAGCACCCGGTTTTGAGCGTGGATTTCTTCTAATACTTCGTTCTTGTTCTTTCTGACTTCCTCCCTCAATCCGTCAAAAACTCCCATCAAACTGTCCAACAATTGTCGATTGGATAAATCAGACATACTTTTAAACTGATTATAATACGCAAATCCGCAACCACATAAAATTCAAAGCAATAATGGAATACAATACAGTACAGCCCTGGCCCAATGATGGTACAGTAAGTGAATGAAGCAGTATCAATGTGTTTGCTGATATTAATATCACGCTATCTTAATTTTTTTTTTGTTCATTGAAAGTTTATAGATAGTACAAAAGAGCACTTACATGTTAAACACAATCAACAACAATTTCCAGAAGTATACACACATAATTTTTGATTCCAAATCAAATTCATAATTTTAAGGTTCTATATTCTTCACCAGGAGAAGATTACAAATTAATTTTCACTAGTTATCATGTTTAAAAATGTTTTATACAGGAGCCGTTTAACGCGTGTATAATTTAACCAAGCCAGGGCCGGAATGGGAATAATAATAAATCTAGTTATCCTTGATAAAAACAGAATAGTAAATTTCGAATATCCAGGTCTAGTTGTCACATAAATCGTAAACTGAAGTGAAAAGTTGAAAAAAGTGCGATTCAAGTATAGTTCTCGAGAAAATTGCGTTTAAAATTTCACCAGTTTCGGTAGGTGGTAATTAAGTATATGTATGTATATATTATATTCGCATAATGGGTATGGTGCGGCTGTAACTCAGTGGTAGAATGTCCGCTTCCCATGCATTCATGCCAAAAGTCGTGGGTTCAATTCACAATTTTTTTTATTTATAATTTTTGAATAAAGTAGTTAATCAAGTTAATCGCAGGCCAATACCACGGCCCTAACCGTCTAAACCAGCGATCGTTGAACATGTGGAACAACTCGGAAGTTACTTCCCTATAGTGCAATGAGGGGGTGCCGCGTCAAGTTGAAATCAGCATGTACGATATTCTTCTAATTGCAGCGCTAGGTTATCCAAAAAATCGTGAACCACTGAATTTGAAGATACTTCCCGGAATTCAATATTTACTTTACTTTAACTGCTTCAATGGCTACCTGCTTTGCTTTTTCATAAAATAAGCTGGGCAGTATTCTAAGATTTTGCCACATCTGTTGATTCGTCAGTATATTTTATTGCCTTAAGTTTTGCCACACCTTTTTTAAAAACTAAAATACAAACGAATGTAATTGTGAGTTCAGTGATATGCGTAATACGTATCTCGTAATTTTCTTGAATGATTTCTTCGGGCGTTAATGGGTCAAATGTTTATTTTCCCCCTTCCTGAATACGCCTGTGGTCCAATGTATTTTTGAGGTCAGAATCATATAAACGATGTGGTATGTAATTAGATGACGAAAATAATATTTGTTTTGATAAAATGAAATATAAATACATAAAAAACGTATACAATTTCGCTGAATTTAATAAAAGCTGAAGAGTTTTTCCGCGGCACGTAATTAAGAACAGTCATTGTACACAAAGGATTAAATAACAAGCTTTCTTCGCGCCCCTTTCCCACTATTTGTTCGGATGTTTGTTAATTGTTGCTTAATAACATTCAAAAAATAATTTTAATTTTACTTACATTCTGTCTTCTTTCGTACGATACGCCTCTTTCGGAAAATGCTCTAAAATAAAACTCACAAAAATATTTAATTTGGAAGAATTATGAAAATGTTATAGTTACAGTTTTCATAAGTTTAAACAACCTAGTAGTGGTGAGCCTTCAGTGTTTTAGATGTTGGAATTACAAGCAGTGTACTGTTTAGAACGTGAAAAGGTTTCAAAAAAAACTTCCTACGTTGGGTTGGATCTTGTTACATACACACATACATTACATATTTTGTCAGAATAAAACGACAGAATACACTTTCATATCAAAATCCAATGAAACTGTAATCAAATAAATCAAAATGTATTGCAATAAACTAATGTAAGATATCTTTATTAAACTCAACACAGACTACTTTCCAATAATAGCTACAATAACTAATTAAAATATGCAGTGGGTTAGATGGTTTTTATTACGTTATGACACGGAACATAACATGGCATATTTAATATTGGTATTACCCATATTTCCATGATATAATAGGTACATATATATTCGTGATCCTCGCCCTACAGAGTAATTCTAAACAAGACGACGGACGCGACGCGGCCAAAATGATATGATCGATACAAATAATACCTACTAATTTTTAATATTTTTTTCATTTTGAGGAAATCGAACCTTTGCTGGATTAAACGAGTTCTTTAAAATAGCCCTTAAGAGGGGGTTTGAATATCAGACGTATATGCTAGCAAAAATTTTCATAGGGTTTTAAAGACAAAATATGGGATTAGGTAATGAAGTATTTTCAAACGGAAAGATTAAATAGTTAACTCATAAATTGAGTGCAAACATGGGTAATTTTTTCAAATTTACAGACATATTTTTGTGGATGGAAATCTCCACTAATACGTATCTGGTAGCAAAAATTTTAATAGGGTTTTAAAGACTAAGGTTTGTATTAGGTAAGAAGGTATTTTGAGGCCACAACAATAAATAATTACTTAATAAATTGAGTTCAAACGTCAGCAACTTTTTCCTCATTTTGTGCTATGATTCTAATATTTAATAATGATAATATTACTTTATTACCTAATTTATATATTTAACAATCACTTGTGATTAAAATTGTACGGAAAAATTTCTGTATTAGACAATATCCATATATAAAAAAATCCCTTATATAAGAAAATGGCGGAGATTTGAAGGGAAATAAATATCCGCCATTTTCTTATATTTTTTTATAAATTTAGCCCACGAACAATTCATTCGTAGTTGGGACAGCATTGAAGAGCGTGAAGCGCTGTGAAGTTTCATTAGAGTTTACTGTTTTTATAATTTATACACAGTGACACCAAAATCTAATGGTTTTATTGTACTTATATTATTAATATATACGAGTAGTGTGGTGTATGATCAAGACTGCATACGGACACTGAGGGGGATAACCTGGTTTACAGACGGGTCAAAAACCGAAAGTGGAAGTGGTGCAGGAATATATAGTGAGACAAGGAACACAAATCTAAGAGTCTCACTGGGGAAAATCACATCCGTATTTCAAGCGTTTGCAATTCTGCAGTGTGAAAAACTAAACAGATTGAGGGCTTATACAAACAAGCGAATCAATATATGTTCAGATAGCCAGGCGGCCTTAAGGGCTCTGAGAAGCCCCTAGGTTACAACTAAGCTGGTATGGGAATGCCAAACAGAACTTAGGCCATTGGCGGACCACAATAGGGTTAATCTAGTGTGGGTCCCGGGGCACTCGGGAATAGAAGGCAACGAGAGAGCGGATTGACTGGCTAGACAGGCCTCTGAAACCACATATACTGGCATGGAACCTGCGCTGGGCTTGTCTAAAAGAACGGCGAGGGGACTCCTCAAGTGCTGAGCCAAAAGCGTTTTTGATTTTAAGTTGTAATCGTATCAAAAAAATATATATTAAAAGTCAACATGATATGAATCTCTGAATGATATATTTAATATCGAACAGTTTAAATTGCAAAATGTCTAATGAATCAGAGATTTTTGAAAAACCAGCATTAGAGTATGGAAATGACCTATTATCTATTGTGTGAGAGAAAATCACAAATTGAATTAGAGGTAGTAATATTTATTAAATTACGTGTACTATACAATGTCAATTTTTAGTTAGACATCACCAATAAGAAATCTAGTCTTGGAGTATTAAACCAAAAAGCTGAATCTTTACTATCAACATCTGAAGATCTAATAACAACTGCTAATGAATCATTGAAACAAATAGAACATGATTTAAATGAAGTTGAAACTGTTAGAAACGAAGTTAATACACGGTTTAAAGAATTGAACACGTTACATTGTACCTATCAATATATGAAAATAATAGTAGTATTTGTTTATATTCAAATTTGGTTTTAGCTCGGAATTGAATATAGAGTTTGTGAAAAACGATGATGAAAAATGTGCTACTTTGTTTGCAAATATAACAGAAATCAGTAGAGTTTTAGCCGGTGCTCCGTTAACACATTTACGAGTGTATCTTCTCAATGATATGATATATTGGCATGATATTTGTGCTAGCGTATCAACAACAATTAATTAAAACAACAAACTTCACGTTTACACTTTATTTAATAATTATGCACAAAAGAATATATAATACTGTAACAACTCTACTTATAGTCTATTTCCGACCGAGGTAAATAATCAACTAACTATTTTTGAATATAAATATAAATATCTAGGTATAGTAAGTACTATTACTCATCTAGATCTAGGTAAATCTTATAATATAAAGAAACATATAAAATACTCTATAGGTATATGTAATATATAAATACAATCTCAAATATGTAACAATAACTAAATTTAATACTGGAAAATGATAACAGAAATTTAATTTTATTAATTGGAATGTTGCCACAATATTTTAAAGAATAAACTAGCAAAGTATGATATATTATGTAAAAATTGATATTGTTTATCTTGGATATTACGAATTTCAAATCAACTCATAATAATGCAACCAGTTTATTTTTCTTTTAGTTTCTAATATTGTTTGCAGAGATTTTGATGAAGTTCTTAAACAAATCAAGTGGTCATTTGTCAGCACAAATTTTACTCTAGATACTCCATTGCCAGTGAATGTTGACAAATTACAAATTATAGCGAATATTTGTTACAAATAGAAATACCAAATGAAACTACAACACCAAGTGAAAATTACATTCCACATTTTCAACAAGTGTGCCTTCCAATACATTTTTTAGTGCAACCGTTACGGAAAAGGTTTATTTTTCATTTTTGTGGTACAAGACAGACTAATCGAGCTGATAAACCAGAATGGTAAGATATATACAGATTGATTGTTGGTCGATGATACATTAGACTAAATGTCAATTATTATAAATTTATTGTTTTGTGAGGTTTAATGACTTATCATGGCCACCTAATATAAATGTAAGAAATAATCTCAATTTTTCCAGAATGTTGATTTTATTTCGAAAACTTTACTATTTAGGGATACGAACATGTCATATTGTTTAAATTGAATTTGATTGTCTAATTGAGAAAAATTACTTAGCCGATTTCAACTAGTAGATCACATTACAGTTTGCGACCACCCTGAATATATTGGGTTAATCTCAAGATAATTGATTTTTCTAAGATATCCTTTAAGTTACTTCAAAATTTCAATAATTATATAATCCATACAGTGTGTGTCATAAACATTTTTGAATTTTAGATAATAATTTGGAAAACAGTAATACAAAATTCCACGACGACGCTGGATTCTAAGTAACAACCTTATAACAATGCAGACAAGAGGAAAGTTTTTTTTTAAATGGTTATTAAAAGGTTTAAAAATTTAGTGAGCCATACGTTTGTGTTTGGCAGAAGACTAGCAGGACATTATGTGCGAAATTGTCGAGAGGCTGCACAAGAATTCAATCGGAGACACCCGAATCATCCTAATCATCTAATATCGCACAGCACAGTTTCTAAAGTCGATCGAATGTTAAATCAACGTGGTTCCGTGGTGCAAGAAAAAGTGAAACGGCAAAGAAATCATCCACAGGACGCAAGAAATTTAAATAATTAATAAAATCGAGCAGAAAAGATTTATTTCAAGATGTTTGAAAAGAAATGGTATTAAACCATTTAAACCAAGATTTTTGCAAACGGGGATGACGAAAGAAGGATGGAGTAGACCATAGTGTAATTGTGTGTTAATTTTCTATAAACCGGATCGTAGCATCTCAAAATATTAGATATTGGAATCACGAAAATCCTTACTGGGTAATTAACTGTAAAAGTCAATACTTTCAATATGCACAGACCAGTTCAAAAGTGAGTCGTTCTCAACTCCCCAGCATTTTACAGCCTTTCTCTGGACTAGAATAGCAACCTTAAATAAACTGTGGCCCTCGAGGCACGAATAGCTTCCCATATTTAAGTGTAAGAATAATATTTTTTTGACCTTTTGTCATTTATCTAAAATTTATAAATGTTTTTTTTTTGTTTTAGATATTAGCTATTTTTTTTAAGTATCGAGTTACGTTCCTTTTTCTTCTCTTTGGAGGCACTATTTATACGTACATATTTTATATATCAGATCTTCTATGCCAAGTTTTTGTACGCAAAATAGTTGAATTTTTTTAGTTTTATTATAAAATTTATTTTGCCCCCTTTTCTACTATTTACGAACGCCTATGAAAACAAAATTGTTATGTTGTAGGTTATCTTATGTCAAAGCTAGATATAATTCGCCAATTTTCCTGTTATATTTGGGAATTTTTTTTTTCGTTTTTGACTTTTTTTTACACTATTTTTGAACGCCTGTGTGAACCAGTTCATTTATGTAACATTTTAGGTTATATTCTATCACAACTATGAAACATTATTCTGTATTTCGACTAAGTTTAGGAAGTATATATTTTTTTATTTTGACCCCTTTTACACTATATACTCACGCCTATGAAAACAAGTTATTTATAACATATTTTATAGGATATATTCTATCAAAGCTATAAATAACTAGTCAATATTTCTGCTATGTATAAGAAATACGTTTTTTTCTAAACTTTTTACCTCATTTAACACTTTTCGAATGTCAATGTGGTCTAATTGTTTAGGTTAAATATTTTAGGTTATATTTAATTAAAGGCACAAAAAATTATTCAATATTTCGGATAAGTTTAAGAAATATGATTTTTTTAATTTTTGAATCCTCTTCTAAACCCCTTGCCTACGCTCAATGTTAATCACCACCTATAAATATGCTGTAGTATTTTTGTACCAAATGTGGTTAAAATCCGTTAAGTGGTTTTTTTAGACTATTTTCGAACGCCTGTGTGAACCAATTCTTTTATGAAATATTTTTTAGCTTATATTGTATCAGAACAACGCCTATGTAAATAAAAATTTTATGCTGCATTTTGTAGGCTATCTTATATCAAAGCTATATATAATTAGCCAATTTTCCTGGTATATTTGGGAAACATTTTTTTTTTTTCGTTTTTGACCCTTTTTTTAGACTATTTTCGAACGCCTGTGTGAACCAATTCTTTTATTAAATATTTTTTAGCTTATATTGTATCACAACTATGAAAAATTATTCCATATTTCGAATAAGTTTAGGAAATATATTTTTTTTATATTTTGACCCCTTTTCCACTATTTACGAACGCCTATGAAAGTAAGTTATTTATTACATATTACACAATTTTATGGGTTATATTCGAGGTTATATTCTATCAAAGCTATAAATAACTAGTTAATATTTCTGCTATGTTTAAGAAATACGTTTTTTTTTTAATCTTTTTTACCCTATTTTATACTAGTTTCGAACGCCAATGTGGTCTAATATTTTAGGTTACATTCAATTAAATGCGTAAAAAATTATGCAGTATTTCGGATAAGTTTAAAAACTATGATATTTTAAAAAATTTTAACCCTCTTTTAAACCCCTTCCCTACGCTCAATGTTTCCCAAAATCTAATCAGCTCCTTGCCATGTCCAATAGTATTTTTGTACCAAATTTGGTTAAAATCTGTTAAGTGGTTTTTACGTTTTCGTGGATAAAGACAGACAGACAGACATTTTTGTAAAACTACTTATTTATGTATAAAGTTACCAAAAATAAGTATTTCCGGTGAAATTAAAAAAAAAATTTTTCATGAAACTAATAGTCTCCATATAGTATAATATGTATATTACATATATGATATGGAGAGCTAAAGATATTACACATTGAGACTGAGAATATCTAGTTTTTGGACTTCCCTCGTATTTTTCCAAATTATTAACTAAAATTGAAAATTTTAATGACATACACTGTATGAATTTTTATCAAAATTAGAGCTTAAGTATCTTGGTTGACAAAGACTCGAGTAAATTTATCAGATTTGAAATAAATTATGTCCTAAACATAGTTTACTCTTGTACGATAAAAAACTAAATCCAATTAAAACGTAGGCCAATGAGGTATCGCACTTTTTACCTCGATGAAATTGTGTACCTCGTAACAGTACACCTTCCCACAAAAAATCATAAAACACGCTAAAAATTAACAGAGTTATGGGCTTGTATCCATCTTAAGTGGGACACCCTGTATATATATATATGGGATATAGCAAATTTTGCGGCATGTTCTAGGCCGCATTTTTTGACCAATCGAAACAAAATTTCGTTAAAAAATCGGCTAGGTCCAGGAATCGCGTGAGTTCGTTGGCGATTGAAATCGGAGGGCTAATTTTAAAATGGCGGCCTGTCAAAGTTTTAAAAAAATCATTTTCTGCCGACACTATGAGAAAATTGAATTTTACTGCTTCCATAGGGACGAGAAAGTATGCATTTCTAAGGCTAGCGCTACAAAACACTCAAAAATGGCTAGGCAAGAAAATTATTTTTATGTATTTGTAATAGATGGCGGCACAATAATAAAAGCTATTAACAATGATGACAGTCCAATGTGACAGTGGTTGTCAAAAATCGAGCGCGTCTTAAAATATTCAATTTGAATTTGATTCATCATTTATAGGTATAATAAGCATGGAATCTCTGATTGATCGTAGTGACGAGGAAATTGAGTATTGTACCCCGCCTGAAATTCACGAGAAATCGAACGAAGTTTCGATGAATTTGCTGCCGGAAAAATCAAGTACCACATATGAACTTCAGTATAAACTGTGTATTGGTGTAGTGCTAAAAACGTTAAAAACTATAGTGAAAATGTGATTTTGACGTATTTATCGGATCTTTCACAAAAATATCAATCTTCAACACTGTGGTCAATTCATTCCATGTTAAAATCTACGCTATTAGTTAAAAATATCGTAAACATTAGAAATTTTACAAAAGTGACTGCTTTTTTAAAGAAGAAATATGTTGGCCACATTGCTAAAAAGCCAAAAATTTTCGACCAACCGGATATTGAAAAATTTCTTGAAACTGTACCGGATGAAATACATTTAATGACAAAGGAAAGCAATCATATTTTCTTTTTTGTATTACCTGCAATTGTACGGTGCCGGCAGAAAAATAATGTGTAAACCATGCCGGTAAAGTGATTTTTTCAGGCTTCAAGAAGTGTCCGGGCTCGCTAAAGCTCGCCCGTACATTTCTTCTTTCAGCCTTAAAAAATTACACTTTACCGCCTAGGAATACAATATACTATTTTAGCTCTCCATATCATATATGTAATATATGTATATATGGAGACTTGTTTTTGGTCATTTTATACATAAATAAGTAGTTTTAAAAAAATGTCTGTCTGTCTGTCTGTATGCACGATAACGCAAAAACCGCTTAACAGATTTTAACCAAATTTGGTACAAAAATACTATTGGACATGGCAAGGAGCTGATTAGATTTTGGGAAACATTGAGTGTAGGCAAAGGGTTTAAAAGAGGGTTCAAAAATTAAAAAAATTCATAGTTCTTAAACTTATCCGAAATACTGCATAATTTTTTACGCATTTAATTGAATATAACCTAAAATATTGAACATAAAATATTAAACCACATTGGCGTCCGAAAATAGTGTAAAATGGGGTAAAAAAGATTAAAAAAAAACGTATTCGTTAAAAATAGCAGAAATATTAACTAGTTATTTATAGTTTTGATAGAATATAACCTATAAAATGTGTCATGAATAACTTACTTTCATAGGCGTTCGTAAATAGTGGAAAAGGGGTCAAAACATAAAAAAAATATATTTCCTAAACTTATTCGAAATATGGAATAATTTTTCATAGCTGTGATACAATATAAGCCAAGAAATATTCCATAAAAGAATTGGTTCACACAGGCGTTCGAAAATAGTTTAAAAAGAGGGTCAAAAACGAAAAAAAAAACGTTTCTCAAATATAGCAGAAAAATTGGCTAATTATATATAGCTTTGATATAAGATAACCTAAAAAATGCAGCATAAAATTTTTATTCACATAGGCGTTCGTAAATAGTAGAAAAAGGGGTAAAATAAAAAAAAATTAAAATGTAAAAATTTTTATATTTAACTAGATGAATTGGTGTTAAAAATACACGACAAAAATTAATGTATCATAGGCGTCCGTGAAAATTCTATAAAAGGGTCAGAAATTTTTTTTATCCGTGATAACTCAAAAACCACTTAACGGATTTTAACCACATTTGGTACGAAAATACTACAGGATATTTATAGGTGGTGATTAACATTGAGCGTAGGCAAGGGGTTTAAAAGAGGGTTCAAAAATTTAAAAAATCATAGTTCTTAAACTTATCCGAAATATTGAATAATTTTTTATAGTTGTGATAGAATATAACCTAAAAAATGTTACATAAAAAAATTAGTTCACACAGGCGTTCGAAAATAGTGTTAAAAAAAGGGTCAAAAACGAAAAAAAAATGTTTCCCAAATATACCAGAAAAATTGGCTAATTATATATAGCTTTGATATAAGATAACCTAAAAAATGCAGCATAAAATTTTTATTCACAGAGGCGTTCGTAAATAGTAGAAAAAGGGGTAAAATAAAAAAAAAATTAAAATGTAAAAAATTTTATATTTAGCTAGTTGAGTTGGTGTTAAAAATACACGACAAAAATTAATGTTCCATAGGCGTCCGTGAAAATTCTATAAAAGGGTCAGAAAAAATTCGTATCCGTGATAACTCAAAAACCACTTAACGGATTTTAACCACATTTGGTACGAAAATACTACAGGATATTTATAGGTGGTGATTAACATTGAGCGTAGGCAAGGGGTTTAAAAGAGGGTTCAAAAATTTAAAAAATCATAGTTCTTAAACTTATCCGAAATATTGAATAATTTTTTATAGTTGTGATAGAATATAACCTAAAAAATGTTACATAAAAGAATTAGTTCACACAGGCGTTCGAAAATAGTCTTAAAAAAAGAGTCAAAAACGAAAAAAAAATGTTTCCCAAATATACCAGAAAAATTGGCTAATTATATATAGCTATGATATAAGATAACCTAAAAAATGCAGCATAAAATTTTTATTTACATAGGCGTTCGTAAATATTAAAAAAAGGGGTAAAATGAAAAAAAAATTAAAATGTAAAATTTTTTATATTTAACTAGATGAATTGGTGTTAAAAATACACGACAAAAATTAATGTTCCATAGGTGTCCGTGAAAATTCTATAAAAGGGTCAGAAAAAAATTGTATCCGTGATAACTCAAAAACCACTTAACGGATAACCTACAACATGCAGCATAACAATTTTGTTTACATAGGCGTTCGTAAATAGTAGAAAAGGGGACAAAATAAATTTTATAATAAAACTAAAAAAAAAATCAATTATTTTGCGTACAAGAATTTGGCCTAGATCTGAAATATAAAATATCTGCGTATAAATAGTGCCTTCAAAGAGAAGAAAAAGGCACAAAACCCGATACAAAAAAAAATAGCTGATGTCTAAAACAAAACAAAAATTTATTAAATGTAGATAAATGACAAAAAAGTCATAAAATTATTACTTTTCCACTTAAATATGGAGAGCTATTCGTGCCTCGAGGGCAACAGCTAGTTGTTATTATTAATAGAAAATATCGATGTTACATATCAAATGATAGAGCAAAAAATAAAAAAAATATAATCACCCTCTAAATTTAGCTCAATTGGTTAAAGCGTTTGGGCACTATCATGGTAGAATACATACAGACACACACACAAACTCACACACATAAACACATACACACACACTGACAGACAGCCTTCCATCTGGAAATGGTCTTAATTTTCTCAGGGAACTTCAAAATGTTTATATCCGTCTTTATCTCAAAAAAAATTTTTAGCGCGTTCACAATACTTTCCCTGTGTGGGAAAGTAAAATGTAGTAGTATCCTACTGTTATAACTCATTTAAATTTGCGTGCCTTTTCATTTTCGTAGTTCCAGTGAACATCAAGATTAAAATTTATTTCAGAAATATACATAGATTTAGGTATATATATAAAGCCCCATTATACTGACTAAAGCAACGGTTTTTGTTGAATGAGTGCGTTCGGGTATGGTGATTTAATTAAAATATACCCAGCGCGATGTCCCCGCGAATAATTTCGTATGATGACGGTAATTTTCCAACAATGTGCAATGATTGGAATATACCAAATAAAAAGCATAAAATACATGTAACTTCGTCGTGTGAAAAATAAAGTCCATTAATTATTATTATTGATCATTTGTCTACAGTATCGATGATTATTCACTTCGATCATACTAACACTGTATATGCCAAACGTATCTTTAAGCATATGCAATGTTTGGCTTCATGATAAACAGTGAAATATTTTAGTTGGCCATAACAGAAATAGCATTAAAAAATCAATTTTCTTTCTGGGGGATCAAATAATAAAAAGCGAAAATTGTTTACTAAATACAAAGAATAAAGTAAAAGAAAACATTACTTACAAAATCCTAGGTGCTTGAAAGCGATTTAGGGGGAATTTAAAAACATCGGTTGTGTCACCCCAAAACTTTCTCGAAGGTTGAACTCTATATCGCTTAAATAATTTATAGTGGAGTTCATAATCTAAAATACGATATCACCTAGGTGACGAACTGTTGCCAATATTTAAAATCTAAATATTCTATTATTTATATTATTATAATATTAGTTTAAAAATAATAATAATAACATCCTAGTTAAATCCAATTACCTAACTTACTACGTTGTTCAATTATAAATAAAAACCTAGGACTCCCCAAAACTCATATACCAAAATTAGGTCATTTGGGTGAAGCTATCATGGTAGAATACATATAGATACACAGACTTCCCTCTGGAAATGGTCTTAGTCGTCTCAGGAGACTTCAAAATGGTTATATCCGTCTTTATCTGATTTTTTAGCGCGTTCACAATACTTTCACTGGACGGCGAAAGTAAAATTTGATGTCTTATATACCATAACCGTAGTTAACTTAATTCTTAAAATTTATGTTTTTGATACCTAAAAAACTGGGTGCCCTTGAGACACGAATATCAGACATAAATATATCTTTTATTTATCCAGGGACGTGCGGTTTCTGTAGGTACTGCTTTTCCTTAAATAATTTGACAAATTATTGTAAATATGCAAATAATGTTACTCATTATGGTTGTTTTGTACTTTCTGAATACGTAACTAGGACATTTACATTTTCTCTTGAAGCTGAACTAGGTACCTTATGGATGATAATATTAATTGAAAAAGGGTAAAAGTAAGCCTAAATTGGAAAACTTAATTATTATTAAAATTAACTTAATAGGAAAGCTTTGTTGGGATTGAGTCGAACAAGCAACAAAAACTAATTTAATTTGGGTTCGGTTTATTATAAAACCATTATCAGGGCTCTAAGAGAGATGAAATTAACAATATCAAAAAAAAAACAACAAAATATTAATAACAAATTTACAAAATAAAAAACACTAGTTAGAATATGTATAAAAGCAGATCATGAATGAAAACAAAGGACAAACCAGGTAATAAAAAAATCAATGATACGTATATGTCACAACAAATAAAAAAAAACGACACATAAAAATACACAGATGTAGCATAGATACGTTTGTATCTATGCGATTCAACATATATATGAGAGATTCTTCATACGCGAACTACTAATGAGTGTAGTTAAGTTGCAAACAAAATCAACGAATTAAAAATATTTTAAAAATGTGAGGAGATCCATACAGATATCTACCAACAAACAGAAAAAGATACAGTTATTAAGTATTTAGTAAAAGAAAAAAAAAACTCTCCATCTCTTCTGTCTCAATTCAAGTTAAATAGAAATACAGAGCCAGACATAATTCAAGCATAAGCCCATGTGAGTGATTCATAATATTGTATATTAAGGATTGTCAGTTCTATCGGACATTGTACTATGAATTATGTTAGCTCCGTTACGCTGCCAATATGTATCAGAAATAAACGACGCCTAGCACACCAAATGTTTTAAGCTAGCCATCAAATGGTTACAACGAAAATGATTTTGAAATCTGGAATTAAAACTAATTTCGGTTCTAAACTGTTGGTGTGCTAACACTAAAATTTTGTGTGCTAGGTGTCCTTTATGTGTACTAGCATTTTGGCAAAAAAAGTCTAACCGGTCGGGGGACGCTAGCGTTAATCTGGGTTTCAAATCCTGAACTTTTGTTAATTTAAAAGAATGCATATTATGATGATCGTTCAGTCTTTTGCACACCATAATATGATAATCCCAAATGGTATGCACCACTATAAAGTGCGAAGACTGATGAGGATTTGCCAAAAAATAAGCCAAAACATTCAGAATATTGTCTTCATCATCATTAACAAAGTTATTTTGAATTCGGTTAAACTTTTTTTTTATTAATTTGCAAATATGTGATTATATACAGGATGTTGCATTTAAGAAAATTCACTTATGCCTATTTTTACTATTATATCATACTCTAGTGATTTGTGACCACCCTGTACCTTGGTGTGCCATTTTCTTATTGACTAAAAATGATAGATATCAGAAGATTCAGAATAACTGTTGCCGTTTTCTGTTTGGTTTAAGAAAGTTTCACCATGTGTCCCGCAGTATAGACGAGTTGAAATGGCTAAACTTAAATAATCTCTATATTTACCTTTTTCTAGTGTTTACCTATAAACCTCTAAAATGTATTGTGTCCAGTTTATTTAAGAGACAAGTGATTATTTTGAAATCAATTTCATCAAACACATATTCGATTCGACCTTCTTACAAATGCCATAGCACAGAACTATGCTTTTACACGCTGTTTTTCTTAAAATGTAGTGAAATATTTTAACACATTTTAGGAGGAGTTTTCGGGTGCTTCGCTTTGTTAATAATTTAGTTTATAGGTATTCAGTTATGATTTTGTTTATCTTTTTTTTTTTTTTTAATCTTTATCTAACACACAATTTACAATAATCAAATACATATAAGTTCTTTAATCAGTGTTTGTAAACACTTGTCTCAAGAACAGCTTTTTTATAGACCTATCAACGGTGCTAACAATTTAAATAGAAATAGAAAGAAAAGAGCGGAAAAATGGCCTCAAGGTACAATTCCCCCCGGGCCAAAACATCTTTTCAATAATTTATTAAAAATTGAAGGAGAAACAGCTGACCTAACCTCAGCCGGCAAGTGGTTATACGTACTAGATGCTTGAGTTATCGGACTATTCAAACCCCTATTGGTTCTTACATTGGGCTGATATATATTGTGACGGAATCTCGTCATGTGACCGTGAACATCGCGAGAAAAGAGAAGATGCGCATTTGACTTTTGTGCTTGGTGAATTATTTTAAAAATAAATTTACATTGCTCCACACGGTAAATATCCTCAAGTTTATATAAATTTGTTGACCGATATATCAGATCTGTATGGGACAATCTGTCAAAATTAAACAATATTCTTACTATTTTATTTTGCAAAACCTCAACTTTATGGAAGGCAACTCTGCTACATGTGCCCCACACCGGCAATAAATATCTTAAGTGTGACAAGAAATAAGCGTTATAAATATTCAATTTACTTTTTTCTGTTAAATAATCTCGACACCTATATATTGCTCCTATCATCGGACCTATTTTACTTACAATATATTCAATATGTTGTTTCCACAGTAAATGTTCATCTATGATTAAACCCAAATACTTTATCGAAGAAACCAACTCCATTGGAGTATTATTCACAATTAGCAAAGGATTGCGAACGAATTTATTTTTTTGCCTAAATAACATATATTTGGATTTTTTGATGTTTATTTTTAATTTGTTAAATACGAGCCAATTAAAATACCTATCAATATTACGGTTTACCACAGTCTCCAAGTCAGAGATATCATCGCCACTATAAAACAGAACCGTATCGTCCGCAAAAGTATAATACCTAGCCTCCAAATTGGCTAATCTTAGATTGAGGACGTATAAAGAATACAATAAGGGACCAAGTACTGATCCCTGAGGGACACCACACTCAGCGTGCAATGATTCACTGACCACACCATCCACACACACATAATGTCGCCTGTCAAGTAAATACGACTGTATTAGCTTGTAGGAAGTACCCCGAAAGCCCATGCTATACAACTTATCCAGTAAAAGGTCAATGCTGACAACATCAAATGCCTTTTGTAGATCAACAAAAACAGCAATCACTAATTTGCCTTTATCAAGTTCATCGTATACCCTACTCATCAAATCCATGGTAGCACACAGTGTGTTACTGTTCCTTAAAAACCCGTATTGATATTCGTCGATCTGATTATATTTATTTACAAACGATAAAATCCTTGATTTAAATAATTTCTCAATTATTATATATTATCTTATCACAGATAAACGGTAAAATGAGAAATTTTATTTATAAGTTCTGGACTAAAACAATTTTTGGTTGGAGAGGTCTAGTATTAAAAAGACTGATATTAAATAAAAAATAAGTATATTGTAAAACTAAATGTATTAATCACATTTACACACTGAACAAAATATTATATTTTTTTCTGTGACGGGAAAAAAGTTTGACATATTTACTCTCTTGACAGGTAATAAAATATCACTTTTTATCCCCGGGAAAAAAGTGAGTACTTTTTTCCCGGACACATAAGTAACAGTAGATATTTAATTTTAGGAAATTTTATTATACAAAAGTTACATTTTCTTTATATATCAAAACTGGCAATAATTTGTGACGCTACTTTTGCTGCTTCTACTGACTCCGGTGGAGTGTTCCCAATTTTTAAATTAAATTACAGAATGAAATTGACAGATATTTGATTACTTTTTTAAAACTTCAAATTTCACTTGGATAATTTTCTGACTTTTTTCAATATTAAATCGAAGTTTTTCCCGTCTCAGAAAAATAGTGTATCATACACGGGAAAAAAGTTAAGATTTTAGCTCTCGGTTTTTTGACAACACAACCTCGAGCTAAAATCTAGTACTTTTTTCCCTTGTATAATAAATAACTATTGTATTTTTCAACAACGTGCTAAAATACAACTTATTTAATTATTTTTTTTTAAAGAAGTTGGTCAATATTGAAGTGGAGTAGAATGATATTATGTTCTTGAAATAAAATTCAACCTCCACGAAACATGTTAACATGTGGTATAATCGGAAGTACTAGATTTTTGAAAACATTTTAGCTGAATTTCTTGGTTTTTATTTTTGTCAATAAGACAGTGTCAAGTCATTTTTAAAAGTGATAATAAAATTATTGAACATCGATTGCTTTGTCGGTCGTACCCAAAAAAATTGACAAAACAAGATGAATAACTTAAGCGAAACTCAAAATGAGGTTGAGAAATGTTTAATAATAAATATCCTAGGATATCTCATTATTTTTTTCGCATATCTTCGAGCACTTGCTGCTAGTCTTTTGTAGTCTACATCATTCGATTCTGTTGGGTTATTTCGGTACCTTTTAAGGGCTGAAGCTCTCACCTTATATTTCCTGTTGCATTCTGCGTCCCACCATAGAGGTTTTTTTGGAAAACTCTTTTGTCCAATGCTTATTAGTGTTTTGGGTATAGTTTTGCCTGCGGTTTCTGTGATGTTTCGTATCAGAACTTCATAGTCATTTTGATTACGTGTAAGTCGTGGAAGTTGTTCTTGAAATTATGTCCAATTGGCTAGGTTAGTGTTCCATCTTGATATAGATGTATTTTCAATGATTTTCCCAGGTGTTGTGTTTTTATGGTATGTATGTAAATGGTCGCTATTTCCAGGATCTCCATGCGTTCTCCAGTAGCATTTTTTGGCTGCTATGTTGGCGGATACGATAGTAATATCACAGCTGCTCGTTCCTGTGTCTGGTTTTTGTATTGTATTGTTTAAAAATACGTAGTTTACATATTCTATTGCTTCAAGTAAATTCTTGCCGTTTTGGTTTGTTGCAGGTTGTGGTATGTTTTGCAGAATGTGTATGTAATTAGTTACTGATAAATTTATATGTGTATTGCCAAGATTTGTGTATCGTTTGGTTTGTTAATTTGTATATTTTGTATTTTGAATGGTATTGATTTGTATATTAGTATGGCTATACCGCCCCAGCCATCGTTTCTGTCATATTTAACACAGAAAAAAAAACCTTGGTTCAGATAGATAAAAAACGTAAGCACCACAGGGACAGCCAAAACCTTGTCTACCCCTTCTAGAAAAATTTACTGGATAGACATTATGTCATTTAGATAATATTCTTGAATAGTTTACATATGCTTCTTGTCTAAAAGAGACAAACACTTTTTGTCATTTAAATAAAAATATATTGTATGCCAGCAAAGTTTATTAGTAATTTTAGTAATGTAGAAAAATTTACTGGATAGACATTATGTCATTTAGATAATATTCTTGAATAGTTTACATATGCTTCTTGTCTAAAAGAGACAAACACTTTTTGTCATTTAAATAAAAATATATTGTATGCCAGCAAAGTTTATTAGTAATTTTAGTAATGTAGAAAAATTTACTGGATAGACATTATGTCATTTAGATAATATTTTTGAATAGTTTACATATGCTCCTTGTCTGGGAGAGACAAACACTATTTGTCATTTAAATAAAAGTATATTGTATGCTAGCAAAGTTTACTAGTTATTTTAGTGATGATACTCGTTTAATGTCTATCCAGTAAATTTTTCTACATTACTAAAATAACTAATAAACTTTGCTAACATACAATATATTTTTATTTAAATGACAAATAGTATTTGTCTCTCTCTTCTAGTAATTTTTTCTAGAAGGGGTAGACAAGATTTGGGGGTCCCTGTGGTGCTTACGTTTTTTTATCTGAACCACCATTAGGTTTTTAGTGCGACTCTTATTTATTTATTTTTTTAAAATAAACTTAAGCCTACTGAAAATCTTGTATTAGGTATAATATAAGCTAGGTATATATAGTCAAACTTCAATCGACACATGTTAAAGTGGGTAGGTATAATGCGGCTCAATCCTTTGCCGGAATTCCTGAGAATATTGCTCAGCACATAAACAACTAGGGTTGGTTGATCTTGGAAACGGTCGGAGTGACAATGTCGGTTAACTTAGAGAAAAGTTGTACACTTTAAACACCTTTTAAATGGTGTTTTCAAAAGTAAAGTAAATTTAGCAGTTTTCGAGAATTTCTTAAAAATCAATTTTTTGCGATATTAGTTTTTATTGATTTCAGACATTATTTTTACAGATATATAAAAAAAATGAAAAGCACTTTCTCATTGTTGCTTTTTGAGGAGACTCGACGTTTCGTTTTCGAAAAACCATCAACTTCGATTTTTTAAATACGGCCCTTGATTTTCTATTGTTAAATTTAAAGCCATTTTCAATTCAAAAATAGGTGGTTTAAACAACTTTTCAGTATTTTTAGTTGATATTTAAACTTATTCAAGAAAAATCGCCATAGTTTGGGACTTAACTGACTGAATGCAGAGTATATACCTAATTAGTAATTTTTGCAATAAAATTCTTTCGACGTTAATCAAAATTATTTATTATTATTTGCCAATTTATTTCTGTCAGCACATTTTATTCTGTACGCAGTTTTTTAAATTTAGTTGAAATTTTTGTGCTTTTTGAAATTATTAAAGAAACGCCTTTCTTTCTTTTACGCAAAATAAGTGCCAAACTATGGCGATTTTTCTTGAAGTTTAAATAACAGCTAAAAATACTGAAAACTTGTTGAAACCATTCCGTTACATCTATTTTTGGTTTGAAAATGGCTTTAAATTTAACAATAAAAAATCGAGGGCCGTATTTAAAAAATCGAAGTTGATGGTTTTTCAAAAACGAAACGTCGTAATGAAAATTTGTAAACGCTATATTTTTCTCATAAAAAAGTAAGAATGAGAGCTTTTAAGTTTTTTATATCAGTAAAAATAATGTCAGAAATCAATAAAAACTAAAATCGCAAAAAAATTGCATTTTCTTAAAAAAAATACGGCCTTGTAAAATATAGTTTATACCTAATTCATTTTCTACTATAAATATTATTATACATTTCAAGATCTACTAACTAGGTACTAGGTAGTTATCTAATTTGGGGACAAATAAACCTAAAATGTATTGGCTATTTAAAAAAAAATCGAGTTTTTCCGAAAAACAATGACGCTGAAACAAAAAAAAAAATTTTTATTGCAAAAAAAAATTATCAAAGAAACTTTAGATTCCGTATGAGGAAACTAAGTAAAATAACAGATTCTACCGGTACGTACGAGGAATGATAAGACAATTCCAATCCACAACTCCTAATTCACAGACATTGGTAAAATGGTAAACAAATCAATACATACCTACCTTTACAAAAGAAAGAAAAAAGTCATACCTAGCTAAAATATTTATGTAACTTCTTTTGAAAAACTGCATTAATTTGCTAAAAATTAATCCGTCCCTGGCAAATTGCTGTAAATGGAGGAATACCATATTAAGATTGATTAAATTAGAAAAAGTATTTTAAATTAGGATTAAGTACCTACTAAATAATACGTAACTAGATAGGTATCTATTGCCAAAGATTAAGTATATTGCCATGAAATAAGATTGTTTGCATTGGTCGTAAAATTATAAAAATAGATAATTAAATAATAATTATTATAATTTACTTACCGAGAAAAGTAACAACGAGCTCCCCCAGATTCCAGCTAATTAATATTTCTTTTGTTTCCTCCATTGTTATTAATAATATATGAATATTTAACAAAACTCAACACACCAAACTAATCACTACACTTAATTATGTTGGATGCACATTGGTATAATACATATCTGTTACTGTCTGTATAGTCCGTCCTCACCACTTGTAGAAATTGGGATATCAATATCTAGGTATATACTTACTATCAATAAATCAAAATTTAATATATTAAATTAAAATATCTTCAGATTAGAACACCAAATAACTAGATCCTAGTTAGAGCGACGCCAAGACTCTAATCAAAAAATACCAAAATGAAACCCCCTCCCTCTACACCAAGCGAGACGCGCTAGGTTCAAGGTGGTACACATAGAAGATGTTGTTGTCGGCACCCGCTTCTACAAAGGGTTTTAGGTACGTGGACTAGCAGCGGGGACAAACACATTAGGTAGAACGGGGAATAACCGTTGGCTGGAATAGAATGACGACTTATGTAGACAACTATAGGTTCCTATCTCTACCAGATAAAATAATTCGATATTTTGGAGGATAAAAATTTCGTAAATGAGAAGTATTAGTTAAAATAACTATTACACAGATTTAATTAAATCAGTGCCTATTTTAGCTATGTACTTAGTTGTTAAAATCTTATTTATACTTAAATATTATAATGCACATACCTAGGTCCATTAATATACTAAAGCAGATAAATAAAATTTATAGGTAGGTAGGTATATGTTCCTATTAGAACTAATTTAGTTTTGGGTTTCATAAAACGATTTTTGAGAATAGTTAGGTACGTATAGGTACCTACCTAATTACCTCATTAAGTATTTTCTTATTAATAATAGCTACACCTAAGTGGGTACTTATGTAGGTGTACAATACCTAATTCAAGCTGAATACCGAACTCATTTAGCGCAAATAAAATTTTATATAGGTTCACAATTTGAAATCTTATTTAACTAATGCACATACAAGTCTCGTTTAGATGAGAAGATATCAGCTTAGCAGGAAAAATTGTCGTTTTTAGATAATGTAGCTACTCATACTTGATAACTACATTTACTACTTTAACAAAAATTTTGCGAAAACTAGCAAATTCACCTCTAAATAATATTTTTTATTTGGATAAACCAAGTTTTTTTTTCTGTGAATAGTTGTATAATGTTGTATGTCAAGTGTCTGAGTAGATTTTGTCAGTGTTTCGTTTAGAAGTATATTTTGCGATTTTTCCTGTATTATAAGTGTTCTTAGGCTAGTTATGTTCGCATGGACTCCTCTTATGCATTAGTTTACTATTCGTTATCTGAGTAATAATTGGTTGCGTTGATTGTGTCATCTTGAGTTTCTTGAGTCCAGAAACTATACCCTTATTAGGGGTTTGTCCAACAAGTCGATTTTCTCTGATTGTGCAAGGATTCCCGATTGTGTACAAATATCTCTGATGAGAGTGATCATATCATCTACTGTGTTTGTAAGTTCGGTAGTATTATTGCCAGTGTCTTGTCAAGACCTCCTGATATTCGTTGTTATTTTATTGGTGATGGTGTTCTGCAGGGCGATGGGAAAAGGATTTCTTCATGTTCTCTGTTATATCCTGGTGGTGGTGTTGCCGGTGATTTGCGTTTGTTTGTGCTTGCTACCGTATTGTATCTAGGATAAGATACCCTCGTTTATTACACAGCGATTGAGTCGTCGTGCTGTTAATAGTTTAAATGGTGATTTTCAGAATTCTAATGGGTCTTCCATGGTGATGTCTGTGGGGATTCCACGCACTATTCCCTTTGAGGTGAGGTGGCTAGGTTTGAAAGGTATACATGCTTTAAACCTATTGTCGTTTATTAGATTATATTGCTTAAAATTATTCGCGGATTTAGATTATTTCATCTTCATCCGCTATAGTGTTTGACATATCTATTGGAGTCAGAATGTGTTTTTTATTTTTGCCCCTTTTCCTTAACGTTTGGTTATAAGTAATGTTGTATGTATGGATATTTAGGAGTCAGTAGGCATAGTATAGCAAAGCGTTAGGTTATATTATTATTACGAACTTCACACGGACTTACCCCTAGCGTTTTCTGTTTGATTTTCTCACTTAGATATCTAATTTTCTTCTGAAAATTCTCCTCTAAAAAATCTTCTAGAAACCCTCCCCAACTAGTATTTATTAGATATAAATAATGGTTTATTTGACTTAGTACTTATGCTTACTTGCTAACTGGTCCCGAAAATGTAAGGATATATTTTTTGTTTGCTGTAGTTGGCCCAAAGGTGCTGCTACTTGGAATAAATAAATATTTTTTATTCCGAAGAAAATTGTTTTATATTAAATATATGATTTGCTCTATCCAAATAAATAATATGATCCGACAAAATCTAATAGTTGTAGTGCTTCCAATAAATACTTTGTTTATTACAAATAAATATTTATTTCTTCAAACATTTTTTCTTCTAGAAGTTAATACAAATATTTTTTATTATAAATTACTTAAACATTCTTCTAAATTCATTCTAAAGAATGAATGAATGAATTTTATAAACAAAAGTCCATACAAAAATTTTAATTCAGATCTACAGGGTGTTCAAAATGAAACAAGCATTTAAAAATTTTTTTGTCACCGTTATAATTATTGTAATTAACTTGTAACGTTTAGGCACTTACCTTCAAAAAAGGGTCATAAGTGCCCTAGGTTCCACTCCAGTAATAATGATTCAACAGACATTATTTTTTTAATTTTCCTAATATATAGATATGTCATAAGTAACACAACAAAAACAACCTTCGACATTCGACTAATATTTAAACCCATACACGTCGGCTCATTTTATTATTTAAATTACGGTGGAGTTGTTTTAAATAATAAAAAATTAACTTTTATCTGTTTTTTTTTACATTAAATAAATAATCCTTTCTGCCAAAGCAGCCCAGGCCAAATAAATAATAATAATAATATTTATTTCCAAATACAAATCAAAATATACATATACCTAATATCAGAATGAGTGGAAACAAACATTAGAGAAACAAATATCTCCTTATAGATAATTAACATTAAATTTTCTAATCAAATCAAAATGCTCGCATTTAGCAAAAACGCTGATGCGCTTGTCCGCTAAATACGCGCAAAAAGAGTATCGCACTTAACTTAAATATATTTTGTTCTACAGCTCGTGTAGGTTCATATTAAAAAAGAGTATATTCTCATCACTTCGTAATATCTGCAAACATTGTAAAATACCGAATAAATGGTCCCATTATATAATACAATATAGCCACTCTAATTGACTTGAAAATAATATCAAATATTAAATGAAGCGGTTACTATAACTTAACAAAAAAATATATAAAAAACATATATTCTTATATTGAAAAAACAATAACCCATGGAGACTTCAGCTTTTCGAATTATAGACCATTACAGAAAAAAAAATAGTTATATCAATTCAACAAGGTAGGATTATTTTCCTTTAGCCAGCTTGTTATTTTATACCTAAAAGACCCACTCGAGATACATAACCGTAGCTCATTTGGCAACAAATTGAACAGCTTATGTCCGACCACGAGAAACATTCTCTGTCCAATAGACCTCCTTGCTCGGGGAACACGCACATTATGGAGTGATTTTTGCCTTGTAAAATGACGGTATTCCGGTAAATTCAAAAATAGTTTGTTTTTGAAAAATAAAATAACCTTGTTTATTCCGGACAAACACTGTTTATTTAAGGTAAATAAATTTTGTTTGAATTAAACAAATAAAAGCCTTAAACTTATTTATTAGGGTTCATTTCTAAAAAATGTCAGTATAGCTTACTATCAAGAAATGAACAGAGCACAGTACAAACATTTGCTATATGTACAATTTAGATTATAGTAGTTTTTAATGGTTATTTTTTCAACCTAAATGAATAGATGAATATTTATGAGTGCGTTTTGTGATATTTAACCGTAAATATCTCGATAACCGTTGACTTTAGGTGAATGTGACATACCAGATATTGTTAGAATCTTATAGAGAATAGAAAATCATAATAAACAAGGGGTTTTATAAGAAAAACATATGAGCATTTATATTTATCTACTACACGATCGACGATCCTTAAATTTTAAGTTTGGCAGTTTATGTATACACATAATATATTTGTTTTCAATATATAATGTTCCAATATTCGGTCTATATTTAAATATAGCCCAGTTTGCATAAATTATTGTTACTTAAAAATTCATAATGACCATAGCGTTAATTAACTACATAGTAATACAAGGATGCCAAATACCTATATAGTGACTTTGGTTTTATCTCGCTATCACAATCTATAGAAAGCCATTTACCTAACAGATTATGCAGTCGGTATTAAAATGTGCAGCTTGTCTAATAATGAACCATTGTTTGATCAGTGAAGCTTTACAGTAGTCGGTTTATATTGCATTTTCTCACTTGGGTATTATTGATCAAAATGGGAAAAGCTGGTTCAGAGAATCATCTAAATTGATATCAATAGTTAAAAAATATTGAACTCTCCTACTTCTGGAAAAATCTAAATGTTAGTAACTAAAACTAGAGGTGTTGTAGGCACCTAAATACCGCAACTAAATGGAACTTTGCCGAAAACATTTGTCGCTTCATTCGTTATTATTATTGTCAAATTTTTGTAATTCACTTAAAATATTGCAATCATATACCTTTAACATACAATATAATAAATCGTTCTAAATTTATTTAGAAGTTCCTTTAAAAACTATAGATTTTTCTAAATATTCGGCAAGTATTTTAACTAATTCGGCCGTAAAAGTTATTAACCACGAAAAATCCCGGGATTTTCTAATTTATCGAATGCCAACTGTTTTGAATAATTATCCAATATACCGAATCTAGTTGCTCTTTAATACATTAACCGAACCCAATGATGTGTTTAGGTACTCAATTTGATTGTGTAAATGGCTCTCTGTGATCATGTTGTGAAATATTGTTAAATAGACTCTTGAGGTTTTTAATTTATTCGCTTAAGTGGATCAAATCGGTGACCTTAAGCTGTGCCCATCCTTTTTCAGTACTAAACAATACAGAAGTCAAACAAACACGAGCATTCCTTTGTCACAACCACACATACCTACATAATTATTTCTCGAATAAGAAACATTCAGATTTTTCCATGACTGGAAGCAGCAGTTCTCAACAGCAGCGGACTGCGAGAGATCAGAACCAAGGTTGTGTCATTGCACCGACCTTATTTTCGATGTTTGTGGGAGCGGTCTTTCAAGGATGAAGTGCCGGGGGGAATAGAGATGGTCTACAGATTTGATAGCGGCGGACTCTTTAATCTTCGTCGACTGCAAGCTGGGACCTAGATCGTACCCACTTCAGTCATTGTGGAACTTCAATATATACTAAATGCATTTAACAGCGGATACAAGTATCAGGCTTGAACTAAATATAAAGAAAACAAAGATTTTCTACCAGCCTGCATCAAACACTGTGGCTGTCCCACCACATATTCGAGTTAACGGAGACAGACTTCAGAACATCGAGAGTCTCTCTTACCTCGGCAGTATTAACGCGGCCAACGCAGGATTCGATGATGGGATTCATCATCGTATAAGATGTGCAAGCGCAGCTTTTGGGCGTATGAGGACGAGAGTCTTGGATAATCATAACATCGACGTTCGAAACAAGTTGCGAGTTTATAATGCTATTGTAGTTACTACCCTTACCTATAGCTGTGAGTATTGGACGCCTCATCGGAGGCATTTAAAAAACCTAGAAAAGTACCATCAAAGATGTCTTAGAAGAATTCTTCGAATTAAATGGCAGATCCGATGAACAAACATCAGCGTTCTAGAGAAAGCTGAAACAACTAGCGTTGAGGCAATGATTGTCAGGCACCCAGCTGCGATGGACTGGCCACGTAATCTGCATGCCAACGGAACGCCTTCCAAAGAGAATCCTTTATTCACAGCTAAAGGTCGGCTGACGAAATCTGGGAGGACAGCAAAACAGGTACCAGGATGTTCTTAAGGCCAACGTGAAGAAGTGCGCTTAGATGTAAAGAACAACAGGAAGCAGATCGTTAACGACCGACCGAGATGATGCAGGAGACGTACAATTTACGAGGGCCATCAAGTTTTTGAAGAGCAGCGTCGACGACATCAGGATGTGAAAAGACAGCGAAAGGAGAGAGCGCTTCGATGGGGCAGCGCACTTACAACAGCCGGTGGTGATTGGGTGTGTCAGTTTTGTGATAAAATGTGTGGCTCTTAGATCGGTCTGCTTAGTCACCTTAGGGTTTACAACTAAATTCTCTGAGTTGATACTCGTTAGCGAGTGAATGCTGATGATGACTAGTGTGATAGCTTTTTATCAAGTACTTAATTGTACAAGTCAATTTCGTCATTTATTTATAATTTTATTTATATTTTACTGCAGCTCCCATGCACCAGCTGCCTCTGATAGTATAACAAATTTGCACTGTATACACCAACAATACACATCTTGAATGTTTATTTTTAGTTTTATGGCTATCAGGTTATCAGTATACAAAGAATTTATCATAAACAAAATAAAACAAAGGTGTGGCCGGTTTTAGCAAATAGGTATGTGTTTGCAGGATACTGTACTGTAATTTATTTAAAACTACTACTCTAGTTGAAAATATTGCTGGTAGTAATAATTTCATATTTTATGAAAAATGCTTCTTAATGTGAAGATAAGACTCAGTCTACAATGCTATATAACTTTTTATAGTCCCGCTTTTCCGCCCCTTAGCAAACAATAAAATATGTCGTTTATATATATTTCTTTTACACTTTTATTCTATCTTTTCTCTCTCCCTCTCCAGTGATTTATCTCAGTTGGGAACTGTGAAGGAATAAAAGGACCATGTTTACGTTGAAAGATTTAAGATGTTCCCGTATTATGTGATGTAGCCTGTTTTCTGGCATTTCCACGTTCTATATAACAATTTTTTTCGTATACGTTTTTTCCTTTAGGGTTCTTTTGTTGTTAGTCACGCGTCATGACTTACAAAGAGCGCATATAATTTAAGAGAAAAAATGTATGTAGTAAATGTTTTATTTTAGGTTACCTATACCTCAAAAACACAACTCGACAAGAAAAAAAGATACAATTCTAGGAATTATGTCATACTAATTCCACGAACGAAAATTAGAAATCATTCTCCTAATAATTATTGAATTTCACAAGAGAATTATTGTCCCCTTGTTCTACCACCCGCGGACATAGACAGGGTGTTTTAATTAGTAGGTATAGGTATCACTTATTTTTATTATGGTGAAATAAGTAAATACATTTAATTCATATTACGTGTTGTTGTTTTTAGTTTTCACGGTAATGAAAATTTCTGATATTAATTGAAACAAAACTCTCGTGAAACAGTAATGCCTCTAATTCAATAAGTTCAGGAGAACGAATTATAATTTTAGTGCGTAGAGTTAGTACAACATAATACCTAGAATTGTATCTATATTTTTTTCTTTCAAGAAAATTTGGGCCCTTCTTTATACTATTTGGTCTTATTATTTAAAGATATTGAATAATTTTTAAATTACTGGACCTACTAAAAGCAAGTCAATATAAAATAAACATTTTCTAAGGTAAAATAGTAATATACTTTTGCTATGTTTAATTTCTAGAAAACGACCTTTAACTGGTATAAAACAGTAAATAATACATTTAAGTTTTCAAATTTCTAAATTAATATTCAAATAGAATTAGACCTACGATTGATTTGAATAATCAAGTAGATTTAAATTAAAAGAAACTTTTCCTAAAACCACGAAAGCTCCTACTCATTTAGCTCACCCAGTTTATATAGAACAAAAAGAATCTGTACTTGCTCATCGGCAGAAAAAAAATTAATGCATTTTTCCTGCATAAACATTGTGGTATATAGTTAATAATTTTTTTTCACTTTTCTGATGCTTAGATCTTTCTTTTACTTCGTTCTTATTCTTTTTGCTCCTACTCCTTTATTATATCAATTTCATTGCTCCCTGTATGAATATCTGAAGGCTATTAGTAAATGAACCCTCATTGCTGAGGTATTTAATAATTGAATTCATTTATCATAAAATGGTGGGAGTAATGAAAGTAGCTCTAATAGGATCCAAGAAATAATTAAGTTTTGTCTTATAAAACACTATTCAAGGCGGCTAAAAATATAAATATATACTTAGGTAGTAGGTAAGTATAGTAAATTGATTGCTATATTACTTTCCCGGCCCAGGGAAAGTATTATGAACACGCTAAAAAAAATTGAGATAAAGACGGATATAACCATTGTGAAATACCCTGAGATGACTAAGACCATTTCCAGATGGAAGTCTGTCTGCCCATGTGTATGTAGTATGTATGCTTCCACGATAGTGCGTAAATGCTTCTACCAATTGAGCTAACCTTTGGAATATGAGTTTAAGAGAGTGGGATGAATCCATTAGTTTTTGGTTAAAATCGCTTTAACCCTGTGATAGTGGTGCAGACAACGCCCAAATTCTTAAATAGCAGTAGGGGTCGAGTGGTATGTACAGACATACATCACTTAAAAGCACTTTTTATGCTCTTTACAGCAATAGCTTGCTTTCAAAATTTGCATCCATAATTCCTTGAAAAAATTGCGTTTAAAATTTCACCAGTTAGGTATTTGGTAGTTAATTATATCTATAAGGTCGGGGTAATTCGCATAATGGGTATGATACGCGCGTAGCGTAGTAGGGAGTTCCTTAGGTTCGTTTAGGTATTGGAATAATAAAAATAATACAATTATAATAATTAGTATTATGTATAGTATATTATAAATATATAAGGATACAAAAACATCATGAACACGCCGGCGTGGTGCTTTAAATCGATATATGGGGTTGTACGGGTTCCCTAAAACCGAAATGGTTATACTATTTTGTTGTTTGTTATTTTAATTATGCAATTGTAGCTTCTTTAAAAAAACTGGCAGTGATTAAAAGAATTATAATTTAATAATAATAATAATAATAATAATAATTGTTTTTAAATTTCCAAATACAAATACAAATCAAAATATACATATAATATCAGAATGAGTGGAAACAAACATTAGAGAAACAAATATGTCCTTATAGATAAATATGAAATTTTCTAAAGAAATCAAAATGCTCGCATTTAGCAAAAACGCTGATGCGCTTGTCCGCTAAATACGCGCAAAAAGAGTATCGCACTTATAAATAATATATTGTGTTATACAGCTCGTGTAGTTTCATATTAAAAAAGAGTACATTATAGCCACTCTAATTGACTTAAAAAATATCAAATATTAAATAAAGCGTTTTCTATAACTTATCAAAAAATATATAAAAAAAAACATATTCTTATATTGAAAAAAAAAACAAAAACAGTAACCCATGGAGACTTCAGCTTTTCGAATTATCGACCATTACAGAAAAAAAAAACAGTTACATCAGTTCAACAAGGTAGGATTATTTTCCTTTAGCCAGCTTGATATTTTATACCTAAAAGACCCACGCGAGATACATAATCGTAGCTCATTTGGCAACAAATTGAACAGCTTATGTCCGACCACGAGAAACACTCTTTGTCCAATAGTTCTCCTTGCTCGGGGAACACGCACATTATGGAGTGATCTTTGCCTTGTTAAATGACGGTATTCCGGTAAATTCAAAAATAGTTTGTGTTTGTTTAGGTGTACTATAGAACATTTATAAAATATTTCCCTGATTGTCAGGACGCTACAATGTCCGAACAATCTGGCGGTAGGAAATCTAGTGTCCAATTTAAAAATTATCTTCACTATAAGCTCCGCCCCACCCAATTATACCATAGGACAATAGATACTGGACCAATGCATAATATAGGGATAAATTTTGTTTTTTTGTGAGAATGTGAGTAGTCTGTTTAAAAATATATATTAGCGATCGTAATTTTTTCGTCAGATTCTGGATGTGAATATTCCACTTCATATGGCTGTCCACCATTACGCCCAAATATTTAGCGCAATCTCTTCGTTGAATTTCCCAAGAGCGATTTCTTTGTGGCAGGTCAATTGTAATCTTACTGTTTGGTGGAACTTTAGTTTTATTGTTTGTGAAATTTACGTACGTCGTTTTGTCCAAGTGAATTGTAAGCAAGTTTTTATCAAACCAATGACAAATTTGTCGCAGACCGTCCTTCATTCTGCCCTCGACTTCCTCCCAATTTGTCCCTTCTACAAACAATGCAGTATCATCGGCGAAGGAAAATACATCTCCAGTACAATCCAATTGCAATACACCATTTATATAAATGAGGAATAATATCGGACCAATCACTGTCCCCTGTGGAATTCCAAAGGACACTCTTTTGGAGCTACTATAGGCTTTATTTAGTTTGACCATCTGATTTCTGTTTGTTAGGTAGGATTTGAATAACTGTAGTGCGAGCCCCCTAATACCGACATTAAATAATTTCTCCGTCAATTTATTGTGACACACTGTGTCGAAAGCCTTGGCCAGGTCGATAAAAACTGTTGCACAAGGCTTACTCTCATCCAATGCTTCATAAATTCTTCGGACAAGAAACGCTATAGCGTCCGACGTACTTTTTCCTTCCGTAAACCCAAATTGTTTCTCTGATAAAATTAAATTCTTTCTTAGAAAATTAACGAGTCTCACCTTCAGAATTTTTTCGACTATTTTGCCAACATTCGAGAGCATTGGTAAAATGTTGTGCACAAACACCTTCCTACAAGGTGTTTAATACTTCTCCAACACGGATGTTTAAGCAATTCATTTTGAACTGTCTTCACAGTTTTGATTGGGCTACGAAATCATTGACTTAAATTTTAAGCCTTAAACTGAATATAATTATTATAACGTAAAAATTGACGTTCATTTTGAATTGTTGCCTTGTTGTATTGGTTGTGAAACGGAAATTTTCGCTCATGAATGCGTGCTGATAGTAAGAGCGATTTAATTTAGGAGAACCATGCAAGTTGAGCAGTTGGTCAAATAATGGGTAGTTATGGTAATATGCTTCCCATTCGAGTAAGCATTTCGTAGTTAACATAATTGGTTACCTTATTTGGTGATTTCCAAGGTTATTTTATGATAAATTTCGGTATTTTACATTTGTAGGTGTATGTGACCCTTTCGTAGTGTGGAGTTATGGATACTTGTTTCAAACCCAGCAAAGAATATAGTTTGAGATTTATCCTTTTATTGTTCGTATATAAAAAATTAATATTAATAAAAAAGAAAACCCGCACAGCGATAATCGTTAAAAGTCCACATGGTTATAATATTTAATGGATTCTCAACTTAAATACAATGTTATGATTCATATTTGAACCATAATTTATTAAAATGATGGCATCATAAAAGGAATATCTAACAATAAGCTTTGTAAATTATATAACAGGCACTTACAATTTGACTTTATTTTGGAAATACGACTCCCTCAACAACATATAAAAACGAAATTATTCAACTTTGAAACTTTAAAGATAAAAATTTAAATGCAACAATAAATTATATACTATGAAAGTACAGTATTTGACAACAGTAACGTTAGGTAGTTATAAATATTCTAACCCGTATTTGATTTTATCTTTACAGTTTATTTGGATGACTGACTGAGTTAAATAATACGAATTGCTTGTCACATAATTTAACATGACTTATATTTATAAGTTATGTTGGGCATTTACTTCACACTATCATGCTTTCACAACTCATCAGTGGTGATCGGCAGGCAATGTGATACAAGTTACCCACATTTACAAAGAGCTTATACTAGCACGAGATACCGATTGTCAATAAGATGTATGTGGCGAAATCTAGTGTGAGCAGGCAATATGCTCGGTGCAACTAAGTTCACAAACGATCGCCGGACAAGAAGTAACAACTATTTCCAACACTAGATACGACCGAATTCCCTAGCGGGAGGCTTTATTTACGAATTACTGGTTACATAATGTAACAAGACTTTAAGTTAACTATAGTTAACTTGACTGTTACGATGTACACAGCATTCAAAAAATGCGAAAAAAGAACACAGAAAAAAATATATGATATGATTTACAATTCAAGCAAAGAAATTGTTTATTTCTTATGGCGATATGTTATATCGAAACAGATTATAGTCTTGGATATATGTAAAATGGTTGTTAGGTCAGGTAATTTGTAACTAAATACAATTAAGTAATTTGTGAAATATCTGTAATGAGATACCCCATAAAAGTAGATTTTTTTAATAGATATTGCTTGCCTAATAAAAATATTTGTTGCACAGTTCATTGCATCGTACAGTATAATTTTTTGATGACACATCATCATGCGTTAACATTTATTTCAATTGTGTAAACAGGTATAATATACTTGGTAAAATCGCAAAACATTATTGCTAACTAACTAAAACGGGAACATGAAATATTCAGTGATCCAAAGTTGGACCCAGGATAAGAAGCATACTGCAATTAAGGTTCACTGATCACTCAACTCAGTCTAAACCAGTAGGAATGGTGTCGATGATTACCGCAGGTGATGACCTGGCTGGCACTTTTCACCATAAATGGAATTTGTTAATTTCCTAAGGCAATGTTTTTCCCTCAATTCTAGAATATATTTCATGCGACTCAGCCTTAGACATCATATTCACTTATGTGAACGGCACATATGAGTTAGTTTTTATGGCTAATGGAGTCTAGGCGAGTGCCCAAGGAACTCTCACTCACACACTACATGATGTTAATCTATTTTCTCTTGACACTTGGACCATCATACTACCGTTCTATATACCAAATGTAGAGCTTCACTTTTATCCACGGCTGAGCAGCTTTTGCTAAAAGATGTCTTTTTTTTATCTGTGGTTTAGTTTTACATTCCATGTTGGATTAGGTTTCACCTCAGATACAATGTCTATTGAAGAGAAATACATAATAATAGAAGTATTTATGATTTGCTTGTTACAAGACAAGACTTTTAGTTATGTTGGAAATTTGGTTCACACCACTATGCGTCCACAACTCAACAGTGGTGATCGGTAGGCAGTGTGACCCAAATTTCCAACATTTACGAGGAGTTTATACTAGCACGAGATTAAAAGACAAGATGGTTTTGGCGACATCTAGTGTGAGCAGGCAATATGCCCGGTGAAATACAGTTCACAAACGATGGCCGGACGAGAAGCAACAACTCCATCATATCCTATTGCCAACAATAGATGCGCCCGAATTCCCTGGCGGGAGGCTTTATTAATGAATTAAATTAAAGTAATAATACTTTTAGTTATTTTGGAAATTTGGTTCACACCACCATGCGTTCACCAGACGGGCCGTTTCGTTTATTCACAACTCATCACTGGTGATTGTCTGCCATCGCTTGTGAACTGTGTTTCACCGGACATATTGCCTGCGCACACTAAACAAAAACATCTTGTTGTCTTTCATAGAAATATTTATCTACATTGAATAATAAACATAGTATCAAACTACCTAACTAACGGCGGTCAATTAAACATGAATTATTCTTTTACAAAGTATTTTTCGTTTTGTCGGACGAGTGTTCTATGTCTCCGAAAATCCGAAGAGTGGACTACTGGACACTCTCAATACGTCTATTAATGAATGAATAGCTCGTGGACTTTTGAACTTATAAACATTATGCCATCCTTTAGAAATGGTTCATAACATTTTTCCAGTTGTGTAAAGCTTTTGCGCTCTACTACTGAATGACTGTATAATAATAATAACTGAATAACTGTTTATTGGGCTGTCGCAGAATTCTTTTGTTCGCCAATATGTATGGACATCATTCTAGCAAAAAAATAACAAAAAAAAAGCATCCTATTATATCCACGGTGAAACTATTATGTTTTTTCAATAAAACAACTGAAGGTAAATCTGGAAAAATGAAGTTACAATTTGACATTTCTTTACCTTTTGCTAAACACTGTAATATATACGTATTCGTAAGTGCAGATAGATAGAGTTGAATAAGGTAACTTTGCAAGAGTTTTTGAAATGAAATAAAATTTAGAGGAATAAAACAACCAAAGTTTAGCATCAGTTTAATCTGTTTACGGACGTAGTCTTCTTCGTTTGTTGGGATTGTTTTGGAATGCAAGACAAAAGGTTTGTGTTTTATATAGATACCTACCTAGTAAGTATTTTTTGTTAGTCTTGTTTTGTGTAAAATACGTACAAAGCATAAGCGCTATCTTTTACACGCCAATTATTTGAAAGTTTTAAAAGTTTCGTTCATACTTTAATTTGAGTGCAATTAGTGTGTTTAGTTAATTATAATGATAGCACATATAATTACAATATTAGTTTTCCAATTGGAAATATGTAATTTAAAATTTCCGCGCCCTTGCTAGAATAAATATAAAAAAAAAATCTGTTAACATGACACCATGAGTGTCACCAAGGTGTTCTGCAATTGGGAAGAAAAATAACAAACACAACACACATGTTCCAGAAATATCGAATTCAAATATCCGTGTTATACAATACTCTAGCAAAATCAACGTCTAAATTTTTTTAGGCAACCTATAAAACTAGAGGTTCATTTTTTGATACATTAGATTAAATATTAAAAATTATTTAACGAGCGTATAATGTAGGCTATATTTGCAATAATATAGCCACTATACGCGAGTCAAATGCTATACTTTATCTACGACTATTCATTTCGACAACAAATTTTAAATTTCCAAAAAATATTTATTTGCAAATATGTAGAAATTTTACAATAATTACTACTGAATTAAAAAAACGTATGATATTTTTTTAAATGTACCAAGTCTAATTTATGTAGAAAATTAATTGTAAGCTCACGACAATTATTTATGGTGGCAGGTATTGTAGTAGAATATATATTAACATCTTTTATTGGTCATTGCAAAGTGATGGACGTAAATGAACATTGATTTGCATTCGAAATACTAATAGAGTTTGGATTGATTTGATGCAAAATTTTGTTAGCAGTTTCCATTTTATTTTTCTTGGAGTCAGCAATATAGCCTTCACCTACAGAGGCTGATTTCCAACCCCCGTGACGTTTTAGGGCTGTAATTTTTGCGGCCCCATCGGCAAAGCGGCAGAAGATCGCCGAAGGCAATGGCCTGTGTATCTTTATGGACTTGGTACTTTTAAAAATTGTGTTGTTATGTCCTTACCCAGTTTTTTTATTATAAAAATATCCAGCACCGGTAAATATTCTGGGAACTTTCGTCTTCGTCACTGGAACAGATACATTTATGCAGCCGTCAAAAAATTGTATATCGTCAATTTTCATTTGATATAGCTCGTTTGATTCATAGGCTCCCATCACTCCCATTATTAATGCAACCTATAAAAATCACATTAATAATATTCAGTTACATTGTAACGTATTTATTTCTATTAAAATTTACCTTGGTAGCTAGGTATTTTATATCTGATGCTTCAGCAATAACTTTTTGTATTTCTTCTCCACTAAATGCCTTTGATTTCTTCGGTTAGTAACCATATGATTGTCTTTTTAAAAAATCACGAATTCTTGCGCAAGATCCTATATTCACGTTATGTTTAAGATTAAGCGTGCTTTTAAGCATGGAATAATGACTCCACAGAGTAGACGATTTATATTTCTTTGTCAATTCCTTGAAATATACTATCAAAGTGTATTCGGAAAATGAGTTGGTCCCATTTCTTAGCTACCAGTTCACAAAGCTGTTATATACAATATTGTAATTTTTCCGTGATTTTTCTGGAAGTAATTCTAGTGATGCTGCTTGTGCGGCTGCACGGATTTCTGGAGGAGTACATGAAATTTCGTTTTCACTGACAGAATCGATTAAAATTGTAAAATTATTAAAAACGTCATACATTTTTTGTTTGTGTCAAATGCGAATGCTCTAGTTTTCAGAGTAACAATAATCTAAGCAAGCTCGAATATGTATAAAAATGTATATTACACGGGTGTGGAATATGAAACTCATATTCCACACCTGTGTAATATGAGTTACATTTTGTACTTAGTATCACAAGCAAAATACGTCTATTAATAAATAGTCGTAAATAAAAGGTATTTATGTCATACAGTCCATGCATTAGACACAAAAATGTTCGCAGATTAACAGCGAATAATAATTTCTATATTTTTCTTTTATTCTCTGTATTGAACATCTTATTAAACTTCAGAAAAATATTTGACACTCTACTACAGATGAAAACCGATTTACAAGGATACATATTTATATTGAATGACAAATATCAAATACTTACATATACACATACACTTTTCCTTCATATTGCAAAATATAAACGACAACGATCAAACAGTTATATAAAAATTTGGAATTGGGAAGTGCAGGATATGCATGCCATAATATTATGTTGAGTCTCCATAGAGACAGACACACATATATGTGCAGTTGTGTAAACCAACATACATAATATAGGAAACATAACAATGCGTTCCAAAATTCAAAAATAAAAAAAAAATGTTGAGAAACCTTTGCAGCTTTTATACGTCTGCGAAAAATACTATGGTAAATATTTTGACAACCGCATCTCATTGAAGCTACTATAATTTTTTGCAATGCTAGCATTTTTTATATTTTTATAAAATATTTTTAAAACTTTATCAATATTGCTTTCAGATTTAACTTGCATTTTCACATATCCAGAAGGCTTTATTTATATATAATTTGTTTGCATCATAATTATTATACATGCTGTTCAAATTTAGTTTTTTATTAAGATTGTGATAATATTGTTGTGAAATTTAACATGCATTTTCACCACAGAGCCATAATTGGCGATATTTTACTGCCATAATAAAATAAATGAGTAACGTAATATAGAAAATTGTGTCCTCTAATATAAATTCTATTTGATTTGAAATCGTCAGTTAAGGACATAAATTAAACCATCACTAGATTTCTGCCGACGTTTCGTTTAATAGGCTTAAACTTTTTCAAGGCCTGTAAAAATTGTTACATAAGTTACAAATATCAACAAGATTAAAAAACATTAGTACATACGTCATGTAGAATCAGAACAGAAACAAAACATCAAATACAAAACACACGTGAAATATCAATAGATACATCGTATGTATAAATTGTGTAAAACAATTCAACATTATTCAAAATTTAGTTGTAAACAAATATCATGGTCTGTGCATCAAAAATTTACTGTAGATGTAGACGGTCTTAAATCGAATAGAATACAAACAAAACACGACATCAATATTCCAACAATTTTCAAGTAAAAACCAGAAACTAAACTAATCTAATCTGATTTATTTATTTAGGTATATTTGAAATTCAATTTAGTGATATTTTTTCTTTCAATTTTTTAAAATATGTAAAAGTTTTATTTTTTTAATTCGCAGATTTACAAGTCGTCAATTTTAGTTAGCAAGCATGCCAGAATACACTATACTTAAATTCATCACATCAGCCCTAAAATTTACGTTTTTATCAAGATACTTGTTAATATGCAGCATTTCAGACAAACATCGTTTATGGTAATTAGGTTGATCTAAAATCTTTGTTTCGTCAAACAGAAAATTGTGATTCTGTTCAAAGTGATGTGTGGCTAATGCTGTTTTGTTAGGCATGAGAAGCTTGTTACGATTACAGTCATTCTTATGTTGATTCACTCTTTGCTTTAATTTATTTTTAGTCATACCTATGTAAGACTTATCACAATCGTTACAGGGAATGGCATAAATGACCGCAGATTTGTCCATCTTATCCGTTCTATCTTTAATCCTAGTAAATAAGTTACCAACTTTCTTCTTTGAATAAGTGACAATATTGGTGTGTTCGGTTTTTAAGCATTTGACCAGTTTATTGGTCAATCCATGTACTTGTGGCAATTTCATATAGCTTTTTTTAATAGCATGCTCATCAAGATTAGTCATATTATCCGAATTGTCATTCCTACCTGAAAAATTGCTATTACGGTTGCCATTATTTGGTGTAGGTCTAAACAAAATATTATTAATGATATATCTGGGAAACCCGTTATCAGAAGCAATTCTCTTAATTAAGCTAAAATTGTCACTATGAAAACTCGGATGTGATAGTTTAAGTACTCTATTCTTTAACGATTTTATTATTCCTATTTTTTGATGGAGAGGGTGTGCTGATTTAAAATTTATTATCCTGCCCGAACTGCTAGGTTTGTTATACCAATTTGTGTATATACCATCCGATTTCTTTAAAACCATTGTATCTAAAAAAGGAATCTGTGATAGTTCTTCTCTCTCAAGTGTGAATTGTAGGTTTACATTAAAAGAGTTAAAGCAACTTAAAGTTGTCCTTTCCTGCTCTTTGGGAATGCTAGTCAGAATATCATCCACATAAATATATAGGAAGGGGAGGGGAAAAGGCAAATTAGGAATAACGGTATTGAGTAATTCGTTCATACAAAGGTTGGCGAGTATAGGCGACAAATGAGTAACAATTTAGAACCAAAAAAAAATTAAATTTAATCCGAAGTGCTCAAAGGATTCCACAACTCAAGTATATTAATAATTGACAAGAAGATGTATGTGGCGACATCTAGTGTGAACAGACAATATGCTCGCTGAAACAAAGTTCAGAAAATATGGCCATACAAGAAGTAACAACTTCATTAAGTCCTATTGCCAACACTAGATACGCCCGAATTCCCTAGCGGCAAGCTTTATTTATGAATTGCTTTTTACATAATTTAATGTTTATCACAATATCATCATTAATTTCTGGTTCAAATCTTATATAGGCCAACTAACTATATGACTAACTGGTGAAATTTTAAAGGCAATTTTCTCGAGAACTATGAAGGTAAATTTCAAAAGTAACGTATTGCTGTAAAACAGCTCAAAATGCTGCGAAATGATGTATCACTCGACTACTACTGCTATTAAAGAATTTAGGGATTGTGTCCATCCCATTCACAGGGCTAAAGCGATTTCAACTAATAGGACTCCCCAAACTAATATACCAAAATTTAACTCAATTGGTTAAAGCGTTTAGGTGCTATCGTGGAAGAATACATACAGACACACACAGTCAGACAGACAGTCTCCTTAATCGTCTCAGGGGACCTCTAAATGGTTATACCCGTCTTTTTCTCAATTTTTTTAGTGCATTCACAATACTTTCCCTATGGGTCGGGTAAGTAAAAGCCTAGTGCTAGTGTCATTATTTGCAGGTATATCTATTCCCAGGTATTCTAGGGTATCCGGTGGTCCTACTCAGAATTTTCACCCCTGGTTCTCTAGTGCTCTTAAATCAAAGATAAAGTCAAAACATAGGTTGCACAGATTAATTAAAAAACATGAAGCTACCCACGAACAAAAGTTGGAGTTTAATATTTTAAGAAAGGATATAAAAGCTCAAACTAGCAGGGATTATCGAGAGTATTTAAAAACACTGGAATCAAAAATACAGAACGATCCTACAAAGTTCTGGTCTTTTCTTATCGGTAAGAGAAAGCAGGTTGGTTTACCTGCAGAGATGGAATTTGAGGGTGAGAGTTACGATGATTCATCTTCTATCGCAGATGCATTTGCTCGATTCTTTAGGTCGGCGTACACCAAAGGTACCGTTCTTGATTTTGATTTTGATATTTATAAGTTAAGTTTCGGATCATTCGAGTTTTCCGAGATCACGGAGGAGGATGTGAGGTTAAGTATAAAAAGAATGAAACCCAAGAAATCTACGGGTACTGATGGCTTGCCATCATATATCCTCAAGGGCTGTGTGGACTTTATTGTGATTCCTTTAATGCACATATTTAATCTAGGAATAACTTCGTGTCAATTTCCGACTGAATTAAAAGCATCAATTATAACTCCAGTACTTAAAAAGGGAAATGCTAGAGGAGTGGTGAATTACAGACCAATAACCTTAATCAATAACATTGCCAAAATATATGAAACACTGATATATGACAAACTATATGAATATATGAAACCCAAATTGTCCCAGTATCAGCATGGTTTTATGTCTGATAAATCCACCACGACAAACCTGTGTGTATTTTCTGAATTTGTATCAACTATTGTAGATCAAGGAAAACAACTCGATGTAATATATACAGATTGCACGAAGGCGTTTGACAAGGTTGATCACGGGTTACTGCTCAGGAGACTGATTGAGTATGGTATATCAGAAAAAGTTTTCAAGTTCCTTTACACATATCTACTTCGGAGACCTCAGTCTGTTAAAGTTGGAAACACATATTCAAGTAAATTCATTGCTACCTCTGGCGTACCACAGGGAAGTAATCTAGGGCCCCTACTGTTCAATATTTTCATAAACACTCTTCCCGATGTAGTCGTTAATTCTTGTGCACTGCTATATGCAGATGATTTCAAGATATATCGTGCAGTCGCAGACCGTATTGATTCTGATTTACTACAAATGGACTTGAACAATGTTCAGAAGTGGTGTTTTCATAATAAAATGGAGTTAAACGTTAACAAATGTTATGTGGTGACTTACACCAGGAAGGTTACACCTGTCACATCTGAATATAAAATTGATGGTGTATCATTATCTCGGAAAGAGGGTGCATTGGATTTGGGAGTTTCTTTTAGGACAGACTTTAGGTTTAACGATCACTACCAGCATTGTATCGGCAAGGCCTTCAGATCCCTTAGTTTCGTTTTACGTAACTGTGGAAATTTTGAAATAACCACAGTAATTAAACTATATAATTCTCTAGTACGACCTCACTTAGAGTACGCGTCTATAATATGGTCACCCACAACAGCTGTCCATATCGATCTTATTGAAAAAGTGCAGAAAAGATTTTTGAGATATTTATATAAAAGAAACCACAACACATATCCTTTCATGATCTCTTATAGATCGATGCTTATGGAGTTTAAGATTGAAACGTTACGCAGCAGAAGAGAAAAACAGTGCATCAAATTCATGTATAATATTGTAAATAATTTGAAATACTTGAACTGTGAATTTATTAACCATGTTAGTTTCAAAGTACCAAAAATTAATTTAAGAATATTGGACAAAAGACTGTTTTCAATAAAAATAGGGAGTCTTTCTCCGATTAATAATATCATGGACATATGTAACAGGTACATAGTTGAGTATGACTTGGATATGTTTAACACGTCTCTAACACTAATATTGGGAATGTCAAATGATAATGCTAGGTTCTGATGTCTGTGTGGGGTGTTAATGAGAATACTTTTACATAATAGTTGATGTTCTGTCACATTACTTTTTCCTTTTTTTTCTTTCTTTCTCATTTGTTATTAGATGTGTAAGTGATATTATCATTATTGTTGTTGTTGTTTATTATTGTAGTCTTTGTTACCACTTTACATGTAATTACCACTTGTGGTGTTTGTAGGGTTGTTTGAATAAATAAATAAATAAATTAAGTTTTTACGAAATTTAAATGCACATTGTATATTGCTATTTTAATTGCAGCACTCACGTGTGATTGCAACATAAATGGTTGATATTTTTTTGAATGTTATATATTTATCAAATTCGCCCAGATGAATATAATTTGATATTTTTATACCTATAATATCTAACGATCTAGGTACCTACTTGAATTATTGCAGAAAACTTTTATAAATATCCAGAGATTTATTTAATGAGTACATATAGGTATATATATATCTAGGTAGATACAATTCGAAAATAACTGTTTTGTAAATATACCTAGTTAACTTCAAACGGCTCTTATAGGATTCCCTATTTCTTCCTGCATACAGCTTTGAAGCAAACAAAATACATAGGAACCTACATTTTTCATCATATCTGGAAGTTACTGCTACGTTTTTTTCATTACACTGCATTATAAGATTGGCGGCAAGACGAAAATCAGTTATGTGATGTTCGTAAGTATATACCTACACAAAAAAATAATAAATCGTTGAGACTGCTTAGGGCCCATGAGATTCAGGTTTCCAAATAAAGCTGGATTTATACACTTTATAAACGAGAAAACCCCACATGATGTTTCTCTCATATAGGTGTAAGACATGCTGTGAAATATAGCTTTTGGATGTCACTCAAAACTATCCTTATATACGAGCTTGGTTCATTTCCTACTTACCTAATGCTTTTTCATTCTTTTCAAATTTACGAATAATTAAATAAAGCAAATGCGTATTCATTGCATTTTCTTTAATGATGTCAATAATAATTATAATGCTAAATGAACTATTATACGAGAACGGTTATTGTGAAAAATCGAAGGTCCGGTGACATTAAGATGTATGTATGCATTCGAAATTTGGAATTATTTATTTATAGGTATAAGGATAAACATAGTTGTTTGTATCCAAATGTCCATTTTGTTATAATAGATTGTCATGATCATTTACTAATTGAGTACTTTATCAGCACATAATAGTTTGGATTCTATATTTCACTACTGACATTCCTACAACTGCATCCAGGTTTAACTCCAGATTTAGTTGAAAGGAGAATATGATATTTTTTATTATATAAGTACTCATTCCAATTATTTTTCGTTAATCTTGGCAAAATAACAACGAGTATCAAGTCAGAAAACTATTGGACATTCACTCTCGAAGTTTGAACAATATATTGAAATAACATAATATACTCAATATTTGACAATTTTATAGGGACAGCAAAATCTAATATTCAGGCCAATCCGATTACTACCAGGATGTTGTAATTAGAGTAACATAACAACTGCCTCGTCATCAACTAATAAAAAATCAAAGACATAAACAATTTGAAACTGGATAATGGTACCTATATGACAAAAAATGTGGATAATTCTGCTACAGTTATTATGTCGTGGTGTATTTCTTTTGCCTTTATATTCTGCGTACTCAATATGCATAATGGCAAACTTTAAAATAAGAGTATCGTTTGCGCGCTACACTACCAATTTTAGATTTCAATTCTAATTAATATTATATATTATTTATGTAGTAGAAATTCATGTAAATTAATTTAAAAGTGGAGTAATTTGCTAAGAAGGCTTAGTCTCCTTATAGCTTGCCTCGACGAGCCGCCACTACATACAGTGAAGGAAGTTTGTACAACACATTTTTCAAAACCGAACTATTCAGTTTTCTCTATTTAACCAAATTTGTATATCTACACAATCAATTATCAAACTATCATCCCACTTTGTTTCCTCACCTCAATAAACAAAAAGTTGTATAAATAGAAATAAACATCCAACAAAAGGACGATGACCAAACAGACTAGCATAACATTTTAAAAAATTAGATTACAGTGACACTGAGTCTAATACCTACCATAGAAAATCTGGTCAAATTCCCTAAAAATATTTTTAACATTGTTTACGAACCTATAACAGCTAAATAAAACAAAATATAATAAAATTAATATCTACAGTGTCAATGACAGATGGGAATTCTCTCACCACACTGATTATAAAAAGTAAGTAGATAAAATAGATATTTTAAAAGAACGAAAGTAACTCATAGGCGTAGGTCAACTATTTTGTTATGTTTTAATTAAGGTAGTGTAAATGACACTCAAACCGTTAATGTCTCTCTGATTATTAATGGCATCAGGCTCCTTATTAATGTATACCATTTCCTTGAAAAGTCTCGATCTTTCTTTGTGTTCAATGTTCAATATCACATAGTTTTCAAAATCAAATAAGAGCCCCGTATCACTATGATGTTCAGAAAGAGCGGTACAACTTTTTTTTTGTAGCGACAGTCTAAACGGTGTTGATTGATACGATCCTTGATATAATTTTTCGTTTGACCAATGTATTTACCTGAACATTGTGTACAAGGTATTTGGTATATAACATCACACATATGTTCCTTCTTTGGTCTGTCTTTAAGTTTACTGAACAAGGATCGTGTCGTTTTCTTGTAATACGGGGCAATGGACACTAAATCTGACTTTAATATGTTGCTAAGTCTATGGAAAACACCCGGTATATATATCAGTGGTAACCTGATCAACGGTAACATGTTTTAATTGTCATTCTGTACCGCTCTATCTCGGATCCGGTGTTCATTGAAGATCTTGTTCAACAAATTCACAGGATAGCCATTATTTATTAGGAGACCTTTTAAGATTGTCAGATTGTTTTCTATCAAGGTGGAATGACATAGCCTTTTGACTCTCGTTAACATGGATTTAACCAAACCTATCTTATGTGTGTTTGCATGGTTAGAACAGTAGTTTAGACATCGCCCCGATGATATGGATTTCATGTACCACTCCGTAACTAAATCACTAGCGTCTCGACGATGAATCATAATATCTAGAAGTGGAATCCTGCCCTCACTCTCAAATTCACAAGTAAACTGTAGATCCAGATGGTAATTGTTAAAAATAGAGACTCATACACAGTTATCTCTAGCCAGCTTTCTCAAGTTGGTCGATTTCATCTTTGATGCAAGTTATTGCGTATATGAGGGTAATTACTACAAACAAATCAGAGGTGCACCTAGGGGTGGCGTGCGTTGATCCCAGTCAGTTGAATGACATTTTGACTATTTTTAACAATTACCATCTGGATCTACAGTTTACTTGTGAATTTGAGAGTGAGGATTCCAGTTCTAGTTATTATGATTAATCAACGAGACGCTGGTGATTTAGTTACGGAGTGGTACATGAAATCCATATCATCGGGGCGATGTCTAAACTACTTTTCTAACCATGCAAACACACATAAGATAGGTTTGGTTAAATCCATGTTAACGAGAGTCAAAAGGCTATGTCATTCCACCTTGATATAAAACAATCTGATATTCTTAAAAGGTCTGCTAATAAATAATGGCTATCCTGTGAATATTTTGAACAAGATCTTCAATGAACACCGGATACGAGATAGTGCGGTACAGAATGACAATCAAAACATGTTACCGTTGATCAGGTTACCACTGATATATATATACCGGGTGTTTTCCATAGAATTAGCAACATATTAAAATCAGATTTAGTTTCCATTGCCCCGTATTACAAGAAAACGACACGATCCTTGTTCAGTAAACTTAAAGACAGACCAAAGAAGGAACATATGTGTGATGTTATATACCAAATACCTTGTACACAATGTTCAGGTAAATACATTGGTCAAACGAAAAATTATATCAAGGATCGTATAAATCAACACCGTTTAGACTGTCGCTACAAAAAAAGTTGTACCGCTCTTTCTGAACATCATAGTGATACGGGGCACTTATTTGATTTTGAAAACTATGTGATATTGGGCATTGAACACAAAGAAAGATCGAGACTCTTCAAGGAAATGGTGTACATTAATAAGGAGCCTGGTGCCATTAATAATCAGAGAGACATTAACGGTTTGAGTGTCATTTACTCTAACTTAATTAAAACATAACAAAATGTTGACCTACGCCTATGAGTTACTTTCGTTCTTTTAAAATATCTATTTTATCTAATTACTTTTTATAATCAGTGTGGTGAGAGAATTTCCCATCTCTCATTGACACTGTAGATATTAATTTCATTATATTTTATTTTATTTAGCTGTTATAGGTTCCCAAACAATGTTAAAAATATTTTTAGGGAATTTGACCAGATTTTCTATGGTAGGTATTAGACTCAGTGTCACGGTGATCTAATTTTTAGCTCTCCATATCATATATGTAATATATGTATATATGGAGACTATTAGTTTCATGAAAAAAATTTTTTTTTTAATTTCACCGGAAATACTTCTTTTTGGTCATTTTATACATAAATAAGTAGTTTTAAAAAAATGTCTGTCTGTCTGTCTGTCTGTATCCACGAAAACGCAAAAACCGCTTAACAGATTTTAACCAAATTTGGTACAAAAATACTATTGGACATGGCAAGGAGCTGATTAGATTTTGGGAAACATTGAGCGTAGGCAAAGGGTTTAAAAGAGGGTTCAAAAATTAAAAAAAATCATAGTTCTTAAACTTATCCGAAATACTGCATAATTTTTTACGCATTTAATTGAATATAACCTAAAATATTGAACATAAAATATTAGACCACATTGGCGTTCGAAAATAGTGTAAAATGGGGTAAAAAAGATTAAAAAAAAACGTATTTCTTAAAAATAGCAGAAATATTAACTAGTTATTGATAGTTTTGATAGAATATAACCTATAAAATGTGTCATGAATAACTTACTTTCATAGGCGTTCGTAAATAGTGGAAAAGGGGTCAAAACATAAAAAATATATATTTCCTAAACTTATTCGAAATATGGAATAATTTTTCATAGTTGTGATACAATATAAGCTAAAAAATATTCCATAAAAGAATTGGTTCATACAGGCGTTCGAAAATAGTTTAAAAAAAGGGTCAAAAACGAAAAAAAAAACGTTTCCCAAATATACCAGAAAAATTGGCTAATTATATATAGCTTTGATATAAGATAACCTAAAAAATGCAGCATAAAATTTTTATTCACATAGGCGTTCGTAAATAGTAGAAAAAGGGGTAAAAATAAAAAAAAATTAAAATGTAAAAAATTTTATATTTCACTAGATGAATTGGTGTTAAAAATACACGACAAAAATTAATGTACCATAGGCGTCCGTAAAAATTCTATAAAAGGGTCAGAAAAAATTTGTATCCGTGATAACTCAAAAACCACTTAACGGATTTTAACCACATTTGGTACGAAAATACTACAGGCTATTTATAGGTGGTGATTAACATTGAGCGTAGGCAAGGGGTTTAAAAGAGGGTTCAAAAATTTAAAAAAGTTATAGTTCTTAAACTTATCCGAGATATTGAATAATTTTTTATAGGTGTGATAGAATATAACCTAAAAAATGTTACATAAAAGAATTAGTTCACACAGGCGTTCGAAAATAGTGTTAAAAAAGGGTCAAAAACGAAAAAAAAATGTTTCCCAAATATACCAGAAAAATTGGCTAATTATATATAGCTTTGATATAAGATAACCTAAAAAATGCAGCATAAAATTTTTATTTACATAGGCGTTCGTAAATAGTAGAAAAAGGAGTAAAATAAAAAAAAATTAAAATGTAAAAATTTTTATATTTAACTAGTTGAGTTGGTGTTAAAAATACACGACAAAAATTAATGTTCCATAGGCGTCCGTGAAAATTCTATAAAAGGGTCAGAAAAAATTTGTATCCGTGATAACTCAAAAACCACTTAACGGATTTTAACCACATTTGGTACGAAAATACTACAGGCTATTTATAGGTGGTGATTAACATTGAGCGTAGGCAAGGGGTTTAAAAGAGGGTTCAAAAATTTAAAAAAGTTATAGTTCTTAAACTTATCCGAGATATTGAATAATTTTTTATAGGTGTGATAGAATATAACCTAAAAAATGTTACATAAAAGAATTAGTTCACACAGGCGTTCGAAAATAGTCTTAAAAAAAGAGTCAAAAACGAAAAAAAAATGTTTCCCAAATTTACCAGAAAAATTGGCTAATTATATATAGCTTTCATATAAGATAACCTAAAAAATGCAGCATAAAATTTTTATTTACATAGGCGTTCGTAAATAGTAAAAAAAAGGGGTAAAATGAAAAAAAATTAAAATGTAAAAAATTGTATATTTAACTAGTTGAATTGGTGTTAAAAATACACGACAAAAATTAATGTTCCATAGGCGTCCGTTAAAATTCTATAAAAGGGTCAGGAAAAAATTGTATCCGTGATAACTCAAAAACCAACGGATAACCTACAACATGCAGCATAACAATTTTGTTTACATAGGCGTTCGTAAATAGTAGAAAAGGGGGCAAAATAAATTTTATAATAAAACTAAAAAAAAATCAATTATTTTGCGTACAAGAATTTGGCCTAGATCTGAAATATAAAATATCTGCGTATAAATAGTGCCTCCAAAGAGAAGAAAAAGGCACAAAACCCGATACAAAAAAAAAAAATAGCTGATGACTAAAACAAAACAAAAATTTAGATAAATGACAAAAAGGTCATAAAATTATGACTTTTACACTTAAATATGGAGACCTATTCGTGCCTCGAGGGCAACAGCTAGTTTAAAATGTTATGCTAGTCTGTTTGGTCATCGTCCTTTTGTTGAATGTTTATTTTTATTTATACAACTTTCAGTTTATTGAGGTTTTATGTTTTTTAGCCTGATGATGTGCACATATTGCACGAAACGTTGCAATAGAATTTAAAATTCAGAATTACTGAGTTTCACTTAATCCCAATACCCAAGAAAACTTGATAAATTGTATATCTACCAATTTCAACATCGGTATATTTTTCTGGACGGTCTGTATAAACATCTAGATCCAATAATCTCCACGTAAATCCCAAATTTCGCTCGTTTTCCGTTTCATCTAAATTGAAAATCTCAGCAAAAGCACATAATAATGGCACATAAAATTGCGCCCATAATTTTTACGGTGTCGTCGCTTTAAGATGGAAAATAAAGTTATTAAAAAAACAATAACACACACATCCAGTAGTATATAATATGTTACTGCTGCCGCTGATCTCTCCCTACCTATCGCTATCCAAACATTTTGGGATTAAACTTTGGTTAAAATTTTATCATCCACTTCCGTTAAGTGGTTTTATGTGAGTTATTACCAAATTGTTATTCCGTCTTGCTATTTTTCTTATTTTTTTTTTAATTCACTCTATTCAATTTGATGATTTATTTCATTTCAAGAGCATAAGAAAATGTAGATAGGAATTTTTTCAGAGGGGGAGCCGTATTTGGGATAACAAATAGTTTACCAACCTATGGTTACGTATTTAGGCTTCGCAAATCCAAAAACACAACTTCTTCGAATTCACATGCTGTATATTACTCACTTGGAAACAATACAACTATGAATAATCACATCACCAAGATTTTTCTGTCACTGTTAATTATATTCTCGTATGTAAAATGTAAATGTGCACTATTAAAAACTGGCTCATGATGAAGCGAGTGCACAACTTTTTTATATAAATATGTATATACAAGCGGGCAATAGACTGAGTCCTCGAGGAAATAGTTCAAATATTCATGGATCATATTAATTCCCCCTGTATATTGCCACTGCATTCTCATTACGTTTGCTTAATTAAATTAACAGTTTTCGACCGAGAAGACATTTTAATATATTCTTAAAAATTTGATAATTAGAACAACCTGTCTCTGGTTGTAGTAATTAATTTTAGACTTTGACCTTATGTCGTCAATCTTAAATTGTGAGGAACCGACATGCATTCTGCGAACAGCAATATTTGTATAGTGGGTACTGAGCCTTATCTTTTGTTCACAGTTGTGGCATTTCTCATTTTATTCGGAAATGTTATTCAAATTGATAGTATTATTTGGCTTGAGGCTTTACTGCTCACATGAATTGAACTGATAATATCTTTATATTGGATTTGTTTTAAAACTGTTTATAAAATTATATTTAAACTTTATTGCTTTGAATCAAAATATGGCTTGTAAAATTATTTTTTTCAGTAGAAAATATTACTAAATATAGGCTGGGAAATTGAGATCGAATCAAATATATCGATACATTTCTTGCGTCTCTATTATTGAAAGAAAGTTGACATTTTGACAGTGTTCCCAATGCGGGTATTGGGATATTTTGAAGGCACTGTGTGTAATTTTCTAACAACAAATTATCTGGGATAATTTGGTATAATTTGCCGACTAACTGAATAATCCACACAACGTATAATTTGTATGCAATCAAAAATCAAAGAGCTACTAATTTAATGCTAGCAACATAATATACGATTTTTTTTAAGTTAGTACCGCCTAAGCTAATATACGATTAACGTTAGTGATTTCAATTGATAAAATGTTTTTTTGCTTCTTCTTTTTTTTTTTGGGATATGACCGCCACTCTGCGTGCCGCCTGTGACCACTCTTCTTCTAGTATGGCTTCCGACCTCCTACGGCTATGGAGGCAAAAACAAACAGCCACCTATCACATAAGCAACATTGCTTTCAATCGTCAAAATGTTTTGAGTTTGACTTTATGTTCTATTGCACTACACACACTTGCAATTTTAAAATTTTAATCAGTGTCTAAAAAAATGAACAAAATATTTTTAAAATTGACCCTATTTTTTACAAAAAAACGCAAAAACTGGACAAACGGGTAGATTTAAGTATAGAGATCATAACAAGTGTTAAAAAAAATACTGGGTGTTCCATTTAAAAAATATAACTTTGATATGCTACACTTTTCTGGGACACCCGGTATATCTAAAAACATATTTGTGAAATGGTACAGGTAGACCACGTAAACAAAATTTGCAATTTCAATTTTGTTAGGCTATGAGAGGCCGAAGCGAGTGTACTGCCCGACCCGGTATACCTATGTGTGTGATGGTGCGAAACCATTGAGATATAAGGAGTCGCTATAAGCATTATTTTACATTGTACACAAACGGGTGCATTGGGTGGGGCGTAATCGTATACCAATATGGCGGATTCTCCAGAACCGCACTAACTATTTTTGTTGACGTTTTTGTTTTTTAATTTGCAGCTTGGGTTTATACTTTATTTTGAAATATTATGCAGTGTACAAAATACTTAAATATAGGTAATTATTGATATTTGATACCTAAATACAGGAATAAAAGACGTTAGTACTTTATAAATTATATATTAATACCCCTTAAACAAAACAATTTTATTTAAATGTTGCGCTATGCTTATCCACTTTATTTTTACTTAAGTAATACATCCTGGTATTAACATATTTAGTCGCAATAGATTTGATCAGTAAATGTATATGGTTATCAAACACTGATTGATCAAAACCGTGCACAACTAAATTAGGAAAAATATTACTATTTACAAATTCCTTTAAAACAAGGTTTATTATGAATTCTGCGGACAACTTTTCATTAGTAGCTACTACACGATTTTTTATGATCTTTTGGGATTGGAAGCAAACGTCTAAAACATCTTTTGAAGGAATTTGTAAATCCTTTTTTGCCTTTATTTTAATAAAATAATAACACTTATTAATGCATCTCGACATTCTCTGCAAATAATTTGCTTCTTTAAACTAAAAACAACAAATTCAGCAATATAAACAATAATGAATTTCGAAAATTCAGAAAATGGTCCATGAAGATAATCATGATCTGGATAAATTATATTTGTGTACATATCTCGTTGGTATCCAATTAATTCGAGAAACATATTCTGTCCAGATATGTCTACGAGCAGGATCTTTAGGAAATCTAAAAACAAGAATATGTTTTTAACACACATTTAGGGGTCTTTTTTGCCAGAAAGTGATGAAAAAGTAGAGAGTTTGAGAGTAGAAATCAAGTAAAAGAATTTGTAAAAAAAAATAAACTACAATGCACGTGTCAATTGTTCAGTGCAGAAAGAGAATGCTACCAGACTCCTATAATAATGTGTTTTAATAAGTTCGCCTAAAAAAACCATAAATACGGTCATGTACAATGTTTACAATATTTGGTACATACCTATGAAACGTTATTCCTGATATTTTCTTGTCGATTTCACTTCTACTACTGCAACTACGCGCAGCACAGGACACCATTATAGTATATCGTCAAATAACCGTCGAAAAAAACACGAAAAACTTAAGTAAACTTGTAAAATACTCGTAAATAACACTATCAACTTGAAAGCATGACAAATGATAGAGGTCGTATACCAATATGGCGTACCTGCACCCGCTTTTGACCACGTTAGAGCGTCTCCCCCCACAAAATGCGCGAAACGATTACGGCTCATTATTTGGGTGTTTGACCACTATTTACACCTCAGTTATTGAAAAAATCCTTTGGGATTATTATATTATGAATATAAATAAAATCAACTTTATGTTGAATGAATAAATCTAAATTTGTCAATGGTGTTAAGTTGGATAAAACTTAATTTAAAGAAAAACTCAAAATAAGAAAATTACCTTTTGATAGTGTCCTAATGTTTCCGTAATCAATCTGATCCCGTGGGCAGAATCTAAAAGACTATTTTAAAGTGAGTTAACAGTTCATTTGTCAATAGTAATGAGAAAGCCAAGCCTTATATCAAATAACCAAATAACTTTACTTTCATAAATAATAAAATTTACATAAAAGCACTTTAGAAAGGGGTAAGTGTATTATAAAGCTACTTTCAGCGAAAAGTTCATCTAAGGTCATCAATTGACGATGTTGTACATACAATTTTTTTTTAAATTAGATTTTGCCCTAAGAGGAATTGAGTGCTTAAAAATGAATCGATAAATATCAACGCTGAGTAAAATTTTTTTCGTTTTTAGGCGAACATCATCTCCTCAACAACAACAGTCAATAGCTAGTCAACAAGTCGAACCATTATCGCAATCAACAATTTCATCAAGTACCAGCACATCCCAACCTACAACAAGTAGTTCTACTCAACAACGTTCAGTCAGCATATCGTCCAGTGTTGCTTCAACCGCTATTCCAGATCAACAACTAACTGCAAGACAAAATGAACCTGAACAAGATGCTAGTGGTCTTACGCAAAAACAGGTGAGAATGTGTAGAAGACATTTTTCGCATTTGCTGATATTATGTAGTAGGCTTTGTGTATCGTTCTTTTGTAGTGGTACCTGGTCTTTACTATACAGGATGTCTCACGGTTACTTGGCATTATACAACTTATGTTGTTGGAGAAATTCAGCTAAATAATGTTATCAAAATGGTTATATACGATTTCCATTTTTACGGCTGGGTTACCTCTATACACTGGATGTTTCGATCTTTGTATGGTTTACATATACAGGGTTATTCACGCCATACGACACGAAATAGTGTGGCTAAACTATTTAATTTCCTAAAAGTTTTATTCATGGGTTCGATAAAAATGATTTATGGCTACATTTTAAAAATATTGTAAATCTATACAGTATGCCCAAATACAAGAAACGAACCATAGTTGTGTTTTTTTTTTAAATTAAATGCCCTGTATATGAATATATTTTTACATTCTCCGTCCAAAATAAACCTAAGTTTTAGTAAAGTACATATCACCTAAACCTGACAGTTTTTTAAATATTTTAACTTTTATAAAAATATAGACATATTTTGAATAAAACATTCACACCCATTCGTTTGTTCTTTTTAAGCCAGTCTGGGCTGGTAAATATACCCTCTCATCACTTATTACGCCAAATATAAAAAACCCCCAATACGAAATACAGTCCAATAATATAAGTTATATGAAAGTAAAGTTTAATTCTAATTAACTTGTGTATTTCAAATGAAACACCCGGTGTATGAGGTCAAAATTTGATGCACAAAGTAATTATCTGTCAAATATTATAATACTATCCTATGGATAACTCTTCACGTTTTCGTGGAAAATGCACATATTCATAATATTAGGCGAGTTTTTAACTGACTCGTTAATTTCAAATAGTATTTGATGATGAAATTAATTATCTATTAATCACTAGGTTTTCCTATAGATATGTATATTTTTAATTTTGCATGGAAAAAGCACATATTGGTGGTAATAGGAAGAATTTTTCAAAATTATAATATTTGTCAAGTCAGCCATGAGAATTTGACAAACAATAACATACAACAAATAAATACATTTTCAACTTAAATTAAATAACAAGATATACATAAATACTGATACATTTTATAATAAATTGTTCAAAATGATAACAGTCTCTCGAAGACTGCTTTTTTGGGATGATTTTTCGCCGGGAACCTCTGAACGTATCTTCGCGATGCTAGTAAAGCGTTTTTGGACCATTCTCCCAGAATAAAAATCATGGAATAGGTTCGCATTTTTTGTTAATTGAATTAAATCAAATGTCACAGATAAAAAACTGTTTTATGAAAAATTCCCAACTCTTGGGTAAGAATTTTCAACAGCCTATTTGACAGTAACTATCAAATTAAAAAAAATGCATTCTGTCTTCTCAAATTCTCATGGCGGACTTGATAAATAAGTATTATAATTTTGAAAATTCTTCCTATTATTACCAATATGTGTTAAAGATATACATATCTATAGGACAACTTTACTTTAACTTTAATTTTTGCATCATCAAATACAGGGTGGTCTACTTGAAACTAAGAGATTCAATCAAAAATTCGCCTAATATTATGAATATGTGCATTTTCCAAGAAAACGTCAAGAGTTATCCATAGGAATGTATTATAATATTTGACTTTGTGCATCTAATTTTGACCTCATATACCGGATGTTCCATTTAAAATAAACAAATTATTTAGAATTAAACTTTACGTTCATATAACTTATATTATTGGACACCCTGTATTTAGTATTGGGGTTTTTTTTATATTTGGCGTAACAATTGATGAGTGGGTATATTTATCAGCCCAGACAGGCTTAAAAATAACAAACGAATAGGTGTGATTTTTTTCATTCAAATTATGTCTATATTTTTATAAAAATAAAAGATAAAATACAAATTAGGAACTGCTGAGTGCTTGTATTATTTTTTTTTTGCGAATGCGCGAGAAATAATTTATAATTTCTATCGAAGTCAAAACATATTTTTGCGCAACCCTTCTCCAACGAATAGCCTACTGCCACAAGAATAAATTGTTATTTATTCTTGTGTTAGTGCCTAGTGTGTTGAATAATTGTAGTTTTATCCACATGAACCATTATTTTATCTTGAGTAATGCCATTTCGGTACGCTGCCGTAAGAGAGTCTGATTTCGTTGTACGCATTACATTGTTTGAAACAATCATTGATTGTGTTTTTAAAGTATTTTTCAATGAAATGTTTTGTCTATCGGTGCTAAATAGTCTAAGGCTGGGACACCCTTTATATTATCAAAAGATTGTCATTTAATTTCTCAAGATTGGTATCGCTGTTTATTTGACAATGTTCTCAAATTGTCTATATTACACAGAAAAAAAAACCTTGGTTCAGAGAGATAAAAAACGTAAGCACCACAGGGACAGCCAAAACCTTGTCTACCCCTTCTAGAAAAATTTACTGGATAGACATTATCACAAAACATACCCTTTTAGAATACGAACTGCAATGTTAACAATTGGAAGTAAAAGAAGCGCCATCTATTGATGTGTCGCATACTCATAAATTAGTTTTGGCGGGAAATTTAAAATAATATTAGGAATATTTCAAATAAATTTTAATAGTAACATATTATGGTGCAACTATTAATTGTAATTTTTCAAAAAATTATTCAAACGAGATATTGTTCAAAATATTTTTGAAAAACTACAAAAAATGTTGCACCATTATATGTTACACGACAAAACATTAATGGGATCGAAAAAAAAAACAATTATTATTATAAAACATTTATTATTAAAATAGAAACGCACAATTAGCAATATTAGTTTACATTTTAATTTAGTCAAAAAGTAGATAGTAGGTACACAATAAAGTTTATAATTTAAAAACATAAATAAAATAACAGGCAGCTTGGACTAGTTACGTTCTTGGAATATTCTTTCGATGTGCTAGGGCTAGGCATGTCATCGATGACCATGGGGTAACTTATACTAGGGTCACCGACGGATTCCTTTGATGTGGTAGGTCCAGTACTTATGTCTATGTCACAAGTTGAGGGTTCCAATTTTCTTCGTTATGGACCAGGTGCCTCCTCTATAAATTCAATTATTTCATAAAAACATGTACCACTTTTAATAGAGGTGCGTGGTTTTCTTACCTGTATTAAGATGTAATATTGGTGTTGCATTCCATTTAAGGTCTCTTCGACACCCAAACTGTAAATCATCCGGAACAAAAAGTTTCGCACACACTAGATAACTTTTAAGTAGTTTATCAAAGGGAATGTTAAATAAACGGGGGTTGTTTAGATTTGCCAACCACTTTATTAGCATTTCTGGTTTTATATTAGGGTTCGGAAATCGGAAAAAACTACCATTCTTAGTCTCACAGTTGGGAACACAACATTTTTTTTTTGCGGGCCGAACTTCTCGAACAAAAAGAGCCATAATAATTAAAATAGCACACACTGAACGCAATTTTATGCACAATTTACAACTAAACAAACTTCTAAACAAGACTCGCACTCTTTTTTCAAACTCTTAACGCAAAAAATCATATTAAGACTTGAAATTATGCCACACCCTTTTGTGGAAAATACGACTATAACATATGTTTTGTGGGTATAAAATAGGGGGATGTTTAAAAAAAAAAATTTTTGGCGGCACCTAGCGATAGGAAGTCAAACTAAGCGTAGTAGAATAGACAGTTTTCTTCACTTTTCGTTTGCAGCGCCTCTCGTGACTGGCCGCATAGTTAAAAACAGTGTTCCAGTCTCTGCCATTTAAGTTAATCTTCTAAGGGGGTATGTTTTGTGGACATTATGTCATTTAGATAATATTCTTGAATAGTTTACATATGCGCCTTGTCTGGGAGAGACAAACACTATTTGTCATTTAAATAAAAGTAAATTGTATGCCAGCAAAGTTTACTAGTTATTTTAGTGATGATACTCGTTTAATGTCTATCCAGTAGATTTTTCTACATTACTCAAATAACTAATAAACATTGCTAACATACAATATATTTTTATTTAAATGACAAATAGTGTTTGTCTCTCTCTTCTAGTAATTTTTTCTAGAAGGGGTAGACAAGATTTGGGGGTGGTGCTTACGTTTTTTTATCTGAACCACCATCAGTTTTTTAGTGCGACTCTTATTTATTTATTTTTTTAAAATAAACTTAAGCCTACTGAAAATCTTGTATTAGGTATAATATAAGCTAGGTATATATAGTCAAACTTCAATCTACACATGTTAAAGTGGGTAGGTATAATGGGGCTGAATCCTTTGCCGGAATTCCTGAGAATATTGCTCAGCACATAAACAACTAGGGTTGGTTGATCTTGGAAACGGTCGGAGTGACAATGTCGGTTAACCTAGAGAAAAGTTGTACAATTTAAACACCTTTTAAATGGTGTTTTCAAAAGTAAAGTAAATTTAGCAGTTTTCCAGAATTTCTTAAAAATCAATTTTTTGCGATATTATTTATTGATTTCAGACATTATTTTTACAGATATATAAAAAAAATGAAAAGCACTTTCTCATTGTTACTTTTTGAGGAGACTCGACGTTTCGTTTTCGAAAAACCATCAATTTCGATTTTTTAAATACGGCCCTTGATTTTCTATTGTTAAATTTAAAGCCATTTTCAATTCAAAAATACGTGGTTTAAACAAGTTTTCAGTATTTTTAGTTGTTATTTAAACTTATTCAAGAAAAATCGCCATAGTTTGGGACTTAACTGACTGAATGTAGAGTATATACCTATAATTAGTAATTTTTGCAAAAAAATTCTTTCGACGTTAATCAAAATTATTTATTATTATTTGCCAATTTATTTCTGTCAGCACATTTTATTCTGTACGCAGTTTTTTAAATTTAGTTAAAATTTTTGTGCTTTTTGAAATTATTAAAAAAACGTCTTTCTCAGATGAATATTTTACGCAAAATAAGTGCCAAACTATGGCGATTTTTCTTGAAGTTTAAATAACAGCTAAAAATACTGAAAACTTGTTGAAACCATTCCGTTACATCTATTTGTGTTTTGAAAATGGCTTTAAATTTAACAATAAAAAATCGAGGGCCGTATTTAAAAAATCGAAGTTGATGGTTTTTCAAAAACGAAACGTCGTAATGAAAATTTGTAAACGCTATATTTTTCTCATAAAAAAGTAACAATGAGAGCTTTTAAGTTTTTTATATCTGTAAAAATAATGTCAGAAATCAATGAAAACTAAAATCGCAAAAAAATTGCATTTTCTTAAAAAAAAATACGGCCTTGTAAAATATAGTTTATACCTAATTCATTTTCTACTATAAATATTATACATTTCAAGATCTACTAACTAGGTACTAGGTAGTTATCTAATTTGGGGACAAATAAACCTAAAATGTATTGGTTATTTTAAAAAAAATCGAGTTTTTCCGAAAAACAATGACGCTGAAACAAAAAAAAAATTATCAAAGAAACTTTAGATTCCTTATGAGGAAACTAAGTAAACTAACAGATTCTACCGGTACGTACGAGGAATGATAAGATAATTCCAATCCACAAATCCTAATTCACAGACATTGGTAAAATTGTAAACAAATCAATACATACCTACCTTTACAAAAGAAAGAAAAAAGTCATACCTAGCTAAAATATTTATGTAACTTCTTTTGAAAAACTGCATTAATTTGCTAAAATTTAATCTGTCCCTGGCAAATTAAATATATTATCGTGAACCCATCTAAACTATTGTTTAGTTGCTGTAAATGGAGGAATACCATATTAAGATTGATTAAATTAGAAAAAGTATTTTAAATTGGGATTAAGTACCTACTAAATAATACGTATCTAGATAGGTATCTATTGCCAAAGATTATATTATCTGATATTGCGATGAAATAAGATTGTTTGTATTGCTCGTAAAATTATAAATATAAATAATTAAATAATAATTATTATAATTTATTTACCGAGAAAAGTATCAACGAGCTCCCCCAGATTCCAGCTAATTAATATTTCTTTTGTTTCCTCGATAGATATTAATAATATATGAATATTTAACAAAACTCAACACACCAAACTAATCACTACACTTAATTATGTTGGATGCACATTGGTATAATACATATCTGTTACGGTCTGTATAGTCCGTCCTCGCCACTTGTAGAAATTGGGATATCAATATCTAGGTACCTATATACTTACTATCAATAAATCAAAATTTAATATATTAAATTAAAATATCTTCAGATTAGAACACAAAATAACTATATCCTAGTTAGAGCGACGCCAAGACTCTAATCAAAAAATACCAAAATGAAACCCCCTCCCTCTACACCAAGCGAGACGCACTAGGTACAAGTTGGTACATACATAGAAGATGAAAGTTGTCGGCACCCGCTTCTACAAAGCGTTTTAGGTACGTGGACTAGCAGCGGGGACAAACACATTAGGTGGAACGGGGAATAACCGTTGGCTGAAATAGAATGACGACTTATGTAGACAACTATAGCTTCTTATCTCTACCAGATAAAATAATTCGATATTTTGGAGGATAGAAATTTCGTAAATGAAAAGTATTAGGTATAATAACTAGTACTTAGTTGTTAAAATCGTATTTATACTTAAATATTATAATGCACATACCTAGGTACATTAATATACTAAAGCAGATAAATAAAATTTATAGGTAGGTAGGTATATGTTCCTATTAGAACTAATTTAGTTTTGGGTTTCATAAAACGATTTTTACCTAATTACCTCATTAAGTATTTTCTTGATAATAATAGCTACACCTAAGTGGGTACGTATGGAAATCTGTAGGTGTACAATACCTAATTCAAGCAGAATACCGAACTCATTTAGCGCAAATAAAATTTTATATAGGTTCACAATTTGAAATCTTATTTAACTAATGCACATACAAGTTTCGTTTAGATGAGAAGATATCAGCTTAGCAGGAAAAATTGTCGTTTTTAGATAATGTAGCTACTCATACTTGATAACTACATTTATTACTTTAAGAAAAATTTTGCGAAAACTAGCAAATTCACCTCTAAATAATATTTTTTATTTGGATATACCAAGTTTTTTTTTTCTGTGTATATTTTAATCTAAGTCATCTTTCTGAAATTATTATGATTTTAAAACTTAAATTAAATAAGTTAAGTCATAAGTTCAGTTATAAACTTTAACATTTTAGAATTTTACTGTTATAACAATAAATGAATTTAAATAACTAAAACTCTTAGCGCTACAAAGTGCAACTTTGAGGAGGTGACTCATTTTATTTACTGTAATTAACAATACACTCTGCTATAAGAATGGAATATTTCTTCAAGTTAAATAGATTTATATTTAAATAATCAGATTTGTTTTAAAAAATACTTTTTAATAACAATGGGTTGCTTGAACACATGTTTAAATTTATAATATGTGGTTTTTTCCATTTGATAAGTTTTCGTCCAAAAATCCCATTATTATTCCATTTTGTGGCTTTAATTTCAGATTTCCCCATCTGAATCAAGATCGGTGGGTTCAATACACCGCGCCGTTTCTATGCCAACATCAAATTCACCTCCAGAACGACAACGGGTGAATTACAGTCAAAGCGAACGAATACCAAACAGGGAAAGGCCACCGTTAAATCGGAGCGTGAGTAGAAAGGATATGATCAAGAACTACATCAAGAAAGAGACTGCGAATTTTTTCGGGGTCGATGAACAGAATGAAGATGAACAACAATTGAGGTGGTTAGACAGGCGAAAGCGTATGGCTTCAAGGTATATTTTTAGCCAAACTTATATAGATAGAGTAAAGAGTAAAAACTTAACCAAACTGGTTGTTGGTGAGGAATTTGGTAATTAATTGGTATTGGAAAACAAGTTTCACCATTTCACGAACACCCTGAGTTCCGCCAACACTGTTTGCATAACTTGATAAATAGGGATGCGTCATAAACAGTAGACAATTACCTACTTACAACCTAATGATTACAAGGGTGTAAAAATATATCTCGTGGCACCATCTACCGGTATAATAGTAAATTACTGGTCAGGATCATCCTGAACGCAGACGGACACGAAGACATATTTCTTCAAAATGTCCCCTCACCACAACCAGGTTACCTTTATATCCTATAAAGTTGGGTAAAAGCAGGATTGTAATACTATTTCTTGATTTATAATAAATAAAAGCCAAGAAAAAAAATCTAGGCATCTCGCACATTAAGCACACCAGGCTACCGTTTCTTCGATTCACGACTCATCTTAAACAAACCGAGAAATAATATTTTATTTGCAATTGGAATTCTCGAACTATTTTTAGCGATTTTCATTATTAAAAGATTTTAATATCAGAACTACCTACCATTATGATTATGAGTGAACATGTAATATGTTGTAGGTAAATATAATAATCTTAATTTAGTTTTAATTTGCTCCTGAGGTGCGAACACTTTTAGAGTCGAAATTTAAGTGTTTTGGTGAACTGCCAAACGTGCTTTCTAATTTTATTCTACGCCAAAAGTTCTATTTATTGATGAAATTAATATGATAGTAAATTTAGAATAAAAATGTTCTCAATCCAAAATCGTGATTTTTTACAAGTAACTCATCTAACATGCGATCCTTTCAAATCTATAGGGATAAATTGAACTAAAAAGGGAAAATTGATTAATGAGGCGAAACAGTATATTTGGGTTAGTTTGATGAAAATCGATTTATCTCTGCTTTCAATTTTCTTGATGCTTTTGTAATCTGCCATAGTGATAAAATTCGGAAAATTGGAACAACTTATTTTACCTAAGTAAAACATACTACTTGCCTTTACATTACTTACTTCAAGGCTAAAAAAAGTTATTCCGCTTAATTCCTCTAACTAGTTAAATAATTTTCCTTCGTCTCTCAGTATATATACCGTATACAATATCTGGAATATACTAATTTTGCTTTTCTTTAGATATTAAATAATTCTTCTTTTATGGTTTTTTACATAATTTTTTTTTTATTTTTTCCAAAATAGCTTATCTGATGAACATGGCTACGCACAACTTTTAACTGAATATATTCATTATGTGTTTACTGGACAACCTGTGTCATATCTTTTTGTAGAACTATGGGGCCTCTTAAAGAAGAATATTGTACATTAAGTCGTCCACTACATCGCAGGACAGTATCTGAAGCAGTATCCGTTCCACCTCAATTTCAGTTCAATCGAAGTCAACTAACTGCAGAACGGCCAGATGTACTTCCAGGTGACATTACAGACGGTGCGTTACAGGACCGAATTGGCGAAGTTACAGTTAGAAGAAAGGATTCCGTGGCTAGAATGACATGGGATGGACTTTCTTATGTTGTCACGGTAAGTAAAATATTGGCTCTAAACAATTTGAGACAATTCGCTAATCTTGTAGAATGTAATTTATTCAGTTTATGATCAAAATAAAAAGATTAGGTATCAGTGTTTTTCAAAATATTTGGAATCTTGCACAAAAGTGCTTTCACTAAACGGTAAATTTGGTCAGTCTTACGTCCTTTCACCTTGTGGAATAGCAATTTTCCTTTCAGATAAGAACAATCAACTGTCTTGTGGTATCTCCACAGCTCAAAACACGAAACAGAAACGAAAGAGCATATTTTTGCTCCTTTCGAACTTCTTGTTCTTATTAGTATGGCAAAGTAGCCATATATCATGGTGTATAGTTAAAGGTTGTCTTCACAAAGTCTTTTTGCAAAAGTCAAACCTCTGTATTTTGCGAGTGACAAAAGTCAAACTTCTGGCCTTTCACGGATGCCAAGAGTCTTGTGACAAAAGTGAAACGGACGCTGCTACAATATACGAACATTTGGCGGGTCTTGGGCTCTTTGTCTTGTCTGACAACCATCTGTAAATCGTCGAATAGAAAATTTCTTTTCGAATAAAGTTGAAAAGCAGGAAAGATACGATACCCTCCATTTCCTAGAGAAATTGTTTTGGTATAATCCAATTCGTTTTCCTAAAATAACTTATAATACCCAGTTTCCCTGGGGAAGATATGCTCTTTCGTTTATGTTTCGACTTCAATTCGTCTCTTCAGTTGTGGAGATACTACAAAACCGTGTGTGATTTTATCGATAAAATTAAGTAATGGCATATTATTAGATGTATTATGTCAAGTATCACTTGGCTTGAGAATGCAAAAGTCATTATTTTATATGCGAAAACTGTGCATAAAATTGTCACACTGAAAAAAATAGCCTACGATAATATTTCTACTGGCATTTTGATTGACATTGAAAGTGAGCGACACTTCTTGGAAAGGGTGATAACATAAGACGTATCTTGGTTTATCACTTATGATCTTGAAACGAAGCGCTAATCGATATATTGTTTTATGCATCCCATTATTAAAGCAATGATGATTGTTTTTTCCGATAACGTCTGAGTTCTATAAAATCAAATAAATAATTAACAGTAGGTACTACTTTGATGTCATTGCTGTACTTCTTGAAAGGATAAGTAAAAAAAGGGAAATTGTGGAAGCAGCCATGGGTCGTATATCAAGGCAACGAGTTAGCTCATTCTGCTACGAAGTTTCTAGTCAATTAGAAAGTCAGATTTACATTAACAGTGAAAGGTAAAGCAACACTCATTACAAATGAACTCACAGTTGGAAAATTCTAGCAGTGTTGCGAGACACATTTATTTTTGTGAGGATAGAGGAGTATATATTGAAAGTTTATGATAACTAAATATATGTTGTGTGTGAATTAAACAAAATGTTATAGATAGCCTCATAATTTTATATCCGCACCTGGTATATGTGAAACAATTTATATACCTCTAACTTATAGTATTGATTTTCCCTATCACCATATTTTTAATTCAAAACTTTTCCTCAATAAGCCACGACTATTGTTATATGCATAAAACTAACCAAGCAAATAGAAATTAAACCCCACGATGACATTACACAACACAAACCAGACAAAAAAAAGCCGACTTTGTCGTTGTAAAGTTGGAAAGTTCGGACTGTGAACGCTACTCTTCATAACCCCAAGGACTGTAAATTCATTTTAAGCCCATTCCCTGAGGTGTTCTTTTGCGTTTCTCTTAAGGTTCATGGGACGACCCACATTCACTTCTCTCTTTTCCGCGTATGCATTCTACTTTCAGGACTTTTAAACTTTCCAAAACCAACGTTATATAACATGGCTATTAATTTTCTGGTTAGAACATATTTCTCTTTATGTATATGTGAGCAATTTTAGATGTGCCTGGAGTTTTGGAACTTTAATAGTTAGTTGGTTATACCATGTACTGTTAACTGTTATAATAATAAATTGTCCCTTCTAGTTAATATAGTATGTGACAATAATATTAAGATAAAATTTAGACCAATAATAGGTTTTTGTATAACATGACAAAACACTTACAATACCTCAGGACAAATACATTAAAATTTCAGTTTAACCGAGTTCACGTAAAGTTGTTCTGAAGAAGCTGTCAGGATGAGTTTAGTTGCCTCTGGAAATTTTCTATTTAAAATAACACTATTATATAAGCCTTCATAAGCATTTCACACTCTTTGTGCACAGAATTGGGGAACTAGAAAAAGAAAACCTTTCACTGCAGCACAAATTAATAGAAACAAATCGCCAAGGTATGAGTCAGTCGGACAAGGAGGTGCCCAAAAGAGTGAACTATTCTGATATTGTGAGAAACAATATATCGTCGAACCAACCAACTCCATCCACAAGCTGGGCAACACCTGAAACTAAGAAGAAGTTTGAAAGTATAGTGCGAATTGAAAATGAGACAGATCCCCAAAAAGCAATTCAACAGTTGAAAAGAGACATAAATATAAAAGAAACTAATGGTGGATTCAAAAACATCAGACCTTTAAAAAGTGGTGCAATAATCATTGAAACTTTTAGCAGAGAACAACAGAATAAATTACAACATGTTGTAAAAGCCAAAGCTAATATACAAATAAAAAGCATGGAAAATTCTGATCCTATGTTTGTTCTGACAGGAATCGAAAAGGGTTTTGGTGATGAAGAATTAATTAACCAACTAATACGACAAAATAATGATCTTTTAAATGATATAAGTTATCCAATTCAAGATAAAATTCGTGTTATAACAAAAAAAAACTTGCAGAAACCCAGCTAAGGAAAATTGGTACCTGCAAGCTTCTCCAGATATTGCCAAATGGTTTTTAAAAAAAGGTGTTATTGATTTCGAGTTGGTTAAAATTCATGTGCTGGAGCATTTTAATTTGGCTATGTGCTTCAAGTGTTGTGGTTTTGGTCACGTGGCTAAATACTGTTCAGAAGATTTGTGTTGTCATAAATGTGGCGGAAAACATGAACCAAAAAATTGTGTGTCTGAGAGGCTTAAATGTCCTAACTGCCATAAACTTAAATACGGTGATCTTGAGCATACTGCAAGAGATAAAAACTGTCCTGTATATCTGAGAAGACTTGAAAGATTCAAAAATAATATAAATTATCATGAACATTTTTTATAGATGAGGTGGTAGGTAAAAAATCGGAGCCTGGTGTTCCTGCACAATCATCTGGTTTGCAAAATTATATATTTGTATCTGATCAAAATAGGATAACTAGCTCATTTGTAAAGTATAATAAACTTAAAAGAACATCTCTCATACATCAAAATATCCAGTCGATAGGAAACTCTGTTGACAGAATCAATGAAATGTTGAGTAGCCATGATGATTGTGTAGTATTTTGTGTGACGGAACACTGGAAATCTGAGGATCAATTATCATTGTATAGTTTGAGAAATTTTAAGCTGGTTTCCCACTTTTGCAGGGAGGAGGGCAGACATGGTGGTTGTGCTATTTATGTAAAGTCACATATAAAATGTAAACCAAAATCAAATATTAATAAAATGTCAATATGCGGTATTTTAGAGTGTTCAGCCGTAGACTGTTTATTAGGAACCCAACAAGCAATTATTCTGTGTGTCTACCGTCCTCCCGCAGGCGATTTGACAGTTTTTTTTAGGGTTATGGAACATATTTTGTGTAATCTGTTTTCTGTTGATAAGCTTCTAATAGTAACTGGCGATTTTAACATAGATATTTTAAGTGATAGCGCGGGTGTAACTCAATTACTATCTCTCATGATTTCATTTAATCTAAGACCTACTATCACTGAATACACAAGGATTACTTCTAGTTCTAAATCATGTATTGACAATATTTTTACAAATGAGAATGACTATAAGTCACTGGTATTTGAAAGTTTCATTTCTGACCATAGAGCGCAAAAAATTATTCTTACATTTGATAAAAAAATACCAACAAAAAGTTGCTTTAAGAGATTCTTTACAGATGAAAATAAAAATGTATTTAAACGGTCCTTAGAGACCCATACCTGGTCGAATGTACACGAAATACAAACCTATAATATTGATGAACAATGGAAGGTATTTATGTGTGATTTTGTGAATTTGTTTAATCAAGCTTTTCCGCTCAGACCTGTCAATAAATATCAATCAAAGTTTAAACAAAGTAAAAATCCACTAGTAATTGATTGTAAAAATCGGCTGAACTTTTTCTACAAAGCTGCAAAGCATGATGAAAGTTACGAGGATGATTATAAAAAGACAAAAAAAGAATATGATAAGTTGTTGGCAGATCTGAGATCGAATGATTACGAGAGTAGAATTAGTCGTTCTGATAATAAGAATAAGTGTATGTGGGCAATTTGCAAGGAAGTGACTGGAAAGCAACATAATGAAACTAACATATGTTTTGATGCAGATGCGAACACTTACAATGAATATCTTTTGACGATAATTCCAAATTTGTTCAAGAATTTAAATCCTTTAACTTTTCAGTGTTTTGTTGAGGAGAACATGCAATCCTTGTGGCTATATCCAGTTACTTCTACCGAAGTTAGTGAAACTTCACAAAAACTAAAAAATAAACTTAGCTGTGGAATAGACAATATTCCAACCACCATCTTAAAATTGTCGATTGAGTATATTTGTGATATCTTAAGCTATATATTCAGCAATTCTTTTAAATATGGTACTTTTCCTGCTAGACTGAAGATTGCTGTAGTGAAGCCTATCTTTAAGAAGGGAGATCCAGAGCTTATGGAGAACTACCGGCCAATTAGTTTATTGACGGGGTTTTCTAAGTTGTTTGAGATGATAATGTGTCAAAGGCTATTAGTATTCATGAATAAATGTAATCTGTTCTATCATAATCAACATGGATATCTTAGTAATCGATCAACTCACACTGCTTTATTTGAATTTTTAAAATTGATCTTAACTCATATAGAAGCCAATAATATTCCTTTGGGAATTTTTGTGGATTTATCAAGAGCATATGATTGTATTGATAGACAATTATTACTACATAAACTTGTTTTATATGGAGTACGAGGAAACGCACAAAGATGGTTTAAATCATATTTAAATGATAGGCTGCAAACAGTTCACCTTCTTAAGGATGGTGTTTTGGATGCTTCCACTGTTGAGTGTAGTGACGTCGGAATCGCTCAGGGTAGTGTTCTGGGACCTCTCTTGTTCATCATTTTTTTGAATGATTTGAGTTCTATATTGTGTAACGAGAACATGAGCCTTGTGAGTTTTGTTGATGACACCAATCTGGTTCTAGGTTCGGGTGACTTGCCGACATTATTTAGGGAAGCCAATGTGTTCTTTGAGAGAGTTATGGCGTGGCTGTCACAAAATAAGTTACTATTAAATGAAGATAAAACAAATGTTATACTTTTTAGAACCAAAAATTCGAGAATCAAAATTCCCGAAGATTTTTCTTTCTTGTTGGGTGGCGGTCGCGTCGATCTTCAGGAGAATACTAAGCTTTTAGGCATACATCTGAGCCAGAACTTAGATTGGTCTTTGCATACAAATAAATTGGTTAAAAGGCTAAACACGGTTAGTTATGCAATCAGAGTGATTGGAAGATATATGACTCAGAAGGCACTTAAAATCATGTATTTCGCAAACTTCGAATCGATTCTGAGATATGGTTTAATTTTTTGGGGCAAAGATAGCAGTGTTCAAACCATCTTTGTTGCGCAAAAGAGAGCCGTGCGCATTATCACAAATATGTCACATGGTAGCTCATGTAGGGGAGTGTTTAAAAGAGAGGGTATAATGACAGTTTATGGGCTTTATATTTACGACTGTTTAATGTTCTTTTTTAAAAACAAGTGTAGATTTGACACAAGAGTAAGTCATCAATACAACACAAGAACAGTAAACATTAACTATCCGATACATCGCCTGACACTCTTTGAAGGTAGCCCACATTACGTGTGTATTAAAATGTTCAATGGTTTGCCAGACAACATTAAATGTCTTACAAGTGCAAAAATATTTAAGAGGGAAACCAGAAAAATACTGTTAGAATTAGAACCATATTGACTGGATGACTATTTTTCTATGTAAATTGATATTGTTTCTTATTGTGTGTATATGACGTGTTTCTTTTTATGTTCTTATAACATAATTATGAAATAAATATTATTATTATTATTATTATTATTATTTATATACGAACAAAATTCATTATGACCGGATGATATGCAATAACATAATACTATACAATTAATTAATCCACAATCCAAGCAGGGCTGTCTGACTATCAGAGCATATCCATGGCTTAGTTCCAATAGCCCACAAATTTCCGTTTTTTGCCTTATAGAAGTTTAAAATACGATTTTACATATTATGTCGAATACATCGGCATCTAATTACTAGACTAGAAATATTTTTATTTTCCTCATTCTAATATGTCTTATCATAAAGAGCTGTTTTAGCACACGATACCATATGCATCTCTCTGTGTGATATATGGACAAGCTATTTTATGATTTTTTTTAATTTACATATTATACTCGTACTCGTACATACGAGTATATTTTTTAAAGCGTGTACCAAAAAAGACCAAAATCTACATTATATATATAGACAAAATTAAATATCTGCCAAAAATGATTACCTACATAAATTTCGGGTATAGAATTTGGCTATAAAGTATCCGCTATAAAATTGGAATACATAGAGTTAAAATATAAAGAAAAAAGAGTCATAAGTGACAAAGTTTATTATTGAAACATTTTTAGAAATTAATGTGTATAGAAGATCTGTGGATTATTAAGATTAATATTAACAAAAAAGTTACTTTTCATATGGAGAGCTATTAGTCCCTATAAGACGTAAACCACATTCAAAATTAAGGAGGAAACAGACAGACAATACCTTGGCAAAATCTTCCTGGACTGATACACTCCAAGAAATTCCCTGGACTTTTCAACCATGAAAGATCCAAAATCTGTTTGGATCTCAGTAAGAATGGGCTACGTATTCTTACAGGGCATTGCCGCCTTAGGAAAAATATGGCAAGATTAGGCCTAGAAGTGAGCGACGAATGCAGATTCTGTACGGAGACGGAAGAAACTCCTGATCCTAGTAACATAAGCCAACGCAAAAGGCATGAAATAGTGCAAGATGGAGCCGTGTTGTTCCTGAATGCAGGCAAGCTACTCGAGTTCATAAGAGCTCTAGAACTTGATAGAGAGTTGTAACTTGAGACACAGATCAAGTAACTCAAGACAGGGGGACCCAATAGACCGCCAGTGTATCAAACATCCCTAATTTTAATCTTAATCTTAAGCCAAATTAGCATTAATAAAACAGACCATGATACGTGTTCTTGCGCAGCAATACTTATATGATAATTTTCGGATATCTGAGAAATCAAAGTAGAAGCGTATGTACTTCCTACCATTGTCTGCGGCCACTTTTATAAAAGAATTTGTTTAAATCTCTAAGAATGCATGTGAACTTTATTGTTCTTGTAAGATTAAACAGGTTGATAAAGACACTTTTAATTAAGAAAACGCATACCAAATATCCAGATAAAGAATCTCTACATATTTACCTAACAAGTGCGGAAAGTAGTACTTTTCCGCACGCGACGATAGGTGACCGAACGACGCGCAGTGGAGTTCGGTCATTCGTCAAGTGCGGAAAAGACACTTTCCGGATGTGTTAGGTAGAATGTTGTTCCTACGGGCACTTAATATTTCGCAGTAACATATGGCATTCTCGTGTATTGTTTATTAACCTGAACTCTCAGACTGACAAATCAGGTAACAACAATAATTGACAAATGTGTCAAATAATATGCCTTTTGCCATAATAATATAAGTTATATTAAGAGAAAAATGATAAAATGTTTGATTTTTAATATGAACAGTTATTCATATTTATGATTTATAACAAATCTAGCAATATCTGACTTTATATTAGTTATAGCAATAATCAAAACAGTGCGAACAAGTAACTTTAAAGGACCGAGTGCGGAAAAGTAATTTTACAGCACTGAGAGCGGAAAAGTGCATCTTTCCGCACTAAAAAAGTGCACTTGACCGCACGCTCCTAGGAAAAAACACTACAAAAACACAGAGTTATTAACAAAAAAATATATATATTTGCAAAAAGAATCTCAGATTAGCGATTAGATTACTACTTTGTAACACCCTGTATGTTATTCCAAATTTTTAATGCTAATGTGTTTTGACAGACACTCACCAGACATAGACCGCGACCACGTTCTCAGCAATCACAGTGGTCCAGGAGTTTTCCACCAGACACACCCAGTGTAGTATCAACACCGCAGGAGGAGCAAACATTTTTTGAGAAATCTCTCCCTCCGGTTTCACCTCGACAACCTTCTGGTGATGATACTGTAGATCATAGAGCGGATTTGAGAGTACGGCCGGCTTTTAGAGAAAGTGACAGGTAAGTTGGTATCATCCCAACTTGAGTGATAAAATTAGAATAGTCGCCAAAATATTAAAACAATATCTACAAAGAATCTCCATTTCCAATTGGGATAATGTTCTATTGAACGTCATTCAAGCTTTTGTACATCCAAGTAGACATTGTGTTGTGAGTATGCATATTTATTTAGATTTTTATTTGCTAGATATTCATTCCGAATTCCGCCAGGTGGTTGGAAAAGGGATCACGATGATGTTGTTTTGAGACATGGTGAGAACAGGCCAAGAATAGGTGGTTCCCGAATATTGTCAACAACTCTAGATCACGTTTTAGATAATTCTAATAGAAGGATGTATGGAATGGGATGGGTTGGGCGAATATTTGGGTATGTGTAACTACTAAATATGTTTTTTAAAATTTGTGCAGGACACTACGACTAACTACTACAGTGGCTGTTTAGTTTCATGTTATAATTTTTACTTTTGTTCTGTTTTTTTGAAAGAAAATACTAATTTGTATTCCCGCTTTTTCAAATTCGGACAAAAAATCCGATATTACCAAATTTAACTACAAAAAAGCACTAGTTCTAGGCAAGAAGTAGTATTAATTTGAAAATCGATGTTTTACAATTACAAATAATAATAATGAAAAGAGCTCAGCATTTTTAAGTGGTTGTTAGTTTTAATTGTATTTAATAATTAAAAATTTTACAACTGAATATTAAAATAGGGAAAAGAAATTATGATCTTCTGTAAAATCGGCAATACCACGCGAAATGGGTGATTAGACGCCGGTCTGAACGATCCTAATTGGTGCGTAGGCCTTCACACGTTTTGTCGCCATGTGGGTGTTCAAGTGGCAACTGGTGGAAATTGAATATTTCTCCGCAATTTTTGACGTCCCTCTTGGAATGATATTACAAAAAATAGATATTCTTCAGGCTCTGCTGGAATTTCTGCAAGATCGACAGCATCAGTTTGTCGATTATTACCCAACTAGCAATTCGACATTCTTAAAGAACTAATATATTTTATAATTATTTTATTGCCGCTTAGTTAAAACTTTTTTGTTTTTTAAAGTTTCGTTTCGTGATAAACTGCTGTGTTAAACTTTTCTGTGAGAAAAATTGTTTTAAGAACGTTTTTACAGCAAAATAATAAAATAGTTATAAAATATGATATCGTAAAAATTTTATAAACGTTTATAAAATACGTTTTGTAGGACGTATTTGTTCCGAATGATAATTGGTTTTAAAAGCATTTTGTAAAAGTACTAGTCTGGATTAACTTGTTCCTTTAAAAACAATTATGAAATTATTCTGTTAAAGTACATTTCGTAATAATAAAATAGTTTTTTTATTGTCGTTATTAAGAGCGATTTGTTTTGTGGAGCAAATTTGTGCGCAAATTAATAATTAGAAAATTGTTTTTTAGTTATTTTATTAAAAACAATAAAAAAATAAATATGTTGCCAATGCATATTTTATAAAATTAAAATGCTGTCATAAACATTACCTAGAGCTAATATATAACATAGTCTTATTTATTTTCAACTGATATTTATTGTTATATTATACACTGATTTCAAATGTTGTCCAAATGGAAAAAAAACTAAAAGCAGTTGTGCATTTAATAGCAAATTAAAACTTAATTACTACAATATTATAAATTATCAAAGGCAAAATATTAGTGACTATAATAATGAGAAGGAAACTGTAATGGAATCTAATCAAATTAATGACAATATTTACATTATCAAGACACCACAAAATATTGTGGACACTGATAAATTCTCAGGAGGAATTATTACTAGATGGTGAGCGGGTAGCCGAAATAGAGAATTGGATACCTATCCTGGTGATCAATATCATGCTTCAAGCACAACAAGTGAGCTAGAAAAAAATGCAAAACTAAGAGAAAACATGCGATCATGGGCAATGGTATAATGTTCCGCATTTTACCTAAAAGAAGGTTTTTGTCATACTCAATGAATGCCAAATTTTCTACCTCAAGATCCTCGAACTCTCTTAAAGATATTCGACAAACCGTTTTAATAACGGCAATTATAACATACATGACATAACCAAAGGGCTCAAATTAGGTTATGTTTAAATTACTCCCGTAAAAGATAATAATAGAGTAGCTATAGAACCATTTTGTTTTATAAGAACACATTAAAAGCTTTTATAAAACATATTATGTTAAAGTTTGTTTTGTAAAACACTGTTTACTATTTTATTATTATTCCAATATTGAGACGATGCGACACACGGCGGCGACTCACACAAACATCAAATTATCAAGCACGAATACTTCAAGTAGACAGGACTAGACTTGATTAATTTGTATACATTTTATCTTATATTTTTTTTGCAGCACTTTTAAATTCAATTTTGATTTTTTAGAGCATTTATATAAAAGCTTGTTTTAGTTTGTTTTACTATTAATTTATTTTAAATAACGGCAAAAGATAACTAAATACATAAAACTTCAAGGAAAATACTTGTAATTAACTTCATTATTCATTATCAAGCTTAGTGAAATATATATTTTTATCTCTTACACCATAACTGGTTTCTAAAAATGTCTTCAAGTTTACATAAAACATAGGTACCTACTTATATTTTGGCTAGTATCCATATCATAGATATAAAAGAATCATATCATCATTCTTATGCTATCAAAGGGGTTTCAGGTAATATTAATTTTATATTAGATTTTATATGCACTTAAAATATTATGAGATTTATGTTTTTTAACGAATACACCCCTGTATAAAACAATTCTGCAGTTATTTTATAATAGCTATCTAAAGAGCATACTCGTCTGGGTTGAGATAATTTTGTTTTATAAGCATCGTATAAGGAAGAAGCCATCTTTGGTTTCTTTAAATTGTTAGCCATGTTGACCAAACTTTTAAAATTAATATTTTTTCTAATTTGTCAAATTTTCTTAGCTAATAAGCTATACAGAATCAGTCCTTATATAATAAAGGATATCCCAAAAGATTATTTTCAACAATAAGTGACAATAAAAAAAATATTTTATATAATTTATAAAATCTAAATTCATTAATTTACATAATTCGCGAGGCGCATTAAAATTTTAATAATAATATACAATATATTTAACAGTAAATTTTGTTTCGCAGCCAAATCTGCTCATGGGTGAATTTTATCTGACTTATTTTATTATTCATTATTGGATATTATAGCGTTTTATATTATTTTTACCTCCATCATTGTTCAGATTTTATTAATGTGTACCAACAACAATGCATAATAATTATAAAATAATTTTGTATAAAAAGGTATTTTAAAAAAACGTTTTTATCCTTTAACTGTTGCCGCTGAGAGCAAAAATGTTGAAATTGAGGCTCTTATAAAAGATTTATAAAATATGTTTATAACAGTTTTATTTGATTTTTATTAAATATTTATAAGCGTTCTAAAAACTATTGTATGATAGCAATAAGCAACATTTATAGAACCGTTAAAGAGTCGATTTGTTTTATAAATCTGCGCCTTTTTCGTGTTTATAAGGCGCGTAAGAACGTTGTGAAAATGTTTATAAAACAATGGGTGTTTTATAAAATATATTTTATAAATGTTCTTACAGCAATTAAAAAAGTTAAATTGTTAGTTGGGTAGTCATATCATTATTCTCAAGTACGTCCTTATAAAACTTTAGGTGTCCATCATTTTTCCACTATTCACCAAAATGCTTTGATATCAAAAATTGCAAATCACCCACTCTCGATTGTTTTAAGGGATTTCCTACTGCGATTCTTTTAGGATTCAAAGATGCTAACGAATATAACACTTTTAGCGTGAAATCAGCTGATTAGAATCGTTATAATAAACATGCAAATCGGGCGTTATGGAACTCAGTTTAGCACAAAACATAGTATGTGGGTTTTATTTTGGACTATATAGCGAGTTTTGGAACTGTATTACACTTACACATAGGAGGTTTTGGAAGCAAACGTATATTTTATGGCTGATTTTATAAGGCTTAGAGAGGGTTTAGAAAGAAAATAAACGCACAGGAATTTGGGAAATAGACAACTCAAATATCAGATCTTATTTTGACACAAAGTTACATTTAAAAACGAATTATTTTTTGTTTAATCAAATATTTATTATCATATTCATATAAAAGTTGTTACAGTAAACAAAAATAAATAATTATCTTTTGAGAAAAACAAAATAAGAAAACTAGTAAATATTTTACATATGGGTTTTATTATCCTTTGACTTCCGCAGTATGTTATCTATCTACGCCAATGATTTTCAAACATTTTTTTTTTATATTTGAATTGCTTGTTACATAAGGTAACAAGACATTTACTTATACATGCCCGAATGCCCTGGCGGGAAGATTTATTAATGAATTGCTTGTTACATAATTTAACAAGAATTTGTTGGGAATTTGTTTCACGCTACCATGCTTTCACCAGACGGGCCGTTTCGTTGATCCAACTCATCAGTGGTGATCGGCGCAGGCAGTGTGACCCAAATTTCCAACATTTACGAAGAGCTTCTCGTCCGGCCTTCGTTTGTGAACTGTGTTTCACCGGGCATATTGCCTGCTCACACTAGATGTCGTCAAAAACATCTTGTTGTCTTTCATCTCTCGTTTTAGTATAAGCTGCCCGTAAATGGTGGGTCACACTGTGTTACGTGTAAATATTTCAAAACATTTGTTTCTGATGTGTACAGGGGAAGCTAGTGCACATAATAGTTATTAAGAGTTAGTTTGTTGCTAGGTGTAATAATTTAAACATAAGTACTATGTTCTACTTACTTGAATATTTATTTTTTTTTTTTTTGACAAAATATGAACAATTCTTTGCCACTTTGTTAAAATCATAATATTTATATTATTTCACACGCGTACCACTACACACTTTCTTGAATTGGCTGTTGTTAGATCCATTTTTACCTCGCTGTTAACATCGCTCTGATTGCTGATCTTATCTTTTGTTTTCTGGTATCTATAGTGATGGTTTGTCTTTGTTTTCTTCTCTGAAATATAGTTCATGTCCTAAGATGTTCGTTGATATGATTATATAATAAATATTCTTACCTTTCATCAGTTATGTTGCTTATAGAAGTTCCTATTCGTATTGCTACGGTTTCAACCCGAAATTGGGACATCACTTGTACTTTCTTGCGGTCCACAGTTACTTCACTTTGTTTCTTAAAGATTTTCCTCAATAGTATTATTGTTCCTGGCTATCATTCCGCTGATTACGAGTTGAAAGACGCCTCACACTTAGTGCGTGTTTAGAAGTAAACAAACCCAAATATACATGCATATAAAGTGGGGTTATGTTGAAGTTGGTGCATCGTTTATTACGTAAGGAAGCTTTACGCGCACCATTCTTACTTGTTGTTGGATAATATATCGTGAGACACAATGTATTGCGTAATATTTTGGTTTCTCTCGATTCACAAATGTGATTAGTTCTTTTATTGGCGTTCTGACATTTCTTGTTTTATATTGGCATTGACATTTAGTTAGTTGCATTGGAGCTACTGAAACTAGATGATCAAATAGTTCGAACGCTACGTGAGTAGTGACTGAGGGGAAGAGGACAATGGCAATTAAAGAATTTACAGGATTTCAAGCAATTATTACTCAGTTGAAGTGGTTCCAATGAGTAATATATCTTATTCCCAGTTTTACGAATGTGTTGTGTTGGGTTAACAATATTTTCTATCTTCAAGATACTCGGGTCACGTACCACGCGTCAAGGTTTGAAGTTTAAGGCATTGATGTCAGCTGTTGTTGATAGGTGTTAATATTTTCGCGGGTTCTCAGATGGTAGTCCGTAAGGTGCTGCCGTTTTTTCTCCTAGACTTTGCAACGTATTTTTCGGTGGGAAGTGAATGTATTGGAAAGTGACAGCAATATACAATTGTTCTCGAATATTCGGTTGTTACTAAAAAAATTGGATGTGAGTGCGATATCCGTTATCAGTCTCGATTATTGGTGTGAAAGTTGTCGACTAAAGTATTGTAAAAATTATTTTGAATAATAATTTTCCGACTTTGGGGAGTAATTTAGTCGTCAACAGTGAATATTTTGAAATTTTCTTTGTTTGATGTCAAGATATACGTAGATATATTTTGTGAATAATTCTACGGTTCTAGAACGTTATTTTTCTTTGAAAATTTCATTTCTGCGGAGCAGGATATAGACACCATAATCACCAAACACGTTTTTCATTTGAATCCAATCATTTCTATCGGGATAGTTTCTACTCCAAATAAGGAAGACAAATAAATCCGAAAAGACCCTCTTAAGAGGGTTTTTATTAGAGGTGGTGTGTTACACATACTGAAGAATTATTTCAGTTCAGTCCTCCTGATAATCGTAATCGAGGCGTTATCCACACCGGGTTTGGTAAGCTTGACAAAATATACCAGGGCCGATCGGTAAGTGCAAATCCTATCATTGGTTACTCGCCGGTTTTATACAAATTTCAAGGATCTGCGACGAAGTGTGTGTAGATAAAGACCTGTCAAATACTAAAAATTTTCTCTGTGTTTTTTTCTATTTTTTTTTTAAGGAAAAACCTGTCAAAATAGATGTTAACCAAGTAATTTATATTATTATTTTTTCTTATTTTCTGTAGTAAGTTGTATCTATTGTTTGAAAATTCCCGTAGTGCTTCTGCTAAAGATATTAGTATGTTTCTTAATTAGCCATGTAGATTTTTTTTGTTACTTAAGTAGGCTTGAATACAAATTGTAGTAACATTTGTGAGCCACTCATGTACACGACTGCGCAATGAAATTGCTATATTAGTGATTAGTAAAATATTTAAAAAAAAGTATAGCTTCAGTAAATTTTTGAACTTACCTTAGTTAATTTTTGTTTTTACTTACAAATTCAATCATTCATTTTTGAACTTTATTTTTGTTTTGCATAAGGAATAATTCCTGTGCACAGTACACTATATGTATTTTTCCTTTTTATTCGAAATCTCGTAATACATTTTCAAATTCATTTCCTTTTAAGCACTGCGTTTTATTTATTTCTGCCAGCGTTAGGTTTTCGAGTCAAGGGTGACCGGAGTCTAGGTGATTTCATAGTTTTTCATTGGGATCGGTCTGACGTCAATGCGGTATCGAAAACTATGTGGCGCCCTGTTATAATAAAGTAATCCCACGCCCTCTCACCACTGTTAAGCTGGCGGCCGGTTCCGCATTTACTTATCAGGCTGGTTATTGATTCCGGTGAACCTTGACTCAACCAAAACTTCCGAATATCAAAGTTAAAAGTAATCGCCACAACTGCCTGCCGATCACCACTGATGAGTTGTGGATCAAGGAAACGGCCAGTCTGGTGAAAGCACAGTAGTGTGAATCAAACTTTCAACAAAATTTAAAGTCTTGTTACATTATATTACAACCAATTGAGTGTTAAATAATTGTTATAATAAGCAATTAACTAATTTTATTATTTTATATAGACGTACCGACCAATCAACATTTTTAATGAAAATTACCTTTTCATTTCATTTGACTCTGTAGCAAAAACTGAAAGACAAATATGCATTAAGTACAATATGTTGAATTGGATGAAACAGAATAAAAAAAAATATTAAAATAGCCTAAAATATACTGGGTGTTCCATTGAAAAAAAAAACAAGTTTATAATGGCGGCAAAATGATTGAGGGAATGACTGCAAAGAAATTCAGAAGACTGCAGAGAAATTTTATAACATTTGGAAGTCGAAATACACCTCGTGTTACGTATAATGCAGACTTCGAATTGTAGGTATATTTTGGGGTATGTTAGTGCAAATGTGCTGTAGCAGAGTCAGGAACTCCAAAATTACGGCAATGCAAGGGCTCTACCCACAAGATCTAGGGCATCGTATCCATTATTGCGAGAATTTATTAACCAAGAAGCAGAAGGATCTAGAATTTCTAAAGAAAATAATTTGGACTGAAGGAATGTTTAAGTATCGGTGAATTCGCCGTTTAGGTCCCTGGAATGGGCCTGCTAGACAATTTTAGATTTAATGTGTTTTATTTGTTAATGTGCAGTAAATTAAGTTTCCATATTTACGAAAATTTAAATGGGCCAGGATTTAAGGAATACAGAAATTTGATAGACAAATTGCCTCTAAACCAATATGCGACTTGCTGGTATCAGTTAGATGGAACTCTACCTCATTGCCATTCCTCGTGCAATAAAGTAGTAGTAACCAACTTCGCGAAATGTTTAAGGATCGATGGATTCGCCGTTTAGGTCCCTGGAATCCCCTGACTTGACGGCAATGGATTTTTAGTAGGTAGTCATTTTCAGCAGTTAATTAAAGCAAAATATTCCTACATCTTGAAATCTGCATTAGACGTAAACGTATTTCGACTTCCAAATGTTCTAAAATTTCTCTGCAGTGTTATGAATTTCTTTGAATTCATTGCCGGTAATTCAGGAGACATGTTATTAACTGTGCTACATGTTGTGCTAATGACTTTATTGCACTGTCCATAGATTTGATATAAATTAAAATCATGAAAATTTGAATAAATTATTCTGCAAATTGTTTAAATTAATTTCTACGTTTAACACACTATATTAAAGTAATAAGAAAATTTTATCAAAATCAAAATATTGCTTTAATTATATTTTAGGTATAGAGAAGTAATACAAAGTTAAAATTATATCTACTCTATCGAATCGTGTATCAAAATGCATAGCATTCCATTTAATAAAAATTATTTTTGCTAGTATTTTTGTGGTGCAAAAATCACCCTGTAGGTATATGTTATGTATATTGTAATAAAATCGTGAAAATGTTTAAACGTTTGGGTTTCTTTTGCTTATTTATCCTTAATTCCTTAGCTTACTATTTATTATAGTTATGTCGGTCGTAGAGTACAAATTTTAAACTAATAGGTACCTCTAACTGTATGGAATAGAGATACGTCGAGTTTAAACATTTGCAACGCATTGTAATATTAAAACTCATCCGGTATAAATGGATTTTCACTAAAATGTCAACAATGTTGTTTACATTAAATCAGTAACGGCCTAAATGAAATCCGGCAATGTAGTGTAAAATTGCATTTGGGTGTACACTGTTTAGATGGGTAGGTATATATTATGTTCTGTTACTCTGTAGGCATCCTACCTATATTTGATTTTCTGGATTGTTTTTCACTTCGATAAAATGGTAGACGACTAGAAAAAAAAATCGAAGTGGAAATTAATTTACTGTAGAATGTAAATTTCGTTACCTGCTATATAGGTATAGAACTGTAGACGAATAAATGTTTTGAACTGTATAGTTAACTAATTGGGTATTGTTTAGATTGTAACCATTTTGAAATTAGCGGGTGTTATATACATTCAAAAAGAATACTAATGTTTTTTTTTTTTCGGGAGAGAGGTCGGTTCGGTGAACACGCGATTCTAGTGAAATAAATCTTAATTATATTAATTTAATTATTCGGAATAAGAAATATTTATAATATAATCCCAAAGTTTGTCCTCAACTATCCAATCAACTGATAACAACATATACAGGGTGAACTATCACTCAGTACAAAAATTTTAACTAGAGGTAGAGAAAAATAAGATTTAACAGAATCGCCTTTCAAAAAATTTCCAACATTTTTATTGAGGCTGAAAATAATTTTTTTGTAAATCATGTTAAACTCCCTTTTTACGACGCCTATGAACGCCTGCCCAACTGAAGTTTAAATTAGACATTAGCTTAAAAGTTATGATACAGCGCCATGTTGCCAAGTGTATCGATTTACCGAGCATTTAATGTAAAACATTTATTTAGAAAATGTAGATGATTATGTGACTTCAATCATGCGAAATATTAAATATTACGTAAGCTCCTACCTTTCGGATAGGTCTAACATGCCATGCCGCCATGATTTTTGAACTTCCTGGGGACCGCTTGATTTACCTCGTCCACTCTTCTTGTTTAATGTCAGGTACTCAGCCCGACGATCACAAGGTGGATCGCATCCGTTAGGAAAACCCCAAAGGGCAACAAAAACACTCAAATGCAAATAACACTAGCACTTCAAAGCACTACAACAGCAAATGTTCAAAGAGACCATCGTTAACTTCACCACACTTGTTGATGCGCTTAACCACTGAACTACTTCTAGTGCCTGTACCTTTTGTATGTGATACGGTTGAAACCAGTTCTCCTTCAGAATCCTCCTTGTTCTGAGATATTCCCAATCTTTTTGTAATCTCCGTAGTACTTATGGACGGTTCCTCCTCTATTAGATTTAGTACAGCCACTACATGTTCTAAATTATTCTGTCCTCCTTGTCCACCCGTTTGAGCTTGCAATGTACCAGTATCTCACAAACGTTGTACTTACAACATTTACAAATGTGCGAGGACTAGATTAGGCATGTCTTTCCTATTTGAAAAACGTCTCCGGTATTCCACTGCCGCCCGATTTGCTCTTTCTTTGCATTTCCCATAGGTAGGTATAATATTATTACCATGTCTGTTAATTCCGCGTTTTTCAATAATTCAATTCAATTTTCAAACATTCACTATCAATAACGTAATATAATAATTCGACGTCAGAAACGCGATGACAAATGACAAAGGAAACATCGCCATATCGATATTATCAAAATATCGATATATCGGAATAAAAAATATCCATAGTCACATCGACAATTTACGCTTCATTATAACGATATAAAATTTAGCAGATATATCAATACATTTTATTGGATATACCACTGGGCTTTGCCAACGATAGTGCCGATGTATCGGATCAAACATCGGTATTTATTAACATTAGTGTAGTTTCTAGTTATTGTTGTATTTATACTAAAAATATTCCCATTTTATCGGTTGAAAATGTAAGATATCGATTGTTCAAATTTCATAACAAACTCGATCGATAGTAACAAAATCTGCATAATAATTATTCGTGAATGCAGGCTTGCCAGATTTGGCCAAAAAAGCGATGGTCAATAGGCGCTAAATATTCTTAGTTAGCTCTTGGCATTGTGTTTATTATAATATAGTGTGTCAGCGCTTGGTTAGTACCATCATTTAACAACAGACGGCGTTATCAACTTCAGTCGTTCATTAATAAATTTCTGGTATATGATAACGCCATCTGTTGTTAATTGACAGGTACTATCCAAGCGCTGACACACTATATTTTAATAAACACAATGCTCTTGGCTTCCAAATCTAATTCACCATGCATCACATCATTAATATTTATGTTATTTCATAATAATGATAATAATATTTCCGACAAAATTTTTGTGTAGTGTAGGTACGTAGGTAACCCGTTTTATCAGATGTGTATTTTATTCTGCGTAATGTGTAAAGTATGCAATGTGCAACTTCTAACGTCTAATGTAATGTAAAAACAACCATAGTTACGTGAGAAATTAACATCAAATTATTTCGTAGCTAATTATGATTTTGAGTTTTACGTTCCTTTTATAAAAAATTTCAAGTGAGGGCGAGTGGTAGGTGATTATGCCACATCAGCCAATCTGATCTGAGAAATATGTGTGTTATAAACTTGACAACACGTTAGGCTGTTGGTTGACAGATGACCTATTCACCTATTAACCGATATTTTATTATTTTTGTGTTTACATTTTCGTCCCGTTTGGAAATAAGGATTTAAATAAATTAAAATTAAACAGGCATTATACATTTTAGTCCCAGATAAGTAAGTACTAGTTTTACTTATCTGGGGTTTAGTGGCAATGTTTAGTTAGTGTTTGTGTGTTCAAAATGCAAAAATATCGTTTAGAAGTTTGCAAAAACGAAGAAATTATCTACAATTTGGAGTATTCCAGATTGATTGTTATTGATCAAATATTATAAGACAGCGCCGCTACAACTGGCTATCATAGTTTAATATTTCGTTAAATTTAAAATAAATCGGTATCAGCGAATATTAAAAAAGTGTGCATTTAGTGTACTTATCTACTTCTCGGAAATCTGTTGTGTTTTTAGTGTATTCAATAAGTATGCAAAAATATCGTTTTAGGAGTTTGTTGTTTGCAAAAACGAAGAAGTAGTGTACATCTGCAGTAGTAATTATGGATTTATTTATCAGGTATTATAATAATTATTTCAAAAATGTTCATTTTCACCTCTCTACAATTGGCAACACCGCGTACTGCGGTTTGTAGGTTGGAAGCCATCGTGAAAAATAATTGTCATAGGCGCCGATTTACCAGGGAAAAACGTGGATTTGCCCCATTTTGTAAACATCGAATAAAAATTCCGAAACAAATTTTTTATGGTTTTTCATGCTTTCCTGAGCATGTGGTTAAAATTTTTGTACTGAGTGATAGTTCACCCTGTATAATAAGGTAAACTAACTTGTTTCTTCCATTTCATTTTCAACACGTTTTTTTTTCTTTACTGATAATAACCTCACATACATACAACTATAAATAAAAAGAAGACATAAAATGGCCGAAACTTCGGAAGGGCCTAGCCCTCCCGCAAGTGAAATCCAACAAAAAGATAAAATACAATTAAAATATAAGCATGGCGAAATAGGACCCTACTTAGTCTTAGTAGAATCTAACACTACAGGAAAAAATATAGGAAATCTTCATCCTATGGCTATAGCGAGGGAAATTCTAAAATTAAAATTAGACAATGTCATGCAAATTAAAAGAAAGGGTAAAAACAAAATATCAGTGGAATTTGGTTCGGCCCAAACCGCAAATAATTTTAGAAATAACGAGGAACTAAAAACCAAAGGATATGACATATACATACCGGCATATAATGTTACCACGAAGGGAGTCATTAAGGGTATTCTGAAAGATATCGATTGCAATGAACTTATTGAAAACACAACATCTGCTTTTAAAATAATTAATCTAAGAAGATTTAACTTTAAAAAAATTAATGAAAAAGGAGTAACCGAATATCTTCCAAGTGGAACATGTTTAGTGACTTTTGAAGGAAAATTTTTACCAAAAACCATAAATATATTCGGATTAGAAATTACAGTAGAACCATATATACTTCCAGTTACACAATGTACGAATTGTCTTGTTTATGGACACTCACAGAAACAGTGTAGAGGGAAAACAAAATGCAAAATATGTACAACTATTCACGAAGGTGAATGCGCCGCTCGACCTAAATGTATGCACTGCAACAGCCCAGATCATAACTCCATATCAAAGAATTGTCCCGAATATAACAGACAAAAAGAAATTCGTATACAAATGGCGCTAAACCATATTTCTTTTTATGACGCTAATACCATAATTCCTAAGATAAACAAATACCAAATCTTATCAAATTTAGACATAAAATTCCCTAACCTACCAAGTAAACACATTCAGAACAGATCATACACACAAGCAGAAACGCAGCAATTTATTAATAAAAAACAAATAAGCTCACAACCAACATACAGCGCAATTAAAAACAAAAAACGAAAACTACCCACAACAAATATAGGGTATGACAGAAAAGCCCACGAGGCCTGTCTGCTAGTATCTCCAAGCAGATCCCCAATCAATAGAAGTGCAAACACAACACCAAACTACTTTGCAAGATCCGAATCTAGTTCTACCGAAAATTTAAATATGGACACTAATTTTGAAGAACAACATACTCTTAAAACATATACAGAAGATAAAAAAAATTTCACACAATGCAATGCAATGAAATATTTATAGAGGTCTAGTTGACTGTAATCAGTTACTATCTATGGGGGATTTTAACATTAATGTTTTAGACATGCACTGTTGCTACTCCCGACGTTTTCTCTCTCTTCTTAGTGACTATGGCTTGACTCAGATTGTTGATGAGCCAACTAGGCATGGTCTAACTACGGCATCGCTATTAGATTTGATTATATGTTCTGATAATACATATGTTTCTTCTGTTGAAGTTGAGCATGATATTAATTTGTCTGACCATCTTCCGGTAAGATGTGCATTCAGGACCAAACTTTCGAAGCCTAAGCCCTTTTCCTACACTTTTCGAGATTTTCGCTACTTTGACCAGTATCTTTTTTACAATGATTTAATGAATATGCCTTTCCATAATATTTTTTATATAAATAACATAGACATGAAGGTTGCATTATTCAATCAGTACCTCTTAGAAGTTTTCGAGCGGTATGCTCCCTTAAAAACTGTAAGAATCTCCAAGAAGAAGGCTCCTTGGCTTTCACAAAATATTAAGGATTTGCAAAGGCAAAGGGAAAAAGCGTTAGCTAAATATAGAAGAAGTCGTTCTGTTGCGGATTGGGATGCGTACAAAAGAATAAGGAACTCGGTGTCATGTGAAGTAAGTAGTGCAAAGAGGCGATATTTGGAGAGTAGTATTCGTCGAAATAGCTCCAGCCAAAATTGGAAACTGTTGAGGGAGTTGGATATATACAGCAAGGACAAAACAACTATTCCATCTACCTTGGGTAATGTAGATAACATAAATGACTTTTTCCTTGATATATCTAATAGTTCCCCTGATCGCGAAACACTTGCTTTTTATTTATCGAATAGATTTGATTCTGACATTAGTTTCGAGTTCAGACTGGCGACTTTTGAAGACGTACTTAATGCTTTGCTCAAGATTAAGTCTAATGCTATTGGACATGATAAAATTAATGCAGACATGCTTGTGCGTTCCTGTCCTTTTATTGTTCCCATCATACTACATCTGGTCAATTTCTCTATAGAAACGAAGAACTTTCCATCGAGTTGGAGGCGAGCGAATGTTCTTCCTATCCCTAAGTGCAGGAATCCGTCGGCTTTGAAGGATCTAAGACCTATTAGTATACTTCCTGCTATCTCCAAGGTATATGAGAGAATTTTGCACGATCAAATGAGGAAATACATTGATGAGCATGGCTTGCTCCGGGAAGTCCAGTCAGGTTTTCGTAGGGGACACAGTTGTTCAACGGCCTTGTTGAAGGTGTTGGATGATGCTCTGCTTGCGGCTGATCATGGTCGGCTAACAGCCTTGGTACTGTTGGATTTTTCTAAAGCATTTGATCGGGTCGATCACGATTTAATGTTGGCGATAATGTATTATCTTGGCTTTGGAGAGTCTGCTTTGGCATTGCTTGGTTCCTATCTTCATGATAGATATCAGGCTGTGGTTTTGGATGGCAAGGTCTCGCAGAGCAGGAGATTAAAGTGTGGTGTGCCTCAGGGTTCGATTCTTGGGCCAATGCTGTTCTCCTTGTATACTTCACAATTTGTAAAGAGATTGAGATATTGCTCAGCTCATTTATATGCTGACGATACTCAAGTATATATGTCCTTTAGGCCGACGGATATTGCTCAAAGTTGTGAGCATGTGAATTACGATTTGCGGAGTCTTGTGGAACTATCTAAGAATCACTGGCTTACTATAAATCCAGACAAGACACAGCTGTTGCTATTGGGAACGCATCAGGCCAGAATTGCTGCTTCCACCGTGCTGAAACTTAATCTGGATGGTGTTGATTTGAAATGTCAAACTGTTGTTAAAAGCTTGGGAATATTAATTGACGCTGATTTGCGGTTTAGGGAACATGTAGGTGCCTGCATCAAAAAAGCGTTCTGCAACCTGAAGATGATATACAGTCAACGACTTTTATTGAACCAGTCCACCAGGAAAATGCTTTGCGATAGTCTGGTTCTGTCACACTTTAATTTTGGCGATGTCGTTTATGGGCCCTGCCTACTTGGTGCCGATGAGCATAGGATTCAGCTCATGCAGAATTCTTGTGTGCGTTTAATAACTGGCATTCGAGGGAGGGATCGTGGAGTGAGTGCTAAGATTATTGAACTGAGATGGATGAGAATGGAACAGAGGAGACTTCTACATCTACTTGTTTTGTACAATAAAATTGTGCATTCGAAGACTCCTCTATACTTATTCAATAAAATTGAGTATGGAGGTCGTGGTCATTCTATATATACTCGCAATAGTCACGTTATTACTCCGCCACTACATAGCACTGCATTATTTGAGAGGTCGTTTAGTTACAGTATCTCACGATTGTACAACGCATTGCCTGTTGAAGTGGCGTGTTTGTCTGGTCAACGTTTCGGGGCCTCAGTTCGAGACTTAATTATTAATAATAGTATCACATTTTAGTAAGTAATTAGTGTAGTATTTTCATTTTCATATTTTGTTTTTGTTGGGTATATTTTATATTTTAATTTTTATTAAGTCATAATTGTTTTTTGTTTTCGTTTTTTATAGGGTTTGTTTAGTTTAGATTAGCTAAAGTTGTGAATAGGTTAGGCTTAGCCTCAACTTCGCCTTTTGTGTAATTAACTTCACACAATAAAGTCATTATTATTATTATTATTATTAATTACACATACTACATAACAAAAACAAACAATGGACAGGAGTGGTAATGACACAAATACATTTAAATACATCCAGTGGAATATTAGAAGCTGTAAATCCAATTGGGACAACTTGAAAATATTTATTCATGAGGAATCACCGGATATCATACTCTTAACTGAAACATGGCTTAAACCATCCATACATATAAAAATCAACAATTACGATTTTTTACGGAGGGACCGACCATATGGCAATGGAAGCTCGGCATTCTAATACGATCTTTCTATAATTACAACCTTTTGGACATAGACTCCACCCTGTTGCCCCAAAACCTGCAAGTCATGGGCATAAAAATATCGAGTATTAACCTAAATGTATGCAATGTTTATATACCTCCAGATATTAAAATTAGTAACGAAATGTGGAACGGGATTGTAACCCAAATTAACCACCCAAAAATCATCTTGGGAGATATGAATGCTCATAGCCAACTTTGGGGAAGCTCCAAATGCAACAAAAACGGAAGAATCATAACAGAAACACTTGAAGAACTCGACCTAGTTGTATTGAACGATGGTTCAGCTACCAGGATAACAGCCCCAACGCAGGGTACCTCGGTGATTGACCTCACGTTAATATCATCAGAAATAGCACTAAATAATACCAATTGGGAAACCCACTCGGATGGCGGATACAGCGACCACTACCCAATCATAGGTGAACTAAATCTTTAAAAAAATGTAGACAAACAGAACAACCTACCATTTAGATCAAGAAGAATTAAAAAGAATTTCGACTGGACACTCTATATAACCAATGTATCTCAAGAACTTGAAAACACTCAGATAAAAGAATATAATGTACTACAGACTATGATGATCAACGCCACCAAAAACACAAATCATAACAAAAGAAAAGAAAACAATCGGAAAAAACCTGCACCATGGTGGGATGACCAATGCCGAAATGTCGTAACAGCCAGGTCAGAAGCACTGAAAATATATAAACATACACCAACAATGGAAAATTATTTAAATGTTAAACGCAAAACCGCCGAATCAAGAAGAATCCTGAAACAAAGGAAAACACATAACTTCCGATTGTTCTGTGAAGGATTGAATCGTGAATCAGATCTTGGCAAAGTATGGAAAGTAATTAGAAAATTTAAAGAATACTACAATGAAAACCAAAACACTAAAATCCCTACAGAATCCACAGCCTCCGAAATTCTAAATATTCCCTGCCCGTCCAGCTGCAATGGAAAAATAAATTTTACAATAGAAAAATACTTATCACATCCATTTACACAACATGAATTGGACATGGCCAAACAAAAAATACACAGCTTGTGGATTAGATCAAATTACATACTCAATGATAAAAAAATTACCGCAAAATGCAAAAAATGTCATCCTCGACGAGTTCAATAAAGTTCTAAGAACTTCACAAGTTCCAGCAATATGGAGAACGTCTATTATACATCCTATACTCAAAATCGGAAAAAATCCTCTAAACCCAAAAGGAAACAGAGCAATAGCACCTAATTCATGCGTAGGAAAACTACTCGAAAATATTATAAACTAGCTGTTGCCCTCGAGGCACGAATAGCTCTCCATATTTAAGTGGAAAAGTAATAATTTTATGACCTTTTTGTCATTTATCTACATTTAATAAATTTTTGTTTTGTTTTAGACATCAGCTATTTTTTTTTTGTATCGGGTTTTGTTCCTTTTTCTTCTCTTTGAAGGCACTATTTATACGCAGATATTTTATATTTCAGATCTAGGCCAAATTCTTGTACGCAAAATAATTGATTTTTTTTTAGTTTTATTATAAAATTTATTTTGTCCCCTTTTCTACTATTTACGAACGCCTATGTAAACAAAATTGTTATGCTGCATGTTGTAGGTTATCCGTTAAGTGGTTTTTGAGTTATCACGGATACAATTTTTTTCTGACCCTTTTATAGAATTTTCACGGACGCCTATGGAACATTAATTTTTGTCGTGTATTTTTAACACCAATTCATCTAGTTAAATATAAAAATTTTTACATTTTAATTTTTTTTCATTTTACCCCTTTTTTTTAATATTTACGAACGCCTATGTAAATAAAAATTTTATGCTGCATTTTTTAGGTTATCTTATATCATAGCTATATATAATTAGCCAATTTTTCTGGTATATTTGGGAAACATTTTTTTTTCGTTTTTGACTCTTTTTTTAAGACTATTTTCGAACGCCTGTGTGAACTAATTCTTTTATGTAACATTTTTTAGGTTATATTCTATCACAACTATAAACAATTATTCAATATTTCGGATAAGTTCAAGAACTATGATTTTTTAAATTTTTGAACCCTCTTTTAAACCCCTTGCCTACGCTCAATGTTAATCACCACCTATAAATAGCCTGTAGTATTTTCGTACCAAATGTGGTTAACATCCGTTAAGTGGTTTTTGAGTTATCACGGATACGAATTTTTTCTGACCCTTTTATAGAATTTTCACGGACGCCTATGGAACATTAATTTTTGTCGTGTATTTTTAACACCAACTCAACTAGCTAAATATAAAATTTTTTACATTTTAATTTTTTTTTTATTTTACCCCTTTTTCTACTATTTACGAACGCCTCTGTGAATAAAAATTTTATGCTGCATTTTTTAGGTTATCTTATATCAAAGCTATATATAATTAGCCAATTTTTCTGGTATATTTGGGAAACATTTTTTTTTCGTTTTTGACCCTTTTTTTAACACTATTTTCGAACGCCTGTGTGAACTAATTTTTTTATGTAACATTTTTTAGGTTATATTCTATCACAACTATAAAAAATTATTCAATATTTCGGATAAGTTTAAGAACTATGATTTTTTAAATTTTTGAACCCTCTTTTAAACCCCTTGCCTACGCTCAATGTTAATCACCACCTATAAATATGCTGTAGTATTTTCGTACCAAATGTGGTTAAAATCCGTTAAGTGGTTTTTGAGTTATCACGGATAAAAAAAATTTCTGACCCTTTTATAGAATTTTCACGGACGCCTATGATACATTAATTTTTGTCGTGTATTTTTAACACCAATTCATCTAGTTAAATATAAAAATTTTTACATTTTAATTTTTTTTTTATTTTACCCCTTTTTCTACTATTTACGAACGCCTATGTGAATAAAAATTTTATGCTGCATTTTTTAGGTTATCTTATATCAAAGCTATATATAATTAGCCAATTTTTCTGCTATATTTGGGAAACGTTTTTTTTTCGTTTTTGACCCTCTTTTTAAACTATGCCTGTGTGAACCAATTCTTTTATGGAATATTTTTTGGCTTATATTGTATCACAGCTATGAAAAATTATTCCATATTTCGAATAAGTTTAGGAAATATATTTTTTTTATGTTTTGACCCCTTTTCCACTATTTACGAACGCCTATGAAAGTAAGTTATTCATGACACATTTTATAGGTTATATTCTATCAAAACTATAAATAACTAGTTAATATTTCTGCTATTTTTAAGGAATACGTTTTTTTTTTTAATCTTTTTTACCCCATTTTACACTATTTTCGGACGCCAATGTGGTTTAATATTTTATGTTCAATATTTTAGGTTATATTCAATTAAATGCGTAAAAAATTATGCAGTATTTCGGATAAGTTTAAGAACTATGATTTTTTTTAATTTTTGAACCCTCTTTTAAACCCTTTGCCTACGCTCAATGTTTCCCAAAATCTAATCAGCTCCTTGCCATGTCCAATAGTATTTTTGTACCAAATTTGGTTAAAATCTGTTAAGCGGTTTTTGCGTTATCGTGCATACAGACAGACAGACAGACAGACATTTTTTTAAAACTACTTATTTACGTATAAAATGACCAAAAACAAGTATTTCCGGTGAAATTAAAAAAAATTTTTTTTTCATGAAACTAATAGTCTCCATATATACATATATTACATATATGATATGGAGAGCTAAAAATAGAATATTATGGTTTCTAGAGAATAGAAAGTCTTTACCAGACTGGCAAATTGGGTTTAGGAAATCAAAGAGCTGTCTTGACTGCTTAAGTCAACTAATATCAACGATACAAGTCAACTTCTCCAAAAACCTCAACACGGTGGTGGCATTCCTAGACATAAACGCAGCTTATGACAATATCAACCTCAAGCTTTTATACAAATACTTAATACAGTGTGAAATACCAAGCGACATAAGCAATCTAATCATCAACTTTATACAAGACAGGGAATTACTAATTAAAAACAATGATAATGAACCCAAGGTTCACCATTAAGCATAATACTATTCAACATTTACACAAAAACATTTTGTGAACAACTTGACCCCGAAGTCAGAGTAATACAATACGCCGACGACTTTGCAATTGCCGTATCTGGGAAAGACCTACATCATTCAATACTTAAACTTAACCAAAATTTGGACATAATAGGAACATGGTTCGATAAACACAATTTGACACTATCCACAAATAAATCTAAGGCAATGATATTTAGAAGAGGACATTCGAACCGAAATCTACCACCAGTTACATATAAAGAAACCATTATACCCTGTATAAGGGAAATTAATATCTCGGAATGTTGATTACATATAATTTAGCATGGTCCAAACACATAGAAGCATTAATTATAAAAGCGCAAAAAGGATTGAACATTGTGAGAGCTGTTACAAGGGTATGGTGGGGCGCTGACCCACTAACCCTTTCCAATATATATAAAGGACTAGTCCGATCGCACTTTGATTACGGAGCCCAACTACTAAATCCATGTGCAAAAAAGTACCTACAAAAAGTAGACAGAATCCAGTTCCAAGCTTTACGAATTATAACCGGCTGTATGAAACCAACACCCGTCAATGCATTATTAGGAGAGACAGCGGAAGAATCATTAGAATCCCGCCGAATGTGGCTTTCAGAAAAATACATAATAAAAATAATAGCAATCAAAAATCATCCATTACTCTCAACACTTACATCACTATATCAACACACAAGTGGCAGAAATGGATATTGCAAACATCGAAATACTCCATACTTGGTTAGAGTTCTAATAAAAAATTACAAACTAAGAGATGTGATGAACATTCAAGAGACCCTTCCCTATTTCCAAGGAGAATTTGAACATATTGTAAATGTTATTCCACACATAAACCTAGGACTAAATCAAGAAGAACTGAATGCGCACCAAAAATTTCTAGAAATTGCTAACCGAAATTATAAGGATTACAACTGGGCATTCACGGATGCATCATACGATTCCGAAAATCACAGAGGCGGCGCAGGAATATTCTTGCCTCAATTGAACATAAAATACTCAACGAGACTCCCAGATCAAACACAAATATGTACGGGAGAAATTTTAGCTATTAACAAAGCATTGGAAATAGCAATGGAAAACCACATTGTAAACCTAATCATTTTCACAGACTCCAAAAGCGCTATACAAAAAATATGCGGTTTCACTAAATACAAAAACTGTGACAGAATCTCATACCTCACAAAACAATTTCTGTTAGAAGCTAACTGTAACGATCACAACTACAAACTCGCATGGATACCCGGACATTCAGGAATTGACGGAAATGAACAAGCAGACCTACTCGCGAACATAGGACGAAATCTTAATATACCTCTAAACATCAAACTGGACAAAGAAAACTTCATCCCAAGAATTAAAAATGAACACAACAAAGAATGGTCGGCCATATGGAGGGACATGTTCAGACAAAAAGGAGTATGGTATCATAAAATACAAAATGATTTTCCAAAGAAACCATGGTTCCTCAGTGCAACATATAGTAATAGAAGACACCTCACAACGATAATACGCATGAGAACTGGTCATTGTTTGACAGGCAGTCATTTACACAGAATTGGAATCAAAGATACAGCAGAGTGTGAATGCCAGAATGGAATTGCAGACTTATCATATCATATTTAACTGCTCACTATATGAAGGCAACCTTTACCAAAAATTAATTGATCAGGGAATTCAAACACCAATAAACGTCCAAACAATTCTACTGGAATGTAAAACTAATGCCATCAAAGGAATCACAAATTTTCTTGACAATAATAAAATATCTCTTTAATTAAAAGGGAAAAAAATTGTAATACACCTCTATCTATCTAACATTGACTATTAACAAAAAAACCTGCTCATTTACAAACTATAACTGTCCTATATTTCATTCAAATAAATAAACAAATAAGGGAACCGAACCGAATAATAAAAACAAATCTTAATAGTGCGATAACAGTGTAAAAAAAAGGGACTATGAGTATAACTCAGACACACTTAATTGTGTAGTTCCGTCAAAGAAAATCACTAAACAATTGGCTGCATCACCGTAAGGTGGAGGCCACACCGAAGAAGAAGCAGAAGAAAGAATACTAATGTTATAGCTCAATCCGAATGAACCCCAATATGCTATTCAAATTGTTACGGTTCGATTCAAGTTTTACGAACGGTTTCAAATAAAGAAGAACAAACAAAGAATATCAACTTGAATAATAACAGAATCAGATTATTACCATCATAATCTTGTATCACTTCCGGTCACCGACTTTAATTAAAAGGAAATATTTAATTGGATGACCCTTTTGTCAATAATTTATCGAAAACTTTATTAGAAATAAAACGCATAATTTGTGGGCTAAAATCAACTAATTTAATAATTAAAACTAATTAAAGAAAATGAATAACAACAAGAAATAAATATGTATAAAATATAAAAGAAAAAGAATAAAACAATTAAGCGATATTGAAAATTTAGGAGAAATCTTAATCATTACTTGTACTACTTAAAAATAGGAAAATTAATATAATTCGAATAATTATATTAATTCCTGAATGAAACTTTAATTACTATTGAAAACTGAATTTATTTCAGTTACTAAAAGAAATAACTTTAAACTTTATATAAAAAAAAACTGATTAAAACAAAAAGGCCTTCAATTAAAAGAATATCAAAACTTACGGAACTTTATACAATTCACTACTTCAGAATGAGAAAGAAATGTACTCAGTCTTTATACAGATACTTTAAAACATAAAAAAAAACTAGAAAATAATTCTTGACTGAAAAATATACCAAGTCCAAAAACAAATTAAAATATTTAATTTAACATTATATATAATTAGAGAAAACACAACTTGACTGAACCAAGGCTAGAACGGATCTGACCTAAAAGTTCTCTTGCCTTTCCAGAATTCCCTCATAAAAGTCACAAAGTAGGTAATACAGAATGGAATAGGCCAATCAGAAAAAAGGCCATTTTTTATAATATACCCCAATACAGATACAACTACAGGGTGAGAACATTACAAAATAAGATACATTTTTATTTGTATGTCGACTAAAGTCGCTTTATTAAAATAAAGATTCTTGATTTGAAGTTCGCGACTGGACAAAAACCCATTATTTTTTTATGCGCCCGTTATATATATGATTTTGATATGCGAAACCGTGACGTCTTCCAACTAGCTTTTGTATATAATAATAAATGTTCGATATTTAATTTACATGAAGTTATATCGAAAGTTTTGAGTGATCACACTGTAACTATAACATCTGGTTATCTTTTTAATACATGCTTTTATCTTTGGGCTCACTCATAAACATAAACTGTATATTCTCGATTAGAAAAAAAAAATATTGAAAAAGATGTTGTACAACCTATATCAATAGAAGATGAGATAAAAAGAAAACATACCCTTAAATTTTATGACTCAAAAGTAGAGTTTAGAACATTTGTATACAATCTACTTAAATAATATTCTCAAACTAATATAAACTATAAAACCCAGCCACAAATACAGGGTTGGACAAAAGTAAATTCCATTGCCCGTGCGTCTTATTACAAGATTTCCCAAATTGAAAAGTTATTTTTTTTTTCTGAGATCTATATGATCTATATATTCCTATGAATATAAAATGTTTATTCAATCTTTTCTTTGCCTCCACTTTCACACTTGGCGATGAAAATTAGGAACGTACATGTTTTATGAGTTAATTCGTTTACAGACGCAAATACAGGCGATCGGTTATGCAGGATCAGAAAATCCAAGAACAATTAGACGATATGGACGATCATCGGCCTACATTTACATATTGGGTAACCACAGTCCAAATACTTGTCCTCATCATATCGATAATTTGTTATGGATTTGGTCCATTCGGTGTGGACTTACAAGGAAGATCTGGCCAAGTACTAGTGACCAGTTTATCGTTACAGCAGGTGGACTATTTCGAACCTGCCAATTTTTGGTGAGTAAGCAGAAAATAATAATTTTATAAAACAATACTTCTGGATAAATCCTGCGTTAAATTTTTACTAGCTAACGTTTCGCTGATCATTCTGCATCATGCGCTGATCCGCTGAACTTTGCGTGAACACGTTTCAACTGAAACTATTTATTTTTTGTGTATTCCACGATATCTAGATGATAATTACAGCACCTTACAACGTTATGCAAGTGAAATTGAAATCAAACCAGCTCCAAAGTTCTGATGAATTCCATTAACTTGGAGGATTTTTGGGATGGTGCCGCCCTATTTTGCGACGTGTTATATAGACGAGAATGTCCTATGAGAAATTTTTATTTTATTTATTTTATTAATCTACGGATAAAATCCATTTTTATACAACATGTATGCCAAAATTACATGTGTAATACAAATTGAAAATGTAAACACAATACAAAATATACCTACATATCTAATTATAACTCGGACCAATAGATTGCAGATTGCATCACCACAGGACGCGAAAAGTAAGATGTTCCCTAAAACAATGAATATTAAGCACTGGCGGCTATTCAGGTGTATTAGGTTAAGTGCCACTTTTCGGATTTATATTAGAAGGATAGTTAATAAGTTGTTTGCGGAGTTTTTTTTTTATTATTATAGTTATTTGAATGATTTTCGTTTGTATATTATTCTATCAAAGAAAAGATGAGCTTTTTAAGGATAAATTTCATTTAAACTAAAAAATTTTACATCAATATTCTTACTTGAAAACCTGACATAGCAAAATCGGAAACCAGAAGGCAAAATTATATAGTTAAAAAGATAAATGTATCCGAAAAAATAAAAGCTTTTATGTTTTAATGATAGAAGCTATAACAGCGAATTAGCCGTTTTTTGTTCCATGCACTATACCTCTTTTTCACCCGCGAACCGCCACTGATATTAATAATATACCCACGCGAGTACCTGCCCTACTGTGTCTAGGAGGCATGCGGCAAGCAATCTCAGCGACCAATTGAGAGGCTGAAAGTGTACCATTTAGAATCTTATATAGTACAGTCACATCTCTCACAACTCTACGGGAATGTGGTTAAACTCACTTCACTCATCAGCATATCGTAATTAAAAAGGTAATTGATCGGTCTCTCACGGCCAATCTTACGAACCAAAAGCTAAAATACAACATTCCCTGAGAAACACGGGGGGGATCCCATCAGGGCCAGCCGACCTCCTCACACACAAGCCTATGAACGCCTCAAGGATACTTGCGGCTGACATGTAATATTCGGAAACATTCACAAATTCCCTCCCATCGCCGTCGCAGGCGCCAGGCAAGACAAAACCTCCACTGCCAAAAATAAGATGCAAACATAAGATGCACCACTCTGACCCGCATCGCCAGTGTATTCTCTCCAAAACAGATGCGATGGAAGTTGAAATGAGTTTCTTCTAGAATTGAAGAACTTCTAAAAAGCTCCAATATTTTGAGGACCTCGAATTTGAATCACCCTGTATGGACCCAAGCTAGGTTTTTCTTGTTTACTGCATTATGTGAGGCAGGTGTACCTCTAGTCCTTTCTGTGAAAGGATAGATAATTATCAATCCAGTCCTGATGATTTAAACGACTAAGGTGTTGAATTGAAGGACATTCAAAAATATGATTTGATTGTAAAAGCAGAATTGCGCTATTTAAGCTTCATGTATTTATTGGATTTATGTCTTTAGGTTTGGACCAAGAGCAGCGGATTTGATTCACCTGGGGGCAAAATTTGCACCCTGTATGAGAGTGGATGATAAAATATCAAAACAAATTAACAGTATAAGGGCAAAAGAAAAGGAGACCGCGTGTTGTATAAGAAATGACGATTCTGGATGCGTCCAGTCATCACAGGCAGATTGTTCAGTAAGAAATTTTTTTATTAATTTATTTTTGAACTTGATTATTTCTTTTCGATCTCGATGTTCACCTATGTGATTCCCTTATTGTTCAATAATTTTCTTCGAATAATTATTTTTTAAAAAGATTAGTAATTATATGTTATGTCTTTTTTGCGAAGTTGAGGGGATTACGACCAACGGTAAGTTTTTAAGATCTTATTTCCTTATTAATTTAACCTAACCTATACATTTCAAATCGAAAAATTAAATCAGTATTTAACTATTAATATTTTACAGAAAACAATATCAACGTGGAAAAAATGGACGATAGGTGATGCAGGTCCTGGTGGAAGAATGTCTGGATCCGTTTGTGGACTTGATCCAAAGTAAGTTAAGCTATTAGAAATTATTTTAAATCCTGTTTCCTTTTGCAAAATGATTTGATTAGTTAACTAAAAAATTGTTCAAAATAATCAGATGTTCTAGAAAGCGGTATATACATTATCAGAATAACAAAACAATTACGGTTCAAACAACAGCAAGCTAAAAAATTAATAACATGATAAGTTTTATCAAAATATGACACATCAATCAATTGACACCTGATATGCCATCCAACTGCAAGATTCAACTGCATATTCGTTGAGTTTTGATGTTATGCAAAGTCTGTTGGTATTAAAAAAATCAATAATATAATCTTGGACCTCCTACACCAGTGTCAAATTTTTTCTCAGTAATACCATACATATTCACGATTGTAAATTTCCGAATACAAGTTAACACTAATAATAATTATGTGAATATATAAAAACTAAAAAAAATTGTTGAGAATAATTACTTATTATTATTATTAGTTTATAAGTTCACAGAAAGTTTATTGGTAACTCTTCTTCTTCCTTCGCTTGAAGTACTAAAACATATTATGTTCAATAAACATATAAGGTAAGTATGTAACTAGTGTCTAAAAAGCGCCCGTGAAGGGATCGAAACGGATGCCAAAATGTGTTGAAATCAAATTAAATATTTAATTTGATTTCAACACATTTTAATATTTTGGCATCCGTTTCGATCCCTTCACGGGCGCTTTTTGATACCAACAGAATTTGCATAACATCAAAACTCAACGAATATGCAGTTGAATCTTTCAGTTGGATGGCATATCAGGTGTCAATTGATTGATGTGTCATATTTTGATAAAACTTATCATGTTATTAATTTTTTAGCTTGCTGTTGTTTGAAACGTAATTGTTTTGTTATTCTGATAATGTATATACCGCTTTCTAGAACATCTGATTATTTTGAACAATTTTTTGAGACCTGGAAAAAAAGATTAGTTTGATCGAACATGAAACTCATCTGTTGGGTTTTGGTAATTTTAATGTGAGTACTTTTGTTGATGCCAATTATAATAGACGGAGTTCGATCATGTATAGTTCCATGAGTTTTTATGGTTTGCAGCAGTACAATAGTGTATACAACTCTTAAAATAAATTCCTAGATTTGGTCATTTCTACTACACATTGTACTGTTGTTCGAAATTGTACACCTCTTGCAAGAGAAGATAATTAACACCCGTGTTTGATTATTACTCTTAGCGCAATGCTTAATGATAAAAAACCATTATTGGGACACAATTTCAACTCGAGAACATAGAACTATAGAAAGGCTGATTATTACAGTTTTTATAAGCCTTTGTGAAATATAAATTGCTACATGCTACATAACATGTATCTAAATTATAGATAATGAAAATAGAGCAGTTTTCAAGTTGTATAGTAAAGTTCTCTGTTCCATTAACAACTTTGTACCGAGGTACAAGAACTTCATTCGCAGATTTCTTGTGTGGTACACTCCTGAAAATTCAGAAAGAATTATTGTCGTGATCAGTTTCGAGCTCTGAAAACCTCCATTAAGAGTGACATTAGGGTTGCATGTGACACTTATATTTTTGTAGTTCAGGACAGCATATATCAATCATACAAGGGAATATTGGAGCTACTTCCAGTCTAAGGCCAAGAGTGCTCAGTTGCCGGGTGATCACTTACAAGACTAAAGTGTATAACAATTTGCAAGATATTGTAAGCGAATTTGGTAAATATTTTAAAAGTGTTCTACTACATTCATCACTTCCTGGTCATATCATAGAAGCTATGACCTTAATGCCTTGGGTTGCTCTGTTATCACTGTATTATATCGCTGAGGAGGAAATTATAAGAACTGGCCAAAAAAAGATGATTTCTAGTCTTGATGGTCTTCCATCATTTATTATAAGGGTCTGAATTCGTGCTCTTGCTTTTCCTCTGATGTGTATTTTTTAATTTATCACTGACTAATCTCTGATTTGCGGAGAAATGGAAGGAGGCGAGGATTGTACCTGTTCTTAAGAACGGTGACAATTGAATACTACCTGCCCATATTAATTATGTCGAATTATGCAAAAATGATATATGAAAACGTTTTGTTTAATCACATCCATCATGTGGTTTGAAGCATTATTTCGACTGTGCAACATTGGTTTATGACGGGAAGATCAACTGTGACAAATCTTACACTATATTATATATCTGAAGCGTTGGATAACGGGGCATAGGCGATCTGATTAATACGGATTTTCCTAAGGCATTTGACAGGGTCAACATCATGGTGTTATGGTGGATAAACTTTGACGATTTTGAGGGACGCCTAACTGGTTTTTTTCATTCATATTTATTGAATAGGGTCAGTACGTCTTTGATGATGGATTTAGGTTACCTTCATTCGTAGCCACTTCTGGGGTCCCACAGGGCTTTTTCCGTTGTTCATAGATGATCTAGATTCCAAACTTTTAGATGTATACACAGTAAAAAAAAGTGTAATCTACTTCATTTCTCCGTGTTAAATTTACATTAAACAGTGTTAAATAGACTACACTGAAAGGTGTAATATATTTATCTACAGTAGGTATTAAGTATAGAAAAAAAAAAACAAATATTGGATTATTTTTATACTTGTTTATTATATTCAAAAACACATAAAATATTTGAGTCATATTACAAAGGAACTTATGCAAAAATATACAAAATTGCAACAGTACAACTGAAACATTTTTAATTAAAAAACAACAAACTACTTACGTAATAAATAAAAACTAGAAACAACATGGCATTTTTAGTTAAAGCCATAGTAACATTATAGGGTTCTTTGTACTTTAAACACTTATTGAATCACGTTTCTCAGTCTCCAATAAGTTTTACGTTTTTTTTCACAAAATTTAATTGAATTTACAAGTTAATATATCACTCATTTTTATTTGTTTTATAAGACGTTTTAAGTTTTAACCCTCTACGAGACTCAGTAATTAATTCTGTACATGGACGAATCCTAAACAATCTGGAACTGCGTCGGTGACGCCAGACAAACGACACGCGCATGCTCCAACTTGGACTTATCATATTATACACTACAGGGTGTATCATCGTTCATTGTGCAGTACAATAATGCGAGTGGTGTATAAAATAACACAGTCTCAGAAAGTAACACGGAACAAGCACATAACTTGATTTTACACTGTAGTGTGTCAAATATTATTTTACCAAATTTGATTTCGTTACTAGGCCGGCATAATACGAATAATGGTGTAGAATTGTTACACACAAGGCGTTTACCACTCCGTCGTGTAATTATACACGGGATGTTTTTTTTACAGTGTATGTAGCGTTTCTGATTGTAACTTGTTACAAAATGATATTGATCGAATTTCAGTATGGTGTTGACACAATAGATTAAGTTTGAACCTATCGAAATATAAAGTTGTTTTATTTTCTCACAAGAACACTATCATTGATCACTTGTATACGGTAGATGGTACTGTAAAAAAGAGTGTCTTTGACTACTGATTTGGGATTTATTTTTCATTCATGTTTATCATTTTCCGAGCAAATTCAAACTTAGGCTTGGGAAGGCAACAGGTGTTATGGTTTTATTGTGAGAAATTGGTATATTCTTGACCAGTGTTGGTGCCTAAAAAACAATATATTATGCCTATATTCCTTTGCAGCTGGAATATGCCTCATTAATATGGTTTCTATCTTGTCCATAAACATACCGTTTAAAAAATACATTGCCGATTCCTTAAATATCTGTCCATTAAGACGGATGGAACTTTTCCAGTGCGTGGTATTGATTATTATTCAATATTCCTTAATAAATTTTGTTTTAAAATATAGACGTATCCAAATAACATTCTGTTACTTGTATAATGTTGTGCACGGAAATATCGACTGTGCTGGACTGCTTTCTAGACTCCATATTAATGTTCCGCAAGTTGAGATGCGCAAAGTTCTCATTTTTTACTGTGCGCGACCGAAAACGAGGATTCCCGAAATTAGCCTGCCGAACGTTAACCACGAATTCTACGCTCCAAAAGAATGAGAAAATTTCATATTAACATATGTCGAAAAATTGTTGGTTTTCAAGAAACTGGCTGTTAAAAGTGAGGTACTGATTGTGGATTTTTGATAATATTGACGAAACGTTTGAAGAAAATCTAATGAAATTTTGTACGTCTCTCAAAAGTTTTATCCCTTAAATGCTGCAGGTATTTTTAGTTTTATGAACTGCTAATAAGCGGGTAAAACAGGGAGAGGCTTGGGGAAAATTGCTCCAACTACTTTGTGAAAGGGTTTTTAGCAATTTTAAAACTCGATATTAATAGACCAAACTGTTTTACAAAAAAAGGTACTCTTGTTTCATAGACCAATTGTGCACCGTTTTTAAGAAAAAAAATTGATTTAAATTAGTATGATTCATGTTTCAGCGTATGCATTGTGTGTTATTAAAAAATTTACATTTTGCACTATGCACCAATAAGTATTTCATCGCTTTAGATAAAATTCTGCAACTTGGTATGTGCTATACCTGTGAGATTTTACATTTATCGAGGTAGAGATAGTTTCACATTATTCATCATAAGCGTCCGAAATGGGGTTGTCAATGGGTTCAAATTACCACAAAATTTTTGTACACACTTTTTTCACGATTTATTTAAAAATTATGAAATCTTACGGTATTCTTCTTTCTTTCTTTTTTTCGTAGAATCCGTAATGTTTGATAATTTTTAAGTAAATCGTGAAAAGAAGTGTATACAAAAATTTTGTGGTAATTTGAACCCATTGACCACCCCATTTGGGACGCTTATGGTGATTAATGTGAAACTATCTCAACCTCTATAAATGGAAAATCTCACTGGTATAGCACAGAATTTTATCTAAAACGATGAAATACTTATTGGTGCACAGTGGAAAATGTAATTTTTTTAATAACACACAATGCATACGCTGAAACATGAATCATACTAATTTAAATCTATTTTTTCTTAAAAACGGTGCACAATTGGTGTATGAAACAAGAGAGAAAACAGTTTGGTCTATTAAAATCGAGTTTTAAAATTGCTAAAAACCCTTTCACAATAAATTTGGAGCAATATTCCCCATGCCCCTCCCTGTTTTACCCGCTTATTAGCAGGTGATAAAACTAAAAATACCTGCAGCGTTTAAGGGATAAAACGTTTGGAAGACTTACAAAATGTCATTAGATTATCTTCAAAGGTTTTGTCAATATTATAAAAAAATCACCATAAGCAACAATTTACCTATGTTAATATAAAATTTTCTCATTCTTTTGGAGCGTAGAATTCGTGGTTAACGTTTGGCACGCTAATTTTGAGACACGCTGTATACAATGCGTAAAAAATGTAATAAAATCTGCGACTGTTGAGATATTTTTTCATCTACAATAAATATGCTGAATGCTGTGGTGCATGATTATTTTTTGTTGTAATTACTGTCAATTAGTTTTGATGTACGGATTATGTATTTGAATCACTTAGCTCACTGTGTATTAGTATTTAACTTGATTTAATTAAGTAAAAATAAACCAATCAATTGGAAGTCAGCCTGGCAGTTTTAAGGGCTCTAAACTCTGAAGTCCTGACTAAACTAGTGTTACAATTCCAAAGAGAACTTGGTAGACCATAAGGGAGTTTACCTAATATGGATTCCAGGGCATTCAGGAATTGAAGGCAATGAGAGAGCAAATTATGTGGCTAGAAAGGAGTCTGCAGCTCAATATACTGGTCTAGAGCCTGCGCTGAGCTCATTGAGGTGGGGGGAGACGCTCTAACGTGGCCAAAAGCGGGTGCAGGTACGCCATATTGGTATACGATATATATCAATTGTCGTGCTTTCAAGTTTATAGTGTTATTTACGAGTATTTTACAAGTTTATTCAAGTTTTTCGTGTTTTTTTGGACAATATACTATAATGGTGTCCTGTGCTGTGCGTAGTTGCAGTAGTAGAAGTGAAATCGACCAGAAAATATCAGAAATAACGTTTCATAGGTGGAGAGACTGACTGTATAAAGGATTTTGTAATTAGTTTACTTTAATAAAAGACAAAGAATTTAATTAACTATTGAACGTTCCACTATTTATTCACTTCACTACATCAATTTTTGTGTTAACTAACTAATAACTAATAAACATTGTTTTATAATAGGTAAGTACATTTAAACAGAATTTATACGTAATTTAAATTACACGTATTTTGAGAACTTTACCCACTTCACTACGTGAATTGAATACGATAAGAAAGAAAGAATATTATTTATTAATAATGCATTTATTGCGAACTGTAATTATTATAAAAAGCACGCCAATCTGTTCGACGCTAGAATTCGGGGAATTACCACTTTCTATGTGTGTGGTGAACTAGAACACAACAGTACAATAAGAAGACGACAAGACGACTGCGTAATACGACCTGTGACCTTCGCTTGAGGCGAGTTCAGATCAGGCTGCAATAATCGCAAAGAGGGGGTTGAGATACATACATACATTGATACCTCCAAATCAAACTCAACGGCCAACCGTGAAAGAAGAAGAATAATATTGTAATATTATATTAATTTACTAACGTCACTCAAAATATACAGGACGCTTCAGAAGTAAAGCTAATGTATGAAAAGAGAGAATATGGAATTCCAACATTCTCCCCCCTGTTGAAGCCTTGTGCTTCAACTAAAGAGATAAGAAAATAAGAAAAGAAAGAATATTATTTACGTTGTCTAAACGTCCACCTACCCTTAGCATCGAAGAAGTATCTAGAATGGGCTTTAGAGACTGCAGCTGTCTATTTGACAGTTGTTTATTAGAACTGAGTTCTGATATTTCTTTAGAGAAGTATATTTTTTGAATTTCTTTAACAATAAAATTCATGGAAAAATTAAGTTCATCAACTGAGAGCGGACCAGATTTTGTCCGCCGTCTCATATTATTAATGAATCGGAACATGAAGGCAATTGCTCGTTGCAATCGTGAAAAAGAAGAAAATTTTTTGAAAATTATTTCCCAGAAAGGTTCAATTTTTGTACTAGTAAATGTGCACAGGTTACTTTTCCTTTGCTCCGGAAGTTCACTTAACGCAATATAAGGCTGTACTTTAGAAATTTCAAAAGTAGGATTTTCAAGGAAAGTGGGACCATTCCACCATAATTTATAATTAAGAATATCTTGGGCATAAATACCTCGAGAAAGAATATCAGCGCTGTTTTCGGCTGACTTTACATATCGCCAATGAAATTTTTCAGTTAATTCCTGAATTTGGGAAACGCGATGTGAAACAAACACAGACCATTTACTGGGATGAGACTTACACCAACTCAAGGCAACTTGTGAATCAGTCCACAAGTTGATTGAGGTAAACTTTAATTTATTTTCGAATATTTCGAAAAGCTTAGTAACAAGTTTTGACAATAAAAGCATAGCACAAAGCTCAAGCCTTGGAAGAGTAATAGTTTTAACTGGGGATATTCTCGATTTAGAGGAAATTAGGATTGATGAAATCGTACCATCTTGATAAATTGTGCGAAAGTACACACAACCACCATACGCAGCTAAACTGGCATCAGCAAAGCCATGGAGCTCAATATGCTGAATAGATTTATTTAAAAAATAAAATCTAGGAATTGGTTGTTGTTTTAGTAATGGTAAATTAGTTATAAACTTTTTCCAGTCGTGTAGAATAGCAGGGTCACTTATTTCTGTGTCCCAGTCAAGTTTTTGGATCCATAATTTTTGCATTAAGATCTTTCCCTTGACTATAACAGGATTAACGTAACCATGGGGGTCGTAACACATAGAAATAGCAGAAAGTATTTTTCTCTTAGTTATTGGTTCAGAGAATTCATTGCTTGGGACTGATATGCATAACATATCAGAAGCAGGGTTCCATTTTATACCTAAAACTTTATTAGAATTGTTCTCGAAATCTATATTATATTCAGTAGAAGAATTTTGATTTATTTCTTTCAGAAAACGTTCGGAGTTAGAAAAATATTTATGAAGTCTGAACCCATGCTTTTCTAAGACAAAATTTAATTGATTGTATAATTCGAAGAGAGCTTCATAACTAAAAACTCCTAGGAGCGCATCATCCATGTAAACTTGTTGTGAAATAGCTTCAGAAGCTAAAGGAAAGTTTTGTAAGTTTTGAGAAGCAATTTCCTGTAAAACGCGAGTAGCTAAGAAAGGAGCGCAATTTGTGCCATATACTACTGTATTTAGTTGAATACACTTAAAATCTTCTTTTTGATCTTCCCGCCATAGAATATTCTGCAAGAATGCTTGATTGGGATTAATGACGATTTGTCTGTACATCTTTTGAATATCTGTCGTGAAAACTAATGGATAAATACGGAAACGACATAAGATATCGTATAAGTCAGGCTGAACTTGATAACCCTTAAGGCATATATCATTTAATGAATATCCGCTAGAACTTTTCGCGCTTGCGTCGAACACTACGCGCATCTTCGTAGTTAAACTAGATTCTCGAACGACACATAAATGCGGAATGAAATACTTGTTACAACAATCATTGTTTTTTAATGTTAAGGGAACATAATGAGCATGATCTAAACTAAGAAACTCATTTATAACATTTTTGTATTCAAGGAATAATTTTTTGTCCTTTTGAAATCTATTTTCAAGACTTAGGAAACGTTTCTTGGCTATTAAAAAAGAATCACCCAACTTGTGGTGTTCAAACTCGGATTTTAACGGAAGATCCACTTGAAACCTACCATTTTCTAAAATTTTGGTAGTAGAATTGAATATGTTTTCAGCTAATTCGTCGTTTCTAGAAAGAATTGGTTTATTTGAGATTTCTTCGATATCCCAAAATTTATTTAATAATTTGTCAAGATGACACGTAGAAAGAAGAGAGGTAGATGTGTGAGAACCGTTCTCATACGAATCAGTTATACTTAAATTAGAAACCGTAATATTTTGCGGTATTTTACCGGCTACAATACAACCCAAATGAGTGTCTTGTAACACAGGAAGATTTTTGCCTAGTTTTGTGAAATTTGGCAATATAATGTCGTAGTAAACATCCATGCCAATTAAAATATCTATATCGGCTGGTTTATAAAATTCCTCATCGGCTAAAATGATATTTTTTGGAATATCTAGTTTTTCCATCATTATTTGATATTGAGGAAGTGTACAAGTTATATTAGGTAACACTGCACAAGAAAGTTTAAAGCTTTTATTATAATTTAAATTGGAATGTATGGTTATATCTACCATATTTGTACAAGCAGTACTACTACCACTAATACCAGAAATAGTTAAAGAAGTCTTATACGAATTTAATTTTAGTTTATTAACAAGTCTGCGAGTAATAAAAGAATTTTGGCTACCCGTATCCAGGAGCACTTTAGCATATATTGGGTCACCGTAGGTTGAAAACAGAACTACTTTAGCAGTCGACAGCAAAATGTGAGAATTTTTTATTGATAACGCAGAATGATTTGAGGTATGTTGGCTGCGCGGTTGAAAATTATTTCCAGAAAAATTACTCGAAGGACCACCAGTGTTTGTAGAGGTTGGACTCCTCTGCGTGTTCTCAGAAGAACGAGTGTTTTGGTTACCATTATAGGAAGAACGTTGAGAACCGTTATTATTCGAATAATGATTAGAATTATTGTTTGAAGATGAACGTTGATCTTCCGGTACCCTGTTTGCAATATGCATTAACGTGTTATGAGATTTACCACAAGAATTACATTTTTGCTTTGACGTACATTCACTTAAGTTATGTTTCCCAAGACAGTTAATACATAAATTTTTTGATTTAACGAATTTTAATTTATCTGCATGTAGCAGATTTTTAAATAGAACACAAGTATAAATTTTATGTCCAGACTTACAACAATATGGACAATTTAACGTCTGAGAACTTTGAAAATTAGAGGAATAAGCTGCAACTAATTTACGTTGCGCTTTGGGACTTGTTGTCTCAATATTTTCCAGAATCAAACAACGTTTTTCTAGAAATTTTATGAAAATATCCAACGTAGGAATATCGTTATGATCCCGCTCAGTTTCAAAAGCTTTTTTTGTGTTAAAATCTAATTTTTTCTGAAATAGGAAAATTAACAACAAATTCCATAAACATTCATGAGATAAATTTAAATTGTTTAGAGATTGAACATTTTTTTGAATCGTTGTGATAAATTCACGTAGTGAGGAAGGTTTACATTTTGTTAATTGAGGTGCCTCTAACATGGCAGATAAATATGAATTTATTATAGCGAATTTATTTTCAAACCTAGTCTTTAACGTATGTAAAGCAATGTGAAAGTTTTCATTTGTAATTTTTAATGAATCAATGAGCTGCAAAGGCTCACCTTTTAAGTAACTTTTTAAGTATACAAATCTTTGTACATCTGTAAGATGATTATTTTTAATTATTAATGCCTCAAACAACTGAAAAAAAGATTCAAATTCTGTTATTTCGCCTGAAAATGTTGTAATTTTTATGTCAGGTAATTTCACAGACACAGGTGCCTCGGAATTTTTTACCGAACAAGAACTATGAACTCTGTCAATTTTAAATATTTCAATACAATGTGATAATTCACTAATTAAATTAAAATATCTTTCTTCTACAGAGTTTCTATCCTCATCGCCGGGGTTTTCATCGGTTATTAGAAATTCAATTTCATCTTGAGCAGTTTCATATTGTTTAAATAGTTCGTGTAGCCTCGTTAGTCGAGTTTCAAATTGAAATTTGTCCACTACTGTATCTTTACTAACACTTAACCAAGTTTCAATACGAGTTATAGAACGTTTAGCCGAAGTTCTAGCTTTCTTAAACTCCTCCATTATAAATAAAATATATACAAAAGTGTTCTTATCACTTTGATATTAATTAATATTATTAATTAATTAATGAAATAGAAAATGTCCAAGCTCAAATTGAAGAATGTAATAGCGGTAAAAAGGTTTTATCTCACCAATTTTGTAGTTCGTCCATGTCCAAAGCTTTACTTTGTTTTATATACAATGCTTAACACTATACAATTTTTTAATATTAGAATTAGAAGTCCACAGGCTTTTTTATTTACTTTACTTTAGCTCATTTAAATCCGGCTCGATGTCGACCAAAATGGAGAGACTGACTGTATAAAGGATTTTGTAATTAGTTTACTTTAATAAAAGACAAAGAATTTAATTAACTATTGAACGTTCCACTATTTATTCACTTCACTACATCAATTTTTGTGTTAACTAACTAATAACTAATAAACATTGTTTTATAATAGGTAAGTACATTTAAACAGAATTTATACGTAATTTAAATTACACGTATTTTGAGAACTTTACCCACTTCACTACGTGAATTGAATACGATAAGAAAGAAAGAATATTATTTATTAATAATGCATTTATTGCGAACTGTAATTATTATAAAAAGCACGCCAATCTGTTCGACGCTAGAATTCGGGGAATTACCACTTTCTATGTGTGTGGTGAACTAGAACACAACAGTACAATAAGAAGACGACAAGACGACTGCGTAATACGACCTGTGACCTTCGCTTGAGGCGAGTTCAGATCAGGCTGCAATAATCGCAAAGAGGGGGTTGAGATACATACATACATTGATACCTCCAAATCAAACTCAACGGCCAACCGTGAAAGAAGAAGAATAATATTGTAATATTATATTAATTTACTAACGTCACTCAAAATATACAGGACGCTTCAGAAGTAAAGCTAATGTATGAAAAGAGAGAATATGGAATTCCAACAATAGGTATGTACCAAATATTGTAAACATTGTAATTGGACGTATTTAGGGTTTTTTTTAGGCGAACTTATTAAAACACATTATTATAGGAGTCTGGTAGCATTTTCTTTCTGCACTGAACAATTGATACGTGCATTGTAGTTTATTTTTTTTACAAATTCCTTTACTTGATTTCTACTCTCAAACTCTCTACTTTTTCATCACTTTCTAGCAAAAAAGACCCCTAAATATGTGTTAAAAACATATTCTGGTTTTTAGATTTCCTAAAGATCCTGCTCGTAGACATATCTGGACAGAATATGAGTCTCGAATTAATTGGATACCAACGAGAAATGTACACAAATATAATTTATCCAGATCATGATTATCTTCCTGGACCATTTTCTGAATTTTCGAAATTCATTATTGTTTATATTGCTGGATTTGTTGTTTTTAGTTTAAAGAAGCAAATTATTTGCAGAGAATGTCGAGATGCATTAAAAAGTGTTATTCTTTTATTAAAATGAAGGCAAAAAAATGATTTACAAATTCCTTCAAAAGATGTTTTAGACGTTTGCTTCCAATCCGAAAAGATCATAAAAAATCTTGTAGTAGCTACTAATGAAAAGTTGTCCGCAGGATTCATAATAAACCTTGTTTTAAAGGAATTTGTAAATAGTAATATGTTTCCTAATTTAGTTGTGCACGGTTTTGATCAAATCAGTGTTTGATAACCATATACATTTACTGATCAAATCTATTGCGACTAAATATGTTAATACCAGGATGTATTATTTAAGTAAAAATAAAGTGGATAAGCATAGCGCAACATTTAAATAAAATTGTTTTGTTTAAGGGGTATTAATATATAATTTATAAAGTACTAACGTCTTTTATTCCTGGATTTAGGTATCAAATATCAATAATTACCTATATTTAAGTATTTTGTACACTGCATAATATTTCAAAATAAAGTATAAACCCAAGCTGCAAATTAAAAACAACAACGTCAACAAAAATAGTTAGTCCGGCTCTGGAGAATTCGCCATATTGGTATGCGCTTACGCCCCACCCAATGCACCCGTTTCTGTACAATGTAAAATAATGCTTATAGCGTCTCCTTATATCTCAATGGCTGAGCTTGTCTGAAGTAACTGCTGGAAAGCTTAGCCAAAAACAAACATACAGCAACAACAACGTGCATTGAAAAACTGTATCAGAGCGACAAACCCTGGGATTCCTCATAGGGCACCGCACCCTGAAGAATCAGCTAAATAACATGAGGCTGTATAACGGGGACCTGTAATGTAAATTGTGCAACAAGGCAATTAAGACAGCTTAATATGTAATATGTGAGTGTTCAGCCTTACAATGAACGAGACATCCCATCTTTGGTCAAGCGCTTATTGCGCTAGCAGATGTTGAGACAACAATAAAAACAACACATTAGATAACTCCACAGGCTAGTGGAAGATCTAGATGTGATGTAGGTGGCTTAAATATACGTAAATAAGCTGCAGTCAAACGGTGGACTTTTCTTCAACGTAACCTGTCGAAAAAAAAAATTAGTAAATATTACTTTTACAATAAATTTATGTAAATACAGAAAGTAGTTGGAACAGCATCCTTAACACTTTAAATAAAAACAGACAACTTTCTAAAAATATAAAATAATAACGCCGATCGCATCTTACACGATATTTGATTACGGTAATGAAATTTTAAAACTGAATATGATTACTCATAAATTGACATTTCAATAACAAAACATACAAAAATCGGTTGTGTCGCCCCAAAAACTTTCCCGACATGATATAATATAATGAAAAATATATGACCTGCGTAACAAAACAGAATTTTAATAACAATTATTATAATTGTATTATTTTTATTATTTCCAATAAACTAACGTACCAGACTAACTACTTTATTCTAAATTTAAAAAACCCATAACCTTCCGCATGCGAAGCAAACTGTTGAAATTGTAAACGCAATTTTCTCGAGATATATGGGGGCAAATATCAAAAGTGACCTATCGCTGTAAAGCAGATAAAAAATGCTTTAAAAATGTATCAGTCGACCCCTACTGCTATTTGAAAATTTAGCGGTTGTCCACCCCTATCTCAGGGCTTAAGCGATTTCAACCAAAAACTAATGGGTTCATCCTCCTAGGACTCCCTCAAACTCATATACCAAAATTTAGCTCAATTGGTTAAAGCGTTTGGGCGCTATCGTGGAAGAATATATACAGACACACACACATACACACAGACTTCCATCTGGAAATGGTCTTAATCGTCTCAGGGAACTTCAGAATGGTTATATCCGTCTTTATCTCAATTTTTTTAGCGTGTTCACAATACTTGCAAAAATCATGAAACAAACTGTTTGCCCATACTCTATGCAATATTATTAGTATTTGAGGGTAAACGAAGAGCTAGAAATATTAGCGGTATCTACACATTTTCTGTAAAAATAAAAAATTTTATTAACTGAAATAATTCGCAGATAATTTAGTCACCATAATTGTATATTACTATTTATATTGCTTATTTTGATACTAGTGTCGCCATCTTTTACCTCGAAAAAATACTTTTCAGTCCTGCATTTTATTCAAAACCTATTCAAATGTATTTGTATTTCAGATTTTGTGACGCTCCAGCAAGTGTGCACCCATATGAATGGCCCGACGATATTACAAAATGGCCAATATGCCGCAAAACCAACACTCAATTCTCAATACAAAAGAAAGAGAAAGGTCCTAAAGATAAGTTAGCCGAACATATGGTTTGTGAGGTGATTGGTCATCCATGTTGTATCGGTATACATGGCATGTGCCGTATCACCACAAAGGAGTATTGCGATTTTGTGAGAGGAACGTTCCATGAGGAGGCATCACTGTGTTCACAGGTACATTTTTTATTGGATGTCTAAGCATTTACGAGTTTGCTTTTAAAATAGTCTATTACAATTTGCAACACACAAACTAATTGACCCGATTATATTCATCATACAAATTTAGACCCTTGGAGTAATATATCATATTATTACACATAATCGACTTGTGTACGACCAAGCCCAACACGAATATACCCAAAAATAAGGCAATGAAAATTCAAGTCGATTGTCAATCATATAGGGTACTCGACTCAGCAGAGACATATTAAATATGTTTAAATTTTAAACCGATGGCGTGTTGAAGAGCTTAGAATAGAGGTCTAAAGTGTTCGGGTTAATTTTTTGACTACACACGAGCTTTTGAGATGGTAAATCATCAAACAATCTTATCTAAATTTAATAGTTCTGGTGTTAGAATGCTTAGCGTGTCGTATCTTACATGTAGAAAACAAAAGGTGAGTCTCAACTGTGGTGATATAACTTTTGAATCATCAGTTCTGGAGTTGGATGTCAGTGTACCGCAGGGGAGTACGTTGCGACCCCTGATATTCATATTGCTCATTTCCGACATATCCACATTCATAAACTCCGCTCAACAAATAACGCTTTTTGCAGCCATAATATCTGCTGATAATCTGAGATCAAAGGGGTATGAATGTTTGGAATAAATGCGAGGTTATTGAGCCGCGAAAGAGTTGGTGCTGAATTTGGGCAAGACAAAACATATGCACTTCTCGGCTAAGGAGGTGGACTACAGCATTAGAGTTGGGAATAGCGATCATCGCTTCTTGGGTGTAGAGATTGACTCATAGTTAAATTGATATAGGCAAATTGGGGATATTTCAGGCAAGCTCTGCAAGTTCACGTTTTTTAATCTGGAAGATGAGAAAATTTGTTTCCATCGATGTATTACGATCGTTCTATTTTTCTAATGTTCACTCTGTTTTGTGATATTCTATTGTGCTGTGGGGTAACTCACGACGCATAGATGAAATTATTTTATTGCAAAAGAGAATCTTCACAACGATGATGTGCAAAATTCTCCTGTCGTCAATTGTTTAAAGATGTGAAGATATTGACAGTAATACCTATTTTCATTTTGGAGTGTGTTTTCTATGTATATTCCAATCGATATCTGAAGAATCAGTAATGGACGGCTAAATCGATCGAATTGCAACAACTAGCCGACAGCAACAACACCAAAGCCTTCTTCCATGCCATCTCCCACTCTCGGAAAGGTGCTTGCCTGAAACACAATGTGGTTTTCGACCCAACAGGGGTACAGCCGACATGATATTTAGTGCCAAGCAAATACAGGAAAAGTCATGAGAACAAAATCTTCCTCTATACATGGGTTTTATAGAGCTCAACGGATGTCCCCAGAAATTCATCCGGATACTTCGACTCCTGCAGGATAATATGAAGGCAGCAGTTCTCAACAACAGAGGACCGGGGGAGCCCTTTTCAATACCAACTGACGTAAAGCAAGGTTGTGTCATTGCACCGATTTTGATTTCTATGTTTGTGGGAACGATCAATCAACTTGTTAAGGATGAACTGCCGGGGGGATAGAGATTGTCTACAGATTTGATGGCGGTGGACTCCTCAACCTACGTAGACTGCCAGCTGGGACGAAGATCGTATCCACATCAGTCATTGAGCTTCAATACGCGGATGACAATGGTGTCCTAGCTGATACAGAAGAGGATCTTCAATATATACTAAATGCATTTAACAGCCTGCATCAAACACTGTGCCTGTCCTACCGCATATTCGTGTTCAGCTTAAGGTCGGCTCACGAAATCCGGGAGGGCAGCAAACGAGGTACAAGGATGTTCTTAAGACCAACATGAAGAAGTTTGGCTTAGATCTTAAGAACAACTGGGAGCACATTGCGAACAACCGACGGAGATGGAGGCGTGTCATTTACGAGGACCATTAAGTTTTTGAGGAGGAGCGTCGACGACATGAGGATGCGAGGAGACAGCATCGAAACGAGAGAGAACGCATCGATGGGGCAGCGCAACTGCAACAATTAAGCCCGTAAATGGTGGTGATTGGATGTGTCAATTTTGTGGAAAATTTGCGGCTCGAGGATCGGTCTGTTTCGCCATCTTAGGGTTCACAACAGAAATCCCTAAGTTGGGTTGTAATTAATTTTTAATTAAATTAATTGTAATTAATAATCGTTAGCGAGTGATGATGATGATATATTCCAATATCAGTAACTTTACCAGCACTAGTGAATTTAAGGTTGCCTATGCACAGCCTCTTTTTCAGTGAATAGTTCTTATTTGTTGCCTATACAATTGTTTAATAATTTGCCTCAGCGCTTGAAATTAGTTTTATTCACTGAATAAATATTTTAATTGTTCAATTCAATCAATCAATCAATAATATGTGTCTTTTGTACTATTTGAATTACATTTATTTTATTAAAAAACTTGATTCTATGTAACTCTGACGTATCTTATGAATAAAGAATGTTATTATTATTATGAACTAAAACAAATTGTAGTTGAAATATGGAACTTCATCCCAAGAAAGAATTCCATTTATAAAATAATGAGGAGTTTAAGAAAAAAAGAAATATATATATTGATATATAAATATATCGTTAATAAAAAAGTTGAATGAAGAAGCCTCCAAATGAGTTCTATCAGTCAAGTTACTTTAGATGTAACAGATCAAAAATAATCTTAAACTACATTTAATAAACTGATAAAATAATGTTTAATGATTTGCAAGATTCTATGCTGATGTCAAGTATATTCCTACCAGTAATTACACTGCTCGCAACTAGCTGTTGTTAATCAACTGCAACTTTCAGGTATCTTGTCTAAATGATGTATGCGGCATGATATCGTTCTACTTCCCGGATGTACCAGATCAATTCTACCGTCTCTGGACATCGTTGTTTCTCCATGCTGGTGTTTTGCAACTTGTAATCACCGTGTTGATACAATATTTTTTAATGCGGGATGTGGAAAAATTGACTGGAAGTTTACGAATTGGAATTATCTATATTGGATCTGGTGTTGGTGGTAATTTGGCGAGTGCAATTTTTGTGCCGTATAGAGCAGATGTAAGTATGGCAAGCTAAAAAGTGGCCAAGTAAAATATAAGCTTGTTATATTATTTCCGATATCGTTTTTTGGAATAAAGAATCATTATTGAGGTTTTAAAAAAGCTTTTGTATGAAATATATGTACCATCGACCAACAATCACCGTGTAGATTGTTGGTCGATGGTACATTAAAATCTTTGGTAAAACTAATCAGACGATTGTCTTGAATATTGGAGGGATTACTCAGCTCCATCCAGTCTACCAGTGTTTAATATTGTGATTTTTGTACCACTTCCGGTTATACAGGAAGTCAATATCAACATGATTTTTTCAAATGGAACACCTTATATAGAGTGACCCATTTGAAAGCTGGCCACCCTCATACATTTTTTATATGTGGAGCGCTTTTGATGGATTTTTTTTTTGAGACATGCAGCGTCCAGTATTTTTTAATAACCTAGGTCTGGGTTATAGTGGAGCGCTTTTGATAGATTTTGTGATTTTTTTTTTTGGAAACAATCGGCGTTCAGTATTTTTTAATAACCCAGGCCTACTAAAATCCAGAATACATATTTTTTTTTGAAAACTCTGCGTACGCCTCTGAAATCAGCTTCTTCTGAAGATCTATACCAAGTTTCATGAAAATTTTGCAACATTAATGATTCTATTAGATAAAAAGCTTCTTAATTAATGATAGAATCGTTAAGGTTGAATATTTTTTTATGAAACTTGGTACAGATCTATTTAAGAGGACTCCGATTCCAATGGAGTACACACATTTTTTTAAATCGCTAATATGGATTCTTTATTTTTCAGCCTCTGAATGTGATCTAAAAAAAATCGTCAAAATCGTTTCATAAATAAAAATAGTTATTTATTATACAAGGGAAAAAAGTACTAGATTTTAGCTCGAGGTCTCCCGACGCGCAGCGGAGGGAGACAAAAAACCGAGAGCTAAAATCTAACTTTTTTCCCGTGTATGATACACTATTTTTTTCTGAGACGGGAAAAACTTTGATTTAATATTGAAAAAAGTCAGAAAATTATCCAAGTGAAATTTGAAGTTTTAAAAAAGTAATCAAATATCTGTCAATTTCATTCTGTAATTTAATTTAAAAATTGCGAAAACTCCACCGGAGTCAGTAGAAGCAGCAAAAGTAGCGTCACAAATTATTGCCAGTTTTGATATATAAAGAAAATGTAACTTTTGTATAATAAAATTTTCTAAAATTAAATATCTACCGTTACTTATGTGTCCGGGAAAAAAGTGCTCACTTTTTTCCCGGAGATAAAAAGTGACATTTTATTACCTGTTAAGAGAGTAAATATGTCAAACTTTTTTCCCGTCACAGAAAAAAATATTTATTTTATTCACAGATTAACCAATTTACAATAGTATTACTTTCCACAAAATTACTTAACAAGAACAAAAATACAAATTACATACAATTTTTTCCCTTAACAAAAATTTCTCCTTAAATACATTTACTATACAATGAAATAGAAACGATGTCAACAATGGCAGCAAAGTCATTTGTAGCTTTAATAATCATTCTATTAAACGGTGAGAACACTCCATAATTAATTCTGTGAAAACAAACAGAGAAAACGCGCATGTTACGAGTAGTTCTCCAAAGAATCACAAAAAAAATTTACAGTTTGGCTTTCAAATGGGTCTGTATATAATTATACTTTTGGATTCTATATCTGTTTTGGGATATTTTGTCTACACTTCGCTATCCTTATTTTCAACTGTTTTTGAATAAATAGCTTATTTTGAATTTTGTTGGCAGAAAACAGGTATCCGGTCACTAATCGTCATTTCATCGCCTGAATAGACCGACTACCATAAGGTAGTCGCAAATTATTGTGGTGTATCAAAATAGGCATAAGTAATTTTTCTGAAATGTAACTCCCTCTATATTATCAAATATTCTAAACGACAAATAATTCCAACCAATATTTTAAGAGTGTTTTTATGCAGGCGATGAAGTGTCCAAGACCTGTTTTGGGCTAACAAAATCAAAAATAAATTATTGATTGATGTCTTAAAACAAAATCCTCCAAAACAGGTAGGAATCCAAACATATAATTATAAACGAATTGCTTGTTACATAATATAACAAACAATTTGACAAAGAGTCAGTCATCTCTCGTGCTAGTATAAGCTCTTTGTAAAATGTTGCCAATTTGGGTCACATTGCCTGCCGATCACCACTGATGAGTTGTGGATCAACGAAACGGCCCGTCTGGTGAAAGCACGGTAGTTTGAAACAAATTTCCAACAAAACTTAAAGTCTTGTTACATTATGTAACAAGCAATTCGTAAATAAAGCCTCCCGCTAAGGAATTCGGGCGCATCTAGTGTTTATTTATTTATTTTATTTATTTAAACTTGCCTAACAGGTTTAACACCCAATTACAAGGCAAACTCTTAAAAATATTGTACATATTTAGGAAATTACTTTACATTATCCAAGAAACAATAACACTAAAAATTGTTACCAATACTAAGATAGCAAACATAAACATTATTGAGTTAAAACTAACGACATCGAAATTAATTTAGGAAAAGAATATGCGTATATAATAAATAAGATCTCACAGTAAGCTAATCTTCGGAGCGATATAGGAGGCGAGACAACTGGGCCCTAAACCCACGCAGTGTTTGGTCAAAGTAATCGACCTCACTGCTGATCCCTCGCGCATTGCACTCTTGTAATGCTCTAAATAGAGGTGCCCTATACTCATAGTTGGTACGAAGTGTATGGATATGGAATAACCTAGCGTTTCTGGAATAAAACCGTGGAATGTTGAAACCAATCCGCTCCAGCAGCTGAGGACAGTCAATCATACCATTAATTATTTTAAAGAGGAACACCTGTCTAGCATATAATCTACGTGTAGCCAAAGAGTTCATGTTAAATCTGTCAAGGAGCATGCGATGATCATATCCGCGGGATGGAAAATGTCCATCAATTTTGAACGCTAAGTACTTGAGAAATCTACGCTGAACACTCTCAACCTGTCTTATATGTACTTGATATATGGGAGACCATATATTGGAAGCATACTCAAGCTTAGATCTGATCAACGCATTGAACAAATTGGTCAGACACTCAACGTTGTTAAATTCTTTAGTTATTCGAAACAAAAAACCAAGCATACGAAAAGAGTCACATAGTAGGTGCTGTGCATGTGTTGTAAATTGTAAGTTGGTGTCCACATAGACTCCCAAATCCTTGACGACCTCATACGAGTCAAGAATGGTATTACATAACCGGTAGGGAAACATAAGTGTGCTCTGCGACCTGGAGAATACAGCAAGTTTGCATTTTCCTACATTCAAAGGCAGTTTGTTAGTATGGCACCACAGCTCGAGCCTCGACAGATCAGCCTGCAACAATTCGCAATCAGCAAGAGATCGAACAGCCCTGTAAATCTTGAAGTCATCAGCAAAAATCAAGTAACTGCTCAAAAAGCCTTCCGATATGTCATTAATGAAAATGGAGAAAATAAGGGGAGCAAGACAACTGCCCTGTGGGGCACCACTGGTGGGTATGAAATAATCAGACCTATGTCCATTGTACTCAACGAATTGTGTACGATTAGTTAGATAAGTATAAAAAAACACCAGGAGATCCTCATCAAAGCCAACATTGCACATCTTCTGCAGTAGCAGGGAGTGATCAAGTTTATCGAACGCTTTCGAAAAGTCGGTGTAGATAGCATCCAGTTGCATGCCTCCACCGACAGCGGAAAACACGTCCTGAAAAAAACACGTTAGATTAGTGACTGTGGATCGTCCCTGGAAGAAACCATGCTACTTAGAGTCAATGTCGTGCTTTACTTGGTTAAATATTTTTCTGTGAAGTGTAGTTTCAAATACTTTAGCGAAATTGGGTAAAATGGAAATAGTGTTGGCAATAATATATAATGGAGTTGTTACTTATTGTCCGGCCATCGTTTGTGAACTGTGTTTCACCGGGCATATTGCCTGCTCACGCTAGATGTCGCCAAAAACATATCATATACTTATATATTGGATGTTCCATTTGAAATAAGAAAGTTTTGTATCAAATTCCGGTATAACCAGAGGTCACTCAAATATCATAATACTATAAACTGATACTTGAGTAATTACTCAAATTTTCGAAACAATCCTCTACTTAGTTTGCGAAATCTTCGAATGTACCATGAACTATCACTCACCCTGTATACACGATGAATTAATCAAATGATTTGTTAAAACAGTGCAGTTAATAATACTTTATTTTCAAATAGCTCACTCGATTTTAATTTCATTTTCCATTTAGAACATTGAATTCACAGCAACTCCTAACAACCAGTTCGTAATATTGGAAAACTCATTTTACCAATTATTCAGCAAAACACTTTTTAAATCTCGACGCGTATTGCGCTGACACTGTTAGCATCCTTAGGAGAGAAGTAAAACTACAACTAACAGTGTTAGCGAAACGCACGTTGAGATTTACAAAAGTGTTTTGGTGAAATCTAAAAACGAGTTTCTCAATATTACTTAGGCCTTAGGTTATACTCTACTTTTTTACATAATTTTGTAATATTTATTGTTGATTTCAGGTGGGACCCTCAGGATCACAATTCGGCCTGCTTGCTTGCCTCATCGTGGAAGTACTAAATGCCTGGCCTATGTTGAAACATCCCAATCAAGCTCTCTGCAAGCTGCTGTCCATCACATTGGTGCTGTTCCTCGTCGGCCTTCTACCATGGGTAGACAACTACGCGCATCTGTTCGGTTTCATATTCGGTTTCCTTCTCTCCTACGCCCTATTGCCTTTCATCTCATTCGGTCACTATGACCGCCACAAAAAAGTCTTTCTCATATGGGTGTGTCTAATAGCAGCCGGCACACTATTCATTTGTTTAGTGTTACTGTTCTATATCATACCAGTCTATGACTGCCAAGTATGTTCTTATTTTAATTGTCTACCTTTGACAAGAGAGTTTTGTGCATCGCAAAACATCAACTTTAAGCGGGAGGACGCAATAGTATGACGAAAAAGTACACGGTTTATGACCGTCAATTACGTTGTTTGTTTTTATTGGTTATTTCTATTAAGTTGTCAACGAGTTACAGTTTAGTTGAATTATTGTTATTAGGTTCATCAATTAGATAGGTAAGTTAATTTTAGTAGGTAGTTTTTAGGTTATTTACTGTTAACAACTTTAGAATTTATGATTTGTTCGCTTTAATCCATTTCTGCAGCTTCATTAGAAAGTTATGCTAAATTACTTAATATGTCTTGGTTCTTAATTTTAATTTAAGAATGACCGTTCTGAAGAAGCAACGGTTACAGTCAAAAATAATATCAAAACACAACATACCTCAGCAAAATTTGATGCAATTGTATAATTTTCGACGATTAGAAAACGTGCCAATTCTCTAATATCTTTGAGTGCTCCTATTTTATCTTTGAGTGACTCAGATAAGGCTACATTTGCAAAGCAAATGCCGAAGAAATAACGTGAAAATAACACTGCAATATTGCTATTGATACAACAACAGGCCGGGTTAAGCAGTTATATTTATTAACAATTTTCTCCATTCCTTCAAAACAGTTGATTATTTGAATCTTTGAATATCAAAAGCCTTATAACAAATATTAACCTTAAATTGTTGTTCTTGTTTTGACAAGCGATAATCTGTATTGGGTTCATCAAATAGTTTCTTTGACTTAAAGCGTAGTTTTTCCTTCAGTATTGGTTCAATGTTGAATTTCTTAGCAATATTAAAAACGTCATTTTTCAAATTAGCACAACTGTTTCTATAGTTCTTGAGATTTAAGGCCACTTTCAACCATCTAGAGATTTCGAAAAGTGTAACTGTAACGCCTGCAAAGTCTGAGATGCTGTATTAGTTTCCCCTAATATTACGGAACAAACAGTTAGTGTCATTATAAATTGAAAATTTTCAATTGCCTTTAATAATCTGTTTGCTTCATCACATTCGGCCCTGTTGGTTGCAGTGATTGCAGGTTGGTAAGTCTCTCTATTTCTGCCAACAAAGATATACTTCTACCAGTCCAGATTCACCAATAAAAGAAGCTAGTAAGTCCCACCTGTTTATACTAGATCTGAAAAAATTGTAGGTTCATATCACCAATTAATCATATTTTGACAAAAAGTTACTATTGTATATCTCGCTAATTCTATGACCTCTGAAAGCAAGGGTATATTTTGCCAAAGGTTAAAGTTATATCAATTAGCTAGCCTATAAAAAATTTGTTGCCAAAAATTACACCCATTTCAAATTCTTGCCTCTAAAGCCCTGTTAATTACTTTTCCACTGATCATATATGTAACAGGTAGTAACGTGGTACCTACTGAGTTTGTGTATCAACTTTAATTTCCATCGATAGTCCTTTCCATTCTGAAGTGCTTTCTCTGCTAGAAGTGCTTGTGGTACTAAATAACACGGCTGTGTTATGTGGGTATGGTAGCTACGCATTGAGGTGGGGGGAGACGCTCTAACGTGGCCAAAAGCGGGTGCAGGTACGCCATTTTGGTATACGATATCTATCATTTGTCGTGCTTTCAAGTTTATAGTGTTATTTACGAGTATTTTACAAGTTTACTTAAGTTTTTCGTGTTTTTTTGGACGGTTATTTGACAATATACTATAATGGTGTCCTGTGCTGTGCGTAGTTGCAGTAGTAGAAGTGAAATCGACCAGAAAATATCAGAAATAACGTTTCATAGGTATGTACCAAATATTGTAAACATTGTACATGGACGTATTTAGGGGTTTTTAGGCGAACTTATTAAAACACATTATTATAGGAGTCTGGTAGCATTCTCTTTCTGCACTGAACAATTGATACGTGCATTGTAGTTTTTTTTTTACAAATTCCTTTACTTGATTTCTACTCTCAAACTCTCTACTTTTTCATCACTTTCTAGCAAAAAAGACCCCTAAATGTGTGTTAAAAACATATTCTGGTTTTTAGATTTCCTAAAGATCCTGCTCGTAGCCATATCTGGACAGAATATGTGTCTCGAATTAATTGGATACTAACGAGAAATGTACACAAATATAATTTATCCAGATCATGATTATCTTCCTGGACCATTTTCTGAATTTTCGAAATTCATTATTGTTTATATTGCTGGATTTGTTGTTTTTAGTTTAAAGAAGCAAATTATTTGCAGAGAATGTCGAGATGCATTAAAAAGTGTTATTCTTTTATTAAAATGAAGGCAAAAAAAGGATTTACAAATTCCTTCAAAAGATGTTTTAGACGTTTGCTTCCAATCCGAAAAGATCATAAAAAATCTTGTAGTAGCTACTAATGAAAAGTTGTCCGCAGGATTCATAATAAACCTTGTTTTAAAGGAATTTGTAAATAGTAATATTTTTCCTAATTTAGTTGTGCACGGTTTTGATCAAATCAGTGTTTGATAACCATATACATTTACTGATCAAATCTATTGCGACTAAATATGTTAATACCAGGATGTATTATTTAAGTAAAAATAAAGTGGATAAGCATAGCGCAACATTTAAATAAAATTGTTTTGTTTAAGGGGTATTAATATATAATTTATAAAGTACTAACGCCTTTTATTCCTGGATTTAGGTATCAAATATCAATAATTATCTATATTTAAGTATTTTGTACACTGCATAATATTTGAAAATAAAGTATAAACCCAAGCTGCAAATTAAAAGCAAAAACGTCAACAAAAATAGTTAATGCGGCTCTGGAGAATCCGCCATATTGGTATGCGCTTACGCCCCACCCAATGCACCCGTTTCTGTACAATGTAAAATAATGCTTATAGCGTCTCCTTATATCTCAATGTAGCTACGCTACTGCCTGGTAACAGCAGTAAAAGAAGTACTTGAAGTGCACATAGTAGCAAGAAGAAAAATCCGTAAAGATGAATGTGAAATACTATTAAATTTACTTGATGTTGACAATATTATGATTGATAATATTATATTTCTATTTAATGAAAATGATAAAAATAAATTTGTTACACAATTGAAGTAGGTATTTGAAATTTTTAAAAAATATCAAGTAAAAGGTGAAACTTTAGAACAGTTTGAGAGAGATATCTCTCTCAATCAATTCTCGTGCTAGTATAAGCTCTTTGTAAATGTTGGAAATTTAGGTCACACTGCCTGCCGATCACCACTGATGAGTCGTGGATCGACGAAACGGCCGTCTGGTGGAAGCATGGTGGTGTGAAATAAATTTCCAACATAACTTAAAGTCTTGTTGCTTTATGTAACAAGCAATTCTTAGAACAGTTTGTTACTGCATTACCTAAATGGTTTTTTTAATTTGAGACACACTAGAAATAAAAAAGAAGACTTCTTTCAATATCTGAATTTGCAAATGGCTGAAGCAATAAACATATTCAGAAGTATGGATAGTACTGTAAATATACAAACTAAATAACAGCAGTTTTCATCATACATCACAATAATTATGCTTGACTAAGATTACGCTCTTGCATACAATTAAAGATTTAGGTACAAATCAGTTTGGCCGTTTTACGCCATTTTCTAAACCCAAATGGGTCCGAGCCACATCTTGAACTGCATAACACGTTTTCAAACTTATACGTCGGTAAATTAATGTTTATTCATGATTGATTATGGATTTAGTGTGTATCAAGAAGTTGATATTTATTAGCTAAATGTTGACATTAATATATTTTAATATCATGTAGTTTTTTTTTTTGTTTTTCAATATTTCTTTTGCCATTTGGTAGTTCCAAGGACGAAGAATGATATTTCGACACTTCGCGTAGTACCCCTATCGAAATATATATGAGGCTAGCACAATAACGATGGACTTACCTCGTGTAAGGACACTCCTAGAATTGGGAACATCTCATTCAAAATTTTGCCTAAGCTGGGGTCTGTATGGTCCGTAAATATCGTGTTGGAACTTGAAGTTATCAATGTTGTGTTCTTCTCCTACTATTCAACTTTTGGTCGCAGAGAATTCTATAACCTGTCCCATTATATTAGAGTTTAAAGTAACTGTGATCTTCAAAATTGCAAGGCTTTAGAACACCTATAAACAACAATAAGGGAGCTTGTATGTAAGATTCTCGAGAGTTTTCTGCAGTAAAGTAGGAAAATTTTGTTTTGTCACCGTAACATAATACTTGAGAAATGGCTTGCACTTTTATTCTACAGAATGTCAGTTCAGCTGAAAAGATTCAGTTACAGATTTCCATGCATATTCCACAGACTGCTGTAGACAATTTCTATCCATTAATAATCCTGTATGTGTATATATCTCTCGTCTTTGTGTATGTATGTAACGAACGAGTTGAAGACGACGTTCTCTACATTGTGTGGTTTACTTCAATCAATCAGTCTAACTTATGTGGCCATCACTTTTTTGAACCCACTACAAATCCTCAATGCAGGCCCGACTATGGAATGGCGAGGACTGAATTCGCTTTCGTGTATCTACGTGACGTTAACGTATCTGAAGTCACCTTGGAGACCCCACAAAGACGTGAGTTTTGTGTCTGCCACACCTTGGAATCCCATAGTTATAGATTTGGTATTGTAACAGTTGATATCACCAGAATTACGAAAATATAGCAAAAATAGGTGAATATAACTAATTCAAGGTCACCAATTTGATTTACACAGATTGATATTAGCTTGCGTTTAACTACGGTATTATTATTCTATCACAATATTACATAGTGTTCATTCAATATACCTAATAGAAGTTTTCTTGCCTAAATTAATTTCGTAGAATAGAATTTGATAGAAGTTGTTGACAGTAAAATAACAGAATTAAAACTCTCAATTTCAAATTAAGTTTTATACAAATTTAAATAAAACAAATCATTTTTCTTCACGCCTTATTCCATTCCACTTAAACCTTACACGTTTCTTGTGGATATTAATTATACAATAATAATAATAAAAAATCGAACAGCTAAATTAAGATTTAAATAATAATTAAATAGCGTGAACAAAAATAATGTTATATAATATAAAAATAATGAAATAAATCAGAACCAAAAAATTTTGATAAAGAGACAAGCTCTAGTTTTGTGATATTAACCATAAATATAAAAAAGTATATTAGAACCAGTGTATGTGGACATTTTTAAATCATGTGATATATGAGACTAAATTATATTTCGCGTATATTTATATTTATTATTTAAGCAAATTAATAATAAAATACTATGTTTTTAAACAACAAAAAATATTATGATACTAATAATGTTTGATTATAATTTGTGTTTGCAACGAAGAAAAAAAACAAAAATGTAAAAAGTATAAACGGCTGCAGAAAAGCATAAATTATTGTTTGCGTTTGTATTAATAAAACACGATTTTGTGACATGTAGCTTTTTGAATTTTGTGGTGAGTCAAATAAATAATTTGTAAAAATAACATTTTTTAGCTTTAAAATATAAGAACACCCTTTAAACATGTATCCATTTTGTACAATCGAAAATAGTAATCTACCATTTTAATTTATTAGGTAAGTTATTCTTTGTTGAGAAATAGATAAGTACACAACTTAAAATAAATTTAATTTGGCGCGCATATTTTCCTTTAATAATTTTACGTCAAGATTGTGTAACACTCAAGAGTCATCATTTTCCAACGAAAACTTCATCATGTTTTGTCCCTACTGCACTCAGTCACTTTATCAGATCTGGTCATTTAAAGTAATGACTTATTCTCCTTTGTATTCCATTATACCTAAAATAAACATTCGTAAGATACGCCGTAAATATATCATTTTTAACAACTGCTAAAATATATTTTTGTATCTACCTGACATAATTTTATTTTTTTAGTAACAATATGGTATACGATACCATGGTGTATTTATAATATTTTGCAGAGAATAGACAATCATAAAAAGGGCGATCATATGTGTTGCCCCTTTATTTTTATTTAATTACCTGTTTGACAGTTAAATAAAAAAATTATCTAATTACTATCTGACAAAATATAGTTTTTCCCTTAAACATATTCCATTTTTTTAGAGCCAGCTGAAAGCGTATTAATTGAAAGTCATGTTGTTTTTAATAACCCCATATAGAACCCTAAAATGACAACAATCAGCAATTTAACTGTATTTTTAGTCTTGATTGCAGTAATCACTTTTTCACGTGAAATTTGGGCTTCTTTACATCTTTTAGCACTACAAATGGATACTTACTAGTCCAATTAACAAAGTGGAATAGCATTTTGAAGTACTGACCTCATCAGATGTTTACAATTACATTTTTGGGAGTGAACTAACAAGAATAGAAGCACGAATCGTAATAAAAAAGATATTTAGTTTGGTAAATACCGCAGCAAATAAACTATTGACGCCATAACTGAACATACAGTTGAATCCTAGTTTGAAGCAGCCTTCAAACAACAATAATAGTACTTTGTTGATAAATAAAAACTATGGCATCATAAACCTTAAAGAGTTGTCTATTTTCACTTTTCTAATCCCAAATTTTATCTGGGAGTTTTTTCGTTCAAGTATAAAACTAAAAAACTGTTTTGAAATTAGAATATATTTACTAAATAATACTCTTAAAAATACAATATTTATAGGATAGTTATTTTCGATTGTACTGTTCCAGATATAAAAAAAATATGCCATTATTACCTTATTACAAACTCTCATTTAAATGTATATGTACCTAACTTTAAAAAGTAAAAAAAAGTAACAAATTTATCAATAAAAAAGTATAAATATATATAAAAAATAATATTTTCATTATATTATATGAATAGACATTGTATTATATAGGCATGATATTAAATAATTATACATTGGTATTAACGAGAAAATGGTGTATATATTTGTCGGAAGTACGAAGAACCCTCCTTTCATTGATCCTTTTTTTATTCAAAGATTTATTATTTTAGTTATCATTAAGTAAATTTAGGAGATTGGATTTTCACTATTGATCACATAAACACTCTTTCCCCAAATGTAAATACATCCAAATAATTAAGTAATCACAATTTTCGATTTAGACTTTCAAAATTTTCATTACCATCGATCATGTATTTTATTTCTTTGTGGTTCGCACATTCTTTAAAATAAGTATTACTATTATTAGACTATTAGATTACCTATATAATATTATAATCTAAGCTATTACTATTACAAAGTGACTAATAGGGTTTTCCAATCGAGCGGCACTGCACCATCTCTATCTCTCTTAAGATGTTATAGCAAGAGAGAATCGATTTACGCGTTGTTATTTGACACCAAATTCGAACAATTACTTTATTTTCAAACGAACATTTTTTGCTATGATGATACCTGTATAGTTCCAATAATATTAATTTCGTTTAAACTATTACTTTGACCTATTAAAATGCCAATTAGCAAGTATAGTTCAATGGCTTATAAGGGATAATACAATTTATATCTATAAAATGGTAACGTTTCGTTTAATTGAGCTTCCACAGAATTCCTAGGACTATAGAAATATAGACTTTTTGTCAGTTTTAAAATAATTTTAAATAACTTTTTAAAAATTATATTAAACGACTGAATTTTGTCGAGAAAAGTAAAAGCACAACAGCAGCATGCCTCTGAGTCTTGCTAAGTTTTTCATTTACAGACGTTTGTTTCATCTTATATAAGAATTGTTTTGGAATTCTTTGTTAAGGTTATAGCTTACGAGGTTAACACAATGGCAAAAAGACTCCCCCTTTGGGACACCCTCTTGTCACGTCAATCCGGTTTATAGATGCGTATTTCAATGACGCATTTTCAGAATCAGTAAAATACGTTTTACATACTTTTTATAGTATGAGAAAAAATGAAATCCAAATTTCTACATTTACTTAATGTAAACCAAAGTACTCCAGTAACGTAAATATTTTACTAAATATTAGTTGGAAGCTTGTGTTTTGTAACCTATTGTTTCAAGATTTTATATAACAGTTTGATGGAATGATTCTGGTAATTTCTAACATATTAAGTCACCGAATATTAAATGTAAACAGATGCGATATGAAATACAATCAATTATTTGGTTACAATTATTTTATTATTGTCATTGATAATGGTTTAAAACACATACTTACAATAATTTGTTAGAAATTTGGAAAAGCTGTCAATAACTTAAATATACGAAACCTTTATTTATTTATTTTGTTAATTCTGATGTAAGTCCTCATTATGTTGTTAAATAGTCTCTTAAATGTATAAATTTACAAACATTGTTTTATATGCGAAACTTTCCAAAATGACTGATAATGAAATAATTAGAAAACAAATGTTAAGAAAAGTTGGGATGTGAAAAATCAACAATTTGTACAGTTAAATTGTAATTAATTAAAATTATTAACATATTATTACATAGAAAAATATTTGGAAATTAAAAATACATCAAACGTGTTAACACTAAGACCAAGCCTTAAAAATATTATATAATTATAATAACATTATTATTCTGCACATAATAACGACAGATTTGAACATTTTTTTAATAAAATAATCTGTTACTTGGCATGTCAAAAAGAACTAGGGGGACAAAGCTTTGTTCAAATAAATTTTACGTATGAAACTTGTCGGCGTATGGAATCTGGGATGCAGAATTATTTTGATAATTTCTTGTAAAACTATTTGCCATTTCGTAATTGGAACCCTTAATAAACTAATATAATTCAAGTACATTTTATTATCAACATTGCTTTTACAGTACTCATTAAATTTTGCGCTAAGCAATAAGCCGAATTTTCAGAAGTTCGTATAGACGAAGCCAGGCACACCTCCCACTTTCCACTTTTCTGGTGTTTTGCATCTCGCTCAACAAAGTCATAATTATGATTGACGTCAACTATTGCCAATGCAACATAGGTATATATTATATCAAAGAAATCTATTCAACATAAGTTGACACTATAATATAAATATGGAAAAGTGAAATAAACTAATGGAAAAAAAATCCGTAACACAAGTGATATTCGAACCCAACATGTCCCGATTGCCAGTCAGGTGTTCTACCAATTGAACTACCCTGGCAAATAGGTGGTGAAAATCTCTTACATATTTTTTTCTGCTGGGATTTTTCAGGTCGTATTAGTGTATTTAATTTTTTTATATTGATATACACAGTATCAACAACTTATATTGAATATATTTCTTTCGTATACATACTTAGGTGTAAAGAATGCACTTATAGATTCCTATGTTCATTTTCCTCTAAAAGAAAGTTATTCTAGCATATTACCTCTGGTGGAAACGTATTGAAAAAAGTGTATATTGCTTAAACAAATATAAAAAATTGAATTGGCTGATTCCAATAATTCATATATTTTTTAACAAATAAAATACTTAAGTAACTAATACGCGAGTGTTTTTATAAAAGCATTTATTTTAACAGCAACAGCAGTTTATAGAACATCAATTTGTGTCGGTGGTCACAAAACGAAGTTCTGAAAACTAGGTTTTAGCATTGAAAAAGATTCATATGTGCAGTTATATGAATATTTGCCCTTCAAATAAAAAATAAATTGTGGTTATGTTAAATCTCTGTCTATCGGAATAATTATATTATTGTTGCCATTTTTAGCGAATAATTTAATATTTTCTTTTTTATGCGCAAAACTTGCAGTTAACCCAGATATGCCCATGGGTTCATGGGTAATGTTTTATGGAAAATTTCGGTAAATTTTTATTTTTTTACATGCAAACAAACACTTTATGCGAAAAAAATATTTATTTTCATACAAACACTACAAACTACAAGCCGTTCTATATATAGTACGGTGGGCAGATATGCAACGTGATTACATTACACTTTGTTGTGTGTATGGTCTAAGACAACGCATTTTAAATGCAGCCCCTTATTGCATTTATGGCACGTTGTTGTCGTTCTCTCATGGCAAAACGCGCATCTGGTTTGTTTATTTTGTGAAATGACCAGATGATCCATGCGATCGAGGTCAATATCATCCCTTCGTCCCTTGACATGTGTCCTTTTGAGGATAAGTTCTTTTTATTCTGAACTAGCAAAGTATCCGCTAATCTTCTTCTAACTTTCAATTGATCTAATTCTCCACCGACTTGTTACCATAACGATGAGATCTAATATATCTTCATCAAAAAAGAGCGTAAACAACTCTAATGGATTTTTTTCATAGTATGCTCGCCAAATTCTTCACTACAAAAGACATTTTTTGTTGGTATCAAATCCGCATTGATCCATTTGTAACTTTTCATTTTTTTTGAGGTATTTTTGTTACTAATTCGTTCTTTGAGGGTGGAGAGGGGAAGTTCGTCTTCAGAAGAAAACTCTTCAATTTCGAAAGATTGATTTTCACTAAAATTTATTTCAGCAGATGCTCTGTTGTGTGCGTGCAGCGCACCTACAACAGTCGGTAAATGCTGGTGATTGGGTGTGTCAATTTGGTGACAAGGTTTGCGGCTCGAGGATCGGTCTAATCAGCCATCTTAGAGTTCACAACAGAAACTCGTTAGCGAGTGAATGCTGATGATCACCAGATAAATTATCAAGATTCACAAAATCTTCATCTCCTGAGTCTTCAGCAGTTTGATTGCCTTGGAAAGGGTCTGGGGGGAAAACAGTTAACGATTCAACATTAGAACTAAAGTTTCGTCATCCTCCAACATGGCCAAGGTGTCATCAAGGAAAATCTAAAATACAGAATTAGTAATATTTGTAGCACTAAAGTTACTAAACCAGAGGTAGCATAACATATAAAAAGGAAGTGATGCCGGTATGGGAAGTTCCCACTGTACTAAATATAGTACACCTAAACTTGAACGTCGAAAACTGTATTCAAAACAAAATTATGATTTTTTTTAATAATAACTATAAAAACTATTACATTTTTCAAATCCGATAAGATAAATAAGTAATTAGTTATATGATTTTTCAATAAATTATTTACTTACCTTTCAAGACGTATGCTGAAATCTACCATAATCACAATTTTACAATATTTAAAATTCACTTGTAAATTTATTACGAATCAAAATATATTTTTCTGCACTTATTCACATCAAGGGTTAACAGAAGAATGAAAAAAACACTAAGGACTACAGTTCTGACCACCTGCATAGACAGGGCCGGACTTTACACATCTGTACTACACATAGTAAGGTGGGCATATCTGGGGAGCGAGATCTCACTCTGGCAATTCTACCGTATATGAAGTCGTAACTGCCTAACATTAGCTACTAAATAGTTGATATTTAACTAGTTTATACATTACATCTCAAAATAAACTCTAGGTACCCCAATAATAGGTTCGATTTTATGAGACTATATTTGAATATAACCTAGGTCACTCAAAATTCATATAGCCATATTTATATTTTTTAATATGAACCCACTATTGACCGAGGGTCTCTTATTTAGACACAATTGTATAGTGCTCATGCGCGCATCCAATCAAACAGAGGATTGGACACTGCTCTGTCACCAGCATATAGTAGCATTGAACAAAGAGTTCCTACTCTTGACGCGGATGAAAGTTAGTTTACCAGTTCCAGAAAGGATAAGGTGTGTTTTATTCTTAAAGTTTATAACGAGTGCCACGCTATCTTCTCACAAATCTGATGACTTTCGTCTCCCTAGTTAATTTGATTGGAAGGCGTTAATAATCTACTATTTCTATACGTAGGTCCTTATTTTTGACTTAGCATTTATTAACATTAAATAAAACAATTTTGTGTTAGAAAATGTTATTTATTATATTATCACCCAAAATGTAATATAACTATATATAAATATTATTATTATTTAGTAAAAATGTATAAAAAAACAACAAAAATAAAACTGTATTTAAACGTTTATTATTATTTTATATATTTTTCTCTTTAATAATAATTATTGTCATTTTCAATTAATATAAACAAATAAATGGTATTATTCTTTAACAAAAAGATTTCCTAACATTTACAACTAAATCATTAATTTATTATTCTCCCATTGAATACCGATAAATAATATATTCTCTGAAATATATCACAGATTCAGATTGTTACTTAGCATTCTAACCTAAATATTATCACATTTTGTTGAACCCGAATTAAATAACATAATATAGAGGGTGTCCCTAAAGTCAACTTCATACCTTGAAGACCATGAGTGACCAGAATATCAAATTATGACCTTAGTAAAAAATGTGTAAATAGAAGTGAGATTAGGATATAGATATCTACTTCTTTTTTCTATTTTAATTATTTAAGGAGGACAGCGCAGGAGCCGCCAACCGCGGCGGATGGCGGTAAAGCGATGCCGCGTAGAGGCGCGGATTGCTCTTGCGGAGGCCGCCGCGGATGTTTTGTTGTTTTAAAAACAACAAATTACAATGTAGTTTTAGGAAATAAATATAATATAAAAAATGTTGTAGATCCAGAAGAAGACAATAACCATTGTCGAAACGTCGATAGGAGAAGGAAAAAATATATGAGAATTTTTAATGGTTGTTTAAACCAATTTTTACACATATGAAATAAGGAAGTTTCATTTCAAAATTCGAACCTAATACCCAAGGAAAAAAAACTAATTAGAATTTGTTATAATTCTCGCACACCATGATGCCAAAAATAATAATAAAATACTCTCGAAAACAATATTATTCTAGATCACTAATAAAACCACGCGAATTGGCGGTGGCGTGCGTTGTCTCTCATATAAGTTTGAACAAGTCGACAACCGCGGGTCCGCACGGTCTCCGCGTGCACCGCGCCCGATGCTGGCATCCTATCAACCGCGCGGTTGCCAGTGCGTTGTCTACCATTATTTACAATAGAAATTAACATCCGCGGTTGGCGGCTCGTGCGCTGTCCTCCTAATTGTATCCAGAACCACCAGCGCACTACAAAAACCTTGTACGATATGTTTGGTCTTCCTCAAATTTATATTATCAAATATATACAGGGTGAGTCACGAGGAACTGTACATACTTCTACCATAAGTAGAGGCACGTTAGGGGATTATCAAATGACCATTAAAAAATGTCTCCTTGTTTTGATTATTAATATACAGGGTGAATTATGGATTTTCATCAAAACAATGTTTCGTCATATCTTTTCAATGATTAAGTCGATTTATCTCATTTTTTTATAAAAGTATGTATTGGTGTCTGGCAACTAACTGACATATTCAGATTTAAAAAATCCGGGTCCGTCTTCGAGAAAATTTGTGGGACGAGTTCATATTCAACATTTCACCCTGTATATGATTTTTCAAAAATCTGATATAATTTTTTCAAAGAGCATAAATAGACAGTTAGACCTGGGTATTTGAATTTTTTGTTACACTCACCTCACATTTCCAATTAAAGATTCATTTTAGAGCCAAATTGAAAATTGGCAATAATCAAGTATCTTACTGTACAATAATGTTTAGTTATTAAAAAGAAATCCTCAAATTAGACAGAAACGACACACTGTGCTCTAGTATGGTAAATACCATAATTTGAATTGATTTACAGGGTTGGATTTAAAAATCTGGCATTTCTGGTTCGTCCAAATAATTCACCCTGTATGTAGCTTTTTCCACCCGTAATAGACAGAAAACCGATAAAAATTGTTTGTAATAACCTAGTTTTCTTACTTGTTTGAGAAAAACTCATGTGTCTAATTATTTTAATCGGAATGAAATGAACAAGCCAGGGAAATGTTTGTTCATAAATTAAGAAATAAAATAAAAAACAATAACCAAACAATAAAACAGTTTTAACAATGTGGAACAAAGTAAAAAACAATTTAATAAACATTACGATTATAAAAGATGTTCAAAATGAAATCCATCTGCCTCAATACACTTTTCTTGACGAATGTTTAATGTGTAATGGACTTTCTGATTGTCAGTGGGTCATACCTGGTAATATTGCAACAGTGAATAATTCTGTTAATGAGCTGTTGTGTTTTATAATCGTAATGTTTATTAAATTGTTTTTTACTTTGTTTCACATTGTTAATACTGTTTTATTGTTTGGTTATTGTTTTTTATTTTATTTCTTAATTTATGAATAAACATTTCCCTGGCTTATTCATTTCATTCGGATTAAAATAATTAGACACATGAGTTTTCCTCAAACAAGTAAGAAAACTAGGTTATTACAAACATTTTTTATCGGTTTTCTGTCTATTACGGGTGGAAAAAGTTAGATACAGGGTGAATTATTGGAACGAACCAGATATGCCAGATTTTTAAATCCGGCCCTGTAAATCAATTCAAATTATGGTATTTACCATCCTGGAGCACAGTGAATGTCATTTCTGTTTATTTTGAAGATTGCTTTTTAATAACTAAACATAATAATGTTTCAGTGAGAGTGAGATATTTCATTATTGCCAATTTTCAATTTGGCTCTAAAATTAATCTTTAATTGGAAATGTGAGGTGAGTGTAACAAAAAATTCAAATACCCAGGTCTAACTGTCTATTTATGCTCTTTGAAAAAATTATATCAGATTTTTGAAAAATGAAGTATTGAATATGAAGCAGTCCCACAAATTTTCTCGAAGACGGACCTGGATTTTTTCAAATCTGAATATGTCAGTTAGTTTCCAGACACCAATACACACTTTTATAAAAAAAATTAGATAAATCGGCTTAATCATTGAAAAGATATGACGAAACATTGTTTTAGTGAAAAACCATAATTCACCCTGTATATTAATAATCAAAACAAGGAGACATTTTTTAATGGTCATTTGATAATCCCCTAACGTGCCTCTACTTATGGTAGAAGTATGTACAGTTCCTCGTGACTCACCCTGTATATTTATATAGATATTTTTTCTTCTTATTTCAGAAATATATCGCATAGTACATACAGAATGTGTTTAACAAAAATAAATATCATGTTATCCATTTCAATAATTATTAGACCATAGTACATATAAATGACATTTTTATGCTATATGTGAATATCTGTTAAAAACTAAAACCATGTTCTGAGTGTAGGTAGTATTAATTAGAAGGAACCGTCACACTTTTAACAGCCTAACCTAAATTGGTACTGAAGAGAAGATTGTATCTATTAAGTTAATTATTACGAATTCCATTTTAATTTTCCTACAAAATCTTTTATAAGGAGGATTAATTAGTGTGAAAATTTTCGAAGTTCACAAGCTTTGTAAATTGGAATGTCAAAAATTTGATCTTACATTGTTGATTCACAATGTTGACAAATGTAGTCAAAGACAATCCTCAAGCTTGTAAGGCTGCATATATACAGGGTAAATAATTTATTTTAAGATAAGAAAAAGCCGATCTCCACAATTTTAATTTTTTCTCACACACCAAAAATCGACTAAGTTTAAAATGGAAAAATTGATGTTGATAAAAAATCATTGAAGAAAAACATTATGTTTTGATGACTGATCTTTGTACCTCTTTATTGTATCTGAACGCACTTTTTGTAGTTAGGTATATCTTGAACTTCGAAGTTTGTACCAAGTAGTTTGCCTTTCGTAACCAACTTCACAAGGTTTTATTCGTTTGTTCTTTAATGTAGGCTGACCAGATGTAGGTACAACATTTTAATGATCCCGAAATCAGCATTTACATTTGTTGAGCATATATCCACATAATTAATTAATGTCGATAAATAACCTCGATATACAGGGTGGTCCAACGAAAAGTTTGCACCTAGCTTTTCTCTTTTTTTTTGTAGTCGAATGCGAAAATGCTCGGACACGTCGATTTTGCTTTTGAGGGGGACACATTTTAAACATATTTTTCGATCTGCGCCTTTAACCCCCTAGCGGGGGTGAGTAACAACCCTAAAATTTTAAATGGAAAGAGGGGTCTAATGACATATCATTTGAAAGGACACAAAATTGTCTTTCTAATGATACCCTATTTGTCGAATTTTACTAAAACAGTTAATACGAAAACGACTTTAAAGACATTAAGCCGATAATTTTGGTATTAATGAGAAATACAAATAAGTTTTAATTATTACGACTGAAAACAACTACAATCATTTCTAAATTATTTACTTTGAAGAAAAACGGGATTTCAAAAACACTATCTTATTTATCAGAACTAAATTCCTCACTAATCGTTTGCGTTTTTTGTTGAAATAAAAACTGCAGATACGTGTAGGAAAAGAATTTACACCGTTTATTTTAGTCTTTTCATTGATTCAGTTTGGTTGCTTCTCAAGTTATTTTACTTTTACCGTACAAAATGATTTATTCCATTCTAGAACGAGTTGAAATTGTTAAACTTTATTTTCAAAATAATAGTAGTGCTAGACTTACGGCTCGCTTATTTAATGAGAGACATCCCGATAAAAATGTGAATGATGTGTACGTTGGCAAGTTAGTTAAAAAGTTTGTAGATACCGGATCTGTCTGTAATGTAAAACACCAGCCGCAGAAACCGATCAGAAATGAAGCTGTGGAAGTCGCTGTTTTAGGGCATGTTGAAATGGATCATAGTCAAAGTACCCGTCAACTAGCTGAAGCCTCAGGTGTCTCCCGTTCGTCCATAATACGAATTTTAAAAGCGTACAAATTTCATCCGTACAAAATCAAATTAGTACAGGAACTAAATGAGGATGATCCTGATAGAAGGCTGCAATTTTGTGAAGCAATGAGCCAGCGTTTAATTGAAGATCCGCAATTATTATTTAACATTTGTTTTTCCGACGAATGCACATTTTATTTGAATGGAGCTGTAAATAGGCACAATTGCCGTTACTGGGATGACAGTAACCCACATTTATTCCGTGAGGTTCATACCCAGTATCCTCAAAAAATAAACGTCTGGTGTGGCATATTAGGAAATCATATTATAGGACCACTTTTTATTCCTGGAAATTTAACTGGTGAAGTGTACCTAAACATGCTTGAAGACACAATTGATCCTTTAATAACACAAATAATAGAAGATGACCAAAATCATACTGCTGATCGGCTTTATTTCCAGCAAGATGGAGCACCTCCGCACTATGTGGCTCCTGTAAGACAGTTCTTAGATGACCGGTTCCCTGGACGGTGGATTGGAAGGAGGGGCCCAATTGAATGGCCTGCCAGGTCACCGGATTTATCGCCTTTAGACTTTTTTCTTTGGGGGCACTTAAAAAATAAATGTTTTGCCACGAAGCCCGAGTCCATAGAAGATCTTCGCCAACGCATTACAGAAGAGTGCAGAAACATAACACCTGATATGCTACAAAATGTTAGAAATAGATTTGAACAAAATCTGTATTATTGTATGGAATCAAATGGGTCACATTTTCAACATTTGTTAATGTAACGTTTTAATAAATCAATTTAACAGCTTGTTTACTTTTTTTACAAAGCAATGTTAAAACTAACAAACATTGGAATGTACTAACGATTGCAGGTGTTTTCACTCGCAATAATTAAAACTTATTTGTATTTCTCATTAATACCAAAATTATCGGCTTAATGTCTTTAAAGTCGTTTTCGTATTAACTGTTTTAGTAAAATTCGACAAATAGGGTATCATTAGAAAGACAATTTTGTGTCCTTTCAAATGATATGTCATTAGACCCCTCTTTCCATTTAAAATTTTAGGGTTGTTACTCACCCCCGCTAGGGGGTTAAAGGCGCAGATCGAAAAATATGTTTAAAATGTGTCCCCCTCAAAAGCAAAATCGACGTGTCCGAGCATTTTCGCATTCGACTACAAAAAAAAGAGAAAAGCTAGGTGCAAACTTTTCGTTGGACCACCCTGTATGGTCGATACAATAGGAAACTCTATACTATAATTAACTATTATATCTATATGCTATAACAAAGGAACGGTTACGAATGATTTGCCAACAGTGTCAAATCGTTCAAATTTTAATAAATGAATTGATGAAAACTGATTTCGAGTTTTTTATTTCATAATTATTTTTTTCACTGTGGAAATGGATTACTACATGAAAATTAATTAGTACCTATACTAACTTTTTAATATTTTTTTAACATAACCTTCACCCTGCGACTCCTGACCGTTCACTTGAAAAAATAATATGGTTAGTTTTTTTTTGGGCCGCAAAAGGCGAGTTGGTTTTCATTTTGTCATATTTTTACAATATTTGTAAACCTATTGTAATGTGATAGCTTTTTGAAATGAGAAGAAGATAAAGCTTTATCAATTGACTTCAAAAACTATTATCGCAACCATAAGAAAAAATAAAGTTTATGAAAGATAATATATTTTACTGACTTGTTCAAAATATGAAGTTGACGTCCCATGTTTACCCTCAAATTTAAATGACCTTTTGTATAATATAACCCAAAATAATAATGTTTGTCTTAAATCACCTAACAGTCTTTGGCTTAAACTTAAACTTACACTTTTCCTTATGAATTAATTATATTATTTATATAAAAAGCAATTCTATTAAAAAAAAACTGAAAAATAAACCTTCAAAATTCCAAAAATATCCTACCCGAAAATATAAATAATTGTATTTAACGGCAAATAAACTAAAACATTATTGTAGATAAAGGAAACTACATCATCACCTCCAGTAATAGCACACACACCAGCAAAATTAACCGAACGGTCAAAATTTACTCTGAGTTTAACATCGATTTTCTCTTGAACCCTGTAACATTTGAGCTGATTTTTTTAGAAATTAAGGAAGTTACAGGGTTTTGTTAAAACTGTGCATATTGACACGCATTTTATGGAAATTCTATTGGGTCGACGTATATTGCTTAGAGACCATTGAAAATTAAGGTTTTTAGTATTGCATAAATCCGTCAGTTGCTGCATTTCATTTAAACGCGTATTGTTCTTAATTGTTTCTGTTCTTTAGTTTCGTTGGTAATGTAAAACAGTTCATTATGGGTTATTTGGCACCCACTTATGTCGTCAGAGTAGCAACAATGATTGAAAATGGTCCATCATACAGTCATACAGAGATGTGGCCGAACTGTTTGGCAAGTCACCAGCAACGATACATGATTATGTTACACGATGGAGGCAAAATGTGCTATTAATTTGTATTTTTAACCAATTTTATATTCTCTTTTTTGGTACAATCCTATATTAATGTTATACAATTGACGCAATAATAAAAACGTTAATTTTAAATGGTCTCTAAGCAATATGCGTCGACCCAATGGAATCCGCATAAAATGGCTTAATAAGTGAGTTTTCAGAGTGACTAAAAACCAAATTGCTCAGTAAAGTTCAACCTTTAATTTTCCATTATAACTTATAATTAACAAAAAAAAAACATTACTTTTTATTTCTGTATATGACCACAACCTTCTTTAGACAAGCCATCAAACAGTAGATTTGGCAACGTCGAGTTCCAGTCGATTTTTTGTGTGTTGAAATAATTACATTGTCGCGGTCTAATTAAATCAGTGCTTATTGAACTTAATTAAAATAGTTTTTTTTTATAAAACTATAGTAGTGATGAAAGTATAAATATATCTTCTAAATTTTGCGTAAGTTACAACACTGGATAAACTGTTTGTTAAAAAAATAAAGTGCTTTGTTTATTAATCTTGTACCGGCATAGTGTTTGTCATATAACTAAGCAGTGCCTTTTGTACAAGGGTTTGTATGTATATGTTAAAATTATTATTATTAATAAATTCAGCTGGATTTTTAGGTAAGTGCCGGATTTATCTTTTCTGATTCTTGGTTCGTAGTCCATTTTAATATGCCTTCAGCGTACTGTATACCAGGATATAAATCCAATTATAGTAGCGCATTAAAACAAGACCAAAATGGCAAACTAATAACAGTTTTTATATTTCCCAAAGATGATATTTAAAACAGAAATGATTACATGCTATTCCTAGATCTAATTTTAACCCGTCAAAGACCGCGGTAGTTTGTTGTAAACATTTTCCGGAAAGCCAAATTATACGAGATGGAAAATGAATTATTGATAAAGGAGATTTAATTGAGAGTTTTGAAGATATTCTTTTACATTTAAGTAAAATTAATGTTTATAATAACAAGAATATTAAAAAAATAGAATTCTAGGTTACAAAATAGTTTACAATTATTTTCGTTGCGACCGCTCATCAGCCAAGTATGTAGTAGTAGTTTATTAATCGTATTGCGGTGTTGCCATTGTCAGTTCATGTATAAAGAATACTGTGATATGACATACGGACCAATTGCGTAAAATCAACTATAGGTCAAGCCTGTTGTCCAAGAGTCGAACTACATTTCTAAAAAATCATATCAATAAGTTACTGGGTTCAATAGAATATCGATGTTAAACTCAGAGTAAATTTTGACCGTTCGGCTAATTTTGCCGGACTGTGTAGTTTGCTTTCTCTATGATATTGCATTCTACTGTGAGATGGACTTCTTCAAAAAGAAAAAAATATATTCTTACCGCTAACCTGTATCAAATTATAAGCTAATTCAGGTAAACGTTTCAAATGGCCTATTTTTCCAGTTTTTTCTCTATTATGACTCAATTTTTGACAATATTATCCTACATCTCATTAAAAACACTAAACTTTAATTTCCACAGTCTATCTCTCTATATCGTATGTTAAAAGCAGAACATCTTTTCCCCTGTAACCCGTACAAGTTGTAGAACCTGACAACTCGTAAAGAAGGTTAGTATTTAGGTATTACTGGTTATTAGAATCATTTGACAATTATTATAATCAGCTTATATCAAAAATATTATAGACACATGAAAATACTTTTGCAAGGGCTCGAGGTGTTTACTTAATACACTTCCATGAATTTAAAGTTAATATTTTGATTAGATAAATATCGCTGAACATATTTTGGAATATTCCTGTTCTGCTGTATCTAGAATTAGATATTTAAGTTCGTTTTAGATTTCGGAAATATGAGGCATGAAGAAGACTTAATAAAGATAAATTATATACGAAACGCTTTAATGTATGAATAACTGGTAACTACTGTATCAAACTTTTATTGGAAACGCTAGAGCAACGTGTAAGCACTTCATAAACGCGAAACATCTCTAATCAATCTCTGTTTTAACTGCCCCTTTTCTCAAAAATCTTTCATAATTAGAAACGTATACATTATTATTATCTCTATCAATAAAATTCCGTGTACCGTTCTCAACGCAAGTCAATTCATGTGCATCAAACAAATGTTGAACATAATCAAAACTTTGAACAGATTCGAAGCATATTTTACATACTATCACTGGACCTTTATTATGTTTTACCTCCTCGTGTGCTATTGGTGCATCCATTGTCAGAAAATTAATGATATTCGACAGACTTTCACTGTAATTATTACCTTGAAACCGATTGTAGCCTTCGACATTGTAATACTCCTCCATATCTATGACGTCATTCACAATGATATTCTGTACATGAGAATCAAGATGGCTTTTCAACAAAGGTAATGTAGGAAACTCCATATGACAGTTGAGAAATTGGCAAGCGTACACTTTGAACATGTGATCTTTGATGTGTTCTCTAAATTCGTATTCACTTGAAAACATTTGATAACATACTCTAAAATAAATAAATATACAAATTACGCTTATACGTTCTCTGAGAATCATTGCTATGATTACTACTAGTAACCAACGAACAGTTTTATTGGACGCTGCAAGGGTGCCTTAAAACTAAATATTAACCTAAAGAAAAAGAAAGAAACTATGGTAAAAATCCCACTAATCGTAAAAAAAAGCTTACATTGAAATTCGTCAAACCACGAACAAATGCTTCCAAATAATTAATTTATACATAATATACAATAATATCTGTGTTAATTTTGATTCCTCAACGGTAGTCAGTTTCCACGTTTACCGGGAGATGTGCCGAAGCTATTAAGATCAGGTTCAATGATTTTGATGCTGCTGTGGCTCCAAAACTAAGAACGAATCAGCACTCTAGAAATATCGTCCTGAGTTAGAAATACATTTTAACACACACATTGAGAAGGTGCAAAACAACTTCAGGATTAACCCTTCAGCTAATAACAATAATTATAATAATAATAGCTTTATTACTCAACAGAACAAGTTCCATTTACAGAGCAATGCATATAAAAACCAACTATAACTAAAGCTTAACTATATTAAATAACAGTAGGTACATCAATAAACAATGAAAATCAACCAAAGTACACAAGCACTAATGAACGTCAAATTCCTTTAGTATTGATTCCGCGGAAGACAATATTTCATTTAGAGAATCAAAAAATATCTCACTGATCATTAACCAAATTAAATTGCCGACACACAGTATAAATGGGAGACTTTAAAATAACATTTGTTCTGGCTCGCTCATTATAAAATGCAATAGAACTTCTAGCGTTGATATGTGGAACTAATAGAGATACTTTTTCCAGAAGCTCAGGGCAGACTACATTACTATTGAATATGTTATATAGAAAACTTATACTAAACAAATTTCTCCTTAAACTTAAACTTTGAAATTGAAATCGGTCAATAAGATATTTATAAGGTATTCCCCGATCCGGGTAAGTTCCATCAATTTTAAAGCACAAACATTTTAAAAATTTACGTTGAACTTTCTCAATCATTTGAATATCACAGTCATAGCAGGGGTACCAGACCAAAGAACAATATTCAAGTTTGGATCTTACATATGCAAAATATAGAGTATTTAAAGTAACGACACTCTCGAAATATTTGCTGTTTCTAACAATAAAGCCATAAGCTTTGGTCGCACCAGCCACCTTATTTGTAATATGTTCCTTGAAAGTGAAATGCATGTCAAAAGTAACTCCAAGATCTTTAATAGACTCTTTTCGATTAACATTATAATAAAATATGGTCGGGGACGTTTTGCGGGTATAAGAAACAACATTACATTTCTTAAGATTGAGGGAAAGTCTGTTTTGTTCACACCAAGCATTCACCAATTGAAGATTGCCTTCTAGCGAAATACAGTCCTCCGGTGTACTTATCGTTGTAAAAATCTTTAAGTCATCTGCATAAATCAGTTTACTACAATATAATAATTCTCCCAAATCATTAATGAATAATAAAAATAATAGAGGTCCCAGATTTGCACCCTGAGGTACTCCAGACAGAGCTGTAAATATGTCGATATGTATATCCATTGTATGACACAAACTGAACTCTATCTGTAATATAAAATTGCAGAAGACAGAGGGCATCAGCGCTAAAGCCAAAATGGGGAAGCTTTTGTTTGAGGATTGTATGATCAATTCTATCAAACGCCTTGCAAAAATCTATGTATACAACATCAACCTGACCGCGGTTATCCAACGTCTCAGACACGTATTGTGAAAAAATTGGCAAATTTGTAAGTGTGGACTTGTGTGCAATGAAGCCATGCTGATACTTGACCAGCATATGTTGAACAATTGGATAAATATGATTGTAAAGGACTATTTCAAGTAATTTAGAAAAATTAGACAGAATTGATATAGGCCTATAATTGGTTATATCCGCACGATCTCCGCTCTTGAAAACAGGACGCACCTTAGCATTCTTCCAGACCATAGGAAAAGTAGTACGTCTTGATATTAAGTTATAAATTATACACATTACTAAAATTGTATCTTTGACCAAGAATGAGGGAATTCCGTCAGGTCCGGAAGTAAACCTGTTCTTTAATTTGCGAGCAGCCACCACTATCTCTCCCTCAGTTATATTTCCAAATGTGATATAATTTCCACACAGGAGCGATAATGCATCATCATTACCACAGCCTATAGGTCCCACAAAGAAACTTTCAAAGTATTTAGCAAACGTTTCAATAATATTTTGCGGATCCTCAATAACATTGTTGTTGTATTGCATGGAACCGGGAATGTGTGACTGCTGGCGCGACTTATTAACAAATGACCAGAAAGATCTGGGATCAGTGACAATATGATTCTCAGCAACACGCGTGTAATTTTTATACGACGTAGTTATTTGTTGCTTTAACAGCCTTCTAATTTCACTCAATTTGTCATAGTAATACCGAGATTTTGTCTTCTTATATTTCTTATGTAAAACGGCTTTACACTTAATATTTCTGATAATCTCAGAGTTAAACCAGGAAGGATATTGATGGCTGAAAGTCCTGTAAAGGGGAACACAGGAGTCAAAAACAGAATAAAGGTCAGCATAAAACAAATTTAAAGCGTCATCAACATCATTACAGTTGTACAGATATGACCAATCACGCTGGAATAATATTTCATAAAGGATTTCTTAGTTCACCTTTTTAAAATTATAATTTGCTTTCATATCATTTGCTTTAAACACTGACTCTTTATAGCAAACTGAAATAATTTCAACATTTAGGGCCGGATGGTATTGCGCATCTTCCGATAAGAATGGTACAACTTCTTTGGTAACTGTACAGGGTACTGATGAGATTATGAGATCGAGCAACCTCCCATGACTGTTTGCGACATTATTGTATTGATTCATACCCAGGAAGTTTAAATAATTGTGTATACTCGTACTTTTATTATCAATCGAGTTTTTATCTGCAAATCCACTAACATTAAAATCTCCCATCCCAGTACCTTCGTGACAAACATGCTCAAAACATTCCAAAAACAATTCAAACATACTTGCTTCTATATATGGCGATAAACAACAAATATCGACATACAATAACAATAAAACTTACATTTACAACCTAAAACATCAATCATTGGAAAACCGGTATTTAAGTAATTCAATAATATCCAAAATTTGCGATCGTATAGAACTTTTTATTGCTAAAACCACAGTTTATTCGGTGCTAAAACTACACCGCCATCTTGTTTTCCCGCCAAAACGCAATTTCTGTATTTTCTGAACACAGTATACTTCCTTGAGAATAACTCCGCACTGTCGATCCCGTCATTCAAAAACGTTTTTGTTAAAGCAACCACATCAAAACCACCAACATCACTGGAAACATAAAGATCATGCGTTTTCGATCGAAGGCCCCTGACATTCTGATAATAACACGTTAGACTAGGCTGATTCCGGTTTGGAGGCATTAGTTTTTTGACTTCATTAACTTTAACTTAACTTGGGCACACCCTGAAAATACTTTATCACGAGATCTTCACCGTTTGCTCTTCTACGTTGCTGTTCTTCAAGCAGACCTTTAAAACATTGTCTCTGCTGTACTGTTTGGTCCGCGCCTATACGGACTTCGCCTGCCATACCCTTAAGCAATCTTCTTTTTTTTTAAAACATTCCATCACCAAGTGCTCTTCTCCCAAAACAACCTTCAGAGGACGCTGTTGTACGCCATCAGCACGCTTACCGAGTCGAAACAACTTTATCGGATCAACGTTCAGGTCAACATTAATGGCGGTCAATACTTCCTACAGTTGTGACTTATCATGGTTTATCCTCGCATCAGAGCGCGCCTTCAAATTGTATTCTTTGATTTTTCTTACCTATCTTGCATTTCTTCATACCAGCTCTCCCGATTACCATCCGTTGAAATATCCCTACGACTGGTCTCGCGTATACTGGCCAGTTCAACTGTGATTTCTGCAACGCTAGATTGAAGCTCAGCGATCTTGTTATACTTTTCTTCTTTTATTGTCCTGACTTCAGACAGCACCTCAGCCAAAACACGAGACTGGTCCATTATCACACCGAGCATCTTAGACATAATCGCTATGGCATCACCAATACCAACATTCTTTTTAGACTGCATCTGTGAAACTAATTTATTTACCTCATTGAAAGAAACACCTCCGGCAGTATTCGGTGTTATCGATGGATATGCAGCTCCTCCATCAGATGATACATCGGGAACCTCGGAGATATTTGTGATATTAGCCTTACATGTGACACTGTTCCCATCGATATTCTTCTAACAATATTGCTGCACACTCTATAGCCCGCTGGCTTTTTGCGACGGTTCTCTCACAAATGGGACATATCACAATACCAGCATCCATTTCGATTATTACAGTAAAATCATCGCAATATTAATTCTGGTGCAAGCAGCATACACCCAATTAAATCCCTTTATCAGTGTAGTTCTATTGAAACAGATAAACCGAGAATCCACATAGGATTGAAAAAAGTGTCATAAGTCAAAATTTTTAAATGGCAACCCCCCATTTTATATTTTTTTTATTTTTTTGCATCAAAAATAAGAGCAAGTTTATGAAAGATTGTCTATCCCAAAAAGTGATAGTTTTCAAAATATTGGCAATTTTACATTTTTCTATTACAATAGTGATATGAATTTGAAATTTAATTGATTTATATGAGCTAATTGACTCCAAACTAATGTGATAGATAGATTTTCTTGTTTGTAAGTGGTTTATACAATTTGAGGTTTATTTTGTTCTTGTTGTCTATATTCCTCCAACAATACCAGTTGATGTATTTGAAATGTTGTTGGATTCCGTTGAACAAATAGATTTTTACGCAGTAATAAAATTTTATTTATTGGGGATTTTAACCAAAATTTTTATGACTTAGTTCAATATAATAATGTACTTTTTCGACACCCATACTATACTAATACACTTACCTATATGCCAATAATCTGTGTCATAATGAGATCCATTATGATACAGATTTTTCATTACGATACAGATTTTTAACCAATAGAAAAACATTTTTCAATCAAGCATGCTGTGCATTTGACGTTTGTCAACACAAATATAAATAGGGAGTTAAGGCAAAGTCAGTGACGTATACGTAAACGTATCTTTTGACATCTACGCATGCGCTCTTTAAATTTATGATACGTTTAACGATACGAAGGCTGTAAACATATGTACCTCTACGCGTATCGTATACTTAAACCATTGTCTTTAAAGTTTATAAAGACAATGCTTAAACGTATTGAACCGATTGTTGTCGAAATTACATGAAATTGTACGAATATCTAGAATAAAACAACAAAAACTGTGAATCTATATTAATAATTAAGCTAAGCTATTTTGCAATAAATACTTTATTATTATTAGTAGTAGTAGTTTCTTTTGTAACAAATATAAAAAAATTTCTTTTATTGTTTATAGGTATACATAATAAAATATATAGGTAATTGGTTACTAATTAAAAAAACAATAATATTAACAACATAGTAAGTAAATGGAAGTAGAAAAATCTAAAAAAGAATTTTGGTTATGTTTACACTAGATAAGTAGTCATTCAAAATAGAGTTAAGGTGCCATCCAAGACATATCTTATATGCGGAAGGTAGAGATAACACTTTACTTGAGAAAAAGACTCTTTTAGATTTTTCTACTTCCATTTACTATGTTGTTAATATTATTCTTTTTTAATTATTAACCAAATACCTATATATGTTATTATGTATACATATAAACAATAACAGAAAAATGTTTATAATTGTTACAAAATAAACTACTACTACTACTAATAATAATAAAATATTTATTGCAAAATAGCTTGCTTAATTTTTAATATAGATTCACAGTTTTTGTTGTTCTATTTTAGATATTCGTACAAGTTCATGTAATTCCGACAACAATCGGTTCAATACGTTTAAGTATACGATTCGCGTAGAGGTACATATGTTTACGGCCTTCGTATAGTTAAACGTATCATAAATTTAAAGAGCGCATGCGTAGATGTCAAAAGATGCGTTTACGTATACGTCACTGGCTTTGCCTTAACTCCCTATTATATTATTAGTTCTTCATTATTTATCGGGTGTAGCGTATGCAACTCTCATGTACCTAATTGGTACGCATTAACCATACGAAACTCACTTCGGCTCATTTCGTATCCCGGATAATGCTCGTTTATTAATAATCATCATTACATGATCGTTGCATAATATACTAATAATGTGAATAATCGTTAGATTTAGTTTTGTCAAATGCTATCTGTACTGTTGGTCAAGAGGAGGACCCTCTTGTCCCTGAGAACAATCACCATCCTTGTCTTAATATTTCTTTTTCAAAATTGTTTAACAAGAAGCATACATTTAGATCAAACGCAAAACATACAACATTAAGAGGGCTGATTTTCGGTCGCTATGCTCGGTACTGACTGGACCTTGCTTTACGAAATGGGGAATGTTGATCGGGCTGTTGACGAATTTTATACAGTGTTTTATTCTTTGATTGACTCTCATGTGCCAATTTACAAGAATTTATCATATTATTTTTCCGACCTGGTATACCTACGTCATCAATCATAAGAAATGTTAAACTAAAAGAAAAATGTCTTCGGAAGTATAAGAGGAATATTGACCAGTATTATTTACAGGAATTTAAAAGGCTTAGGTTAGCAATAAAAATAGATACTAGAGTTGCTTATGATAATTATATTGATAAGGTTCAGAATAATATAGCAAGTGAACCTAGGGAGTTTTGAAGGTATTTTCAGTCGAAGAGTAATTCATCTAGAATCCCAGGAGTAATGATGTATAATGATATAGAAATTAATGATCCCCAAGATATAGTGAATACTTTTGCCAGATTCTTTGAGGGTGTGTACATGTGTTGTCAGGATCACGATCTGATTCACAAATTATATCGTGCGTGGACCCAGTCAGCATTGATTAGATGCACCTATCCTGCTAGAGCAACGTTGCAATTTTTGATTTAATCTGCCTTCGTAAGTGTTTAAACATCCCCCTCCTCTACTTATACTAAGTGTTTCTATATCACGATCCTTACGATATACAGTGTAGTTATCATTGAATAGCTCAGAGTATTAACTAAATTAGATTGAATCCATGTTTGTTGGAGAGAGTTTATGAAGCTGCTAGGGAAATAAGTAACGATCATGATATCCTTATTTAAGCTACAAATTCCAAATTCATTAGTTGAAACATGTAGAATGTGCATTACCGTCAATGGAGGGCAATTTGAACAGTTGTTAATTTCGAGTTTAATAATAATAATAATAATAGCTTTATTACTCAACAGAACCAGTTCCATTTACAGAGCAATGCATACAAAAACCAACTATAACTAAAGCTTAACTATATTAAATAACAGTAGGTACATCAATAAACAACGAAAATCAACCAAAGTACACAAGTATTAATGAACATCAAGTTCCTTTAGTATTGATTCCGCAGAAGACAATATTTCATTCAGAGAATCAAAAAATATATCACACTGATCATTAACCAAATTAAATTGCCGGCACATAGTATAAATGGGAGATTTTAATATAACATTTGTTCTGGCTCGCTCATTATAAAATGCAATAGAACTTCTAGCATTGATACGCGGAACCAACAGAGATACCTTTTCGAGTAGCTCAGGGCACACTACATCTCCATTGAATATCTTATATAGGAAGCTTATACTAAACAAATTTCTCCTTAAACTTTGAAATTGAAATCGGTCAATAAGATATTTGTAAGGTATTCCGCGATCCGGGTAAGTTCCATCAATCTTAAAGCACAAACATTTTAAAAATTTACGCTGAACTTTCTCAATCATTTGAATATCACAGTCATAGCAGGGGTACCAGACCAAAGAGCAATACTCAAGCTTGGATCTTACATATGCAAAATATAGAGTATTCAAAGTAACGACACTCTCGAAATATTTGCTGTTTCTAACAATAAAGCCATAAGCTTTGGTCGCACCAGCCACCATATCTGTAATATGTTCCTTGAAAGTGATATGCATATCAAAAGTAACTCCAAGATCTTTAATAGACTCCTTTCGATTAAGAATTACTCCATTTACATTATAATAAAAGATGGTCGGGGACGTTTTGCGGGTATAAGAAACAACATTACATTTCTTAAGATTGAGGGAAAGTCTATTTTGTTCACACCAAGCATTCACCAATTGAAGACTGCCCTGTAGCGAAATACAATCCTGCGGCGTACTTATCGTTGTAAAAATCTTTAAGTCATCTGCATAAATCAGTTTACTACAATTCAATAATTCTCCCAAATCATTAATAAATAATAAAAATAATAGAGGTCCCAGATTTGAACCCTGAGGTACTCCAGATAGAGCTGTATAATAAGTCGATGTATATCCATTGTATGACACAAACTGAACTCTATCAGTAATATAAGATTGCAGAAGACAGACGGCATCAGCGCTAAAGCCAAAATGCGGAAGCTTTTGTATAAGGATTGTATGATCAATTCTATCAAACGCCTTGCAAAAATCGGTGTATACAACGTCAACCTGACCGCGGTTATCCAACGTCCCAGACACGTATTGTGAAAAAATTGGCAAATTTGTAAGTGTGGACCTGTGTGCAATGAAACCATGCTGATACTGGACCAGCCCATGTTGAACAATTGGATAAATACGATTGTAAAGAACTATTTCAATTAATTTAGAAAAATTAGACAGAATTGATATAGGCCTATAATTGGTTATATCCGCACGATCTCCGCTCTTGAAAACTGGACACACCTTAGCATTCTTCCAGACCATAGGAAAAGTATTACGTCTTGATATCAAGTTATAAATTATACACAGAGGAACGCACATTACTGAAATTGTATCTTTGCCCAAGAATGAGGGAATCCCGTCAGGTCCGGAAGTAAACCTGTTCTTTAATTTGCGAGCAGCTATAACTATCTCTCCCTCAGTTATATTTCCAAATCTGATATCATTTCCACACAGTAGCGATAATGCATCAACATTACCACAACCCACAGGTCCCACAAAGACACTTTCAAAGTATTTAGCAAACGTTTCAATAATACTTTCCAGATCCTCAATAACATTGTTGTTGTATTGCATAGAACCGGGAATGCGTGACTGCTGGCGCGACCCGTTAACAAATGACCAGAAAGATCTGGGATCAGTGACAATATGATTCTCAGCAAAACGCCCGTAATTTTTATACGAGGTAGTTATTTGTTGCTTCAACAGCCTTCTAATGTCACTGAATTTGTCATAGTAATAGCGAGATTTTGTATTCTTATATTTCTTATGTAAAACGGCTTTACACTTAATATTTCTGATAATCTCAGAGATAAACCAGGGAGGATATTGATGGCTGAAAGTCCTGTAAAGGGGAACACAGGAGTCAAAAACAGAGTAAAGGTCAGCATAAAACAAATTTAAAGCGTCATCAACATCATTACAGTTGTACAGATATGACCAATCACGCTGGAATAATATTTCATAAAGAATTTCATAGTTCGCCTTTTTAAAATTATAATTTGCTTTCCTATCATTTGCCTTAAACACTGACTCTTTATAGCAAACTGAAATAATTTCCACATTTAGCGCCGGATGGTGTTGCGCATCTTCCGATAAGAATGGTACAACGTCTTTGGTAACTATACAGGGTACCGATGAGATTATGAGATCGAGCAACCTGCCATGACTGTTTGCGACATTATTATATTGATTCATACCCAGGAAGTTCAAATAATTGTGCATACTCGCACTTTTATTATCAATGGAGTTCTTATCTGCAAATCCACTAACATTAAAATCTCCCATAATCAGTATTTTACCTTCATGACAAACTTGCTCAAAACATTCCAAAAACAATTCAAACACACTTGCTTCTATATATGGCGGCACATAACAACAAATATCGACATACAATAACAATCAAACTTACATTTACAACCTAAAACATCAATCATTGGAAAAGCCGTATTTAATTCAGTAATATCCAAAATTTGCGATCTTATATATCTTTTTTTAGTTTAGTATTTTTATTGTTAAATTTTTAATTGTAGCTAGGTACTGATAGGCCGTAAAATTTGTTATTACTTAACAACAACAACAAATTTTAAGCCATATCATTTGTTATTATTAAATCGTTTTCCACGGCGACTTTGATTTTTCATTTTGTTTTCCGGTAAACGTTATTTTGATCTAAATCTACCATTAACTTGCAATTTATCGGTTTCCATGAAATTGGTAGAAACCACAACATCGACGTAATTAACTTTTTTGTAGCTTATAAATTGCTCTTTTTAAAAAAGTAATAATTTAAAATAATGAAGGTTGTCAAAGCTGTCTTTAATTAATTTATGTGTAAAATTTACCCCAATACCCCAAATATCTACGCCACTGAACAGTTAATGAAAGTCAAAATAATGCAGATTATTTGAGGTTATCGGTTCCCAAATGCATGTAAAATTTTGGCAAAGTCGGTTAGCTAGATTTTGAGAAATGAACAAAAAAGCTAATTTGATCTCTAAATTTGGACACCCTGTATCTCGATAACGAAGCATTTGCAGACATGGGTTTAATGGCAAAAACTGCTTGTATCATATATTGGATATTATAATAAAGAGATTTTGAGTGTTATTACCTGCAGTGATTTTTATGACTCGCTAAATGTTGGTTTAAGTCACTTTGAGTCACGTACCCATTTCCACAAAATGTGCATAGAAAATCAAATGATTTTTTTATATTGTTTTGGCCTGTCGTGAATATTTCCAAATCATTCCTAGCTCTTGCCATGGTCCTATGTCTCAGCATTTTTCTGCAATGACACATGTAAAATTCTCCAGTCTTGTCGTTCAACGATATATGATTTTTCAGTTGATTTATATTAACTCTATAATACTGAGGACGATGCTTAATTTTCCTTTTAAAAAGGAACGTCTTCTTTATATTTGTTTCATTTAAATCAATACGATTTCGGTAACTATCAAGAATTGTATTTTGTTTTCTATCGGTTAAACGATCAGCAGCTTTTTTATCGTCCGTAATTATAATTTCACTATTATTACAAAGAATATGAATACTGTCGTTTAAAAATAACATTTCAGATTTATCACTGACTCGTTTCAATATTTTTGTTTTACTTAAATCTAGTATGGGAGTTTTGTTCATTTTCTTTTGGCCTTTTTGCAGACAACGGCTTTTTATGTTCAAAAATAAACATTTTAAAATTTGAATCTTTGAATGAAAATTGAGATAATGGTGAATTAATTTTTTTGTTGTTGGCAAGCGTTGTCGACATATAAAACAAACAAATAAACCCATTTCATCAAGATTTCACCTGAAATGATAATATAATAAAACCACCGATAAAAATTTTATAAATACTTTTACTTACCTCTAAGTTATAAGTTAAAAACATATACTTAGGTACATTTAAAATTAATATTTCAACACTATAAACAATATTTTCAACACAAGCTTTAAATTTTTGGCACTCAGCAACTGTTAACCATAGGTATAAGTTTCCATATTATAGATAGGTGCTTTTTATTTATTTTTAAGCTACTAAAAATCACTATTTTCCAGTTTTGTAAGGGCAATTTAGTGGTACCTATCCAAGGTCATGTATACTTTTTCTTATCCTACTCTTTTCCATTCTCTCCCAAACGAATATAAATAGAATAGGATTCCTTTGAAAAATTACCATAATCCGTGCTAGGGAAAATGTTTGGAAGGCTATGGTTAATTACATCATAAGCACCCAAGCAATTATTCAACGGTTCAATTTATTACGCACCAAAGTCTAGTAAGATCATAGAAATCTTATATTATATATGTACTCTAGAATGCTAATTAAATCCAGCCGAATACCAAAAAGTGTAACGGGTATGCAGAGTTTTCACGAACTACGCATGCTCCTCAGTAACTTATTTTCAGTACAGAGCTGCCATATTTAAAACTATTTTGTCGTTCGCCTTACAGAATTTATGCGACATATCTGTTTTATAAATAAATCCATATGTTGCGTCATACGAAACTGCTTGATAAAATCAAATAATTAAATGTTATCGGTAAAATTGCATAGTTTTCAGCAATATGAACGAAACATTGTTTTCCAAATCTTATTAAATTTAGGAGATTTCGCAACAGCGTCTGTTTTCGCAAATGACATTTCTCGTAGTGGGAATATCTGTCAGAGTCGGCTTCACAACAATTCAGATAGGTTTTATAATTGAGTTATGGTTTTATTCGTCGTTTATTTTAATTGTTGATAGATATACCTATTTGTGATTTAAATTGTTTTTAATATTTGTTTTTTTGGTTGTAGTTCGTTTATTTAACAAACAATGAGGTGTATAGTGTTGTGGTGTAAAAATGAAGGTCTCATTCCTGGTATTAAATATTTTCAGTAAGTTATTGTTTCGGGTTTATAACAGTCTCAGTTTGAGTCAATATGATACCATTGACATGATACTCATTTTTAGCTTGACAAAAAAAAGACATGATGTTTGGATGCGGGCATTGGGATCCTAGTACAGAAAATGTATGTGATGGGAATGTCATATGCAGTAAGCATTTCGCTGCAGAAGATATCATTTGTAGAGAAGACGGCAAGAGGATCACCCTCGTACCCGATGCAGTTCCCAAACTTTTGTTGAAAAGAAGAGATTATGTAAATGAGAGTGGAAGTTAAATTCTTAATCATTTGATATCAAGACACTGTTTACTTAAAAGCAGTCTGCCAAAAATGCATGATATGTATGTCAAGAATATATTTCCTACGTTGTGTAGGTATACAAAGTTCGTTTGAATTCTGTTGTTAAACTGGAATATACTTAATTATAGAATCCTCCATGAAATTGCTGAGAATAAAAGTTCTACCAACCATGTTTTGTCACAAAATACTATTGCGAGTAGTACGGATGATATGGAAGTGGTTTACATGGACACGGAAAATATTCGTGAAGTCACTGTTTCTTGCACCCCTTCTTTGATGACTGTAGAGAGGTAAGAGGCCTAAGGTGGTTGTATAAACCAACAAATATTATATAATAATAAAATAAATAATTAGAATGCTCAAGTCCTTACGATATTTTCCAGTATTAGAATTTTTACTTATTTCTCGTTTCTGCTTAGATTTATTATTATTGGGTTGTACCTGTTAGACAATAAAGTATTTAGATATATAATGTAATTTTTTATTTCTTAGATTCCTTTATTCCATTTTTTATTTGAATTACCAAATGGTAAAATTTAATTTTAAATATACCTATAACAGTAATATTACATTTATTCAAAGCCGGTCCTGTTGAAAAATAAGTTACTGGTGATCATGTGCATTATGGACAGCTCTACACTTTTGGTTACATTTTTGTACTACGGGATTATCATTCTAGAGTATATATATATATATAATATAAGATTTCTGTGAGTAAGATAGAGAAGGGGACATAGAATGTACCACAAATTGGATACGTACAGTATGCCTATCAAATTTTTAATTTCACTCTGGAGGTGGCCATTTTGAAGCTTTTAATATAACTTACACCAATAACGTCTAGACTTTATTAGTGGCTTTCTATCGATAAAAGAATACAATCCTGATTATCAAATCACGATTCACAAAAAGCGCATAATCTGAAGCTCCTAGGTGTTTACAAACATTGCACGTAACATCTATCTACAGAAATCCATATTCGCCATATAAATAGAAGAAGACAGTATGAAATATACAGTTATTCCCAGAACTAGATTTTTTTTTAGCTATTTTGCAGCCATTTTCACAAATCGCACAATATTGGACAAAATCGCATAATTACGGACGACGGTGCGCACCATTGGCCACACTGAGGTAGGTACTTAGTATTTTGTAAGATGAAGGAGTTTTTCATGGTTTTGTTTACTATTTACAAAATACAAAACGAAAGCCAAAAATTACAAAATTGAATTTTTAGGTTTAGGTTTCAAATCAATAATCAAAAAAAAAAAATCCAGGAAGGATTTTTTTACAATTTTAGGGTTTAGATATGTAGTTATGTTCTTATAAAACGTAACAAAAATTATAGTAGGTAACTATTTAACCTTTTAAGAATATGCAATAATATTTATTTTATTATGATATCGAATATGGCGGGAGAAGCCCACATGTGCAAGCGCGCATCGACGTGATTATGGTATTAAAGTTCCTGGTCGCGTGGATGGAGGTTGGATGGGTGGTCAGCGCTCCCGGCCGAGTCGGTAGATATGCCTATGCTAAGTAGTAGTTACTAGTTACTGACTATATAGTTGTGGGTGCTGGCATCTGGCGGTCGAGGACCGTGGTTCGGATTCCACGCTAAACTGTAGGTCCAAGAATTACAAAGATGGCTATATTACCTAGTGTAGAGGCCAAAAAACACAAAAAAAAATATCCAATATATCTTTCATTAAAATAATTATTGGTTTATAACTGTATCATCTTATGAAATTTAATATATACAGCAACTATTATGTTATTAAACATTTTATTTAAAATACATAAACATCTCATTTTCAAACAAACTTATATCATTGTCTTTTTAAAGACAATGCTTATATTTAGTCTCTAGAGCTTACATACAACCAGTAAACATATGGTGTTTTGTGCATACAACTAGGCAAGCGTCACCGATCTTCTTCTATATCGAGATGTACATATCAAAGATATCACATATGGTTAAGGATGTGTAGAACATGTAACCATATGTGACAATAACAGCTTTATAAAGTCCTGTCAAATATCTCGAGATCAGTGGCTTGACATTTTATGTGAAGTTCCACAAATTTGTGTGAAAAAATTAAAATGTATATTTTAATAATAATTCAAGTGAGCCGCCATATTCCACTTTTGACAGTGGAGTATCGTCTTAAGGGGTGCAACTTAAGTGGGAAAAAAAGTTTACTTAAAAATTTTTACCAGTTTCCGAAGTGCATTTTTTAGTAGATTTTTAAAAAAAATCTAACTATTCAGGAGATCGACACAACCGAAATTTTGAAAAATTTTTATGCAGTACTTCATTTTATGACCCCTGGATCCTAAAAATGACCTCAGTTCAAAAGTTTATATATCTATATATATATATATATATATGGGATATAGAAACTTTGCGTCACGTTCTAGGCCGCATTTTTTGACCAATCGAAACAAAATTTGGTTAAAAAATCGGCTAGGTCATGGAATCGCGTGAGTTCGTTGGCGATTGAAATCGGAGAGCTAATTTCAGAATGGCGGCCTGTCAAAGTTTTAAAAAAATCATATTTTTTTCGTTGTTAATAGAAAATACCGATGTTACATATCAAATGATAGAGCACTTAAATCTCTACAATATTTATTTGGAGAGTTTTTTCATCGCTGGCATATTTAAGTAAATGTAAGTCAACATAAAGTAACAAAAAATAAAAAAAATATCATCACCCGCTATACCTGTAATTATTTTGACAAATAAACACCTGTGAAATAACAATAAGACCGTACTTACGTATGTATTATAGTATAATGGGTATTTCAGTTAAAATAACTGTCAATATGACACTTTGGTTATATTTGGCGAATGTCAGAATATTCCATTATTTGTTTATTAATAGTGGGTGTCAGTGGTAGACTAAGTATAAATAAGAAATACATAAATCAAAAATCTACTTTTCCGACTGGCTGCCATCGGGATTTTTTGAATTTAAAATAAAACAAATAAGTATAGAATATTTTAATCTTATATTATTTTATTAAACTCATTTTGTGGACTTAAATGTTTATTAACATTAACAAACAATAATTTTACGTTATTTTTATGAAAATTAGTTTTGTTGATTTTTTCACGGTCGTTGAGGTTTAAGCTTTTCATTTTATAGCTATCTATCGTGTAACTGTGTATAGTTTGAGTGCTTTGTACAAATCTACGTTTTGTACTGCTATCCGTGCTGATACCAGAGTTCTAATCACGCATTCGAGGGCTGCAACAGGAAAGAAAAAAATAATAAAATCAGAAAAGAAATAAACAAAAAAAAATTACCTATAACTTGACGCAATTCTTCAACGCTTTCTTCTCCTGTCCGTGCTTGTTCCTGAGTTGTCCCGTTTGTTTTCTGAACTAAAATGAAAAACGCGGTGAGTTAAGAATACCCATTAAGTACCCATAATTCTTTGAAAAAGTAATTACAAAAATGTTAGCTTAAACAAATTATATTAACAAACCTTTCTTTTCCGATTCGTATTCCTTCTTCAGAATCTAAGCTCTGATGCTCGATGCGAGGATGTATCAGTTGGAATCTGAGTTTTTAGTTGCCCTGGTTGCGTTCACTTTTTTATTTCAGAAGTACCTGGCATTGTCGGACGTGTAAATTCTGAAGAAACATGAAGTTCTATAGGAACAGAGTTTTTCTTAAAAGTACGCCTTCCAAAAAAAAATAAGAAAACCCTCGGTTTTTAAATAGTAACTTAAATGCTTTCCACACCCCATTCTCTGGCTGGTTTCCCAATAACGTAGTCACCCATATGTGTTCCAAATTTTCATCTTTTGGATTACAAAAAAATTATAAAATTTATAATTTGTATAAATGCCTATTTTTATATCAATATACAAGCCTTAGATATTGAAATAATTAGTATTTTGTCTTTACCTATCCCTCATGGTAGAGTTTTTATTGTACCATGCCTATCCACCTAGACTTGTATACCCGACACAGCATTATTACTTACCGATGCAATGAAATTCCTTGTTGCCTACATTTTTTATAGTTTTTGCACGATTTTACAACACATGCCATTGTTTATAAAACTTAGACAAACATTAACACTAAATAAATAAAAATAAAAACATTTTCCGGCTGCCAACATAAAACAGCGGCCGCTTTAAAATCCCACTTTAATACACGAATCGTAGTTTAACACCAGATTTGTTTTCCCACAGTTGGCACAACGATAGAGGCACATGGCCTCCCGAAAATGGTATGCACACCAGTGAAATGTATACTACCGTAGTAAACATGTCACTGATGCTCGCCACAGAAATCTTATATTATATAATATGTATATATACTCTAGAATGATAATCCCGTAGTACAAAAATGTAACCAAAAGTGTAGAGCTGTCCATAATGCGCATGATCACCAGTATCTTATTTTTCAACAGGACCGGCTTTGATTAAATGTAATATTGCTGTTATGTTATAGGTATATTTAAAATTAAATTTTACCATTTGGTAACATTCAAATAAAAAAATGGAATAAAGGAATTTAAGAAATAAAAAATTACATTAAATATCTAAATACTTTATTGTCTAACAGGTACAACCCAATAATAATAAATCTAAGCAGAAACGAGAAATAAGTAAAAATTCTAATACTGGAAAATATCTTAAGAACATGAGCATTCTAATTATTTATTTTATTAATATATAATATTTGTTTGTTTATACAACCACCTTAGGCGTCTTACCTCTCTACAGCCTTCAAAGAAGGGGTGCAAGAAACAGTGACTACACAAATATTTTCCGTGTCCATGTAAACCACTTCCATATCATCCGTACTACTCGCAATAGTATTTTGTGACAAAACATGGTTGGTAGAACTTGTATTCTCAGCAATTTCATGGAGGATTCTATAATTAAGTATATTCCAGTTTAACAACAGAATTCAAACGAACTTTGTATACCTACACAACGTAGGAAATATATTCTTGACATACATATTATGCATTTTTGACAGACTGCTTTTAAGTAAACAGTGGCTTGATATCAAACGATTAAGAATTTAACTTCCACTCTCATTTGCATAATCTCTTCTTTTCAACAAAAGTTTGGGAACTGCATCGGGTACGAGGGTGATCCTCTTGCCGTCTTCTCTACAAATGATATCTTCTGCAGCGAAATGCTTACTGCATATGACATTCCCATCACATAAATTTTCTGTACTAGGATCCCAATGCCCGCATCCAAACATCATGCCTTTTTTTTGTCAAGCTAAAAATGAGTATCATGTCAATGGTATCATATTGACTCAAACTGAGACTGTTAGAAACCCGAAACAATAACTTACTGAAAATATTTAATACCAGGAATGAGACCTTCATTTTTACACCATAACACTATACACCTCATTGTTTGTTAAATAAACGAACTACAACCAAAAAAACAAATATTAAAAACAATTTAAATCACAAATAGGTATATCTATCAACAATTAAAATAAACGACGAATAAAACCATAACTCAATTATAAAACCTATCTGAATTGTTGTGAAGCCGTCTCTGACAGATATTCCCACTACGAGAAACGTCATTTGCGAAAACAGACGCTGTTGCGAAATCTAAATTTAATAAGATTTGGAAAAAAAATGTTTGGTTCATATTGCTGAAAACTAAACAGTATGCAATTTTACCGATAACATTTAATTATTTGATTTTGTCAAGCAGTTTCGTATGACGCAACATATGGATTTATTTAGAAAACAGATATGTCGCATAAATTCTGTAAGGCGAATGACAAAATAGTTTTAAATATGGCAGCTCTGTACTGAAAATAAGATGTTGAGGAGCATGCGTAGATCGTGAAAACTCTGCATACCCGTTACACTTTTTGGTATTCGGCTGGATTTAATTAGCATTCTAGAGTACATATATAATATAAGATTTCTATGATGCTCACTCGTCGAAGCTGATTCTCCCTCCTCTATATCTCTAGTTTAATTAGATATTTTAAATGTCAAGCGTCTCAACTCCGTATGTCAAAGTTTTGACAAACATAATGAAGACTATCAGAAAAATCCCTAGATGACTTATAAAATTACCAGAAAACTAAAAATTTCCGTAGTGATAATATCATACGTAACAAATTTTTCATATGTGTTAAACGGAGTCATACCTTACAAATAATGTGTATTCTTCGTTGATACGATTATTTCCAGATGGTTCTAATTCTAATCTCAATAAGTTTGGTTTGGTGTTGATTTTTTTTTATTATAAAATATAATATATTGAATTACACATTTTTTATACTAAAAATAATAATAGTAAGTGCCTAAACTTTTAGTGTATAGAATACTAGAGATGCCTTTTCCTAAAAAAGCTTTTGTAAGTAATTCTGTTTTATTATTATTTATATCCTTACCGACAGGATTTATTAAAATTTTTGTAGTTAACCATAATATATAACTTGCTGCTAATTCTAAATGAAAATAGGTATGAAATTAATTTACCAACTAATACATTGTAAACGATAGTTGTGCTTTATTTACTTACTTATTTATAATCATCGGAGTATTAACCATAATTCATCTCATTTTAAATAGCCTTGATTTAGATATTTAATTAGTTTATTGTTAAGTAATGCATAAGATGAAATAAAGGACATCAATACAATGGTTTATAAAACGTTTATTTTATTATTCAGTATTGGACAAGATTTTTTTCTGTACATACCTACCTACGTATAAATAATTTCAGTCTAAATGTAAGTAGTGTTGGCTAATTGCCAATTCATCAAAAATTTTGGGAATTATTATATTTTGTGGAAATTTATATGGTTAATACTTTGAAGAACATTTAAATTTATCATCTGACTGCAGGAACTAATACATAAAGTACTAACTTATATTGGATTAACTTTTTCTTCGCAAATACTTATAATATTTTCATTGTAGTTATTGGTATCTTCAGTTTAGTAGATTTTTGCCATTTTTTCAGTTATTGCATTGTTGTTTGGTGTGTGACTTGTGGTGTTTTTGTTTTTTCGGTTGGCAGGAGGCTTCTCAATAAAATCAGCTTGCTGAGCCATTTACTGGTCGCAACTTGTGTTGTATACTGCAGGGCTTTGTAAGTATTTATCATTGGATTTTTTTACTATAATTAATAATTTTCATAAACAGTATCTACCTATACCTTCTGTCAAAAAATCCATATCTGTAAGAGTTATACCTATTAGTCGTTAAACTGTCTGAGCTAATTACTAACATAAACGTCAAGATTATTGATTTTCTTAAGATGTTCTTGAACTTTTGGGCCAAAAAAATTCATAATTAATTATTTATTAAAAAACAGTTATAATGGTTAATGGTTAAAGGGAAGTGCTAAGACAAAATACTCCTAAACAGAATGTTGGTAATCACTCACATTTTCAACACAATCGTATAAATACTAGGTTTAATGATGTGAAATAGTTGAACTACTAATAAATATTCTCAAGACAACATATTCTTTTTATTTTAAAATAAGAGTAACTAGTCCAATCGATATTATTGAATCGAAGATTGTTCCTTTCATTTTATGAACTATTATAGGTAAATAAAAAAAAACATTGGGTACTCGTATTGGAATTGTGGAATACGCCAAATTTATCACCGAATACGCTTTGATCCGATTTTTTTATTCTATTTTAATGCATCAGGGCAAGCACCAAAAAGCTCTAAACTTATTTTTATATTTATTTATAAAAGCACCATTTCAAACTGCGTACAGGGTGTTTTTACTATATATACGTTTGTTATCAATTGTTACAATAGAAAGTTCTTGTGCGTTTTTAAAAATATATTATGTGTATTTATCACTCATATCGAACTTACGGGGTACCTAAGTAAAAAAATAATAATTGTTACAGCAAATTTACGGATAGCCCTGTATAGAAACAAGTCAGATCAGCTTCTTCTATATAAAAAAGTGCTATGAAAAAGTTTTTTGGGAAACGAATTATCTAGAAAAACAAAAAAGTTATAGAACGAAATCGATTAAAATCGAGAAACGTCCCCCAGCGGAGAAACGGTTTAACATAAGCAAAATCTGTTTTCACCACTGCGTTTTTTCATGAAATTTGAACCTATATATATGTGATAGAAGCATGAGTTCCCATAAGAAATCGTCCAGTTTGGGCCACCCTGAACATACTTAATGTGTCCCAAATTCGATGCTTTTGCTGGGTGTCTCGAAAATCACACGAGATGGAAAAGGAGTAGTCAAGATGTCATAATCTATTTTTGGATCAAACTATCGATGGACGAAACTAAACGTTTAGTTTTTTAGATATGTATCTAAAAAACTAAACGACTGATAAAAAACTTTTTCGCCCATCGATAGTATGATCCAAAAATAGATTATGACATCTTGACTACTTCTTTTCCATCTCGTGTGATTTGCGATATTCGAAAATTATCGAGATGTATTCTATCAAATAACTTCCTTAGGTAAAAGTTTGTTTTAGAGGTCCACCGCTAGGGGGCGATGCTATATATATCGGCATGACCTTCAAGGTCCGCAGAGGTCAAATAAATCTTCAAAACGCCTTATATCAAGTTAAAATGGCTCCACACATAAGATATCTAACCAAACCTTACCTGGACTAAACTACTGTAAACTAATATTGCTGTTAGCCGTTAAACACGTCAAATGAAATAAAAACACGTAACGAAAGAATATCAAAACAAACAATAAGTACGTCTTAACGCAATGAATATTAACAAACGACAGAAATCTGACTAGTGCAACGCTAAGCTAACGTTTTCGACGAAACAAGCACCGAATACATCTGTGCATGCTCAAATAGAGGCAGAGCGGCGCATGCGCTGTCGTCAATATACAACAAAAGTTGCGCCATCTACCTTAAAAAACGTTTACAAGCAACTTTTTTATTTGACCTACGTGCACGCTGAAGGTCATATGGATCGACTCCAAATCAAAATTTGAAAAGGGAATTTTAGGGGCTGTAAAAAATCGAAATTTATACAGGATGTCCCATAAGGAAAAACATTATTTTCATTACAGTACCTTTACGAATGGCCCTGTAATAAAACAGGTTACATCTTATTCTACGTTGAAAAGTGCTATGTGAGAAAGTTTTTGCAGAAATCAATGATCTCAAATCACAACAAAGTTATAAGCCATAAAAGCGTTCGTCGCTTGATTCCTTCTCTAATGTGGCAATAGTGTTAAGAAATAATGTTACACCGAATAATTTATATGTATATGCTTACGAATTACGTGATTCCTTTTTCTTTTGTTTAGGTTAGAATATAAGATGGTTATGTGAAGTAGGGTTAAGTTAGGAAGCATTATGCGCAACTTCGCCTATTGTAGTTTTTTTATTAACACAATGAAGTATTTTATTATTATTATTATTAAATATACCAAAATTATGAATCGCCAAATTTCGTTTGCACGAGTGAGCTTTTCATAAAATTTCACTCTTATTATTAAACACCTAAGGTGTATTTAATATAATAATAAAGCGTATATTTCCAACAGATTCACAAAAAATCCAATTATCTACCGGAAATATCTATAATTCAATTATTACTTACATACAACGTATTATCATTAATTACAAAGAACAATACAATGATAATAACAATTTTACAATAATAATAATTCATAATAATAGCAATGATCATAATGTAATAATAATAATAAAACGTTTATTAGCTCAGATAAAGAAACAATAATTAACAATAACTATAAACAATACCCTATACGAGTACCTTACTGAACTAAAAGGCATTAGATGCAGCTTCTCAACACAGTTGAGTGCTGTTGTAGCCTAACATAATAGAACTATGAAAAATTGATAGAGCAATAATTAATTAGATTAGATTATTTTGATGATATCTCCACTTAATAAATATCGAATACATTTTATTTAAAACACACAATCTTATAACAACCCAAAAAACTAAAATTTTTTTTTTTTTTTTTTAATAGTATCTAAGTAATAAATGTTTTCCATACAAACATTTCTTCTTATTCAACTTTCAAAAATTCCACATCCACCGCCGTTAGCTTTCCTCGTGATCCTGCCAAAAGTTTGAATATCTTGGAACACCCGTGTTGAAATTATTTATTTTTTAAACTATTTTTGATTGTTTTTGCAAACGTCATCACCGAAGAAGAGAAATCTTTAACCTGTAGTTTATTTATTAATGATGCAGCCGTGTAAGAAAAAGACCGTTTGAAAATTTGTTTTTTATGAGCTGGAATCGTTAAAAGGTTCCTTCGCCTTATGTTTAAATTATGAACATCAGTTCGAAAAACTATTTTTTGATGGAGGTATGGAGGAGTGCGAAACTTTAAAATTTTATAATAAAAACTAGCCGCATGAACCATACGTCGATTGTACATATTAAGCCAACCTACTTCTTCTAGTTTATGAGATATTCTTTGTCTTCTCCTGATGCCATAAATAAAAAACTCAAACAGGAGTTCTGAACTTTCTGAATACGCCTAGTGTCCACACTGTCAAGACAGGGGCCATACACATTGTCACAGAAACCGAAATGCGACAATACGAGCATATCGCAAAGAGATGCTTTAACTTTCACACTTAAAAAATGTCTCTGCGAGTAAATTCTTTTCAAGGACCCATAGGCAATCTTTAGTTTTGTTGTGACATGCTCTTTGAACCTCAACTTATTGTCCATGATCAGCCCTAAATTTTTTGAAAAGTTTTTAAATGGTATTTGTTCAGAATTGATCTTAATCGTAATATTATTCAGAATTTCATCCCTTACGTTATTGTTGGAAAATAGAAGACATACGGTTTTTTTTGGATTCAATTTAAGCAAGTGGTTATCGGAGACTTCTAAAAGACCCTGTAGGTCCTCATTGATTTGCTCAGCAGCCGTATGCATGTCCGCTGGGCTAAAAGCCTTATAAATTTGTGTATCGTCAGCATACATATGATATTCAGAGTATTTCAGATTTTGAACAAAGTTTGTCGTATACATTGTATACAGAATCGGAGCAAGTATACTTCCTTGAGGGACCCCACTTTCAATTTTCAAACTATTAGACATATTGTTTATAATATATACTCGTTGGCTTCTATTGTTTAAAAAGGATTTAATTAGGCTTGCAGCATCTGTGCTAAAACCAAAATATTGTAGCATTGAGATTAAAATCTTATGGTTGATCATGTCAAATGCTTTTGTATAGTCAAGAAGAACCAGTATGGTTGCTTTATTTTCATCAAGAGAGCGAAATATATCATCCGTCACTTTGGATAGTGCGGCCGCACAGCCGTAACCCTTTCTAAACCCTGATTGTAATGAACATAATATTAGCTTGTTAGTTTCTAAATAATCAACAATCTGCACCTCCATTACCTTTTCTAATATTTTCGACAATGCCGGGAGTACGGAAACACACCGGACATCTCCAAATGTAGCTGGATTTGTCACCTTTGGTATCGGCGTAACTTTGGCAGTCTTCCAGAAGTCGGGAAACACCGATTGATGTGATATGAAAAACAATACATCTATGCATATCCACGAGACACCACACACTTGCAGCATTCAAATCATGACTGGATTGAGCTATAGTTATCCTTGCAACAGAATCAAAGTACAGGGTGTTTCGCGACATTTTTGCGAAACCCACTATGCCCTAATCATATTTTGGGTAACACATGTAGTTTTCGAGATACAGGGCCGAATTCAAAAAAATCACTTTTCATACCCCTCTCGTATCTCGGAAACTATAACAGATATTGGAAATATATACACGACGTTTGATAGATGTTTTTATGTGAAGTCCAGAGGCGTAGATACATTTAATTTTTTTTTATTTGGTCTCAGTTTCAAAATATTAACCAAACTTATTTTATAAATGGCTGAAAAAATCAGGGTGGATTTTTTCAGCCATTTAAATTGCATATTTTTTTTTCCTTCCAAATGATATATGACTCGTACGAGGTTTATTTCTAGAAATATCAAAATTCGAGAGTGTTTTTGAAAAATTTATTGGTATGGTAGATTCAATAATTGCCGTTTTGATGCCTTAATAAACAGCAAACAATGTCTAAACTTATATTTTCTACAAGAACAAAAAAAAAATTATATGGGGATATAAGAGCATACATTAATTTGCCAAAGTGCCGAGCATTTGGGGGCGGGGATTTCATTGGCGCTCTATTTGAATTCGCTCTTGAACTTATTTTGAAACTGAAATTTAGTAGATATTTAATTGGAATGAGTTTAAAATATTAATCTGTATATGGTATTCGCTAAGAGAGTAGTATAGGTATTTCGTGATACAGTTGAAAAACTTTAATTGCCTATGTCGATAAAACGTTACTTAAATTAATATATTATGTATAATTTGAACATAATCTAATTTTAAAATCATTTTATGCATTAAAAATAGAAAGTCAGGAAGTAAAAAAAAGTCACATTATTCTCGACAGTTTATTTTTAGGTATATATTAAATTATACACACATAATTGAATGAAATTCATGAGGGGTACATTCCACTAATACGAATAGTACCTCCAGTCTGCATGCTGCGTTTTATACATGTACTTTCAAAACCTACAAGCAAGATTTCTACAAACACCCGTATTATTATAAGTACGGCAATCATAGTCCACTTCTGTGTTTTCCTGTTGTCTGCAAGCTGTAAAATCTTCAAAAGTTCTAAAATGTAACACAGATTGTTTATTATCTATATTATGAATGTTATTGAAATGATTAATTAAAGTATTATGTGTGGAAAACTTCTCTGTATTTGTCTGTTTAATATGTCGATACGCTACTATATTTCGCATTCCGGGCAGTTAATTTATTTTTCTTACAAAATAGTCAGTTAAGAGTTCCAATTTCAAAATAGATGTAATGTCATCTCAACTTACATTTCAATTTCATTTCAACTATAACCAAAGATATTAATCTTTGCTATAACCATACCCAATGCTAGAACCAAAGTTTATCCAATATATATATAGAGTTTGCTAGAATTAAACACAAAATATTAAATAACAAAGTATATCTACACTACAATGGAATGTATATTTAAAATAGAACTCGACACAGATAGAATATTAGCAATGAAAATTGCTCTTTTAAACAAAACAAACAATAATATTATATATATATATGATATGAAAATTGAGGGCAAATTTGCAAAATTGTTTCTAATGTTTGATATCTTGGTATGGTGCCAAACAACAAACAAAAATAATAAATCAACCCGCATGCGCATAATATACAGATTTTGATTGGCTCGGCTCTTTGGCAAATTAATGTATGCTGGATATAAGCGATAATCGACAGAATATAACACAATACCAAAATTACATGGTGTTAAAAAAACATGATATTCAAACCTACACTATACATCTAACATAGTTGCACAAAAAAACTCAATTTGTTCTGGAGAATAGAGAAATGTATTCCATTTAAAAAAAGTTTGTACCTATCTAGTAGGAGAGGATGTGAACCCCCACATTGCCAAAAATAGTACTCAAATGGATCTCGGGAAACTTCTAATAGGCCACTCCACTTTATTTGGTATACTCTGTATAGTTATTCCAATGCCAAGTTACCTCAGTGTGCATATTGTATACACATGCTACTGATTAACGCGTTTCCAACATTTTTGGGAAATAATTCTGCCATTTATTTTTTCATATTGCCATTGCTTTCTGGTCGTCCTTATTCTGAGTTAGTGATTTGTATGCGGCCAATTATATAATTTTCGAACCTAGGAAGTGTAGAAATAGAGGGAGGTTCATTTGCAGAGATTATTCTTGGCGTTGTCCATCTTCCACATTCACAATTTATTAATGAAATTGTAAATAAAACGAAGTTATTTTATTTACTTATTACTAATTTATTTACAAAGTACTTGTATACAATCTGTGACTAGGTCACCACACACTATCAACAAAAAACACAAAAAGAACAAGAATTGTTCAATAACTTTTAGGTATAACTAAAAACAACGTTTTTGGTAATTACAGTACAAGTAGGTACAACGCAATATACCGAGAAAGTTTACTTTTATTAATAGTACTAAACACACGAACTTATTATACTCGTATTATGCGTAATCACTATGTAATACGCGAAAGAATTATATTAAAAGAAACTAAAAATTATATTATGCGTTACGTACAACGCGAACACATTTATTTGCAATAGGAAACTATTAGAAAGTGTGAGTTTTCATTTACAAAAGAAGAGACGGCCGTGCGCACTACTCTCAATTATACATGCCAACTGAACTTCAGCGTCCCGGGGCGGTATATTTCAACCACTAAAACGGTCGGCGGCGGCGGTCTGTCAAAGAAGAAAGCGTACAAGTTTAAGCAATCTTTGGTGCAGCTGCAATATTTACAGGGAATAGAATATTTTAATAAAATAAAAATAAACAGAATTCCAACAGGAAGTGTACTCTAAAATTATTATTCAGGAATTTCTTCAGGAAATTTGCGATATCTATTACGATTTTTTATCTCTAAATATATTCACGTTTTTTTGGACATCCTGTATATTGATAAAGAATAATAATTTGAAGTTTGAAAATAATATAAGCGACTGCTAAAATTTAGGTCACTATAGTAGTGTATAAAAATTGAAATTGTTGAAAACAAGATCGGGAGACACCTTGTGGATGCCATATAAGGAACTCAATTACAGACTTATTATTATTAGTATATAATGTCTACAGATATAAACATATATCTTTAAATACAACATACAAAATTATATACAGGATGCCTCACAACGAAGGCAAATACATATTTCGGGAACTAACACTAAATTGTGTCTGAAAATTTTTACAGTGTGAGTTGGTGTCAACTTTGTTAATTTTATCTCCAAACTTAGCATTTTTTTCAGAAAAACGAGTATTTTTAAAGCTTGATATTTGTAGCCGGTTCTCATGATATGAGTAACCCTGTTTATATATAGGGTATTCCACGATGAACTGTGGATATAGATTTCTGTGAAATTAATCGTTGGATAACTACTGTCGATGGGACAATTTGTCTAAAAAAATTTTTTTTATTACTTATACATAATTTCAGCAATCAGAATACAATATATTCTATAGGCTAATATGATGACACGGAGCTATGGATGCTCTCAAATGGCGTTGCGAAGATTTCTCGAATGACAAATCTCTAATCTTCTTTTAAATCTGCGGGCCAATTTCTTTTAAGTCTGTTATTCAAGGTGCGCTGTGTAGTGGATGGATTAATTCGTTGACATGATGTTTCAGTTTTTCGTGATGTTTGATACTTCTGGCTTTGATTACGTCTTTAACATATGGTATCTTTAGGTATTCGTGTATAGTGAGATTGCTTACATAAAATGGGGTGTTTGTTATCATTCGAAGAATTTTTGATTGGTTTCTTTGGATTATTGCCATGTTGGACTTACTTGTGCATCCCCAGAGTTCTATTCCATATGTCCATATTGGTTTTATGACAGTTTTGTATATCATGAGTCTATTTTCAAGAGATAACTTTGATTTTCTTCCTATTAACTTGTCTAAAATGTCTTCAAAATGGTGGCACTTCCGGTAATATCGGAATTTGGTCTGTACTTGCTTATTTCAAATAGAACAGCCTACATATTATATAATTTTTAGATTCTATGAAAGATATACTTTAAGAGATAAAGTTTTGATAATTATTCGTATATAGGGTGCTCAAAAAATAAAATTAAAAATGAAATTAAGAAACCATTAAAACTTAATTGTTCCCAATGGAAACCCTAAAATGTTATTGTTTAATCTTATTTAGCATTAAAGTGGGAACTTTGTATATGCTTGTCTATTTTTGCCAAATTTAAATTACAAATAAAAATATCGGGGCGAATAAATTATATACGTACGTAAATTACTTACACTTCTTTGAAAGTCGTTGAAATTTTGAAAAACTATGTATTTTATAAATTCTGCTAAGGTTAAGTATAAGGCTGGTTACACACCGGGACTCAGTAAACCACTGAAATTGATGGCCCCCATAGTATTTATTATACCTATTGCTTAATGAGCACACGAAATTCACTTTTTTCCATTTTTTGTGGAAATTAACCAGGTTAGCCGCTTTCAATGTCTGTCAAACATAAACTAGGTTATGACTTAGCTTGCTCAAAATGTCATACTGTACCGATAGATGCCAGTTGACGGGAGCAGTGTTGTGTCAAACCACTCTCGTACAACATAATGGTCCATTTAAAAATTTTGGTACGTACTTCCGGTATAATCGAAAGCCCTAGATGTGACATAATATTATTCTAAATGATATTATGAATAAGTACGAATTTTGAGATTTAAATTCTTGAAAATTGTGAAAGGCTAATCGCCCATTGTTGTGATACACCCTGTATGTCGTTAATTTAATGTAATAAATTAATATGTTTAGTGTGCGGTGATGTTAACAATATATAATTATTCAGGGCCGGCATACAGGTTTCTTTTGTTTAGTGTTACATGTTTTACGGCCGTATAGCGATAAAACATAGGTTTACCCATAGAGCCAAATAAGTGCGTTAAACCAGTCGATAATATTCATAATCACATATTCTCCTATTGATATTACCAAACTCATCTATCGAGATACCCACACACCTTAGAATTCCCTAAAATAAAAACTATACGAGGTCTGTTCAAAAAGTACCCGGAATTCTCATTTTTCTAAAAAAATATTTATTTATTCGTCTACATCTATATGGTCCCCTTCAAAGTAATCCCCCCTAGATATAATACACTTATGCCAGCGTTTTTTCCAGTCTTCGAAACACCCTTGATAGTCACTTTTTGTAATGCTCTGTATGACTCTCAGCGATTCTGCCTTTATCTCTTCAATCGATGAAAAACGCTGTCCTTTCATGGGTCTCTTCAACTTTGGGAACAGGAAAAAAATCACACGGAGCGATATCTGGTGAATAAGGAGGTTGGGGCATGATTAAAGTCTTGTTTTTAGCCAAAAAATCACGAATAAGCAACGATGAATGAGCAGGTGCGTTATCGTGGTGCAAAACCCATGAATTGTTTTTCCATAAATCGGGGCGTTTTTTTCATCACCAGTTATGACCCTTTCAAGTAAATTTGGATCGTCGGTGACGTCGTTTAACAGCTCCTGAGCGATGGTAATGCGTTTGTTTTTTTGATCAAAATTCAGCAGTTTTGGAACGAATTTTGCTGCCACTCGTTTCATGCCCAAAACCTTTGAAAAAATATGATGGCATGAGCCAACTGATATGCCAACTTCATCAGCAACTTCTCTAATTGTGATTCGGCGATCATCCATAATCATTTTTTCCACTTTTCCCACATTTTCATCGATTATTGACGTGCTGGGTCGACCGGAGCGTTCGTCGTCTTCAACGTCTTCGCGGCCATCTTGGAAACGCTTATACCACTCGTAAACACTTGTTTTTTTCATAGCAGACTCACCGTAGGCTCTCTGTAACATTTCGCACACTTGGATACACTTTATTTCATTTTTCACGCAAAATTTAATACAAATTCTTTGACTCTTCAATTCTTCCATTGTTTAAACTAACAAAAATCGCCGAGCTCAAAAAAACACGTCTACACCAGCCGCTACAAGACAGAATGTAAACAATGAATACAGCTGAAAATTTCACCATACATTAGGGACATGTGTACCAACACAAAAATTTTTGACCACCGGACTCTCCAGACGCGCGCAATTCAAAAATTCCGGGAATTTTTTGAACAGACCTCGTACAGTTCTGGCCACAGGGTTGATAAAAATCATGAAATAAAAAAAATAAAGTTGTGAGCACACTAGGTTGTAGAGCAGTATATAAAAAGTGTGGTAAAGGATTGCAGGCTCTAGTAGACAGACTAAAAAGTCATTGGGCAACCTGCAAAAGTAAAACTAATGATCCAGCAGTGGTCTTGATCTTGAGACGCTTCATGGTGATTGTCAGTCACAGGCTGGAACCAACCAGAGTCAAATTATCCAGTTGGCAAAAAAACAGAGAAGCGAGAACTGTGAAAAGGGAAGTGTAAGTGGACGTGAAAATAGTTGAAGTAGCGCTCGTTTGGAGTCTTTCGTTGTGCGAACTGGACAAAATAAGAAGAAAGAATTGGACCGACAAATAGCCAAAGCCGTTTACGCAACAAATTGCATTTTTAGAGCTATGGGAAGTAAGGAGATTCGATAAGTCAAAGAAATGACCTGGTTACCTTCCACCATCTAGATTTCAGTTGTCATCAAAGCTTTTGAATGAAATATTTGAAGAAGAAAAATCTAAGTGTTTTAACAAGTTATCTGGACAATCTGTTTGCATGTCCTTAGTTGGATGGGACAATATAGATAATGAGCTGATATTCTGTGTAGTTATGACAGCAGAGGATGGAAAGTGTTCTTTTAGAAAGCATAGATCATCTGGTCATCTCCATACAGCTGACTATAGCCGAATTGGCTATTAACTCAATAAATAAGTGAAACAATATAACTGTAAAGTTATCAGTATTCTGACAGATAATGTGAGCAACATGTCTGTATGAAGAAAAAAATTATCAAGTCGTACAATTATTACTTAGTTTGCTCTCCAAAGATTTAGAAGCAGCGCAGCTAAAAGAACATATAATTAAGGGCACTGAAGGTTACGCTCCAGAATCCTGCTGTAGCGAATCAAATTATAAAGTCCCGATCAAAACTTCGAAATAAAAACGTCTTTATCAACCTCGATCTTACTCCGAAGCAGCGAATATACGAAAGACAAATTAAGGAAGAGTTTAAGGCTCGTTTGGAACATGGTGAAAAGAACATCACTCTCAGGTACTTAGGTGGAGTTCCTAAAATACTACCACGAAAAAACTAGCTTCGAAGTTCCGAGATTTATCCATATACTACCAGAATGTTCGTGGTATGAGAACGAAACTCACGCAATTTTTATGTAATGTTTCTGTCTGCACGTTTGATGTTCTTGTTCTCACGGAAACGTGGTTGAATCACGAGATTCTTGACGTTGAGCTGGGACTGACCGATTTTGATGTTTATAGAAAGGACAGATCCTTACAGACTAGTCAATGCAAGCGTGGTGGAGGTGTGTTGATAGCAGTTCGTAAATCTATAAAGAGCATGTCCTTGAATTGTGCAGCTTACGTTGAACAACTGTTCGTGCGCATTGGTAGCGGAAGCGACGCCGTTGTTTTGGGTGCTGTGTACATCCCTCCGCGGTCATCAGAGTTGGCGTATGCGGCTGACAGTGTTGTGAATTGTGTGTCTTTGGTGATTTTAATTTGCCGAGCGCTTTGTGGGGGACTGACGAGTTCAGTTCGACTGCAGTGCCATCAAACCCGTGTACCGCCCAGGAAATGGACTGTATTGAAACATTATCAAATGTGTGTTCGTGTTTAAATTTATTTCAAAGAAATTATGTTTTTAATCCCAGAGATGTTTTACTCGACCTCATTCTGAGCACGAGGGCGAATCTTTTAGTTCATCGCTCTTATACTTCTTTATTACCAGAGGATGATCATCACCCCACTCTTTGTGTCAATTTGGGGTATTTTGATGAGCGCGGCGCTAATCTTGCCGGAGATGGATACTATTATGACTTTAAATCTGCAAACTACAGACAAATAAATGAACGCATAGGTGCGGTCGACTTTGATGCATTATTTTATGGCAAGTCCCTGGATTCGATGCTAAATGATTTTTACTCCGTGGTCCACAGCGTGATTGAATTATGTGTGCCACTCAAGAGGGTGTCTAGTGGAAGATTTCCTAAGTGGTATAGTCCATATCTGAAAAGTTGTATTATACAAAAAAAGTACGAACACAAATTGTTTAAGAGTACAGGTTCAAACCATTATTACATGGAATTTGTACGGCTTCGCGCACTCTGTAAGACCCTCTCTCGAGAATGCTATGATCAGTTTGTCACGACAACTGAGAATGGAATTGGTGACGATATTAGAACCTTTTGGAGCTTTGTTAATTCCACTCGTAGAAATGTGAAACTGCCTTCTGAGATGTTTCTCAACGCAGATAGAGCGAACACTGGACAGTCCGTGGTTAACCTCTTTTCTAGACACTTTTCATCTGTCTATACTACCTACAATACGTGTATTCCCGAACGCCTCAGTGTCAACGACATCAATTTTACAAACTTAAATATTTCTATATCTGAAATTTTTGAAAAACTTTCAGGACTTGATCCAAATAAGGGGCCAGGGCCGGACGGACTTCCTCCTAGTTTTTTAAAACAGTGTAGTTTTGTGCTGGCAAGGCCACTGCATGCTATTTATAATAAGTCTTTGCAGACTGGTTGCTTTCCTGACTTTTGGAAGTCCAGTTTTATCACACCTATTCATAAGTCTGGAGATAAGCATGACATCAGTAATTATAGACCAATCAGCATTCTTAGTGTGATTCCCAAGGTGTTTGAGAAGATTATAATTCAGTACATCCAACCTCTTCTGAATAATTCAATTATAGACCAGCAGTACGGATTTCTGCCCGGAAAATCAGCGGAACTTAACCTTGTCAAATACGTGAATTTTATTCTCGAGTCTTTGGAGGGTGGATCGGAGGTGCATTCCATATATACGGACTTTTCTAAGGCGTTCGATCGGGTTAACCACAATATTCTATTGGTAAAATTGGCCGAGGTTGGCATCAGTGGGAATTTTCTCAAATGGGTCGGTAGCTATCTCACTGATAGAGTCCAGTACGTGAAAGTTAACGGCTTTGTGTCCAACGAAGTTCATGTCTCATCGGGAGTTCCCCAGGGATCTCACTTGGGACCGCTATTTTTTTAATATTTTTGTTAATGACATCGCCAACTGCTTCACCTCTAGCGATTTCCTCTTATTTGCTGATGACCTCAAGCTATTTAAAAAAGTGAACAATAGTGAAAACTGTGATCAATTACAATCCGATCTCAACGCATTTCATGCATGGTGTGTTCGAAATGAAATGCACCTCAATATTGACAAGTGCTGTGTGATTTCCTTCACAAGATCAAGACATACCATTCCTTTCAACTTCACCTTAAATCAGTCATCACTGAAATCGGTTGATATGGTTAAGGATCTTGGAGTCTTGCTTGATAGCAGATTGACCTTCGCTCCTCACATCTCCTGTATGGTTTCTAGATCACTGAAGGTTCTCGGATTTATAAAGCGATGTTCACGAGAGTTCACGAGCGTTGTTTCACTCAAGCTGCTGTATACAAGTTTGGTGAGGCCTTGTCTTGAGTACGCCTCTGCTGTATGGTCACCGAATTATTCCATTCATAGGCAGAAGATCGAACAGGTACAGCATAAATTTCTAAGGTACATGGCCTACAAATTGTATATTCATTTTACTCTGGAGGACCGTGTGGAACTGTATGCCGATTTGCAGAAATATCTTAACATTGGTTCGCTTACCGATCGACGTCTGAAACACGATTTAGTCTTGCTGTATGATATTATCAACAGCAACGTGAGATGTCCTGATCTGTTGAGTGCCATAGGAATTCACATTCCGTTTCAGTCCACCCGCACAAGACGTTTATTTTATCAACCGTTCACCAGAACAAATTACGGCTATAACTCGTTTTTGGCCCGTTCGGTGAGAATGGCGAATGATAATCAGGATTCCCTCGATTTTTTCACCATCAGAAGTGCTTTCTTGAGGTCGGTAAAACAGCTCTTTTAGTTCTTTAAATCTCAAATTGTAAACTTATCATTTGTTAACATTTATATATATTTTATTCTGTATTTTTTTTTCTTTTCAAGATTTTTAAGTCGATACGTTTGTGTGCTTTTATGTATTGTTATTTTTAAAATTTAATGGGTATATGCCCGTAAATAAATAAATAATACAAATTGTGAAATACTTCAGAAATACCCATTTGCCAAATGCTTAGTATAAAGAAAATAAATAAATTGGTCTTGCCTCAGGATGTTTGATGGAATACACTTTCAGATTGTCTTGGGATCTATGTTAATGGCCAAAATTGTTATTAATATGTGAAGAGCATATAGGTCAAATTAATTAATCCAGGATGCAATACAACAAAAAGGTGCATTTTTATCTCAAGCAGTTTACATTATGGAAAAAGTTACTGGTTAATTTTGATAATTTTGAAAAAGAAAGAAGCTCAATGTCAGCTGTCTACGCTTTAAGAAGAGTTATGTTCAAGCTCAAACTTGCTTTCACTTTTTGGCATAATGTTGTATCCTACAATAAAAAAATCGGTTGTGTCGCCCCAAAATTTTCCCGACAAGATATAATGTAATCAAACATATATATGACCTGCTTAACGAAACAGAATTTTAATAGTATTAACTTTATTCAAAAATTAAAAAAAAAATATTGCCAGAGCTGCCATTCGAACCCATAATCTTCCGCATGCGAAGCAAACGCTGTACCAATGTGTTAAAGTACTCAATTACTACATATATATTCTTCTATAGTCTATAGGTTCCAACTACCTAACCCAATTTTCTCGGGAATAATGGGGGCAAATATCAAAAGTAACCTATCGCTGTAAACAGTTTCCAAGGTGTTCAGTGTTTGCGGGCGGTAATCTCGGAACATACACTTATATCGCGGATTGTTAGGACAGTCCTCAAACGATGAGGATACCTCTAGATATTAATAAACAGTGCAGACACTGGAATTAGGCGCATTTCGCAATTAATACCTTAAGCGTCTATCGCGAGGATCATACTTCTTTAATAGGTCCCATATTACTTTAATTTTCTTTTTATGTGACAATTAATTACTACCTACTTCAGGGATTTTTGGTACGTCCCAGAAAAGCCTCATTATCCCAGCATACAATTAAAATCCCTTCTTCGATTAAAGAGAGGAGGTTGTGCATCAAATGATCTCTAACTTGACCTTGACCAAATGGTCGATATTTTCAAGTTCACCAGCACTTTTTGTTTCTTCTCCACCGAAAACATATCATGTTACAATAATTGTGTCATCATTGTTGAAAATTGAAATATTACAATAACAATTAGTGTTGGAGTACGATTCCAACAGGTAGAATGTAGAATAGTTATACCAAAGATTATAAACAAATCAGATATTTCGCTCAGGACAATTCTTATTGTTTAAATAAATAAATAAATCTTTATTGCCCAACAGTTTCCCATTTAAAGAGCAAATACAAAAACTATATTCTAAATAAGTATCATTTCTAAAGCAGGAACAATATTATTATATCAAATTATTTTACTAAAAACTTTATATATTATATTATTTATTAGAACCAATCCGTGTGTGGAAAAAAAAGAAAACTCACATAAAAAATACCCCAGAACATAAACACAGTTTAAAGCATTGTTTATCTGCTTTACAGCGATAGCTCACTTTTGATATTGACCCTCATAATTCTCGAGAAAATTGCGTTTAAAATTTCACGAGTTAAGTAGTTGGAACGCATATACAGGGTGGTCCAACGAAAAGTTTGCACCTAGCTTTTCTCTTTTTTTTGTAGTCGAATGCGAAAATGCTCGGACACGTCGATTTTGCTTTTGAGGGGGACACATTTTAAACATATTTTTCGATCTGCGCCTTTAACCCCCTAGCGGGGGTGAGTAACAACCCTAAAATTTTAAATGGAAAGAGGGGTCTAATGACATATCATTTGAAAGGACACAAAATTGTCTTTCTAATGATACCCTATTTGTCGAATTTTACTAAAACAGTTAATACGAAAACGACTTTAAAGACATTAAGCCGATAATTTTGGTATTAATGATAAATACAAATAAGTTTTAATTATTGCGAGTGAAAACACCTGCAATCGTTAGTACATTCCAATGTTTGTTAGTTTTAACATTGCTTTGTAAAAAAAGTAAACAAGCTGTTAAATTGATTTATTAAAACGTTACATTAACAAATGTTGAAAATGTGACCCATTTGATTCCATACAATAATACAGATTTTGTTCAAATCTATTTCTAACATTTTGTAGCATATCAGGTGTTATGTTTCTGCACTCTTCTGTAATGCGTTGGCGAAGATCTTCTATGGACTCGGGCTTCGTGGCAAAACATTTATTTTTTAAGTGCCCCCAAAGAAAAAAGTCTAAAGGCGATAAATCCGGTGACCTGGCAGGCCATTCAATTGGGCCCCTCCTTCCAATCCACCGTCCAGGGAACCGGTCATCTAAGAACTGTCTTACAGGAGCCACATAGTGCGGAGGTGCTCCATCTTGCTGGAAATAAAGCCGATCAGCAGTATGATTTTGGTCATCTTCTATTATTTGTGTTATTAAAGGATCAATTGTGTCTTCAAGCATGTTTAGGTACACTTCACCAGTTAAATTTCCAGGAATAAAAAGTGGTCCTATAATATGATTTCCTAATATGCCACACCAGACGTTTATTTTTTGAGGATACTGGGTATGAACCTCACGGAATAAATGTGGGTTACTGTCATCCCAGTAACGGCAATTGTACCTATTTACAGCTCCATTCAAATAAAATGTGCATTCGTCGGAAAAACAAATGTTAAATAATAATTGCGGATCTTCAATTAAACGCTGGCTCATTGCTTCACAAAATTGCAGCCTTCTATCAGGATCATCCTCATTTAGTTCCTGTACTAATTTGATTTTGTACGGATGAAATTTGTATGCTTTTAAAATTCGTATTATGGACGAACGGGAGACACCTGAGGCTTCAGCTAGTTGACGGGTACTTTGACTATGATCCATTTCAACATGCCCTAAAACAGCGACTTCCACAGCTTCATTTCTGATCGGTTTCTGCGGCTGGTGTTTTACATTACAGACAGATCCGGTATCTACAAACTTTTTAACTAACTTGCCAACGTACACATCATTCACATTTTTATCGGGATGTCTCTCATTAAATAAGCGAGCCGTAAGTCTAGCACTACTATTATTTTGAAAATAAAGTTTAACAATTTCAACTCGTTCTAGAATGGAATAAATCATTTTGTACGGTAAAAGTAAAATAACTTGAGAAGCAACCAAACTGAATCAATGAAAAGACTAAAATAAACGGTGTAAATTCTTTTCCTACACGTATCTGCAGTTTTTATTTCAACAAAAAACGCAAACGATTAGTGAGGAATTTAGTTCTGATAAATAAGATAGTGTTTTTGAAATCCCGTTTTTCTTCAAAGTAAATAATTTAGAAATGATTGTAGTTGTTTTCAGTCGTAATAATTAAAACTTATTTGTATTTCTCATTAATACCAAAATTATCGGCTTAATGTCTTTAAAGTCGTTTTCGTATTAACTGTTTTAGTAAAATTCGACAAATAGGGTATCATTAGAAAGACAATTTTGTGTCCTTTCAAATGATATGTCATTAGACCCCTCTTTCCATTTAAAATTTTAGGGTTGTTACTCACCCCCGCTAGGGGGTTAAAGGCGCAGATCGAAAAATATGTTTAAAATGTGTCCCCCTCAAAAGCAAAATCGACGTGTCCGAGCATTTTCGCATTCGACTACAAAAAAAAGAGAAAAGCTAGGTGCAAACTTTTCGTTGGACCACCCTGTATAAATAAAATACAATATTTGTCACCAGGTTTCTGTTGCGTCATTGGTACGGCGTTCGCATGCGGAAGGTTACGGGTTCGAGTCCTAGCTGGCAATACTTGTTTTTTCTAATGTTTGAATAAAGTAGTTCGTTTGTTTCGTTAGTTTATTGGAAATAATGAAAATAATGCAATTATAATAATAATTATTAAAATTCAGTTTCGTTACGCAGGTCATATATTTTTGATTATATTATATTATAACTAAAGATTATATGCAAAGTGCATATATTTGCATATTTTGCATATTTTTACAAATTTCATAAAAAATTGCATATTTCGGCAAAAATAAAATTTGTGTGCATATTTTTTATGTTTTTCGTTTTATCAAAAGATTAAGTACGACCCTTGCAGGTAACTGAAATAATTTAACAGGTGGGTAGGTTTTATTATTATATTGTTTATGGACCCATTTTATTATTATATGGTTTATTGCCGGCATTTATTGGCTGTTTAGGAATTTAGTTAGTTTACCTCCAGAGCCCGTAATTACTCGATTGGGAACATGGATTAAGGCCGCGATATTCTACACAGACCATTTTGAAGCCATTAAAGACATACATAGTTTTAGATTTAGAAGACAATTCACAGTGTGTAGTGCAAAGTCAAGCAGTATTAAAAAATGAAAATTTAGCTAAGGAACTTGTTTTTATTAAAGTTAATTTTACTTTTATACCACATATAATAACTTCGTTAGAAAGTAGGAATAGAAGTTTAAGAGAATCACTTAAAATTGTTGAAACTTTTTCCGACAAATGCAAAAAAGTTCCCGGTGATGTAGGAAATCAAGTAAGAAGTAAACTCGAAGTTATTGTGGGAAAGAATGAAGGCTTTAAGTATTTAAAATATATTTTTGATACTAAACCATCCAACGAAGTAATACCTTGGCCTTATAACTTACTACCCAAATTAAAATATTGCCAGATCACATCGGTAGATGTTGAAAGAACTTTTTCTTTGTACAAACATATTTTTACAGACAGAAGGCAAACACTTTTATCGGAAAATTTTGAAAAATATATCGTTATAAATGCATTTTATACTATTTCAGGTTAAAAATTTTACCTATTATATTTTTCTTTTAATTTTACTTAAAATAAATAATTTTTGTAAGAGTCGGCGTTTCTTTATTTCCATTTTTCCATGTTATATTCAAGGCATATAATTGCATATTTTGACAAATAAATGCATATTGTTGCATATTTCAAAGAAAAACTATGCATATATATGCGCATATTTTAACTGAATTGACGTGCATATATTCCGCCCCTTAATTATAACTTGTCGGGAAAGTTTTGGGGTGACACAGCCGATTTTTTTCATTTAGTTTCGCATGTTCAATAGTATTTTTGTATATAATTTGCTTAAAATTGTAAAGTCCGTTGAGTCGTTTTTAGTACATATAGACACTTTTTTAAAAGTGCTTGTTTATGTCTAAATAGTCCCGACCCAATACACGTATTTCCAGTGAAAAAATATATATATTTTTCATGAAACTAATATTCAATTAATCGATTAAAGCTTTATTGGTACTAAAACATACATTTTTCTCACAATGAGCTTGGTTTGGTACGTTAATATAACGATCATCTTTTCTAATGAACAAATACACAAAAAAAAGAAAAAAAAACGAATCCAATAATGATATAAGAAGAACAAGAAACAAACAACACTAATTCATTCCTACTCGTTAATAATAAATGATCTTAACCTAAGAATATTTACAATACATGATTTAGGGCACCAACCAGGTCATCAAGGGACGATACAGCGGTCTGTGCAAACCTGATTGAGGCGTAAATTGGGCATTCGAACAGGATGTGAGATAAAGTTTCCTGGACATTTAGATTGCAGATAGTGCACGTCTCTCTTGGTCTGATGTATTTCCAAAAACTACAAACATTAAAACCCAAGCGTGTAGATCAACCGTTTTAACATTATACCCCCAACTAACTTATTCGAAAGATACACAGTCCTTTCTGCAGATGAAAGCAGAAATAGACCATCATTCGCATTGTTTCACAACTCCCAGTATGAAATTAATTGCACATGGTATGGAGAGCCAAAACGCAAAACGATGCCTCCAAGGCCATGAAAAATAAACCATTTTTAAATCGGTACATTAGTTCTGTTTATTTCCTGCAGTAAATTGTGTTGCAGTTTTCATGTTAGTGAATCTACAGGGTGGTCCAACGAAAAGTTTGCACCTAGCTTTTCTCTTTTTTTTGTAGTCGAATGCGAAAATGCTCGGACACGTCGATTTTGCTTTTGAGGGGGACACATTTTAAACATATTTTTCGATCTGCGCCTTTAACCTCCTAGCGGGGGTGAGTAACAACCCTAAAATTTTAAATGGAAAGAGGGGTCTAATGACATATCATTTGAAAGGACACAAAATTGTCTTTCTAATGATACCCTATTTGTCGAATTTTACTAAAACAGTTAATACGAAAACGACTTTAAAGACATTAAGCCGATAATTTTGGTATTAATGAGAAATACAAATAAGTTTTAATTATTACGACTGAAAACAACTACAATCATTTCTAAATTATTTACTTTGAAGAAAAACGGGATTTCAAAAACACTATCTTATTTATCAGAACTAAATTCCTCACTAATCGTTTGCGTTTTTTGTTGAAATAAAAACTGCAGATACGTGTAGGAAAAGAATTTACACCGTTTATTTTAGTCTTTTCATTGATTCAGTTTGGTTGCTTCTCAAGTTATTTTACTTTTACCGTACAAAATGATTTATTCCATTCTAGAACGAGTTGAAATTGTTAAACTTTATTTTCAAAATAATAGTAGTGCTAGACTTACGGCTCGCTTATTTAATGAGAGACATCCCGATAAAAATGTGAATGATGTGTACGTTGGCAAGTTAGTTAAAAAGTTTGTAGATACCGGATCTGTCTGTAATGTAAAACACCAGCCGCAGAAACCGATCAGAAATGAAGCTGTGGAAGTCGCTGTTTTAGGGCATGTTGAAATGGATCATAGTCAAAGTACCCGTCAACTAGCTGAAGCCTCAGGTGTCTCCCGTTCGTCCATAATACGAATTTTAAAAGCGTACAAATTTCATCCGTACAAAATCAAATTAGTACAGGAACTAAATGAGGATGATCCTGATAGAAGGCTGCAATTTTGTGAAGCAATGAGCCAGCGTTTAATTGAAGATCCGCAATTATTATTTAACATTTGTTTTTCCGACGAATGCACATTTTATTTGAATGGAGCTGTAAATAGGCACAATTGCCGTTACTGGGATGACAGTAACCCACATTTATTCCGTGAGGTTCATACCCAGTATCCTCAAAAAATATACGTCTGGTGTGGCATATTAGGAAATCATATTATAGGACCACTTTTTATTCCTGGAAATTTAACTGGTGAAGTGTACCTAAACATGCTTGAAGACACAATTGATCCTTTAATAACACAAATAATAGAAGATGACCAAAATCATACTGCTGATCGGCTTTATTTCCAGCAAGATGGAGCACCTCCGCACTATGTGGCTCCTGTAAGACAGTTCTTAGATGACCGGTTCCCTGGACGGTGGATTGGAAGGAGGGGCCCAATTGAATGGCCTGCCAGGTCACCGGATTTATCGCCTTTAGACTTTTTTCTTTGGGGGCACTTAAAAAATAAATGTTTTGCCACGAAGCCCGAGTCCATAGAAGATCTTCGCCAACGCATTACAGAAGAGTGCAGAAACATAACACCTGATATGCTACAAAATGTTAGAAATAGATTTGAACAAAATCTGTATTATTGTATGGAATCAAATGGGTCACATTTTCAACATTTGTTAATGTAACGTTTTAATAAATCAATTTAACAGCTTGTTTACTTTTTTTACAAAGCAATGTTAAAACTAACAAACATTGGAATGTACTAACGATTGCAGGTGTTTTCACTCGCAATAATTAAAACTTATTTGTATTTCTCATTAATACCAAAATTATCGGCTTAATGTCTTTAAAGTCGTTTTCGTATTAACTGTTTTAGTAAAATTCGACAAATAGGGTATCATTAGAAAGACAATTTTGTGTCCTTTCAAATGATATGTCATTAGACCCCTCTTTCCATTTAAAATTTTAGGGTTGTTACTCACCCCCGCTAGGGGGTTAAAGGCGCAGATCGAAAAATATGTTTAAAATGTGTCCCCCTCAAAAGCAAAATCGACGTGTCCGAGCATTTTCGCATTCGACTACAAAAAAAAGAGAAAAGCTAGGTGCAAACTTTTCGTTGGACCACCCTGTATAAATAAAATACAATATTTGTCACCAGGTTTCTGTTGCGTCATTGGTACGGCGTTCGCATGCGGAAGGTTACGGGTTCGAGTCCTAGCTGGCAATACTTGTTTTTTCTAATGTTTGAATAAAGTAGTTCGTTTGTTTCGTTAGTTTATTGGAAATAATGAAAATAATGCAATTATAATAATAATTATTAAAATTCAGTTTCGTTACGCAGGTCATATATTTTTGATTATATTATATTATAACTAAAGATTATATGCAAAGTGCATATATTTGCATATTTTGCATATTTTTACAAATTTCATAAAAAATTGCATATTTCGGCAAAAATAAAATTTGTGTGCATATTTTTTATGTTTTTCGTTTTATCAAAAGATTAAGTACGACCCTTGCAGGTAACTGAAATAATTTAACAGGTGGGTAGGTTTTATTATTATATTGTTTATGGACCCATTTTATTATTATATGGTTTATTGCCGGCATTTATTGGCTGTTTAGGAATTTAGTTAGTTTACCTCCAGAGCCCGTAATTACTCGATTGGGAACATGGATTAAGGCCGCGATATTCTACACAGACCATTTTGAAGCCATTAAAGACATACATAGTTTTAGATTTAGAAGACAATTCACAGTGTGTAGTGCAAAGTCAAGCAGTATTAAAAAATGAAAATTTAGCTAAGGAACTTGTTTTTATTAAAGTTAATTTTACTTTTATACCACATATAATAACTTCGTTAGAAAGTAGGAATAGAAGTTTAAGAGAATCACTTAAAATTGTTGAAACTTTTTCCGACAAATGCAAAAAAGTTCCCGGTGATGTAGGAAATCAAGTAAGAAGTAAACTCGAAGTTATTGTGGGAAAGAATGAAGGCTTTAAGTATTTAAAATATATTTTTGATACTAAACCATCCAACGAAGTAATACCTTGGCCTTATAACTTACTACCCAAATTAAAATATTGCCAGATCACATCGGTAGATGTTGAAAGAACTTTTTCTTTGTACAAACATATTTTTACAGACAGAAGGCAAACACTTTTATCGGAAAATTTTGAAAAATATATCGTTATAAATGCATTTTATACTATTTCAGGTTAAAAATTTTACCTATTATATTTTTCTTTTAATTTTACTTAAAATAAATAATTTTTGTAAGAGTCGGCGTTTCTTTATTTCCATTTTTCCATGTTATATTCAAGGCATATAATTGCATATTTTGACAAATAAATGCATATTGTTGCATATTTCAAAGAAAAACTATGCATATATATGCGCATATTTTAACTGAATTGACGTGCATATATTCCGCCCCTTAATTATAACTTGTCGGGAAAGTTTTGGGGTGACACAGCCGATTTTTTTCATTTAGTTTCGCATGTTCAATAGTATTTTTGTATATAATTTGCTTAAAATTGTAAAGTCCGTTGAGTCGTTTTTAGTACATATAGACACTTTTTTAAAAGTGCTTGTTTATGTCTAAATAGTCCCGACCCAATACACGTATTTCCAGTGAAAAAATATATATATTTTTCATGAAACTAATATTCAATTAATCGATTAAAGCTTTATTGGTACTAAAACATACATTTTTCTCACAATGAGCTTGGTTTGGTACGTTAATATAACGATCATCTTTTCTAATGAACAAATACACAAAAAAAGAAAAAAAACGAATCCAATAATGATATAAGAAGAACAAGAAACAAACAACACTAATTCATTCCTACTCGTTAATAATAAATGATCTTAACCTAAGAATATTTACAATACATGATTTAGGGCACCAACCAGGTCATCAAGGGACGATACAGCGGTCTGTGCAAACCTGATTGAGGCGTAAATTGGGCATTCGAACAGGATGTGAGATAAAGTTTCCTGGACATTTAGATTGCAGATAGTGCACGTCTCTCTTGGTCTGATGTATTTCGAAAAACTACAAACATTAAAACCCAAGCGTGTAGATCAACCGTTTTAACATTATACCCCCAACTAACTTATTCGAAAGATACACAGTCCTTTCTGCAGATGAAAGCAGAAATAGACCATCATTCGCATTGTTTCACAACTCCCAGTATGAAACTAATTGCACATGGTATGGAGAGCCAAAACGCAAAACGATGCCTCCAAGGCCATGAAAAATAAACCATTTTTAAATCGGTACATTAGTTCTGTTTATTTCCTGCAGTAAATTGTGTTGCAGTTTTCATGTTAGTGAATCTATAAACCCAGCCTAAAAAATACTCTTTCATAATCCATAGACAATACAAACAATTAATCGTTTAAGACTTGTTGGGACTATTTATAGACAGGGTCGGGAATGATCATTTCTAGTTTGATAAAAATTAATATACTCTCCTGTGTTAGAAATTGGAGAACTGAGATATTGCTAGCTCTCACACTATACGATTATTATAAAATAGTTAAAATCAATATTGCATATTATGATTGTTTCACAAATGTTATTAGTTCATTATTATTATCTCATCGGATGTCGCAGTAAGTAGCACTGAAAAACAAAACTTGAATCTCTAATAACAAAAGTAACTACTATTATGGGGAACCGGTTTTTCCTCAATAAATAATCACATAATTGTGCGAAATGTAAATAAATGGACAGGTATAAACGCTATTATCAATTGTTTTGATTTGTCCCATACGTTACAGAAAAATTGTGACTCATTTTTATTTTAAAATTGCTAATTATGGTTAGATTTCTTATACAGGGTGAACCTCCGGAAAACACGACAGTAAATGTGAAAAAGTATAATTCGGAAATCTCTGAAAATGTTGGTGTTACTAAGGTCTATGGGAATCAGTTCCCAAAAATATTTTAAAGTTTTTGTGGGTTATAACCTATTGTTGGTGGTCTAGTGGCTAAGCGCGCTAGACTAGAGCAGACTGTCCCGGTATGTAGTTGGTTCGAACCCCGGACCCGCTGCATGTAGCTGCTCACTCGAGTAAAAATAATAAAAATTCACTGGATGATGGCTAAATTGCCTAAGATGCAGAGGGCCAATAAAAATAAACTGTTGCCCCCGAGGCACGAATAGCTCTCCATATTTAAGTGTAAAAGTAAAAATTAATGACCTTTTTGTCATTTATCTAAATTTAATAAATTTTTGTTTTGTTTTAGACATCAGCTATTTTTTTTTAAATATCGGGTTTTGTGCCTTTTTCTTCTGTTTGGAGGCACTATTTATACGCAGATATTTTATATTTCAGATCTAGGCCAAGTTCTTGTACGCAAAATAATTGATTTTTTTTAGTTTTATTATAAAATTTATTTTGCCCCCTTTTCTACTATTTACGAACGCCTATGTAAACAAAATTGTTATGCTGCATGTTGTAGGTTATCCGTTAAGTGGTTTTTGAGTTATCACGGATAAAAAAAAATTCTGACCCTTTTATAGAATTTTCACGGACGCCTATGGAACATTAATTTTTCTCGTGTATTTTTAACACCAATTCAACTAGTTAAATATGAAATTTTTTACATTTTAATTTTTTTTTCATTTTACCTTTTTTTTACTATTTACGAACGCCTATGTAAATAAAAATTTTATGCTGCATTTTTTAGGTTATCTTATATCAAAGCTATATATAATTAGCCAATTTTTCTGGTAGATTTGGGAAACATTTTTTTTTCGTTTTTGACCCTTTTTTTAAGACTATTTTTGAACGCCTGTGTGAACCAATTCTTTTATGTAACATTTTTTAGGTTATATTCTATCACAACTATAAAAAATTATTCAATATTTCGGATAAGTTTAAGAACTATGATTTTTTAAATTTTTAAACCCTCTTTTAAACCCATTGCCTACGCTCAATGTTAATCACCACCTATAAATATCCTGTAGTATTTTCGTACCAAATGTGGTTAGAATCCGTTAAGTGGTTTTTGAGTTATCACGGATACAAATTTTTTCTGACCCTTTTATAGAATTTTCGCGGACGCCTACGGTACATTAATTTTTCTCGTGTATTTTTAACACCAATTCAACTAGTTAAATATGAAATTTTTTACATTTTATTTTTTTTTTCATTTTACCTTTTTTTTACTATTTACGAACGCCTATGTAAATAAAAATTTTATGCTGCATTTTTTAGGTTATCTTATATCAAAGCTATATATAATTAGCCAATTTTCCTGGTATATTTGGGAAATATTTTTTTTTTCGTTTTTGACCCTTTTTTAACACTATTTTCGAACGCCTGTGTGAACTAATTCTTTTATGTAACATTTTTTAGGTTATATTCTATCACAACTATAAAAAATTATTCAATATTTCGGATAAGTTTAAGAACTATGATTTTTTAAATTTTTAAACTCTCTTTTAAACCCATTGCCTACGCTCAATGTTAATCACCACCTATAAATATCCTGTAGTATTTTCGTACCAAATGTGGTTAAAATCCGTTAAGTGGTTTTTATGTTATCACGGATTCAAATTTTTTCTGACCCTTTTATCGAATTTTCACGGACGCCTATGGTACATTAATTTTTGTCGTGTATTTTTAACACCAATTCATCTAGTTAAATATAAAATTTTTTACATTTTAATTTTTTTTATTTTACCCCTTTTTCTACATTTACGAACGCCTATGTAAATAAAAATTTTATACTGCATTTTTTAGGTTATCTTATATCAAAGCTATATATAATTAGCCAATTTTTCTGGTATATTTGAGAAACATTTTTTTTTCGTTTTTAACCCTTTTTTTAGACTATTTTCGAACGCCTGTGTGAACCAATTCTTTTATGAAACATTTGGTAGGTTATATTCTATTACAACTATGAAAAATTATTCCATATTTCGAATAAGTTTAGGAAATATATATTTTTTATGTTTTGACCCCTTTTCCACTATTTACGAACGCATATGAAAGTAAGTTATTTATGACACATTTTATAGGTTATATTCTATTAAAGCTATAAATAATTAGTTAATATTTCTGCTGTATTTAAGAAGTACGTTTTTTTAAAATATTTTTTACCCCATTTTACACTATTTTCGAACGCCAATGTGGTCTAATATTTTATGTTAAATATTTTAGGTTATATTCAAATAAATCCGTAAAAAATTATGCAGTATTTCGGATAAGTTTAAGAACTATGATTTTTTTTTAATTTTTGAACCCTCTTTTAAACCCCTTGCCTACGCTCCATGTTTCCCAAAATCTAATCAGCTCCTTGCCATGTCCAACGGTATTTTTGTACCAAATTTGGTTAAAATCTGTTAAGCGGTTTTTGCGTTTTCGTGCATACAGACAGACAGACTGACAGACAGACAGACATTTTTTTAAAACTACTTATTTATGTATAAAATGACCAAAAACAAGTATTTCCGGTGAAATTAAAAAAAAAATTTTTTCATGAAACTAATAGTCTCCATATATACATATATTACATATATGATATGGAGAGCTAAAAATCGGTCGTGTCGCCCCAAAACTTTCCCGACAAGATATATTATATTTAAAAATATATGACCTGCATAACGAAACAGAATTTTAATAATAATTACAATTGTATTATTTGCATTATTTCCAATAAACTAACGTAACAAACTAACTACTTTATTCAAAAATTAGAAGAAAAAAAAGTATTACCAGAGCTGGGATTCGAACCCCTAACCTTCCGCATACGAAGCAAAGGCTCTATCAATGAGGCCACGGTACCACCTGTATACTCGTATTGAATTTTAAATGTAAAATATATATACGTTCCAACTACCTAACTGCTTTAAACGCAGTTTTCTCGAGAATTATGGGGGCAAATATCAAATGTGACCTATCGCTGTAAAGCAGAGAGAAAAATGCTTTTAAAATGACTCGAACCCTACTGCTATTTGAAAATTCAGCGGTTGTGTCCACCCCTATCTGCCCCAATATACCAAAATTTAGCTCAATTGGTTAAAGCGTTTGGGCGCTATCGTGGAAGAATACATATAGACGCACCACAGAAATCTTATATTATATATATATATATATATATATATATATATATACTCTAGAATGATAATCCCGTAGTACAAAAATGTAACCAAAAGTGTAGAGCTGTCCATAATGCGCATGATCACCAGTCACTTATTTTTCAACAGGACCGGCTTTGATTAAATGTAATATTACTGTTATAGGTATATTTAAAATTAAATTTTACCATTTGGTAATTCAAATAAAAAAATGGAATAAAGGAATTTAAGAAATAAAAAATTACATTAAATATATAAATACTTTATTGTCTAACAGGTACAACCCAATAATAATAAATCTAAGCAGAAACGAGAAATAAGTAAAAATTCTTATATTGGAAAATATCGTAAGGACTTGAGCATTCTAATTATTTATTTTATTATTATATAATATTTGTTTGTTTATACAACCACCTTAGGCCTCTTACCTCTCTACAACCTTCAAAGAAGGGGTGCAAGAAACAGTGATTTCACGAATATTTTCCGTGTCCATGTAAACCACTTCCATATCATCCGTACTACTCGCAATAGTATTTTGTGACAAAACATGGTTGGTAGAACTTTTATTCTCAGCAATTTCATGGAGGATTCTATAATTAAGTATATTCCAGTTTAACAACAGAATTCAAACGAACTTTGTATACCTACACAACGTAGGAAATATATTCTTGACATACATATCATGCATTTTTGACTGACTGCTTTTAAGTAAACAGTGTCTTGATATCAAACGATTAAGAATTTAACTTCCACTCTCATTTACATAATCTCTTCTTTTCAACAAAAGTTTGGGAACTGCATCGGGTACGAGGGTGATCCTCTTGCCGTCTTCTCTACAAATGATATCTTCTGCAGCGAAATGCTTACTGCATATGACATTCCCATCACATACATTTTCTGTACTAGGATCCCAATGCCCGCATCCAAACATCATGTCTTTTTTTTGTCAAGCTAAAAATGAGTATCATGTCAATGGTATCATATTGACTCAAACTGAGACTGTTAGAAACCCGAAACAATAACTTACTGAAAATATTTAATACCAGGAATGATACTTTCATTTTTACACCACAACACTATACACCTCATTGTTTGTTAAATAAACAAACTACCAAACCAAAATAACAAATATTAAAAACAATTTTAATCACAAATAGCTATATCTATCAACAATTAAAATATACCACGCATAAACCCATAATTCAATTATAAAACCTATCTGAATTGTTGTGAAGCCGACTCTGACAGATATTCCCACTACGAGAAATGTCATTTGCGAAAATAGACGCTGTTGCGAAATCTCCTAAATTTAATAAGATTTGGAAAAAATGTTTCGTTCATATTGCTGAAAACTAAACAGTATTACAATTTTACCGATAACATTGAATTATTTGATTTTGTCAAGCAGTTTCGTATGACGCAACATATGGATTTATTTATAAAACAGATATGTCGCATAAATTCTGTAAGGCGAACGACAAAATAGTTTTAAATATGGCAGCTCTGTACTGAAAATAAGTGACTGAGGAGCATGCGTAGTTCGAGAAAACTCTGCATACCCGTTACACTTTTTGGTATTCGGCTGGATTTAATTAGCATTCTAGAGTACATATATAATATAAGATTTCTATGAGACGCACACACAGACAGACTTAATCGTCTCAGGGAACTTCAACATGGTTATATACGGCTTTATCTCTTTTTTTTTTTCAGCGCGTTCACAATACTTTGTAAAGTAAAATGAAATTGTGGCAACGACTTTCGGTCAAGTAATATAATATCTGATTTGTTTATAATCTTCGGTTACACCTACCTATGGTAGTTTTTTTTTTCAATAGGTGTTATTAAAATAATATCCGATATTTCTAAATGGTAATTGAAGAGGAGAATATGACACTTTGTTTACAACAGATTATCTATATTAAAGTGTTTAATTAAATTTTCTCATGTCCTTAAAAAGCGCCTACATTCTTTATTATTTTTTATACAAATTAATACATGTTTACGTTCTTAGAAAAATGTATTAGTAATATTAAATTATTTAGAAACATACTTACTGACATAGAAAATAACAGGAAATTGTTATAGGCATTGCAACAGCTAAAGTTATCCAAAAAAAAGCTTTATTGCGTCGAGTAGCTCGTGTTTCTAATGGTGAGTTTACACATGCATGGATTTAGAGGCGCCAATAAAAACTGGCGCGCCAGTAAATTAAATTAGCATGTGTAAACATCAACTTGCATGCAAGGTTTATTTTTGCATGCATAGACCAAAAAAGTCTGGATCCTTCTAAAATTACTGGCGCCAGTTGTAAAAAATTCCTATCGAAATTAAAAACTTGCAAGTGTAAACAAGTGCTTGCACGTCGGACGTCGACATCTACTCGCCAGTTTTAGTTTGGTTTCGGGTTTTGTTGATTGTAATTGTCAGCAGAATCGTGCTGTTACGCATCTCATGCGGGTATCCATTTTTATAATAAGTGGCGTCACACAATGCAGAAGAGTACCAACATGTTGTTTTGTGATTCGAAGATTTTTATAGCTTGCAGGATCCTCTGCTACGAGTTCTCCTAGAAGTTTTGCAGAAGCACCCAACGTAGGTCGACAACCAATCATTGGTTTAGCCCAAACACGGCCTTTTCGTTAGTTGCGTTTCTTTTTTGTAATTCTTTTATCTATTTTTCTAATAAAAGTTCAGCCACTACTTCACAGGCTTCAGAAAGTTCACTCGACATAGTGCGTACCGTGAAAAACACTTTAAAATAAAAATGGCGTGCCAGTTACGTTGGTTTTTGAACAATATGTGTAAACCTTTACTGGCGTGCAAATAGAACTGGCGCCATTAAATCCATGCATGTGTAAACTCACCTTTAGTTAAAATTATTCTATAAAAAAACAATCTTTGATGTTGAAAAACGACGACGTATAATTAAATATTCGCAAATATTATTACTAAGTAGGTACCTATATAAAGTAAAATTTGGCATTCACTGGTCTTGATACCAAAATATTAATTGGAAATTACAAACAAAATTAGTTCACTATGAAATTATACTTACCTACTACTATTATAATAGCTGGAATTAAATTATAATATTCTGTTTTGAAAACATTGGTGACACATTCGTTGAATTATTTTTAACCTTAAATTTGAAACGAATATGCCAAAAATAATTTTGTCGAATCACCAAACTTAAATTTATATTTACTACTTTGTAATGTCATCCAGTTTACGTGTTCCACGTACAACAACGTAATAATTCAATAAACTTTAGAATTGAAATTAACTTTTTAATAAAAAAATTAATTCGATAAATTCGAAATTATTTAAGCATAGTGATTGTATTTGAAGTGGACAGCGGTGGTATTGACATACGCCACTGACATTTGAGTATGGGAACCCGTATCCGAAGATGTCCCCCTAAGGCGCTAAACAAACATGTGCTTTATTGAATTTCAGTACACATCCATTAAAATGTTTGTACATAATGTACGAGGCATGTTTTTTAAGTAAGTACCGTTTTGGAATTAAAAAAAGACGTGCAAAGATATCGCAATAATTTTATTTTTACATGAAAGCCTGTACCTTAATCTACTTTTCTACATAATTTCCGTGATTATTGAGGCACTTGTCATAACGTGGCACCAGTTTTTGAATACCCTCCTCATAAAATTCTGCCGCCTGACTTGTTTGTTCCAAAAATGTTGACGGATTTGCACAAAACCCAACGTTTAGGCAGTGCATTGACTTTCCTTGAGCGGTACCACAATGAAGGTGAAAATTTTTTAGACCAAATTGTTACTGGTGACGAAACATGGGTGGCCTACGTCACACCAGAATCGAAACAACAATCCATGGAATGGCGACATTCATCATCACCCAAAAGAGTGAAGTTTAAGCAAACAATTTCTGCCCGGAAAATCATGTGCACAGTTTTTTGGGACAGAAAAGGAGTATTGCTAGTGGAGTTTCTGCCTCGTAATGAGACAATCAATGCTAGTCAGGCGGCAGAATTTTATGAGGAGGGTATTCAAAAACTGGTGCCACGTTATGACAAGTGCCTCAATATTCACGGAAATTATGTAGAAAAGTAGATTAAGGTACAGGCTTTCATGTAAAAATAAAATTATTGCGATATCTTTGCACGTCTTTTTTTAATTCCAAAACGGTACTTACTTAAAAAACATGCCTCGTAATTAAAGTAGCTGTTCAAAATATCGCCCATCAATATCGATACACCTCAGTGTATTATTCGATACACCTGTTTAAACGGCGCACATGGTTTTTGCGTACTTGGCGAAAAATGTGGTCATCGTTTGTATGTGCAGAATTAGAGGACAAATGCAACAATAGTATATTGTGAAACCAACATGAAAGGACATATATTTCCTTCGAGTATGATCGTTTGCAGCATGAGCCGCAGGCGAGTGCTGCAAATCATACGAGTAGGAAATGGTCATTTCATGTAAGTTTCACACTATACTTTTTCTACGACTGTTTTAATGGTTTTGAATAAATTAAACATAATTTTTAGGAAAATATTTGTTTTTCGAAACTGACCCCTGTTGCAGTATAAGCCTAAATACGATAAGTTAGAAGTATTAAATAGACTTTTTTTTTCTTATTTATTATTCTTGAACCTTGATCTTCAATTTCTTTTTTTTTTTCCTTTTCTTGGGATGAGGTTGACAAATTAAAAAAAGAATATTTTTTTTTTAAACTATTTTTTAATGGTTTCATGTCATTTTTTTTTTCTCCAACTTTTCGACTAGACTCGGCTAGTCTTTTTCAAGAAATTCTGAAATTATTTAGTCTACAATCAGTAACATAAAACACTTTTTTTTATTATTACATTTTTGTTTTTAAGTACGTATACACGACCTTGTTCTACAATCTGACAATAAATTTTTGGTAGGATCTGAACAAAATTTTAAATGGCAAAACTAATGTGTGATAAAATGATGAAGAATTTCTTGAAAAAGACTAGCCGAGTCTAGTCGAAAAGTCGAAAAATTTGTGGGACTGCTTCATATTCAACACTTCACCCTGTATATGATTTTTCAAAAATCTGATATAATTTTTTCAGAGGGCATAAATAGACAGTTAGACCTGGGTATTTGAATTTTTTGTTACACTCACCTCACATTTCCAATTAAAGATTCATTTTAGAGCCAAATTGAAAATTGGCAATAATAAAGTATCTTACTGTACAATAATGCTTAGTTATTAAAGAGAAATCGTCAAAATAGACAGAAACGACACACACTGTGCTCCAGTATGGTAAATACGATAATTTGAATTGATTTACAGGGCCGGATTTAAAAATCTGGCATATCTGGTTCATCCCAAAAATTCACCCTGTACGTAACTTTTTCCCCCGTAACAGACAGAAAACAGATACAAATTTTTTGTAATAACCTAGTTTTCTTATTTGTTTGAGGAAAACTCATGTGTCTAATTATTTTAATCGGAATGAAATGAACAAGCCAGAGAAGTGTTTATTCATAAATTAAGAAATAAAATAAAAAACAATAACCAAACAATAAAACAGTTTTAACAATGTGGAACAAAGTAAAAAACAATTTATCAAACATTACGATTATAAAATACAACAGCTCACTAACGCAGAATTATTCACTGTTAATATTATCAGAAATGACCCATTGACAATCAGAAAATCCATTACACATTTAAACATTCGTCAAGAAAAGTGTATTAAGGCAGATGAATTTCATTTTGAACATCTTTTATAATCGTAATGTTTATTAAATTGTTTTTTACTTTGTTCCACATTGTTAAAATTGTTTTATTGTTTGGTTATTGTTTTTTATTTTATTTCTTAATTTATGAATAAACATTTCCCTGGCATGTTCATTTCATTCCGATTAAAATAATTAGACACATGAGTTTTCCTCAAACAAATAAGAAAACTAGGTTATTACAAACATATTTTTTCTGTTTTCTGTCTATTATGGGTGGAAAAAGTTACATACAGGGTGAATTATTGGGATGAACCAGATATGCCAGATTTTTAAATCCGGCCCTGTAAATCAATTCAAATTATGGTATTTACCATACTGGAGCACAGTGTGTGTCATTTCTGTCTATTTTGAAGATTTTTTTTTAATAACTAAACATTATTATACAGTAAGATACTTCATTATTGCCAGTTTTCAATTTGGCTCTAAAATGAATCTTTAATTGGAAATGTGAGGTGAGTGTAACAAAAAATTCAAATACCCAGGTCTAACTGTCTATTTATGCCCTCTGCAAAAATTATATCAGATTTTTGAAAAATCCTATACAGGGTGAAGTGTTGAATATGAAGCAGTCCCACAAATTTTCTCGAAGACGGACCTGGATTTTCTAAATTCTGAATATCTCAGTTAGTTGCCAGGCACCAATACACACTTTTATAAAAAAATGAGATAAATCGACGTAATCATTGAAAAGATATGACGAAACATTGTTTTGGTGAATATCCATAATTCACCCTGTATATTAATAATGAAAACAAGGAGACAGTTTTTAATGGTCATTTGGTGATCCCCTAATGTGCCTCTACTTATGGTAGAAGTATGTACAGTTCCTCGTGACTCACCCTGTATATGTTTGTGAAATATGTGGCAACGCCACATTTAAGTATTGCGCCAAATATCAAAAAGTCATATTCATCACTTGTACAAAAACTATCAAACAATGCACATCGTGCACCATACATTTAGTTGTTATATCTTCAATAAAATAATTAAAACAAGTCAAGAAGTGATTTTAATCAAATACATACAGTCCATTAATTACGTCCAAACAAAACAATTATTATTAATTATAAATACCTAAACTGTCAATTTGGTGTGTTTGTATTGTCGGGGTTGCTATGGTGATTTTTCATGGCCGACGCTACTTTTGTCATTACCAGGAAATTTACCCGTGCGTAATAATATTTCCCACCAGTTGCTAGGCAACAGAAAAAAAAAAGAGAGAAGAAATATGAAGAACAGTGATTAAATTATTCTTCTAATATATGAATTTACTTTATTCAGATTTGCCAAACATGTTTAGGTTTAGCTTCTACAAATCACTAATGGCTCGAAAGGGCTCGTCTGTATTAATAAGTAAATTGAATGTTAGGTTACTGGCAAGTAAATGACTTAACAATTAAGTACACACGCTACAAATCGAATTATTGTAATACCTGAAGAGGAAAATTAAATTTAATTGTCATTGAAAAATACTTTTTTTTTTTAAATATTCAGTTTTACATCATTTTTTTTTAAATACTAATTTACCAGTATGTCATATTTATTGTTTACCAACTCATTCAGTGTGTATAATAATGTTTAACTTCAAAATATTAATTTGTTTCATTTATACGTGTATTGAAAGTAAAAGTGGTGCATCGCAGCATAACTAATAGAAGCCAACTCGATCGAACCGCACATGTATCTTTCTCTCTTTAATTGATTTCATCGCCATATGATCATTACATCGGTCCTTGTCGTTCATAATATTCAGTAACTCGTTATGCTCGACTTTACTCGAAATTTCCAGAATTGTTCCACAATATGTCTAGAATATTTATTTCAGTTGTATAAAACAAATGGTAGCAGTGGCAAGCTGGTAGTTATATTTTCAATCGAACGCTAAGCTCTTGTAGTAAGAATTTCAAACAGCAGTATTAAGTAATTGATATTGGGATAAACAAAATTTATGAATCAAATGTAATATTTATTGAGAGTTGATAATATTTATACAAGTGATTAAATTTAAAACAAATAAAGACAGTGTTTTGTGTTTATAATGTCAGCAGTAGATACGAGGGATATACCGATTATTGTTGATTATAAAATAAATAATATGCAGCCAGTGGATATTGATTACAACGTAAGTTTTAAATTATTAGCTAGCTCATAGATCTAAGATGAACTATTTAAATTTCATGATATTTAGAAAAAAGACAGAAATTTTATGTATAAATAAATAATATACAGGTATTAAAACTAAAGCTTTAGGATACATTTTTTTTTATTTAGTTAAATTTGCAATAGTATTTTTTTTTTTTTTTGACTAAATAACGATAATCCCCAATAAATCTTCTAACTGCAAATACAATAATTTATAAAATTCTGATATGAAAAAAATTAGAACCCAACCAAAATCAACAGTATCTAGTAATGATTTTTTCGGGCATAATTTTCTCCTTTTAAAATGCTATTTCAATATTCCTTTTAATTGAAGACCTTTACCTTATTATAACATTGCATCAAACAAGGTTTACTTTAATTTAGCAGAAATATTTTTGGTTCCTAGTACTTACGCATGAATCAAAAATTAAATACTTCAACTAAGTAGCATGTCAAGGGATAAAATTGTCATTCTCTGGCATGACCTTCGTTATTGTTTTTACATGTTAAAAAATTGTTGCTTATTTTTCCTTATATGGTAAAATTTAAACACAGCTAAAACTTAATTACCATATATTAAAAGAAAAATATAAGTATGCATATTAAAGCGGAACGTGACCATACATAGACTGCCTTCGAGAAAGAGAGATAAACTTCCTCCTACGACAATTAGAGAGTTATACAAATAAAAAAATATCTAGATATTCGAATGTAAACACAAATAATGAGTTCACCGTAGGTATATATTTATTTTAGGTTGTTTAAATATTTTTTTACAATTTTAGAAATTTGGTGTTTCTCTTGATGCCAGTTTGTACCGGATATACCAAGACAATTCGCGACAAGTTATTGCAACATGCGTTGTTTATTATTAGGATCATAATATACAGTGTTCGAAATATGTCAAGCACCAATAACATTTTAGAGACGACATTCTATTTACAGGGTGATTCGGCTAAGTGTTTCATTAGAAGTTTTAGGAGAAAAAATTAATATGTTGATTTGAAACTTTCTACATTTAAGTATATAAGAACGAAAGAGCTTCTTTTTAAAAATATTTTGAAGATTGTGGTACTTCCATTTATACCGGTTGTGGATATGAACTTCCTTATCTTACATGGAATATCCTATATATTATTATATTTCTTAGCCATGAAACTAAATGTCAGGTTCTTTTGGTGACGTTTACCGTACTGAAAAGGAATTTGCTTTTATTTCGAAAACCTTACCATTTAGGTATAGTATTATGGTCTATCATTTGAAAGGGAATTTGATTGTCTTTCAGAATATATGATAATATACAGGGTGTTCCATTTGAAAAAAAAATTAATAGGAGATAATACTACAATAAATTTCGACCACCCTGTAACCTGGTTCTACTTGTCAGGAGAAATAACTTTCCTAAGACGTTCTTAAAGGACCTTGAATAATATGAAATAAGGAATTTTTGTCGGAAAGCCTGTTTTGGGCCAAAAAAAGAAATACATTATTTTTTCAAAAACAGTTGAGGATAGGCATAGGGACACGTTAAGAAAAAATATTTATAATTGAACAGGGAATCTTAAAATAGAATAATATATGGGGTATTCCATATCCACTTCCGGTATAATCGGATGTACCGCTATCTTGAAAATATTTTTAAAAAGAAGCTCTTTCCTTTTTATATAAATGTAGAAAGTTTCAAATCAACAAATATACATATACAGGGTGTCCCATAATTAAATAATTCAGTCCAAAATAACCGAGATACAGGGTTGCCTAAGTGTCATTTTCGATTTTCCTAAATAACCTAGTTTCCAACCAATATTTTTGCATGGGATTATGTGGTGGGGGTTTTTGTGGGCGAGGAATTTGAACTTGTTAATAATTTTATGGTAATTGTAGAGGGCGCTCTCTGCAGCACTCTGGTTACATAAAAACAAGTGTAACTTTTTTGTGCCTCAGTGTATTTACGTTTTTATTAAAAATATCACTTTCTCATCATTGTTGCATAAAAAAGGTATACCTTGTAAATCTCGCTCCGAGCAACTATTTTCTATTTAGATTTTGATTTGCAAATGTACAATTTTTCAATTACATGTTGGGTCCTGTCGAGCTACCACCGAATTTAAACGGACAGCTCTATCTTTATTTTGTTCAGAAGTAGCTGCCAGACGACATGATTCTGATCTGATCAGAGCCTACATCCGAACCGCTGGTATAAGGTATAAGGATACATGAATTCACTGGTTTATGAAGAGGCTATCATTACTCGGGAACAACTATGGCACAGAATTCAGAACGCCGAGGAATCATTTCGAAACGATAATCTCTTATTTAAAATCAGGTGTTCATTTAATAAGCGGGTAATCATGCATTGCAGTTAACGGCAACCACTTTGAGCAAATTATTATTGTAAAAAAACATTTTTTTTTTGAATTTATTTAAAAACTAGTTAAATTATTTGTTATTATTGTTGCTAAATAGTTTCATTGCAATGGTTTTTATCACCCTAGCCTACTTTGAAAAATTGTCCATTCGCAAATCAAAATCTAAACGGATGCATCAGAAATTGTAATTATTGCAAATATCTCGAAAATAGATACTCTGAGCGACATTTTGAAAGTTTACCTTTTTTATGTACCTAACAATGATGAGAAAATTGGTATTTATAATAAAAACGTAAATACACTGAAGCACAAAAAAGTTACACTTGTTTTTATGTAATCAGAGTGCTACAGAGAGCGCCCTCTACAACGCACATCAACCTTATCAAAAAAATTCAAATTACTCGCCCTCAAAAACTCCCCACATGCAAAAATATTGGTTCAAAACTAGGTTATTTAGGAAAACGGTATTACCACTTTGGCAACCCTGTATCTCGGGTATTTCAACCAAAAATGTTCTAAATTTCTAAACCTTTTAGTTTGGTATCATCTAGTTATTCAAATATGTATAAAAACTAAAACCACGTAAACCCCACAAAATGAATGACTTTTTTATTTATAAATTAAATAGAAACTTATTATTGTTAATGTCTTACGAGACCTTGGGTATTATACCATTTTTACGCGTTTTATGCATTGCTTTGATTAATTTTGTTACAATAATTAATAAGTTATATAATTAATTAGATCGTCAAATTATATGTGCGTTAAAGAAACCAAAGTGGCGTGTGATATCATTGAAGTTGGATATATAGAAGTTATACAAAAACTATTAATAGAATCTTCATCATTTTGAAAACGTTCTTTGAAATATATGAAGCTACTGATATGATTTGTTTAATCTCAAAACATGTATGGTAATTTGAAATATTATTTATTGAAAATTGTAGTGCCATACATTTTGTGGATCGCGTCTTTCTCAAAAAATATACATCGTATCGTATATTTTATAATAGTCAAGGAGTATTCTATTTATACTGCTATGTAAGTAGTACGTTATACAAGGTGTTTCTAAAAAAGCTGGCCAAAATTTGTGAGCGAATTCGGGACATCTAATCATGAAAACAACCTACAAAGCATTAATAAAATTTTGGAAAACTTTTCGTTAGCAAACTGTATTTCAATAATTTTATTAATGCTGTTTACTAAGGACCAGTTTTGTCCTAAAATTTTCGAACTCGAATTTCTCGAAAATCTTTAAGTTTTTCGAGAAAAAAGAAGTATGCCTTTTTTTATGTAGAAAACTTTATTTTATCACATTTTTCACACAAAATGAATAAAAATCACAAGGAAAAAGAGTTCGGTTATAATTAAGGCAACGCACCCCAGCCAGCTTTTTTTAGAAACGCTTTTTATAAATCGAATTATATCGTTGTGTAAAAGTAGAATTTATTTTCTGACATTTTGGTATAACAAAATGACCTTTACATATTTTTGGTGCTTATAATCTTGCGATGATGTAATTTTTTACTGATTTTTTTTATAATTTAGAGTGTGATAGGATATACATCTGATATCAAAGTTATAATCTAACTAGCTGTTTGACCTTGCTGATTTATACATCTGTATATAACATAAAGCTAGTAGCCGGGTGTGGGTGACGGCATTTTGATTTTAACGCCAGAAGCACCCCTGTACCCCGTCGTGAACATTGTAGGTACTTATTAAATAACATACTCAACGAAAACTATAGGAATTTATGGAATTAAAGCTATATAATTAAGTGATTTGATATCTCTTTACTCTAAATGATTATGTACCATGAATTCTAAACGATTAACACTAAACCGAAACATGACCTCCTAATGATTTTTTTTTTTAAATTTATAAACATTACCAAAAAATCTGTTCTCTTTTGCAGACTGGTTTTCCATTTGATAGGGATTTTGATAGAGATCCCGACGATTCACTCCGTTCAAAATTGGACGATATAGCCAAACGTCATCCACAATTCGCCGAACACTTACAGAGCTTCCCTCGAAGACGATCTAATTCACGCACTGAAGAACCGGAAGAATATCTGCGACGGTTCGATAGACCATTTGGTGGCAGTGGTAGATTCGAACGATTCGGTTTTCCATTCGACCGTGACGAATTTGACAGTTTTTATACGTCACCACACGACAGTTCTACTGGTGGGGACTCCAATAGTCCGCCGAAAACACAGCCTACTGCGACCAAAAGTACTTGTAGGAATACAGAACAACAGAGTCAGCCAGAACAAGAAAGTCAGTATCAGCAGACTGCTGCAGAAGCTGGTCATAGTGGTGCTTCTGCTGGAACTAGTCTGCCGCAGGAACAACCTAGAGGTAGATAGTTTTAAAAATAACCTACCTTTTCGTAAAGTAGTTTATACTTCACAATTTGAATACAGTACCGCAATATGTCTCGCCCCAAAACTTTCCCGACATGATATAATATCAAAAACATATGAATGAAACAGAATTTTAATAATTATTATTTTTGCATTATTTTCATTATTTCCAATAAACTAACGTAACAAACTAACTACTTTATTCAAAAGTTTGAAATTTTTTTTTGCCAGAGCTGGGATTTGAACCCGGAACCTTCCACATGCGAATCGAACTCCCACCACTCTATCACTGACGCCATTAACCCTTTATCAAAATACTTTATTTACGGATTGCTTCTTACATAAAGTAACAAGAAAGTTATGTTGGAAATTTGTTTCACACTATCATGCTTTCACCAGACGGGTCGTTTCGTTGATCCACAACTCATTAGTGGTGATCGGCAGGCAGTGATACCCAAATTTCCAACATTTACGAATATATTATACTAGCATATCTTTGTCAAATTACTTTATTATATTCTAGTAAGAGTTACATAGAGGTTCCAACTATCAAACTGGTGAAATTTTATACGCAATTTTCTCGAGAATTATGGGGGAAATATCAAAAGTAACCTATCGTTGTAAAGCAGATAAAAAATTCTTTAAAATGATGGATCACTCGACCCTTATTGCTATTTGAAAATTTGACTTTTGTATCCACCCCTATCACAGGGCTAAAGCGATTTCAACCAAAAACTAATGGCCTCCCTCAAACTCATACAATCCAAAATTTAGCTCCATTAGTTAAAGCGTTTAGGCGCTATCGTGGAAGAATACACACAGACTTCAATCTGGAAATGGTCTTAATCGTCTCAAGGAACTTCAAAATGGTTATATCCGTCTTTATCTCATTTTTTTAGCGCGTTCACAATACTTTATCTGTGCGGTAAAGTAAAAAATCGCAACCGTAATGTAAACTATTCTTAAATTCAGCCTTATTGCGATTTTTTTTTTGTTACAGAAACTAAATTCTATATTTGGTTTCAGGTCGCGCAAGGAACATTCAACAGAGCAACACAGTCGATCTAGGCCAGAAACAGGAAGAGGAATTGAATGATAGAAACCAACGTTCAATGTCTGCCCCACCAACAGAGAATCGTCAAGGTCAAAGATACGTATCAAGCATCAATATACCAATCAGTCGTGAAACGGGAGGCGGTGATTACACTAGCACAATGGGTAAACAACAATCGACTACGCAAACCAATCCTCAAGGCAGCGCATCATCAAATAATGCACCAACTGAACGAGTGATTCCAATACATGTTGAGGGTCGCGATGATCCAGTTCTGCCGAGGAATGTGCACCAAAGTTATACAACACCTCAACCGGAAAGAATTTTCGGTCAACGTCCAGAACATTTCACGCAATTCGTTCGAGAGCCACGTGGTCAGGATTGGGGTCACCCATTTGAACGTCATGGTTTCCCCGAAGAAGAGTTTATGCGGAGACATCATACGCCTAGTCAAAGTCAATTTACTTCACATCGTGCTGGATCACCTCAGCCTCAGACACACCAGCAACAACAACACCGTCCTTCCACACCTCAAGGCCACAAACAGCCTACTCATGAACATCCCCAACAGAAACCTGTTACTCCTCCACCTCAAAATCAACAGCAGTCAAGCCCTCCACCCCAGAAACAAAAAGTTGGCCTAGGACCAGTAGAACAAATTCAAGCTATTCAAAAAGATGTATCGGAACTACTGAAGCAAGTAGAAGATTTCACGGGCAAACCCAGAGACAAACACTACCTGTATTTGGAAGAAATGTTGACGCGGAATTTGTTGAAGTTGGATAACGTTGATACTCAGGGACAAGATACAATTCGTAGTGCACGAAAAGAGGCGATAAAGTGTATTGAGAAAGGTATTGGTGAGTTGGAAACTAGAGCCGCAGCTAATGTTGAACCTGCAAAACCGTCCGAAGACAAAATGGAAGTTGAACAACAGCCTAGTGAAGTTAAGGATGATAAAATGGAAGTTGTTAAAGAGGAAGGTGCTGCTGGACAGCCAATAGAAGACGCTAAACAAGTTGAGGTGGAAGAAGCAGTGACGGCAACTCAAGAAAATGTTGCGCAGAATGAAGAAGTTCAACCTAAACCTGAAGAAGAAATGTCCACAGCTTTTGTAGTGGTTGAAAATGTGGCAAATAACGGCGAAAAGTCTCAAAAAAATGATGAAAATATTAGTGTTGAAGAGAATGTGGTAAATGTCAAAGATGCAATAGCTAAAATTGAGGAAAGTAATAATAGTACTAAAAATGACACAATGGAAGTTGCAGAAGGAAGTGTCACTGGTGAGTTAAAGTCGACAACGAATGGAGAAACTTCGGTAGTACAAGAGGAAACAACAAAGAGTGGGGACAAGAAAGAAAAGAAAAAGATCAAAAAGAAACAAGCGGCGGATTCAGGGAAGACGCAATAAAAGTAGTTAAATTAGTAGCAATAGCATTGAATTTGTTAACTAATGAATAACTTTGCTTTTACTTAAGAGGTATGACAATTGAGAATTTTCGTAAATATATATAACCGCGGAGTCTATGTCAATACAACAATCTGTTAGAGAAAAATGTTTTTAGAGTTCTAACCGTGTATACGGTAACAATAAAATTAGAAATGGTAGTTAGTAGTTATATAATCATTTTGAGATACAAAAAACCAAGAAGACAAAACAATGAAATTCTCGAAATACCTTTTAGAAACTCTGATGAAAGAAACATAGTAACAATGAGTAGCCTAATAAACTTATTGCCTACTTAATGCCTATAATACTAGGCAGGTATAACTGAACGATATGAATTGGCATTGTTTTACGAGATTTTATTATCCAGTAAATGCCTAGATTCCTGTATTTTCGTGACTATGCAATAGGGATTAGGTAGTATATATCACTTTCAAAGTATATTGTCATACCTCGACTATACAAAAAATATATTAGGTTATGTTTTATGCTTAAAAGTTGTTATTCAGTGCCACTGACTGAGTGCTACTACTAGGCCATTTTCTAAATATAAATAGATAATTTTACTTCATATTTATTGTCACAATAATAATTAAGTATTAGATTGTTTTGTTAGTTTAATTTAATAATAATTTTTTAATATTGTTTACTCACACCAGAAAATAACTTAACGTTTTGTAAATAATTTTTCTATATTGAGTTTTTTTTTGTCTGACTGTGATTTGTTTTTATTTTTCGTTTTTCTTTTTACTTAACACTCTGAAGTTACACTTTTTAATTTATTTAAATAGTGTATAGTTTGTACAATTAATATTTAATTGTGCATTATAATTTGTGTACAAAATACATTTTCTTGTCAATAATGAGTATTTTTTTAATGGTATTATTTTGCTTTCATGAAGATTTCTGGAAGTGGGTATGCCTTTTATTAATTTTTAGTATCTGCAATAATTGGTTCTTACCGAATGTTCGAAGGGTGATTAGTTTTACCCTTCGAAGATTACTTTGCTCTCGCTTGGGTGGCTGAGAGCAGCGGTAATAGTTAAGCAACACTGTTAGGAAGAGCAGTCTCACTCCCCTACTTGGCATAAAGGTTACTTGTGCAACAGTGTTGGTTTGTTAGTTAGGAACCACTGTTAGGAAGAGCAGTCTCACTCCCCTACTAGGCATAAAGGTGACTTGTGCAACAGTGGTGGTTTTAATTGAGAAACAATGTTTGATTGAATCTGATTTTATTTAAAATTAATCGACTATTTATGTACAAAATAATGCTGAAAACAGCTAAAATTGTTACTAAGTTAATTTACATTATTATGTACAAATATTCAATATAAATTATTAAAAATGCAACCTAAGGGAAAAGTAAAATATGGAACGTTTAAAAATTGCAATTAAGTGAAAATTGCAAACTATTAGCAAGAATTGTGAAGTTTGTGAATATTTAATCATAGGCGTAGTAGTATAGATTTTTAGTTAATATTAAATTAAAATATTATTTATTTTAAATAATGTCTAGGATTAGACATTCTGGCGTCTCTCCATTGGCGTGGAGTAGGTCTGATCTGGTGGTTCCGTGTTGTTTCTAGTCTCCGTTTTTCGACTACTACCTCTTCCAAAGCGTCGTTCCAAAATTGATGATCTCAATGATTGAAGCTTACGTCGTCGTCGTCGGTGTTTTCGAATATAGTGATATGTTGACCATATTGCAACAACCCTAATGATAATTCCAAATGTTGTGAGACTGTTAGTAACTAACGTATGATGATGAAGTTTTTTCCATGATGTATCATTGATTTCACTTTGAATTTTCTGTTGTTCCTCAAATAAGTTGTTGATGCTGTCAGATATTCCATAAACTGATTCCTTTGTTAGTATTGTTGTAGAGTGAATGCTGATCGTGCTATTTATATCTTTACGGACTGCTTTAAAATAACTGGTCACAATCGGAATTGTTATATGTCTTCTTGGAGTCAGTATATTTTGTTTGGTTTTGATAATGCATTCTTCAGTGATCTGTAATATTCCTGTTGCATTTATTGCAACATCTTCCCGCGTCCAACTACAGATAATGGCTATCGTCGTCTTTTTTATTCCATTTTGAATAAGCGTTGCATATTCTTTGGCACCGATGATTGCATCTATGGTACCTGGCTTCATAAATGTGGGATCCGCTAGTAGCTCATTTTCTGGAAACTCGTTGTTATCGATGTATATTGGTTGGTTTGGCAACGACTGTGTCAATTTTGATAATACTAGCATGTTCACCGGGCATGAGAACAGGCTTGGAAATCTTGGTTTGATTGTTACGTCTATTGTGGAGTTGCAAATTTTCGGGCTTCCATCCCCTACTCCGGAAACCTCTTCTTTGACGCGTTTTCTTGGAAGTCCTAGTCGTTGAGCTGCGTCTTCTGTAATTAAGGATGACTGTGACCCTTGGTCGATGAGGACTCGTAACAGTTGCTTGTCGTTGAATGGCGTGGCAACAGTAACAAGTGCCGTGGCGAGGAGAACGGTGTTTTTTTCTCCTGATGAGTGGTTGGAACTGGTACCATTTCGTTGTTGCTGTGGTTGCGACTCTCTTGATCGGGTATGAGTTGATGGATAACGTGTTGGTGGTCTGTTATTAGCTAAAGGATTTCTTTGCTGATTAACTGATCTTTCTTCGTGGGGGTCTATGAGACCTTGTTCGTATATCTTGTTCCCATTTACGGCTGAGGATGCGTTTAATAATGGGACCCCAAGATGTTGTATTGATTCCTACGTTTGATATGGTTTGAATACATTCCATGGTGACATCGTGCATGTGTTTTATTTTTTCAGCGGATTCTTGTTGAATTGTTGGTAAGTCTAAAATTTTGTCAATGAGTTTTGAGACTAAGAGTCTCTGATTTTTATATCTCTTATTGAGAAGTTCCCAAGCAGCTGCGTAGTTTGCTTCTGTGGTGCTAAAGTGTTGTATTAATTTACTTGCTTCTCCACGAGTGTGAGTTTTCAAGAACTGCATTTTTTCAGCGTTGGTGTAATAATTGTTTTCGTGTACAACTCGTAAAAATATGTCGTGGAACGTAGATCAATTTTCATATCCTCCCGTAAACATTGGAATGGATATTTGTGGTAGTGTTGTTCTATTTACCCGGTTGGGCTCAGAAGTTGTTTCGGTCATTTCAGAAATTTTAATTTCCATTTGTTCCATAATATCTTCGTATTGGTTTTCAATTTCGTCTAAGTAGTCATTTTCGTAGTGGGTAGTATCGTGGATTGATATGTCTTCGTAAAGGTCCTGGATAGCATCCCATTGTTTCTGGATTTTGTGCAATTGGGATTCGTAGCGATTCTTGGTTTTCGATTGCAACAGGTCTTGACTGATCTGTTCCATAGTATTGGTAAGATTGCGTAACTTGAAGTTTAGTTTCTTGATTCGTAATTGTTGGTTGTCGTTGGCGTCCTTAGATTTTTCATCGTCGGACGTAGTACCCTCCAAAGTTTGGGCTTTAGGGCATTCGTTGAGGTATCGTATTGCTTCTTCGTACTTGGCTTTAATTTGTTGATAATAGTTTTTTGTATTATATGGATGGTTTGGAACATCCAGTATTCGTATTTTTTGATTGATTTTTTGGACGGCTTTCCAAATTTCTTCTATTTTTTGTAGGCGGTCGGCGATGTAAGTTTCAGTTTTTCGTTTAACTGAGTCCTTTTTGGCGTTGGTGAGGAGTTGAAGAATCTGTGTCCCATGCTCCTCTTGTAGCTTGGCTAGCTGGTTGAGTTCATCTGTCGTAATGGACATTGTGAGTGGATAGTTCGTAAATTCGACCGAAGTTTGTTGGTTGGTAGCACCTTGGACGCTGGTGGACCGAAGGCTGTTTGTTAGTGGCTCCTTGGACGCTGGTGGTACCGAAGGATGTTGTGTTAGTGGCTCCCTGGACGCTGGTTGACCGAGGGGTGTTTGTAATTGTCTCCCTGGACGCTGATGGACCAAAGGCTGTTTGTAATTGGCTCCCTGGACGCTGGTGGATCGAGGGTTGTTTGTAATTGTTTCCCTGGACGCTGATGGACCGAAGGCTGTTTTGTAATTGACTCCCTGGGCGCTGATGGACGGAAGGATGTTTGTAATTGGCTCCCTGGACGCTGGTGGACCGAGGGTTGTTTGTAATTGTCTCCCTGGACGCTGATGGACCGAAGGCTGTTTGTAATTCTCTCCCTGGACGCTGGTGGACCGACAGTTGTTTGTAATTGTCTCCCTGGACGCTGATGGACCGAAGGCTGTTTGTAATTGACTTCCTGGATGCTGGTGGACCGAAGGATGTTTGTTAGTGGCTCCTTGGACGCTGGTGGTACCGAAGGATGTTGTGTTAGTGGCTCCCTGGACGCTGGTTGACCGAGGGGTGTTTGTAATTGTCTCCCTGGACGCTGATGGACCAAAGGCTGTTTGTAATTGGCTCCCTGGACGCTGGTGGACCGAGGGTTGTTTGTAATTGTTTCCCTGGACGCTTGTGGACCGAAGGATGTGTGTTTGTAGATTCAACTTTCAAGGAGTTGTAAGTTCCAAGAAATTGAATCCGGCTCGAAGGACCAATGGGGTGAATAGTTTTATCCCCTCGAAGATTACTTTGCTCTCGCTTGTGTGGCTGAGAGCACCGGTAATAGTTAAGCAACACTGTTAGGAAGAGCAGTCTCACTCACCTACTTGGCATAAAGGTTACTTGTGCAACAGTGTTGGTTTGTTAGTTAGGAACCACTGTTAGGAAGAGCAGTCTCACTCCCCTACTAGGCATAAAGGTGACTTGTGCAACAGTGGTGGTTTTAATTGAGAAACAATGTTTGATTGAATCTGATTTTATTTAAAATTAATCGACTATTTATGTACAAAATAATGCTGAAAACAGCTAAAATTGTTACTAAGTTAATTTACATTATTATGTACAAATATTCAATATAAATTATTAAAAATGCAACCTAAGGGAAAAGTAAAATATGGAACGTTTAAAAATTGCAATTAAGTGAAAATTGCAAACTATTAGCAAGAATTGTGAAGTTTGTGAATATTTAATCATAGGCGTAGTAGTATAGATTTTTAGTTAATATTAAATTAAAATATTATTTATTTTAAATAATGTCTAGGATTAGACACCGAAAATCTGACAAAGCATGTAAATTGCTTTTGCTATCTATCTGCATATAAAATGTATGCTATGGGTCATCTAGGAGAGACTATTCAAAGGCGTTTGACTGCATCGATCATAGTTTGTTGCTGGCCATTGTGGGTTTCCTGGGCTTCGGGGAGTCTGCTGGGGACGAACGATAAATGTCAGTTTCTCATTTCGGGAAGAAGAGTGTCTGGTGTCCAGGACATTGCGAAGTGATGTTGCCGCAAGGCTCTGTTCTTGGTGCAATTTTGTTTTCCATTTATACCTAACAGCTCTTGAAATCCTTAAGACACTGCTCTGCTCATTTATACGCCAATGACACCCAACTCTGTATGTGGATTAACCCTGCGTCGGTACACTCAAAAAAATACAAAATTGGTACACTGGGGTATTGTCATACCTCACGAAAATAGATATATGTAAAAATATATTTACATCACATAATTCTTTTTCCTCGAAAAAATATTTTTCTGTTATATTTCAAAGTGAAAACACCTTACAGCGTATAAAACAAATATTATTATTTTTTTTTTTTCTGAAGTAATCCATCTATCGAGGAGTGAATATTACTATTGAATAAAAGGCGTCTACTCCACAAAATGATTTATATATACGTTGAAATTTCTTATTTTCATCTGCCAGACATGTTTCGGACACATACGTCCATCATCAGTGGCTTAAGGAACCTTATACAATTTGTTACATGTGAGGGTATACTTCATACAATTAAACAGAGAGATTTACATGGGTTTCGATTTAAACGTTTATACAAGCTGCAAAACAATAACTTATTTTATCTTATTTAGGATGCGATATAATATTATTATATTTGTAGGAATCGCATCGCATCCTAAATAAGTTATTGTTTTGCAGCTTGTATAAACGTTTATATAAATCATTTTGTGGAGTAGTTGCCTTTTATTCAATAGAAATATTATTTTATAAAAGAAAAAACTAAAAGATGGAAACACCTTTTTTATTCTACCAAAAAAACAAATTTTATTCATTGAGTTTTCCTTGGACAGATTTGGCATCTGCTTGATGTTTTTTGCCGTTTTTCGTCAACTCCAGATCGGCATGGCATTGCCTCTTGCGTAATATCGGAAATTTTTCTTCGGATACTAGCCGAACTTTTGGATTCGGAAGACGATTCATTTGGTGTTCTTTTACAAGGGATAACAACAACTCCTTGAAGAAATCACGTATTTTGATTGGTTGCTGATTATTGTTCAGATATAGAAAAGCAATTAAATATAACTTGTATATAATAGTTTAATTATACTATAGAACCATTAAAAATTTAATGACGGGCTCACATTTTAATTTTCTAGGGGCTTTATAGGGGGCGTGATAGAATTAGGTAAAAATGATTTAAATTCTCTAGAAAATAAAATTCTTGAGGGTTTTGATAAAAATCAAATTTTCCCTACTTTTACTACATTATATGGGGTATTGCTAGAATAAATTACGAAAAATGTTTTTTTTTTCCAAAAAATTTTGATGATTTTGTGACCCAAATATAGCTTAATAAATGCTTGCATATAACGATGCTATATCTGATGTATATATTTAATATTATGATCATTATACTAATGAGCTCGGTGTCTGATGCCTTGGAGCGCTCAGATACATTGTCTACTTCGTCGGCCTCTGAATTTGTGTCTTTAAATGATTCATCCACCTGTAGATCTGGGATTGGGTCTATAGTATCAACATATTTCCACAACTTCAGTAGTTTTGGTTGTTCTGCTTCATCTAGAAGGAATAAAACTAATTTATTTTTTTCTGTTACTACTTGTGTTTCCAAGAAATCAATATAAATTTATTTTGAATATGTTATTTTTGTTTGGTGCTTCTAGAAATTTTACTGTTGGTAAAAAGTATATATAAAAATTAAGAAAGTAAATTTAGATTTTTTTCAATGTGATGCAAATTTATCACTGAAATATTAATGAGAACGACAAAAATACAAGTAAATCTATCAACTTACTTTGCTCCTAGCCTGTATAAAATTCTAGCCACATGTTTAGTACACTGGTGTACTACATACCCCGTTGATGTGTATTCACTATTATGAATAAAATATCGAATAAACTTTCAATCGTTTATTTCTAGTTTATACTATTATAAATTATCACAGTCGATTACAACACAAATATATTATTTGTTCATTAGGGTGGGATATACGCGAAATTATATAAATACTATGTATAAAGTACTGAATATATGATAATATTGTAGACGATTTAAATTGTTGCCTTAACCCCTTAAGTGGTACAGATAACAGCTACCACTAGATAATAATGGAAATTCTAGTAGGCACTCACCTATTTCGATCGTTATATATTGAGACATTAAGTTCAACTGGTATATTTTGATACCGGTGCGTCGTGAAATGCGACTAAAAATCTACACGTGTTTCATGGTATGTATTTCTACCAGTGCGTATCACGGAACTTTCAAGAAAAACAGGTGTTTTGTGTGTTGCGCAAAATATATTCAAGAAAAAAATACAATATAAATATATAAGTATTACTGATGTATATACTAATAAATATGTAGTCATTTAAGTAGTAAAATTTGACCTAGTTTGAGAGTAAAAACAAACAGTCTCATAAGGAAACCGCATCATAACCCAACTTTACATCAAAATTTTTTTTTTACTTTTTTCGAAAAAATATAGATTTTTTTCTGTGACGGGAAAAAAGTTTGACATATTTACTCTCTTGACAGGTAATAAAATGACACTTTTTTATCCCCGGGAAAAAAGTGAGTGCTTTTTTCCCGGACACATAAGTAACCGTAGATATTTAATTTTAGGAAATTTTATTATGCAAAAGTTACATTTTCTCTATATATCAAAACTGGCAATAATTTGTGACGCTACTTTTGCTGCTTTTACTGTCTCCGGTGGAGTGTTCGCAATTTTTAAATTAAATCACAGAATGAAAATGGTTTTTAAAATTTCACTTGGATAATTTTCTGACATTTTTCAATATTAAATCGAAGTTTTTCCCGTCTCAGAAAAAAATAATGTATCATACACGGGGAAAATGTTAGATTTTAGCTCTCGGTTTTTTGTCTCCCTCCGCTGCGCGGAGACAACACAACCGCGAACTAAAATCTAGTACTTTTTTCCCTTGTATAATAAATAACTATTTTTCTGTGACGGGAAAAAAGTTTGACATATTTACTCTCTTGACAGGTAATAAAATGTCACTTTTTATTCCCGGGAAAAAAGTGAGTACTTTTTTCCCCGGGAAAAAAGTGAGCACTTTTTTCCCGGACACATAAGTAACGATAGATATTTAATTTTAGGAAATTTTATTATACAAAGGTTACATTTTCTTTATATATCAAAACTGGCAATAATTTGTGACGCTACTTTTGCTGCTTGTACTGACTCCGGTGGAGTGTTCGCAATTTTTAAATTAAATTACAGAATGAAATTGACAGATATTTGATTACTTTTTTAAAACTTCAAATTTCACTTGGATAATTTTCTGACTTTTTTCAATATTAAATCGAAGTTTTTCCCGTCTCAGAAAAAAATAGTGTATCATACACGGGAAAAAAGTTAGATTTTAGCTCTCGGTTTTTTGTCTCCCTCCGCTGCGCGTCGGGAGACAACACAACCTCGAGCTAAAATCTAGTACTTTTTTCCCTTGTATAATAAATAACTATTTTTTATGAGATTCTTGCAGTACAGTATGTTACCTTTAAAACAAGTGGCAATAGAATTTTATAAACTTTTGGGCCAACTTATTATATGAATATAAATTGTATTACATGTTTTAACTGGTATAGCTATATATACCATGGTACAATTTGATACATTATTTTAGGTGTAATTCAACTGTCGTTGGGTTTTACCTGGTAGCTATAAATATCGTGGTATCTATAGCTAACAGTTAAACCTAAAATAATGCATCAAATCAAAACTGCTGCTGATGTAAAACTTCTTTGGTAGTTATAGCTACCACTACTTTTTTTGAAATTTTTCAAATTTTACAATTCCTTTATTTTTTTAAATATTTTTCCCATGTGTCTGAACTGCCTTTAAACCTTATGCCCATATAAACAATCAAAAAACGATAAAAAAAAGTTTTGCCACTTAGGCCCGGTTGTACAAACGATGGTTTACCATTAGTTCCCGTGAACTGCTGGTCACTATGAGTTCACTCTTGAACTCAGTTCAGTGTCTCGAGCGTTGTACCAATACAAGTTTACTTGAACCAGCATTTAACTAGTCTATAAAATGAGGAGAAGAAAAAAATAACAATCTAACCTATAAAATAGATATTTTTTAGATATATTTATGTTGTTTTCAGTTTTTTTTTTAAATTTGTATTTTTGTAGTCTAAACAAGTCTTTAAACAAATTTATAATATATAATTATGGAAAATAATGGAAGAGCAACTAATTTCTCTGCTAGAGAGGATATCATTTTAATAAATTTAGTGATCTGGAATTGGTGTAGGGTGACACAAAAAGTCACAGCACCTAGGGTACTCCTGTGCATCCTCCATGGGGTGAACTCAAAATCTACGTTATCGAACAACCTAATTCTGCAAAAAAGGCGGCAACTTTCAAGACGGATGTTCATGTTCATAATTTAAACATAAGAAGAAAGCATATCATTGATATACCACCCCATAGAACAGCTTTATTTCAAGGGTCGTTTTCATATACCAGAGCTGCAGAGTATTACAAATTGCCTCAGAATTTTACGTCTCTCTCAATATCCAGGTTTAAATTAAAAGTATCTGAAATGTTATTTGATGAGCAGTGTCGTCTGTTGAATTGTTAAGTCTATTAAATTTCCCATAGTCCTATCGTTATCACTCCTTTTTCTTTTTATTTATTTTATTTCACAGTCTGATAGGGTGATGTGTTTAATGTATATGTCTGTAGTAGATGATATTCTTTCAGATATCAAATCCACAATAAACATTACCACTCGTTAATTCCAAACTTTGAAATGATTTGGCCTATTTCTATATGTGGGGCTCGACGATGAACAACATTATTTACTAATTCTAATAAGAAATCTTCATCATTCAAATTAAATTTTGAAAAAACAAATATTAGCATAAATAAAACAGCAAAACATTCAGCAGTGAGGTTAAAGAAACGTTGAACTCAGCTTGAACGACCAAATTCGGGCGTTCAAGTTCACCGAGAGTTCACCATCAAAACCAGCAATGTACAAAGCATTTTCTCGGCTGAACCGAAGATCAAGGTGAACTTCGGGTGAACGCTCATTGTACAACCGGGCCTTAAAGGTTTCTGGATTGTTCCATGGTGGCAATGTTGCCACATTGAAGTTATGTCTATCCATTGATAGATACATAAACACCCCATAACACACTTTATAGGCCGTATGTAAGTTCCAGAGGTTACTGAATTGCTCTGAAAGCAGCACAGCGGCGACTACAGACTCTTCCTTGAAGGTATTAGGCGTGGGGGAAATCATTTATAAGAATGGGACAGTTAAAAGCAACTCGCAAAGGTAAATGATACCCCAGCTTTAAACCCGTTGATATGGACGAGACGCTGCGTCGGTTTGATGATGATTTGGACCATTTGGTGAGAGCATCCACGAATCATTGCCTCGAAATAAACACGGGTAAGGCGCAATTGTTATTGCTGGACCCTCCTAGCAGGGTTCGGACTACATACTACGGTGCTTTTTGTCACTCATGGTGGAGCGTTTTACTTTACACTGTAAAAATACCGTAAAACATTTGGGTCTGTTGGTGGATTCTTTCTTGAGATTTAGTGAACATGCATAAAAAAGTATTTTATAATAAAACAATGATACCTATATAGCCATCGAAAATTGCTGACTGTGCCTCTCAAGAGGTATTATGTGACTGCTTGGTCATGTCTAGGGCGGCCAACGATTCTGCGGGACAGTCCCGCAATAGGATATGTAATCCCGCCTTGCAATAATTATTCAAATAGTCCCGGAAAACGTCTGGTGCGTCATGTAACCGAGTAGCGAATTTATAGCCTGAATTAGTTATATAGGCTATACCAATCTGAATCCTCATTGGACTGTAGATACGCGTAAAGTCACAAGCGAAGCGTCTAGGCGGAGCACAAATTCGACGGTTTCGGGTTATTTCGTTTTCACATAGAAATAAGGCTTTCTAGACGCTATAATCCTAAACCCTATGGAGAAGGGAGAATGAGCTTTGACCACAGATCTAGAAACTCGAGAGATATAACATTATCTGAAATTTCATTCATAATTCACATTTGTTTACAATCAGACATAAGTTGGCAGATAATATATAAGATAGAAAAGGACAGATAGAAAAAATGGCAACGTTGTACCAATTTCGTCGTTTCGAGTTCATTTTATGTACCAGTGGCGTACGGTTTTGCTGGTTTGCGAGTATTTTCATAAATAAATAACATTGAAACACACCATCAAATAACTTTTAAATTTAATATAATTAATTTAAATAAAATATATACATTTAATGAACGTTTTTTATATGATCAGGATTGAACGGCTGTTAAACCATAGTCTAATAAATAATATATTATTTATTAGACTATGGTTTAACAGCCGTTTTTTATATGATCAGGATTGAACGGCTGTTAAACCATAGTCTAATAAATAATATATTATTTATTAGACTATGGTTTAACAGCCATAGTCTAATAAATAATATATTATTTATTAGACTATGGTTTAACAGCCGTTCAATCCTGATCATATAAAAAACGTTCATTAAATGTATATATTTTATTTAAATTAATTATATTAAATTTAAAAGTTATTTGATGGTGTGTTTCAATGTTATTTATTTATGAAAATACTCGCAAACCAGCAAAACCGTACGCCACTGGTACATAAAATGAACTCGAAACGACGAAATTGGTACAACGTTGCCATTTTTTCTATCTGTCCTTTTCTATCTTATATATTATCTGCCAACTTATGTCTGATTGTAAACAAATGTGAATTATGAATGAAATTTCAGATAATGTTATATCTCTCGAGTTTCTAGATCTGTGGTCAAAGCTCATTCTCCCTTCTCCATAGGGTTTAGGATTATAGCGTCTAGAAAGCCTTATTTCTATGTGAAAACGAAATAACCCGAAACCGTCGAATTTGTGCTCCGCCTAGACGCTTCGCTTGTGACTTTACGCGTATCTACAGTCCAATGAGGATTCAGATTGGTATAGCCTATATAACTAATTCAGGCTATAAATTCGCTACTCGGTTACATGACGCACCAGACGTTTTCCGGGACTATTTGAATAATTATTGCAAGGCGGGATTACATATCCTATTGCGGGACTGTCCCGCAGAATCGTTGGCCGCCCTAGACATGACCAAGCAGTCACATAATACCTCTTGAGAGGCACAGTCAGCAATTTTCGATGGCTATATAGGTATCATTGTTTTATTATAAAATACTTTTTTATGCATGTTCACTAAATCTCAAGAAAGAATCCACCAACAGACCCAAATGTTTTACGGTATTTTTACAGTGTAAAGTAAAACGCTCCACCATGAGTGACAAAAAGCCCCGTAGTATGTAGTCCGAACCCTGCTAGGAGGGCCCAGCAATACCAATTGCGCCTTACCCGTGTTTATTTCGAGGCAATGATTCGTGGATGCTCTCACCAAATGGTCCAAATCATCATCAAACCGACGCAGCGTCTCGTCCATATCAACGGGTTTAAAGCTGGGGTATCATTTACCTTTGCGAGTTGCTTTTAACTGTCCCATTCTTATAAATGATTTCCCCCACGCCTAATACCTTCAAGGAAGAGTCTGTAGTCCCCGCTGTGCTGCTTTCAGATCAATTCAGTAACCTCTGGGACTTACATACGGCCTATAAAGTGTGTTATGGGGTGTTTATGTATCTATCAATGGATAGACATAACTTCAATGTGGCAACATTGCCACCATGGAACAATCCAGAAACCTTTAAGGCCCGGTTGTACCTACAATGAGCGTTCACCCGAAGTTCACCTTGATCTTCGGTTCAGCCGAGAAAATGCGTTGTACATTGCTGGTTTTGATGGTGAACTCTCGGTGAACTTGAACGCCCGAATTTGGTCGTTCAAGCTGAGTTGTAAAAAGAAAGGGACACTTATTCTTGGGCCGGCATATAGAACGGATGCCATAATTGATATTATATTCTGATTTTATTAAATGATTCTTGTTTATTGGAAAATATAAAGTTGTTATTGTAAATTTCTTGTTTTCTTACATCAGAAGTGGGATTCAACTACTAAAAGTACCACAAGTTTTAAAGTCGTCGCGACGCGAGCTATCCTCCGTTGTAAATTAAAATAATAACGGTTCCAAATCGCCAGTGTTGTGAGTTTGAATATCTCTAGAAGTGACAAAGAGGTGTGTAAAACGATTGTGACGTGAATTATACAAAGTTAAAAAAAAAAAACAAAAAAAAAACGTTTTATTAATTAATATAGAGAAGTTGTCAATATTGAGTGTAAATATGGAAGAATTCGCGAAAATCTTAACAGATTCTTTGAAAGCACTGAAAGATCAGAACAATAGCGCGATATCTACTTCAATAGACATTCCGATTTTTGATCCGATTCAAAACGAGGAAGGAGCTTCAAAATGGTGTGATGAGCTGGAAGAACTTTCCCAAGTTTTCCATTGGTCAAGGAATGAACTGTTGGCTAGAGGTTCAAGTAGCTTAGTTGGAGAAGCTAAGGAGTGGTTATCAACATGGAAACCTGCACAGCGAACCTGGGACTTCATGAGAGTAGAGTTATGCAGCCTTTACCCGGCGAAGCGCAACCTCAACGAAAAATTGCGAAGGGTGAGTTTGTACACCAGCGACGATGCAGCTTCATACTGTGAGTATGCCAGAAAAAAGTTATCTCTTTTGAAAGCCCTAAGCTTTAACCTATCTGAAAATCCTTTACTTGAAATAGTTATTGGCGATATAAAAGATATTCATGTAAAAACAGTAATATAGTTTCAGTCAGCGGTCTTTTGAATCTTCTAAGTACCTAATTATAATAAAACAAAAGTTAAAAAAATTGCCGATAACAAAGGATTTCAAAGGGGTTTTTCAGTTGATATTAAAGACCAAAGCGAGTCTGATACACGACGCTGTTTAATTGTCATCAACATGGACATTTTAAGCGTAATTGCACCAGTAGTCAGGCCAAACGTTTTTGTTTTGAAAAAATAAATAGTCGTCAAGGAACCAAAGGTACTTTAAAACCTGATATCATTTGTTGATCTTGTAAAAAAAACATGGTCATTACTAAATGCTTGTAACCCGGATAGGAACAAGCTGACTGATTCTATACCACTTATCGATTACTCCGGTGATTATTCAAAAAAATATCTGTTTGATATGCCCAAAAGGTCTAATAAAGTAATATCCGTTGGAGATCTGATAATTCACCCATCAGGTAATAGTCATCTGGCAAAATTAGATGCAAAATACGAGGGGCCGTTCGAAGTGATAACTGCACTGCCGAATGATAGGTTTGAAGTAAAAAAAAAATCTTTCGACGAACAGAACACGAGTTATTGCCAAAGATATGATTCGCCTGTGGCATGGGGAGTTTACGGAGTAGGTAGTTGTTTTTTTTTTAATTTTTGTTAGCAGGTAAAAAGTTATTTACGTTTTTGTATTAACGTGTGAACGATTACGATTGTCATGTTTGTTTATTAACAGCTGTTTGTGACATTACTCCGATGCTAACTACCTATATAGCATACGAAAATTTTATTGAAAAGCGAAACGCTTTGTAAACTTGTATCATAACAATTGTCCTGTTCTCCGATAAAATAGTTTATGTTGAGTTTTGAGGATTGAACGGCTGTTAAACCATAGTCTAATAAATAATATATTATTTATTAGACTATGGTTAAACTATACTAACTAAAAAATACTTAAATAATCCTATTTACACTCAGACGAGACGTGCCAATAAATAATATCTTTGATCTTTAAGTGTTTTGGAAAAACCACAGATAAAAGCAAGACAGCTAAGGCGCCGATAAGGGTGCAATAAAATTATTAATAATTAGGTAAAAATATATTTACAAAGATAAGGGTTGGCGCCAACAATGGTTATAGGAAATAGGTAGCACCATTATATATTATCTGGGAAACTAGTATATACAAACTAACAATTAATTGTAATTTTAATTAAATTTTAATAGTTCAAATATTTTTCCATAGGGTGATTTCAGTGGAAATTTAATGGAATATTGTATGTCTTAGCGTTGTGTTTGTACGATTGTTGACATGCCACTGATGATGGGACTGGTCTAGTCCCGAAACATGTATGGCCGATAGTTTCTATTAAATTTATCTTGTGGAGATTTGACTTTCGTTTAAACACTATAATAAATACAATAGGTAAATACCACAGATCTAGAATCTAGATGTGTGGTAAATACACCATATGTTTATTACAATATTATTGAACATTATACCTTAAATTTTATATAGACACATTTTATTAAGCATATATATATAATTACCTGTACGACAGAGGCGCATTAAAAAGAAATGATAATTGAGGTTCAGCATCTGGTCGAATTTGCTTGCGACCAGTAATCTCAGTTATCTTAATGTCGCTCACATCAAAATGGTTTGAGCATATTTGTGCATACTTTCAAACGCTGTAGTCTTTCCGAATTTACTGGACACCTACAATATGAAATTATTGAATTCTTTTGTAACCTACCAATTCAGTATTAACATATTTAGTTATCTAACGAAGTGCAACCTTAGTTTATAATTAAACCTTGATTTGAATAGTCCTAGCATCTCTATAACATCACAAAAATCAACAATTACATTAAATATTTATTTACAGGAATTTATTTTTATTTTGTAGAGCAAGCAAACTACACCACTGATAAACAATAACAAGTCGTAACCTTACTTACCTCCGAAATATCAAATTTGGGTTCGAATTTTCATTATTTTTACACACTATACACTGACGCACCATTGTTAATTGTTTTGGTAATCATGCAGTATAGTTGTACTAAATTATGGTCTGACCGCGCAGCTGCGCAGTCAGACGAATTTTATGTGAACAAGTGTCACTACTCTAGCGATGTTGCAAGATTGATATCTATTCACTATATTGACTGATAGAATGAATAATACAATTTTATGATATATTTATACAGTGGATGTAATTATTATCATTATTTTTTTAATGTAATTACTAATAAATCGATGGGAAGCGAAATATAGGGTTGTTTCAGTACTTGGAATGTTTTTCTTAAAGTAGATGAGTAAAACTGATGTGAGTAGAAGTGATGTGGCATGGTAATCCCTCACTCACTTACTGAAGGTTACGTGCGTAAAACGAACACTTAAAGTGATGTTGGAAATACATATGATATTAAAGGAAATTACGATTGCAAGATTTATAATGCATATTTAAACTGTTTCAATAGGACAATAGGATCAAAACTATAAGAAAATAAATGTTTGGAGAACTAATTTATGTATTTGAGGAAAATAAAAGTATATTATATTGAACCAAATTTATTTTTAATAAATTACAGAATAGCGGGAACTAAATAATAATAAAATAAATACAATAACAAATAATTTCTGGTTTTCTATTATTCAGTTGATTTGCTGCAAAATAAAAATCATTATTTTAATAAAATAAAAATTATTACACGATGTTCGTATATACCTCCATGAATTCTATTGAGGTTAGAATACGCTCTCCAACCATCAGACATAATAATTGTGCCTGGCATAATATACCTATAATAACATTGTAACTGTTTAATAATAGCACAATAAAAACCCAACATTCCATGGGGAACTCTACAAAATTATTGCAAATTAAATTATTTTTACAATTTATACTAAAGCAAAATGCAAATAAACAATAATTATTCTGATAAAATTTTTACAGAAGCCAACCAAATTTCACATGCATTTTAATGTACCTATGTATATTATTTGCAATTTACTGTTCAATAATAGCACTTAATGTTGCCTCAGTTCGGTCCGGTACATCCACAAGGAAACATTTGCCGGTACCTCTCTCTATTCCACCAAAAACCCAGTGTCCCTCCTTCCAATGACCTCTATGATACTTCCGATGGAAAAACTTACTTTCATCAATTTCTACAACTTTTGCCGTCATATCGTCGTTCAGCCCGCCAATAACTGAAGGGTTATTGAACAAGTCCTGCTCACAAATATCACGACAAAAATTGCACCAATCGACAATAGTGTGTCCCACTTCTACGCCTGCTTCATACGCTATTGTAGTTTGAGGGTAATCCAATGACCACCCATACAGAATTAAAAGTATTTTTCTGTAAGGGTAACCTACTCGTGTCAAAAAATGAGTTTTTCCTCAGCGATACCCTCTTTCTACAATTTGGGCAAGCCCAGCAAGCCCCATCGGATCGCTGTGTATTCGACCATAGTTTCATTGGAATCTAAAAGGTTATATTTGATAATAACATGATAATTGAATGTATTTAAAGGGTTACCTCACACAAATCACACATTAATGTGTTTCTTATCAATCTTCTTCTTGCTAGCCACTTTAATAGGTCCATAAACTGTAAGGTAATATATCGATGGCTTTCTCTTTTAACGTCGTCTTCGTTGAGGATTTCTTCATCGCGAACGATTGCTTGAGGTCTTGCTGCAGCATTCATTTTAAATGAAATTGCTAAATAACTATAAATAATGAACTTTTTTACACAAATACACAAGTTTTCTCACAAATATAAATCGCATAAATACAACAAATAGGTATATAACCTAGAGTAGCATTTACATTTAACGGTCAAAAATTAAGCGCCAAATATTTAACCGTTTCAACATAATATGTGTGTTTTAAACCTTGCAACACCGCACTTCAAATTACAATCTGAACTCCCAAAACTCGTCTGACTGCGCAGCTGCTCGGTCAGACCATAATTTAGTACAACTATACTGCATGATTACCCGCAAGCAAAGGATAGTTGGCAACAGAGCTCAAACTACCAGCTGATTACACAAATGAATGAAATAGTAAATTCTTCGCGTACTATTCAAGTTGCTCTGCTTTACAGAGTTGCCACGTGTACTTCATAAATAAATTATAATTTGGTGAAATATGTCTTGAATATGTTAAAATTCGTAAAAAAGTAACTAAAAAATATCTTGTGTATATCGTTTTATAATACACAAAAATTAGTACCATCACCTAAGTTATATTTTGCTTTAAAACGGTAAAAAATGCCATATCAAAATAGTGTATTTTAAAACAATGCGGGAATGAAAGCGGAAGTTTGGCATTATCGATATCTGCAAATAATGATGTTTGATCGCTTGGAAATGTAAACAGTTTTATCTCCCCCTTCCTAGATCTGTGGCTTTGACGAATGCGGATCATTGATGTATTAACTAAAGAGATATAACTATTTACTATATAAAATGCCCCATACATTAAAAAAATAGCATATACTCTATAAGTCTGGGCGACTGTAATACGTTTAGGAGTGGAGGGCATCATCACATGTTGTCAGCTTGTCTGTTGTTATATTTTTAATACAGTTGTTTACTCACATTATATAATTATTTTAAACTTAATGCTTATAAAATATACTTCTGTCACTGAATTAATTTATTTCACATTACACGTGAGGATTTTAATGATGAAAATATTAAAAGAAGGAGCTAAGTTATTTATTAAAGTTTTGAAAAGATGATCGTTATACGGCATCGTCGTAAAATCAGGCGGGGTGATTTGACCAATCAGCGTAAGGAAAATAATATGTTTTGTTTTTTTATAGTAAATGAAGGAACGGTGTTGTCGAGATAGAGGATACATTATCTTGTGTGTTGTTTATGTTTGATTTCCTATATTTATCAAAATTATAAGACTAAAAAGTGTGAATTTATAACACTATTAATTTTAAAATGGTTCGTCAGTGTCAACTATGTAAATTATTAGATAGAAATCCGGACAAAAGTTTTCACAGGTAAGCCATTATTCTGTTTGTAAATATAGAGCAGTGCCGTCGAGGTTGCATATTTGTTGCAAATTAATGTAAATGAAAATTTACAGAACCTTTCCAAATACAAAGATATGTATGTAATTAATTAATATTAGCATTATCTGGCCAAACACCATGTTCCCCAATAGTTAGGAATAATATAATAGGTAGATACGTACTTACCTACTTAATTATAATTTTTAAATTCTCTTATGTGGATTAGAATACCAGAATACATAAATATTCTGCGCAAGCGTAGGGTAAGTGGGGGTAATGGGAGTCGCTTAAGCAATTATTGTAATTAAAACGGATTTTATAATCAAATGTTTATTATAAATGCATTAAACTAAGGTTTACTTATTAAACAAAACAATTGAGATTAAGTTTAATCACTTTGGAAATTATAAAAAAAAACACAAACACATTTTGACCACCATTGTCCTTAAATGCTGACATTGGTGGTCATCAAGTTGGCAATGAGGGTCAAACAAAATTTAGCATACACCGCAAACATAACCGTCAGCCGAGTCCGACCCACTGCACTCCGCATGAGCCCAACGCGCACACTGGGTGCACCGGTACCACAGCTCGTTGTTTTGGCCGAATTCACCACATATTATACACATTTGAGCATCTTCTGCGTCATCCATCTCATCATCCTGACACAAATCATCAGTATTGACATCTGATATCGAAGTATCGGTTGAGTCCTGTAGAACTTGCCTCTTTACTTTGTTTGAACCATTATTCTGCGGCTGGGTCTTTTTCCCCTTACCTTTCCCCTTTTCTTTTTGGGATTTCGCTCTCTTTTTATTTTCCTTATCTATCAGGCTATCTTTGATTGGTGTTGAAGTCAAAATCGTAGCGTGCTGCTTCTTTCGGCCCTGTCTTTTATTGAGTGAAGATTTTTTCGTAGGCATAGGAATAAAATCTTTGATGTTTGGAATCTTTTCTGATGCGGTTTTAGTTTGAGATGTTGATGGAGTCGCTTGTTCATAAGTTGATGGAAGAACATCTCTTGACGTGCTTGGATTGTGCGGTTCGTCAGTGGCAGCAGTTGGTGCTGTAAAAGATTCAGCAAAATCTTGAACAAGAATATCTAGTTCAGTTTGAAGAATCTCAGCTGCTATAAAATCTTCTTCTGCAAACACATTGGTGTTCAAGGGGAAAATACCAGTCGCTCTAAAGCCAGATTCTCCCTTGCTGATCGAAGCACCAGTAGAAAATGCTTTTCTCACTAGAGATGCTACGTCATAAGGGGTTATTCTTTCGGCAAGATGACTCTTCAGGAACATGTCACATTCTTTCTTATAAACTGCTTTGAGTGGCCCAAAAAATGAGACGTCCAGGGACTGCATCCTATGAGACGTATGCGGTGGTAGAGACAGCATATGGATGTGGTTGCGCTTGCAGTGTTCGTAGACTTGGAGTGAAATATGGCTAGCATGGTTGTCGAGTATCAAAAGGACGGGTTCTTCTGCAGATGGTTTAGCGTGATGAGTAAAGTGTTGAAGCCATTCAAAGAAAAGGTTCTCGTTAATCCAGCCATTATCTGAACACTTGTAAAGAGCTCCTGCTGGACCATCCTTTTCAAGGAGCGGAGTCAGCCTCTTTCTTGGGAAGATAAACATGGGCGGGATGAATCCACCAGCAGCGCTCATTGTACACAATAAGGTCATATTTTTTCCTCTTTCCCAACTTGTGATAGATCCCACTCTCTTCAGTCCTTTTGCAGCTAATATTTTCCCTGGATCTTGAACGGTTGAAATTCCGGTCTCGTCACAGTTGTATATGTTCTTCGGAACAAATCTATGTTTTTCCATCAGTTCTTCTAACAGCGTGTAGAACAACTGAACCTCCTTTTTGTTAAAAGCTGTGATTCTGTTGATGCTGGTAGCTTCTGGCTTCCTTACAGAAATATTATTTCTGTTCAAAAATCCATCTAACCAATCACGCCCAGCCATTCTTGAGAATTTGTTGAAGTTGTGCGGTAAATTTAGGCTTTCAGCATATTCAAATGCCACTTTCCTTATATGATTAGCGGTACATCCATAGAAAATACTTGCCATTTTCTTTACTGTGTCCGCCGCTCTTTTTCTACTTCAGCACTAAATATAGTTTTCCGTCCAAGACGTGGGTCTGAGTAGCATTTATTATTATATCTCATCTGGAGGCTTGAAAATGGAATTCCCATTGTTTTTGCAGCTTTTCTCATTGAATAACCCTGTTGTTCAATAAGCTGTACAGCTTTTTCCAGTGTGTCGGAGGACCAGCCAGCCTTTTCTGTCTGAAAAAATAAAATAATTTTTTTAATCAATGTAAAATGTAAAAAAAATACAAAAGCAAAAAAGTTGAAACATTGTGACAAAATTAGTTTGAATCTACGATTCTATAATGTTAGCCTCGATACATGTAAAAGTTTTACTAATCTAAATAAAACAGTTTAAAACTTACCTTCGATTTTGTGTTGACGAAAAATTATATCAGCACAGTGCGAAAACTGTAAACAACCACGCCGCTCGAACGTCCGGCGGGAACTGAGCGAGCCGGTAGCCAAGATGGCGGCGGGCATGGAGCGTGGCGGGGGGGCTATTTGTTCGACTGAGAGATGTTTAGTTTTTTAGATATTGATGTGACCACCATTGCCCCGTTCTCCCCTACATTATATAGTCATATTATACTGTTTAAAGCTTTTAATTTCAATGAATAATTAGGTACATTAATTGATAATTATGTTGCAACTTTAACGGTTAGTAAGTAATAATAAAATACCTTCACATGCCTCTTCTTGTAAAGAATGAAATAAATAGCTGCAAATTACGAAAAAATTTGTTTTGTTCACAGTATACTTAAGTATATTATCATTTTTAGGTTTCCAAATGATGTACGATGGAAAACTTGGTTCTCTGTCCTTGGATGGAATGATGGTAAAAGGCTTCCTAAGTTTTCAAGAAGAAATAAAGCTTTCAAAAAGCTGGACGGTATTTCGTTCAGGAGAATTTTCTTTGGATAGTGAGTTTCACAGTTTTACAAATTGCATTCGTAATATGGACTGTGTGAATGACATGGAAGAAATCACCTGCATTTTTTCACAAGATGTACCGTGATAGTATCATTAGAAACAAGATAAATCTCCCACATTTTCTATATATTTGCAAGATTACCCGCAACAGGTTAGCGAAAAAAACAAACAAAAATAATGATTATGGTTTAAGAAGTTACCGGTAAAATTTAATAGTTGACAGCAGAAGAATTCGACCATTACTTGGTAAAGGATCAATACCATTATTCCTTTTTAAGAAAAAATCACTCTATGTCTTCTAAACATTAATCTGTATAAACTTTTCGATCATCGATCAGTAATATTTCAAAATCATAACAATGGTAGTATGATTACTGATCCATGATCGAAAAATTTTGTCCAGTTTAATGTTTAGAAGACGTAGACTGTGATCTTTTCTTGAAAATATGTGAAATTTTCTTAAATAGAAAAATTGTTCCTGATCCTTTACTTAGGTCCATGGTGTTAATACAGATGGTGTGCTATCGCGCATGTAATCTACCGTCTCTGTCGCACCGGTGACGTCAGCCTGGGAGCATTTTTGAAATCTGGTCAATGGCTTTTAAATATCGATATTACTTAGTTTTATTTGTTTTTAGGTGTTTCATTATTAACACAAATAACTAAACAAAAAAGCCAAATGTAGCTTTTAGTTATAAATAATTAGGAAAAATAAAATACTTCACAGCGCTTAAAATGTTTTTTTTTTTTTTATAACATGACCTGAATCACAATATTTATTCATGTGTAATGTACTTTCAGTATTTATTCAAAAAGGTTTTAGGGCTAAATAAACAACAAAAACCAATTATTTACTTTTTTTATTTGTAAACTTGGACATTTTTTTTTCCAGCTTGCGTTTGGAATTTAACAAACTAATATTTTTATTAAGCTCTCTTAATCTAATATAAGTTCGGGTACGAACCATACAAAGAATAACTTCATAGGGTAAATATTTTAAATTAGATGGTGTTTATGCTTCACGCATTTTTATGTATTTTTCTTTAATGTTATTACTCTTGGCAATACTGCTATCACAATTTTATAACTGGCAACAGCGCCTTTTTTGTTTTAGTATTAGCATTCAATGAAAAACCTCCATCAAGTAAACACGTTAAAATACTGTTTGTTATATTCGTTAAAATAGTTATTGAAATTAAAACCAGAAAACTACAAATAAAGTGTATTTAATCCACTCTCTCCACTGAGCCCCTTCAGATGGTATTTTTTCAGTAACAATATTTGCCAACCTCTTAAATATTATTGGTTCTTTCGATAAAAAATTACCATGAAAATTCCGAAATTCTTCTTCTATAATCCGTCCCATTTCTATCAAATCATCACTAGGTTGAAGTAAAAACCCCCTTGAGAGGAAGTTCAGCCAATCAGGATTGCTATTAGTACTTAAAACAAGTACATTTTTTGTTTCATTAACTAAATTTAAATGCTTAAAATTATTTTTGAAACGATAGGCTACATAGCCTGCAATATATTTCAAACCTTCGTTTGCTATTGTATCTGAAAATTTATTAGTCTCCAGTATCCCCAATACATTTTCCCACTCGGTTGGCACAGCATAATTGGTCAGATCTATTTCGGGAACTAATTCTTCCGGTATTTGCGGTTCTACAAATGTATAGTTAGTAAAACAATCATCCTGAGTAGAAAAATCCTCTTTGTCAAGATTTTGCTCAGAGTTCACATCCGATAAAGTGTTTTTAAGTAACTCTTGAGATAAACAAATTTCAACAATAAATTTGATTTTATTATAAATTTTCTATATAATTATGAATAGAATAAAAACAATTTATATTGCTTTGTGGTGTTCACAGTTTCATCAGTCATCTGGCGTTGTCAGTCATACTCGTATTATGATGTTCTGATACCTGCACTTTTAAAACTGCTCCCAAAATGACGTCATGCGCAGTGCGATCTAAAACACGTTCATAGGCGTAGCACACCATGTGTATTAACGCCACGCTTAGGACCAAATGTTCGAGTTCTACATAGCTGTAATAAATACAATCGGGGATTGTCGTAAAAAGTCCGTCGCTGTCACGGCACATATTAATTAAAAAATAACGCCCTCGGCGTAATTGTAAAGTCTTAGAGGAAACAAGATATTTGAATATCTGATTAACTATTTCTTTATGTAGTACAAATCAAGATCATTTATTTCTTCTTTTTTTTCAGCTGTGTCTCAACAGTTAGTGAAGTCTCTCCAAAAAACATGAGTAAGGCTGCTTTAAATTATACGTTTTTCTTCTACACTTCAGCTCAGCTGAACTGACTTCATAACCATCTGCTTCTCACCTCACTTCTATTTTTGTTGAAAAAGGAACGACAAACTGTCAGAATTATACCTAGTTGATCAAGAAGTGTTTCTACACGTTACAGGAGTATGTTGTGGCTTGCTCTAACGTGTCATGACTTGCTCTGTAGGCTGCGATCTGCGATAAGTATTTGTCGTGCGTTTGTCTTATTACTCTAGATTGTTATTATGTGTATTTCTTGTCTTTTATATTACACATCTTTTTGTATTTTATTTATACACTTGTATTGTTTAGATTTATTTTTGTTTAATTACCTATGTAAATGTAAAGTAGTCGGTTATATTTTTTATATTTTATATACTGGCCAATTATTATTATTATGCCAACACTCAGGCGGCACAGACGGACAGATTGCTTAATCTGGTTAGGTAGTCCTGTTATTGCCAATGCGTTTCACCATTTTCAAAATATTAACAGTTAGGTTCTCCATAATAGATGCGTTCAGTTTATCAACGTTGCTCTGAAGAAGCGGACATGCTCAGAACGAAAAAGTAACTGTTACTTGAATACATTTCAAAAGTAACTTGTACATTTGCAGAGTTACTAGTTATTTATAAGTAACTAGTTATTACCCCTTAAAGTAACCACAACTTCAAAATAACCGTTACTTAAAGTAACGACTACTTTAAAAGTAACTCTGACTTTCGCGAGCGACACGTAAAACTTGAGTAAAGTGAAAGGTTAGGATATGTTGCTACAGACAAAGCTCTGAGCTAGCTATTCTATTTTTGTTCCTAATACAAACTGTATTATTTAATTATTTTCCTAATTTTAAATAGGTTACGTAATTATGTGCTCTGTAATTTCAGTAATAAAAACTTTTGATCTTAATATTGATTATTTGGATTGTTACGTATTGTAATCCAAAAATACACGTAGCTGCTGCTAAAGACACATAAGAACAATTAAAATTTAAGGAATAAGACTTAAGAATTCTAACCAATCAGAATGAAGTACGGCATTTGTTTATATGCCTTCATTTTGATTGGTTAGAATTCTTACATTTTATTGAAGTCTATAAGAGAAGATGACAAAAAAAGTTATATTTTAATTCTCTAGGAGTGAAAATAGTCTTCTGTACATTCTACAATATTCTAGATAGATTTTAATTTTGTTAAGTATTGAGGACACACAATGCGTAGTTTTTAACTTAAATACCTACGTGTAACGTTGAAATATAACAATTTACACAAAATTTCGGTCCTCCGAAATACATAACAAAAATGAAATCTATTTTAATGTACAGAAGCTATTTTCACTTCTAGAAAGTTAAAATATAACTTTTTTTTATATAAAATAAATAAATATAATGTAAAAGCATTATTATGCGATACGCCACTGGTATTAATATTTCCATGTATCATCTTGTCAAAATCAAAACAGCGACGTTGCCGCAACGGTGGAAGAAACATCCGGATTGACAAGAAAGTTCGATGTTTTTTCTCCCTTTCTCCCATGTAGTTGTTTGTTATTGTCTGCGCCCAAACAAACTATAATTTATGAATATGAATATCTCTCTCTTAGAGTTAATATATCGATGATGCGGATCTACTTTTCCGACGCCACTATGCGTGCCGCCATTTTCTAGTCACAAACGTCAAAACACTTGTGTGGTTATGTTTCATGTGAGTGCCTTTCAATAAAACAGACTTTTGTTGGTATTTCTTAATTCTGTGGACTTATTTTGGATATTCGGTTTTTTTAGTGCCGTTAGTGTTTAGTTTATTGCGTAGTTTAAAGAAAAAAGTATAACCGTTAATTATTGTTAAGTGTAGGGGTAGTTATGGCATGCTGTGCTGTATCAAAATTATAAATTGTACCGAATTTAATATCTATGCAATAAATACGGAATGTGTCGTATGGTTATACGACACATTCCGTATTTATTGTATGAAAGAAATAGAAAAAAAAACAATCGGGCCATACACACAATTTTTGTTTATATCAACACCATTAGTATGAAGACAGTTGTTTATTATTATACATTTTTATAGCATAGTGTATTCTGGAATTGAGGAGGGTTTCTCTGCCGAGCTCTTTCCGCTCATGAATTCCAGGCTAACTTTCTCATTACATATTATAAATAAATTAAGATTATTACAAATTTCGTGTTTTCTTTTATTAAGCCCCTCTAATTTCCCTAACTTTGCCTAAGTATGTCGTGTGTATTCTGGGTAAGTAGTCTGGAGAAGGGTGACAAGGTTACACAACACATAACGTAGATGGAAGTGGAAAAGAATATACTTATGTAGTTTGGTGAATGAACCTGGGTAAGTATGTTATACTACAATAGATGAAACAAATACCTATTTCATTACGTTCATTCAATAAATTATTTATGTAGTAAAAAATGATGAACATCGCATATTTCCAATATTAAATGTTACCTGAAACAACACTAGCTTTCTTTAACACTTCTGTCCTGTAAATAATTGCAACAATAATTATTGTGGTTTTTGCAATTATTAACATACAATTTATGAACGCTCTTCGTATGTGACCATACCCTGTAAGTCTAAGCTAGAAGATGGCGGCCCCCGTGATTAGAAAATTTGCGCATATTTCTCCTCACTCTCGATATCTCTGACCTAAACTCACTGCTTCAGATACCTACGGCTAGAAAAATCTCGAAGCATTGAACAACAGAGACAGAGTTTATATAGTTATTGATGGTTTTGATTTCAAATCAGTTACATAAGACTGTGTGTTATATTAAGTCAACTATTTTAATCAACCCCTAATATCGTTTTGCGCTTGCTTGCTCCGGTTCTTGCGAGATCTCAATATCTGATGTTTGTTTTGTGACGATGTGATATTGCTGTTGTATGCAGTGTTTAGCCTCATTTACTATTTAAATCTATTATCTGAATTGTTGCTCCATTGTATTCTTGTAGCGATTTGATTAGTTGATAACCATATTAGTGTTTTAGTAGAGGTCTAGTATACCTAAGAGTAATGTTTTTTTAGCAGATAATTGTCTTGTAATTGGGTGTGTTGCACCTGTTAGACAATAAAGTTATTTATTTATTCAAAATCAGTGTACGTTACGCTGTGATGTAACCGAGACGCGAATTTATAGCCTGCATTAGTTTACCAACCGTGAAAAAGCGTAGTTGTAAGTTCACCGAGGATTTACAGACTTACAGCACCGAGCAACGGTGGATGGATGTGTTAGGGAACTTTAAGAAAAACGGAATACGATTCAAGAATTGTTTGACAATCGTCCATTACCTACTTTGTTTGCCAGGGACGAATGCACGGACAGAACGAGTATTTTCATTGATGAATGCTATATGGACATCCGAAAATTCTTCTCTTAAAGTTGAAACGTTACGCACAATGAAATGCAAGATGGAATATAGGGCACGACCATTTTGATGTTCTACTACAGGGGAGTCTTACAAAGTACTTAATGAGCTCACTGGAAAAGTTATAATAATATAATTCGTGTAGAACACGTCATTGTATTGTATAATATCACCATAAACTCCACGTATATATAATAATAACAGCTTATTGTGGTAATAATATAAAAGATAAGGATTATAATATATATGGATGTAACCTGGTATATAAATGTCAAATTTTCTGTGGGAAAATCTAATGTTGCCTCATTTAAGTTATAAAAATATATTAACTATTAAAATTACATAGTATTTGGCAGTAACAAAACAAACAATTTTATCATATCTCTTTCATAATGATATAGAAAAATATTAAATTATTCTAATAGTCTTACTCTAATATAATATATTAATTTTATGTGTCCTTTGAACGTGTTATAATATACAAAAATGAAAATTAGAAAGCAATGAAATAAGAAAAAAACTTGGCAACAAAACCACATCAAAATGGCGGTTTTTCTATCTCCCTTTATTCCGTTGCGCAATCGGATCCACAATCGGTTTTGAGCGATATCTTGCTCTATATATTATATATATATTACCTGGTGCCGCAACAAAACGCACTGAAAAACTGCTATCATTAAGCAGGAGTCAGATGCGAATAACTATGGGACTCCTTACTGGGCATTGCGCTCTGAGAGACCACCTAAATAAGATGGGGCTGTACAATGGGGACCTGCAATGCAGATTGTGTAATGGGGCAGTTGAAACAGCTTACCATGTAATATGTGAGTGTGTAGTTCTACAACGAAGAAGACACGCTATCTTTGGGCATTCGCTGATTGCGCCAGCAGATATTGACACCCAACACATAACTGAACTCCACAAGTTAGTGGAGGGTACAGGGCTGCTGGATTGGGTGGCATAATATACGGGGATTTTTCACAATAAGCCCATGAGGCTGCAGTGAAACCGGGGACTTAAGTCGTACGGACCCTTTCAAAAAAAAAAAAAAAAAATATATTATATGAACTGAAGTGGCTTACAATGAATCGGAGACGCCTCTTGCATGCACTTACTCATTATAATAAACTTAATCAATCAAGAACGCCACAGCCACACACCACAATAAGCCTATTCATGGCGGATGGGCGAGGTTAATACATTATTGCCACTGTCTGTGAAGCACTTCTCCAGTAGTGTGTACAATTAACTGACTTATTTATATCAAAAGTGTTGTACAAATTCAGTAGACTAGTTTTTATGGATTCCGTATATTATATAGGAACAATATTACGTGCGATCCATTATTAAATGGATCGCACGTAATATTGTTCCTTTGATTTCTTGTCCTGGAAAATCGGCGTTTCAAGGAGTTGAAGCTCTTGATCACTTATCGATGATCCCATCATCGAAAGAGATCCACCTCCATCATTCCAGTTATAAGGAAGAAGATGTTCGATCAATGTCCCTGAATTACCCAGCATTCGTGTTGAAAGAGATCTGTTAAATATGGGAGTTAAGGCAAAGCCAGTGACGTATACGTAAACGTATCTTTTGACATCTACACATGCGCTCTTTAAATTTATGATACGTTTAACGATACGAAGGCTGTAAACCATAGATATAGAGAGAGGAGAACGCGCTTCGACGAGTGCGCATCAGAGATATAGAGGGGGGAGAATGAGCTTGACAGATGCGCGAACTGCTAATGTAGTAGGCCGCCATGTTCCTTGTTGACAGTGGTGTATCGTTTTAAGGGGAGCTATTTAAGTTGGAAACAAGTTTATATAAAATTTTTTTCGAATTGTCACTGCCAGTTTTCAGTGTGCTTTTTTTAATTTAAAATAAAACAAATATAGATTATTTTATAGCCTTTTTTATAAAAGAAATGGCTCGCGGCATATGGAACAAACGTTTTTTCTTTTTTCGAGACACCAAATAGTTAAGAGCATACATTAAAATGCCAACGTGCCGAACCAATCACAGCATTTGGGGCGGGGCTTTTCTTGGCGCGCTTTTGAATTTGAATTTAACCGCTATTCAACTTATTTTGCAACTGAAATTTAGTCGATATTTAATTGGAATGAGTTTTTCAGTAAAATAATTTAAATATTAATATGTATAAGGTATTCGCTAAGAAAGTCTGTTGAACTTTCCTTTGTAGTAGGCATTTCTTGATATACCTATCTGCAAAAACCTTCATTCGTATATCGGAAAAACGATACTCAAATATATTTAGGTCTAATTTGAAGATACCTATCTAATTTTAAAATCATTTTATGCATTACGGATAGGAAGTCAGGAAATAAAAAAAGGCACATTATTCTCAATAGTTTATTTTTAGCTATAGATATTAAATTATACACATTATAATAAATAATAATTACAATGAACATACAAATTAATATAAATACACCACTACCATACATACATACAGGGTGGTCCAACGAAAAGTTTGCACCTAGCTTTTCTCTTTTTTTTGTAGTCGAATGCGAAAATGCTCGGACACGTCGATTTTGCTTTTGAGGGGGACACATTTTAAACATATTTTTCGATCTGCGCCTTTAACCCCCTAGCGGGGGTGAGTAACAACCCTAAAATTTTAAATGGAAAGAGGGGTCTAATGACATATCATTTGAAAGGACACAAAATTGTCTTTCTAATGATACCCTATTTGTCGAATTTTACTAAAACAGTTAATACGAAAACGACTTTAAAGACATTAAGCCGATAATTTTGGTATTAATGAGAAATACAAATAAGTTTTAATTATTGCGAGTGAAAACACCTGCAATCGTTAGTACATTCCAATGTTTGTTAGTTTTAACATTGCTTTGTAAAAAAAGTAAACAAGCTGTTAAATTGATTTATTAAAACGTTACATTAACAAATGTTGAAAATGTGACCCATTTGATTCCATACAATAATACAGATTTTGTTCAAATCTATTTCTAACATTTTGTAGCATATCAGGTGTTATGTTTCTGCACTCTTCTGTAATGCGTTGGCGAAGATCTTCTATGGACTCGGGCTTCGTGGCAAAACATTTATTTTTTAAGTGCCCCCAAAGAAAAAAGTCTAAAGGCGATAAATCCGGTGACCTGGCAGGCCATTCAATTGGGCCCCTCCTTCCAATCCACCGTCCAGGGAACCGGTCATCTAAGAACTGTCTTACAGGAGCCACATAGTGCTCCATCTTGCTGGAAATAAAGCCGATCAGCAGTATGATTTTGGTCATCTTCTATTATTTGTGTTATTAAAGGATCAATTGTGTCTTCAAGCATGTTTAGGTACACTTCACCAGTTAAATTTCCAGGAATAAAAAGTGGTCCTATAATATGATTTCCTAATATGCCACACCAGACGTTTATTTTTTGAGGATACTGGGTATGAACCTCACGGAATAAATGTGGGTTACTGTCATCCCAGTAACGGCAATTGTGCCTATTTACAGCTCCATTCAAATAAAATGTGCATTCGTCGGAAAAACAAATGTTAAATAATAATTGCGGATCTTCAATTAAACGCTGGCTCATTGCTTCACAAAATTGCAGCCTTCTATCAGGATCATCCTCATTTAGTTCCTGTACTAATTTGATTTTGTACGGATGAAATTTGTACGCTTTTAAAATTCGTATTATGGACGAACGGGAGACACCTGAGGCTTCAGCTAGTTGACGGGTACTTTGACTATGATCCATTTCAACATGCCCTAAAACAGCGACTTCCACAGCTTCATTTCTGATCGGTTTCTGCGGCTGGTGTTTTACATTACAGACAGATCCGGTATCTACAAACTTTTTAACTAACTTGCCAACGTACACATCATTCACATTTTTATCGGGATGTCTCTCATTAAATAAGCGAGCCGTAAGTCTAGCACTACTATTATTTTGAAAATAAAGTTTAACAATTTCAACTCGTTCTAGAATGGAATAAATCATTTTGTACGGTAAAAGTAAAATAACTTGAGAAGCAACCAAACTGAATCAATGAAAAGACTAAAATAAACGGTGTAAATTCTTTTCCTACACGTATCTGCAGTTTTTATTTCAACAAAAAACGCAAACGATTAGTGAGGAATTTAGTTCTGATAAATAAGATAGTGTTTTTGAAATCCCGTTTTTCTTCAAAGTAAATAATTTAGAAATGATTGTAGTTGTTTTCAGTCGTAATAATTAAAACTTATTTGTATTTCTCATTAATACCAAAATTATCGGCTTAATGTCTTTAAAGTCGTTTTCGTATTAACTGTTTTAGTAAAATTCGACAAATAGGGTATCATTAGAAAGACAATTTTGTGTCCTTTCAAATGATATGTCATTAGACCCCTCTTTCCATTTAAAATTTTAGGGTTGTTACTCACCCCCGCTAGGGGGTTAAAGGCGCAGATCGAAAAATATGTTTAAAATGTGTCCCCCTCAAAAGCAAAATCGACGTGTCCGAGCATTTTCGCATTCGACTACAAAAAAAAGAGAAAAGCTAGGTGCAAACTTTTCGTTGGACCACCCTGTATATATTATAAGGTACAACACCAAACAAATCTAATATAATATTACACAAGTCATAATAAGAAAAAATAGTATGTAAAGTGTTACCAAATTTATTCTTTCTAACTGATTATTATGAATCGTTCTAGCATCCTGAATAATACTCCTGCCATTAACTGGGAAACAATAGTGTGTTGCTCTACATTTGATAATATTTTTGTTCTTAAGTCGTCGCTGTGTCCCACATGTTTTTCAGCAAGTTTTACTTGTACAGAACCTGTTCAAAAATTAATATAAACCTATAGCAGTAAAATTACATTAATTTCTTACCATCTGTTGCTACATTGACGGAAATTCGTGAGGGGCACATTCCACCAATACGAATAGAACCTCCAATCTTTATGCTACGTTTTGTACATGAACTTACAAAACCTAAAAGCAAGATTTCCACAAACACCCGTATTATTAAGTAGGTGAATAAATGCCCAACCTCTAGAATCGCTTCTATTGCAGTTATATAATATAATTTCTTCTCCATTATGACATTTATTTCTACTACGGCAAGCATAGTCTACTTCTCTGTTTCCCTGTTGTCTCCAAGCTGTAAAATCTTAAAAAACTTTAAAATGTAAAACGGATTGTTTAATATCTATCTCATGAATGTTGTTGAAATGAGTAATCAAATTATTGTTTGGAAAACTTCTCTGTGTTTGTGCATATTGGTGGTTTAGCTAAGAGATCCAATCTCAACATATATATACTTACCTACCGAATCCATTTTCTTAACTACAACCACAGAATAAGGAACCGTAGCGTAGGTTCCGTATTCTATGCTATAACCACAGCTAATATTCGCTGTGCTATAACTATAACCAACGGTAGAACAATTAAACACAAAATATTAAATAACAAATACTTAATGTCTGCATATCTACACACCAATGGAATTTATGTTTAAAAGTAAACAAACTCGACGCAGATAGAATATTAGCAATGAAGATTAGCATACGTTAATTTCCTTTTATACCGAGCCAATGGGAACGTTCGCCCTTGGGCCGTGTTTCCGTGGGTGGCCGTCGCGGCTCGGTGTCGTGCATTTCGCTTTGTTTTTGCTGTTTGAATATTTTGGCGCCATAAGCTAGTGCTCTGAATAATATAAACAACTGAATCTGTTACTAGATAAAAACCAAAAACAAACTCGTTTATAACAGCAATTTTTATTGCTACATATAAAATAATAATTTATAAGTTATAGTTGCGAATATTTTTTTACCCACGAGCTCCACAGTAAAAAGTTGCGAATATTATTGCATTATGGAATCGAAAACTAAAAGGTATATGTATATTAAGCATTAATAATACGAGAAGGAAACTTGCTAATGGTGATGAGATTATAGTCTACAATTGTAACAGAAGTAATTCTAAAGGTTTTTATGCCTATGTACTAAATAATTGATAACACAATGTCATTGTTTTATGTTAGGCTATACCAGCTTGTGTAAAAGTCGCAGTATGAAAGCGGGTGGTAGTATACACATTAACGGAACATGCCCTTCTAGGATTGTGGTCCGAATCTCACAAAATGGTATGTAATTCAAAAATCATTTATATTATTTGCAAGTCTTCATTGGTTATTTTTCATTACCTAAATTTATTAGGATCGGATAGAGTTACCTTTATCGTGTTTTACTTTGTTAATAAATATGGTTTTTTGGATTTCAAATTTTTGTATTATTTCCAGTCTTTTATTTTTGCTATTCGTTTTTTGATCCCAATATCCCAATTTTCGTTGACTTAATTCTAAACATATAGCTCCCGGTTTATACAACATAAGCATACTTATAAATTAGTTTAAACAATATGAGCAAAGATTAATGTACATTAATCTTTGATATGAGTAAGCGTATGTATCTACTTTTGAGTTTTAGAGGAACTACAGCTGAATTTCTTAATTCAAAATTTGCGTTTTGTATGATATTGCACATTATAATTTGTTAATTTACACTTACAACTAGGTATATTAGCGTTATAACTGACTCTTGTAACGGTGCCTATGATTACAAAGCATTCAACTTTTGTGATTATTATGCATATATTTATGATTATGCTATATAAACCCGGCTTACAACATGCAGACGCGCGCACGATGATTCTCATTGGCTCGGTATAAAAGGAAATTAACGTATGCTATGAAGATTGCTCTTTTAAACAAAATAAATAATAACAATGAGAAAAATTGAGCGCCAAACGAAAATAATAACATCAGGTGAACTGCCCGCATGCGTATAATATACAGATTTTGATTGGCTCGGCACGTTGGCATTTTAATGTATGCTGATCCTAACAGTTACATGACGATACGAAAACCGGGGGTTGGAACGAACCTAATAATAATAATATGTCATTGGTCATTTTGGCATAAGGCATGCCCGTCATCCTTCATTGCCTAAGCAGTAAGGACAAAAGACAAAATAGTTAGTCATCGCATTTTGCATTCATCATATTTCTAATATCGCCATTTTGAACGCCGAGCAAATCTAACTTCGCATCGTGTAATGAGTTTCATATGAAGTGATCTTTTCATCGCAATGAAGTTATTTGTTATACTTTTACAAAAATCATCTTTCTCTAACTGGGCTGAAGATACTAACAATTTTTCTGTATCATATTAAAGGCGCACAAATTTAAAATTACAAGCCATGGATACTGCTCCTTTACCATGCCCATTATGCTGTAATGAAACGTTTGCAACTCTGGAAGCATTAAAATATCATTTATTAGGCATTATCGACAATATAGCGTGTCCAGCATGTAGTGCAAGATGTGATAGTGTGTTGGATTTAGTCAGTCATTTGGATCGGAATTGTAATGAACCTGAGGATGCAAAATATAAACACAGAACAGGGCCAATAAAGCTGGAACCATCAGAAAGTGTTGCAACAGGTGCATTTGAGCAAGTGTTCGTGACCAATGATGTGGAACAGGATGATAATGAGACAACCAGTAACGCAGTTGTTGATGCTGGAGATTCAGGTGATGTACCAAATAAGTATTTGTATACCTGTCAAATGTGTAACATCAGTTTTGACTGTGTGGAGGACCACTTAGCAAGGTATCATGAGGGAGAAGAAGTTGTTTTGGTAATAATGTATATTTCTTGTTAAGTGTGCGTAATGTTTAATATTGTTTCCATATTAGGAGTTTGATAGTGAAAATGAAGTTAATGAAGCTACAGAAAACAACGAAGAATTAGAGCAAGTTGAAGAACCATCAGAAAACACGACCTCTCAAAACCTTCTCCAAGAAGAGGAGTGCTATGATAAAGATGGGCGTGTTTATACCAGAAAAGTGGTGAAAATCGACAAATTTTGGATGGACCAACATGGAAAAGGAGATAATGATGAAAAAGTACCCATAAGTGAGAAGTATTTAGTTAATAACGGTTAGTAAATATGTAAATAATTACGCTCTGTGCCTCGAATTTATTTATAAATCAGTTATATAAGTAGAGGAACATTCGAAATTAAGGAAAGTAACTTTAAGTGATTTAGGTTAAGTATATTATGATTAAATGTCTTTATTTTAGGAAAAATAACAAAACTTACAGAAAAAGAAGCCGAAAAAATTGGTGGCATGGGCTATCAAATAATCGAAATCCATCAATGTTCCAAATGTGGGCTACAATTCCCTGATATGTCCAATTTCAACAATCATCTATGTAACAGTTCAAGACAGAAGAAATCTGGGAAAATTAAATACAAATGTGCTGATTGTGGGAATGCATTTCCCACTATGGCGGAATTGAATACTCACATGAAAAGCCATCTTCATAGAGATGAATCAGGTAATACGTGTTCAATTTTTCAACGAACTTATTTATAAAATGGATTAATACTTATGTAGGTACCTATATGATTTTTCAACTTTTTGAACATGCGCCACGCTATTTTCCCACCTTTCATTTTAAATAGCTACATATTTTACATCTTTGTTTCAACCAAAGGCTACCACCACACATGAATTTAAGTTTGACGTAATATTATTTGTTCTTTCTTTTGTAATGATCATATACATAATATATAAAATATCTCTGATTGACCAGAAAGTATTTAGACTTCTCCATCGCAAGGTGTAGATTGTGTGGTGTATATACATGCCTTTGGTTCTTCGTTTCTTGGATTGATATCGGACGGCCATGGTTTACGAAAGAGCTGGAATCGGGAAAGATAGGGTTTTTGTCTGCACGCAAGAACTATTTATACACAATTTTTCTCCACTAGTTTCGGGGTTTACAAGTGATATTGATATTTGTTTATACGTCTGGAGCAATTTTAGATACTTGTGCTACAAATGGAACTCAGCTCGATCTAATGTTTTTCTACATGTTTGTTGGAGTTTCACCAAATTTCCGACTACTCCTCTTAGCATTAGGGGATTATTTTTTTAAATATTGCATTATACATACTTTTGTCGATTGAGAAATATGGGTTGTGAGGTAGGTATTTGTGAATACAAATGACGGAAAACTCTGCCACGAGGGGTGAGGGGTATATAGTAAGATTATATACTGGGAAAAATACATTTTACTATATATTATTATGTTGTTAATAATAAACACATATTGTCAAGTTCATATCAAATGTCATTCATTGTCACATGGTTTAGGTTAAGAATACAATTAAGTATTAATGACAATACATGCAAACCAGTTGAAAGGTATACCCGATATGCTGCATTCGTTTTTGGTTGAACGGCTGTTTATTTGCTCATATTCGAATTTGATTGGTCGAAAAATGCATCTGATTGCACGAAATGATATGGTGATCACTAAAGGGCGGAATATATGCACCTCAATTCAATTAAAATATGCGCATATATATGCATAATTTTTCTTTGAAATATGCAACAATATGCATTTATTTGTCAAAATATGCAATTATATGCCCTGAATATAACATGGAAAAATAGAAATAAAGAAACGCCGACTCTTACAAAAATTATTTATTTTAAATAAAATTAAAAGAAAAATGTAATAGGTAAAATTTTTAACCTGAAATAGTATAAAATGCATTTATAACGATATATTTTTCAAAGTTTTCCGATAAAAGTGTTTGCCTTCTGTCTGTAAAAATATGTTTGTACAAAGAAAAAGTTTTTTCAACATCTACCGATGTGATCTGGCAATATTTTAATTTGGGTAGTAAGTTATAAGGCCAAGGTATTACTTCGTTGGATGGTTTAGTATCAAAAATATTTTTGACTTCCATTAAATACTTAAAGCCTTCATTCTTTCCCACAATAACTTCGAGTTTACTTCTTACTTGATTTCCTACATCACCGGGAACTTTTTTGAATTTGCCGGAAAAAGTTTCAACAATTTTAATTGATTCTCTTAAACTTATATTCCTACTTTCTAACGAAGTTATTATATGTGGTATAAAAGTAAAATTAACCTTAATAAAAACAAGTTCCTTAGCTAAATTTACAGTTTTTAATACTGCTTGACTTTACACACTGTGAATTGTCTTCTAAATCTAAAACTATGTCTTTAATGGCTTCAAAATGGTCTGCGTAGAATATCGCGGCCTTAATCCATGTTCCCCATCGAGTAATTACGGGCTCTGGAGGTAAACTAAATTCCTAAACATCCAATAAATGCCGGCAATAAACCATATAATAGTAAAATGGGTCCATAAACAATATAATAATAAAACCTACCCACCTGTTAAATTATTTCAGTTACCTGCAAGGGTCGTACTTAATCTTTTGATAAAACGAAAAACATAAAAATATGCACACAAATTTTATTTTTGCCGAAATATGCAATTTTTTATGAAATTTGTAAAAATATGCAAAATATGCAAATATATGCACTTTGCATATATTCCGCCCTTTAGTGATCACGTATATTTTGACCATTGGTCCTAGAATAAGTTTAAATTATGAAAGTTGAAGTTAATTAAATGCTGGTTTAGTATCCGTAGTTGAACAAAATAGAAAAGTATCGAATTCCCTGTACGTAATCATTTATTTACGGTTTTCGAAAAAAAGTGAAAGATAATTTACACTCACAGTTGACTGACTAGGGATGTTTCAACTTTCAGTAGGTAGTTTTTAAATTTAATTGTCTAGTTATATGTATGGTTATTTTTTGTTTATATTAATAAGTTTTGTTTTTGCCTTTTGCCCGTAATTTAATTTGATATAAGGGTGTTTCATTAGTTCTAATTAGGGTGTTTTTTGTTTGAATAGTTTTCGTAACTAAATAAGAATTGACATTTTTTGTAGTTAAGAATATAAATATCATTGTTTTATACTAATACAATTCATATAGGTTATGTGTTTAGTTTTTATATTGTTTAAGTGGTTAATGTTGAGTAGCGGCCTTTTTTTAGCTCTCCATATCATATATGTATATATGGAGACTTATTAGTTTCATGAAAAAAAATTTTTTTTTAATTTCACCGGAAATACTTGTTTTTGGTCATTTTATACATAAATAAGTAGTTTTAAAAAAATGTCCGTCTGTCTGTCTGTCTGTCTGTCTGTATCCACGAAAACGCAAAAACCGCTTAACAGATTTTAACCAAATTTGGTACAAAAATACTATTGGACATGGCAAGGAGCTGATTAGATTTTGGGAAACATTGAGCGTAGGCAAAGAGTTTAAAAGAGGGTTCAAAAATTAAAAAAATTCATAGTTCTTAAACTTATCCGAAATACTGCATAATTTTTTACGCATTTAATTGAATATAACCTAAAATATTGAACATAAAATATTTGACCACATTGGCGTTCGAAAATAGTGTAAAATGGGGTAAAAAAGATAAAAAAAAACGTATTTCTTAAAAATAGCAGAAATATTAACTAGTTATTTATAGTTTTGATAGAATATAACCTATAAAATGTGTCATGAATAACTTACTTTCATAGGCGTTCGTAAATAGTGGAAAAGGGGTCAAAACAAAAAAAATATATATTTCCTAAACTTATTCCAAATATGGAATAATTTTTCATAGTTGTGATACAATATAAGCTAAAAAATATTCCATAAAAGAATTGGTTCACACAGGCGTTCGAAAATAGTTTAAAAAAAGGGTCAAAAACGAAAAAAAAATGTTTCTCAAATATACCAAAAAAATTGGCGAATTATATATAGCTTTCATATAAGATAACCTAAAAAATGCAGCATAAAATTTTTATTTACATAGGCGTTCGTAAATAGTAGAAAAAGGGGTAAAATAAAAAAAAAATTAAAATGTAAAAATTTTTATATTTAACTAGATGAATTGGTGTTAAAAATACACGACAAAAATTAATGTTCCATAGGCGTCCGTGAAAATTCTATAAAAGGGTCAGGAAAAAATTGTATCCGTGATAACTCAAAAACCACTTTAACCTACAACATGCAGCATAACAATTTTGTTTACATAGGCGTTCGTAAATAGTAGAAAAGGGGGCAAAATAAATTTTATAATAAAAATAAAAAAAATCAATTATTTTGCGTACAAGAATTTGGCCTAGATCTGAAATATAAAATATCTGCGTATAAATAGTGCCTCCAAAGAGAAGAAAAAGGCACAAAACCCGATACAAAAAAAAAATAGCTGATGTCTAAAACAAAACAAAAATTTAGATAAATGACAAAAAGGTCATAAAATTATTACTTTTACACTTAAATATGGAGAGCTATTCGTGCCTCGAGGGCAACAGCTAGTTCTTCTTTAGGTTGGCAAATCTGGTAACGCCGGAAATTCATTTCTATTGGCTCGTTTAAGATTCGCGCGCAAGATACACATGGTTTGTGTAGTATGCAAAAGACAAAAGAAGTGAATACTCAAACCATTTTGAGGCTCCCAGTTTTGTGCTGATAAAAAAAAAAGAGGTGGAAATTTTGCCCCCAAAGAAAAAAATTTAATATTACAAATATCAAATAAATATAAAAGAGCTATAGAGAATAAAAAGACTGACGCAGTTACATGGAAACAGAAAGAAGAAACTTGGAGCAAGATCGAAAGAGAATTTAGAGAAGTCCTGATCGTCGTAACCCAGGAAATTATTTTCTCTATTTCTTACAATGTAAGGACTCCTTTCATATTCCAGAAATTCCACAATATCTTCATCATTATCACTTAATATATATAATAATATATTATTGTCCATCATATTAAAAAATGAGATATTCAAACCTTTAATAATAATATTAAAAATTAATACAAATCATAGGTTAGCTAAATTAAGTACGTTTTGCTCCAACATAACCACAAAACATACCCCTTTATGTTTTGTGAACATAACTGCGCATACGCTGATTCTTACGAGAGGGATAAATGTGTTAACAAGAAGTTTGCTGGTAATTTAACTGGCTGGTAACAAGATTTAACTATCGGGTAAATGTTACCTGAGTATTGATAAACAGTTTACCCATATATATTTTACAAATCGGGCGACAGTCTCATCGGTTTCACCGCTTACTGTCTGAACTAATAATAATAATAATAAGATAGATTTTAACTGTCAGTTAACTAACTTAACTGAGCATTGATAAACCGGCCCTGAATGAAGTAAGAGCAGCCAATTTTTAGTAGATTTTTAAAAAAAATCTAACTATTCAGGAGATCGACACAACCGAAATTTTGAAAAATTTTTATGCAGTCCTTCAGTTTATGACCCCTGGATCCTAAAAATGACCTCAGTTCAATAGTTTATATATCTATATATATATATGGGATGTAGAAAACTTTGCGTCACGGTCTAGGCCGCATTTTGTGACCAATCGAAACAAAATTTGGTTAAAAAATCGGCTAGGTCATGGAATCGCGTGAGTTCGTTGGCGATTGAAATCGGCGAGCTAATTTCGAAATGGCGGCCTGTCAAAGTTTTAAAAAAATCATATTTCTTTCATTGTTAATAGAAAATACCAATGTTACATATCAAATGATAGAGCACTTAAATCTCTACAATGTTTATTTGGAGAGTTTTTTCATCGCTGGCATATTTAAGTAAATGTAAGTCAATATAAAGTAACAAAAAATAAAAAAAATATCATCACCCGCTACACCTGTAATTATTTTGACAAATAAACACCTGTGACATAACAATAAGACCGTACTTACGTATGTGTTATAGTATAATGGGTATTTCAGTTAAAATAACTGTCAATATGACACTTTGGTTATATTTGGCGACTGTCAGAATATTCCATTATTTGTTTATTGATAGTGGGTGTCAGTGGTAGACTAAGTATAAATAAAAAATACATAAATCAAAAATCTACTTTTCCGACTGGCTGCCATCGGGATTTTTTGTAATTGTGTGAGTTTTTAGATTTTAGGTTAATTTGGTTTTTTGTCATTTATTTAAGTTTTGCGATATTCTCCGTAAATTTGTTTATTTTGTTGGGTATTTTTTTAGCTCTCCATATCATATATGTAATATATGTATATATGGCGACTATTAGTTTCATGAAAAAAAATTTTTTTTAATTTCACCGGAAATACTTCTTTTTGGTCATTTTATACATAAATAAGTAGTTTTAAAAAAATGTCTGTCTGTCTGTCTGTATCCACGAAAACGCAAGAACCGCTTAACAGATTTTAACCAAATTTGGTACAAAAATACTATTGGACATGGCAAGGAGCTGATTAGATTTTGGGAAACATTGAGCGTAGGCAAAGGGTTTAAAAGAGGGTTCAAAAATTAAAAAAATTCATAGTTCTTAAACTTATCCGAAATACTGCATAATTTTTTACGCATTTAATTGAATATAACCTAAAATATTGAACATAAAATATTAGACCACATTGGCGTTCGAAAATAGTGTAAAATGGGGTAAAAAAGATTAAAAAAAAACGTATTTCTTAAAAATAGCAGAAATATTAACTAGTTATTGATAGTTTTGATAGAATATAACCTATAAAATGTGTCATGAATAACTTACTTTCATAGGCGTTCGTAAATAGTGGAAAAGGGGTCAAAACATAAAAAATATATATTTCCTAAACTTATTCGAAATATGGAATAATTTTTCATAGTTGTGATACAATATAAGCTAAAAAATATTCCATAAAAGAATTGGTTCACACAGGCGTTCGAAAATAGTTTAAAAAAAGGGTCAAAAACGAAAAAAAAAACGTTTCCCAAATATACCAGAAAAATTGGCTAATTATATATAGCTTTGATATAAGATAACCTAAAAAATGCAGCATAAAATTTTTATTCACATAGGCGTTCGTAAATAGTAGAAAAAGAGGTAAAATAAAAAAAAATTAAAATGTAAAAAATTTTATATTTAACTAGATGAATTGGTGTTAAAAATACACGACAAAAATTAATGTACCATAGGCGTCCGTAAAAATTCTATAAAAGGGTCAGAAAAAATTTGTATCCGTGATAACTCAAAAACCACTTAACGGATTTTAACCACATTTGGTACGAAAATACTACAGGATAATTATAGGTGGTGATTACCATTGAGCGTAGGCAACGGGTTTAAAAGAGGTTTCAAAAATTTAAAAAATCATAGTTCTTAAACTTATCCGAAATATTGAATAATTTTTTATAGTTGTGATAGAATATAACCTAAAAAATGTTACATAAAAGAATTAGTTCACACAGGCGTTCGAAAATAGTGTTAAAAAAGGGTCAAAAACGAAAAAAAAATGTTTCCCAAATATACCAGAAAAATTGGCTAATTATATATAGCTTTGATATAAGATAACCTAAAAAATGCAGCATAAAATTTTTATTTACATAGGCGTTCGTAAATAGTAGAAAAAGGGGTAAAATAAAAAAAATTAAAATGTAAACATTTTTATATTTAACTAGTTGAGTTGGTGTTAAAAATACACGACAAAAATTAATGTTCCATAGGCGTCCGTGAAAATTCTATAAAAGGGTCAGAAAAAATTTGTATCCGTGATAACTCAAAAACCACTTAACGGATTTTAACCACATTTGGTACGAAAATACTACAGGCTATTTATAGGTGGTGATTAACATTGAGCGTAGGCAAGGGGTTTAAAAGAGGGTTCAAAAATTTAAAAAAATTATAGTTCTTAAACTTATCCGAAATATTGAATAATTTTTTATAGGTGTGATAGAATATAACCTAAAAAATGTTACATAAAAGAATTAGTTCACACAGGCGTTCGAAAATAGTCTTAAAAAAAGAGTCAAAAACGAAAAAAAAATGTTTCCCAAATATACCAGAAAAATTGGCTAATTATATATAGCTTTCATATAAGATAACCTAAAAAATGCAGCATAAAATTTTTATTTACATAGGCGTTCGTAAATAGTAAAAAAAGGGGTAAAATGAAAAAAAAATTAAAATGTAAAAAATTTTATATTTAACTAGTTGAATTGGTGTTAAAAATACACGCCAAAAATTAATGTTCCATAGGCGTCCGTGAAAATTCTATAAAAGGGTCAGGAAAAAATTGTATCCGTGATAACTCAAAAACCACTTAACGGATAACCTACAACATGCAGCATAACAATTTTGTTTACATAGGCGTTCGTAAATAGTAGAAAAGGGGGAAAATAAATTTTATAATAAAACTAAAAAAAAATCAATTATTTTGCGTACAAGAATTTGGCCTAGATCTGAAATATAAAATATCTGCGTATAAATAGTGCCTCCAAAGAGAAGAAAAAGGCACAAAACCCGATACAAAAAAAAAAAATAGCTGATGTCTAAAACAAAACAAAAATTTAGATAAATGACAAAAAGGTCATAAAATTATTACTTTTACACTTAAATATGGAGAGCTATTCGTGCCTCGAGGGCAACAGCTAGTTTTACTATGAGTTTCTTTTTTTTTTTCATATTCTCCACACACAGATTTGTTGAAATATTGTTATGTATGCATTTTATAAATAGTTTTTAGTAAAATAATTTAATTTAATAATATTGCTCCTTCTTTAAAAATTATACTTATTTAGACTATAGTTTTTGTATTTGCTCTGTAAATGGGAAACTGTTTGGCAATAAAGATTTATTTATTTCTTAACTAACTCTTTTCCCACTAGGGAAGCTGTTAAAGACTGTGACAATGGCACCACAAGTATGTGACATTTGCAATACAATGTTCCCTTCATTTAAATCTCTCCGACTACACAAGCGTATGCATGAGCCAGTGAAAAATAAAGAGGTGGAAGCTCCAGTACATTACGATATTATGGGTGCTAATGAATCAAAAAAAGGTACCTATATAAACAAAATATTTCTAAAAACTCATTTGTAGCATCGGTGCTATTTTTTTTAAATTTCCATTTGATTAATAATATTTTTTTTCTACAAAATAGAGTGACATATTTTCACCACTTTTAATGTGACAAATGATATTTCACAAACGCCGAAGTATTTTCTTCGCACACGGCAAGAAATTTCGCGCATTCTGTCTCAATGCGCGAAATTATACTTCGCACACTTACTACATAAATAACTATTACCAAATTAATATTAATAATTATTTTTAGGTGAATCTGCCGAGAGACAAATGTTTACATGTACAGTTTGTAATAATTATTATGATGTTGAATACAAAGATATCCATATGCAATCTCATACAGAGAGCGACAATTTTATGTGTAGTATTTGCAATAAGAAGTTTTTCTCCAAGGACAATTTAACTATGCACATGAAAGGTAAGTATTGTGTTAGTTCTTCTACTACACTTTCATTCGAGATAATATTGTGAACACAGAACAAGTTTGGCAATGTCAATATGTTATTATTTAAAGAATATAGTAATTCTGTTTTAAAATTATAAGATTGCTTAATTTTCAAAAAAGTTTTAGTGAATTAATAATTGGTTGTATCATCAGCCACAAAGGTTCGTTCTTTGACTTCTACAGAGCTTATACCTTTTTGTCTTTGTTTCAGCTCATAATAGTGACAAGAAGTTTGTATGTTCTTATTGTAAAAAATCATTTAGCAACTATTATACATTCCAAGAACATCTGAAAAATCAATGTACTGAGAGGGAGTATGAGTGTCAATATTGTGGAAGACGATTTTCGAGGCCACATGAAAAGGTATTCATACTATTTTATTGTATTGTAAGTGGACACAAATTAATTACATTTGATTTTAAGATGTTCAGTCTTATGGTTTAAAAACATTGACTTTTATGTCAATTCCTTATTCTGCTTTTAGTGTCCTTCACAAATACGAATTGTTAGATTATTTCATAGGGTAGAGGACAAAGAAAACACCAGAACTATTCAAAAATGCGAAGTTTCGCAGCTATATTGCTGCTTCCTCAGGCACTACAATGAAAATACACAAATTACACAAACTTACAATTAAGTATACTAAAATAAAATTACTATGTTTAAATTACGACACAAAAAGAATCCATAAAAATGTAAAAAACATCAATAATTAAAATTACCTTAAGCGTAGTCAGGTACAAAAAAACAAACAATAATATTAATCTTCAATGAAACATTTTCGATACGTACATACTATGAGAATAATTCATGTTCCCAATATAGACAAAATATTCACTTAAATTTAGGTATCGCATAGCAATTATACAAAAACAGTTCTTCTTTTTTATATATAAAAAAAAAGTCAAAATTGATAGACAAATACACGCACTCAATGTGTACCGAGTGCAAGCTATATATTACATGGGTTATCGTAGAAGTACCGAATAGCCAAACCAACAAAAGTAGGACGATAAACCACAAACATTTCCTCTGTTTCAAGTACTCGAAACCCTATATTTTTCTATCAAATTACTATAGATATTGCTCAAATTCTGGGTGTCCGTGCGTAGATTGATTGTGTCATTCAATTGAATATGAATCATTTCAGATATATTTCTCTTTAGCCAGTGACTTTCTCTATCCAACACTCTGAAGTCGTCAAACAAAAAACTGTGACCAGTCTCAAAATGCTGAGCGGACAGAGCGGTCTTATCCCTTTGAATATTACTATTGCGACAGTCACTCATATGTTGGCTAACTCTCCTCTGTATATACTGCTTCGTTTGTCCAACGTACATTTTACCACATTCACATGGGATTCCGTACACAACACGTGAGAGCCTATCCTTTGGAGTTTTATCCTTTAATCTGGTATGGAAAACTCCTTTTATAGTTTTTAAGTTATAGAAAGCCAAGTTCACTGACGTGTCTCTGAAACACGCCCTAATCTTTTGTGATACGCCCTCAATAAATGCGAATCTAAAATATCGGCCTTCAACCAAAGTACTATCATCACTTAGGACAGACGAAGTCCTGTGAAACAGCTCAATACCCTTATTGACGAAGGATGTCGGATAGTTATTTTTTAAAACCTTTTTAATCAAGGACAAATTGTCCGCGTGGAACGAGTAATGACTTAAGTTCAAAGCCCGGAATAAGAGATTATGCACGACAGCCATTTTCTGCTTGACAGGATGGTTTGAATAATAATAATAAAAAATTATTTAACCTCCATCCAGAACTCTATCACTTCAGATACAAAACAGTTCTGGTCATTTGTCCATGACAAACAGCGAAGGTCAAGAATTCCAGGAAGGATGGTCGATGGCTCAAGAAACATTATATCAGAGCCAAAAAATATCGTCGACTCATTTGCTCAGTTCTTTAAGAGTGTGTTTGTTGGTTCTGCTTCCATGAGCTGTGCTGATTATCGGTGCGCCTCTGAACTAGTGTGTGTCGACTTCTTTGATGTTGATGACGTATTAAATTCATTAAAAAAACTGAAATCAAAGGTGACAGCTGGCTACGATTCTATTCCCGCTTTTGTTATTAGAGATTGTGCACAAGTCCTTGCTGAACCCCTGTGTGCATTATTCAATAAATCTATCCAGTCAAACGTTTTTCCTGAAAGGTGGAAAGTGGCGCGCATTTGCCCTATACACAAATCTGGTAAGCTTGACCTGATAACCAATTATAGACCTATTTCTATACTGCCTAACTTTTCGAAGGTCTTTGAAGTCTGCTTGTATGACAAGATTTTCCATCAAATAAAAAACCGTATTATTCCGGAGCAGCATGGTTTCTTCGAAAGACGATCTACAGAGACTAATTTGACTGAATTTTTGCAAACTGCGTATCCTGCTTTGAGCATGGGCAAACAAATTGATGTAATTTACACGGACTTCTTCAAGGCTTTCGACAGGTTAGATCATGAAATTTTAAAGTCAAAACTGAGGTCAATTGGGTTTCACTCTAATTTGGTTTCATTTTTTGCATCGTATTTGGACAAGCGCAGGTCTTTTGTTGACTATAATGGTTTTAGATCACGTGAATTTCTGGCCACCAGCGGTGCACCACAGGGTAGTAATTTGGCTCCTTTACTATTTTCTATTTTTATTAATGACATTGCTCAATCTTTTACAAGTAAATTTCTGTTGTTTGCCGACGACCTAAAGATCTATCGTACTGTTGAGAATCTGAGGGAGTGCCACGAACTGCAGCTGGACCTTCATCACTTGCAAGATTGGTGTACGTCAAACAGATTGCCGCTAAATATCGAAAAGTGCAAGTACCTCAGGATCGCTAAGGGCCGCGAATTGTTTGAATATATTTATACTATAAATAATACTGTTTTGGAATCATGTTCAAGTGTTCGGGATCTGGGAGTTATGGTTGACAATAAACTGACCTTCAACGACCACGTCCACGAAGTTTCGAATAAATGTCTACGTACACTGGGTTTCATATTTAGATCCACTGCTAGCTTTACCAATATTAAATGTCTCACTACCCTCTACAATTAACTTGTAAGGTCTAGGCTCGAATATGCAGCAGTAGTGTGGTCACAAATTGTCCGCGTGGAACGAGTAATGACTTAAGTTCAAAGCCCGGAATAAGAGATTATGCACGACAGCCATTTTCTGCTTGACAGGATGGTTTGAATAATAATAATAAAAAATTATTTAACCTCCATCCAGAACTCTATCACTTCAGATACAAAACAGTTCTGGTCATTTGTCCATGACAAACAGCGAAGGTCAAGAATTCCAGGAAGGATGGTCGATGGCTCAAGAAACATTATATCAGAGCCAAAAAATATCGTCGACTCATTTGCTCAGTTCTTTAAGAGTGTGTTTGTTGGTTCTGCTTCCATGAGCTGTGCTGATTATCGGTGCGCCTCTGAACTAGTGTGTGTCGACTTCTTTGATGTTGATGACGTATTAAATTCATTAAAAAAACTGAAATCAAAGGTGACAGCTGGCTACGATTCTATTCCCGCTTTTGTTATTAGAGATTGTGCACAAGTCCTTGCTGAACCCCTGTGTGCATTATTCAATAAATCTATCCAGTCAAACGTTTTTCCTGAAAGGTGGAAAGTGGCGCGCATTTGCCCTATACACAAATCTGGTAAGCTTGACCTGATAACCAATTATAGACCTATTTCTATACTGCCTAACTTTTCGAAGGTCTTTGAAGTCTGCTTGTATGACAAGATTTTCCATCAAATAAAAAACCGTATTATTCCGGAGCAGCATGGTTTCTTCGAAAGACGATCTACAGAGACTAATTTGACTGAATTTTTGCAAACTGCGTATCCTGCTTTGAGCATGGGCAAACAAATTGATGTAATTTACACGGACTTCTTCAAGGCTTTCGACAGGTTAGATCATGAAATTTTAAAGTCAAAACTGAGGTCAATTGGGTTTCACTCTAATTTGGTTTCATTTTTTGCATCGTATTTGGACAAGCGCAGGTCTTTTGTTGACTATAATGGTTTTAGATCACGTGAATTTCTGGCCACCAGCGGTGCACCACAGGGTAGTAATTTGGCTCCTTTACTATTTTCTATTTTTATTAATGACATTGCTCAATCTTTTACAAGTAAATTTCTGTTGTTTGCCGACGACCTAAAGATCTATCGTACTGTTGAGAATCTGAGGGAGTGCCACGAACTGCAGCTGGACCTTCATCACTTGCAAGATTGGTGTACGTCAAACAGATTGCCGCTAAATATCGAAAAGTGCAAGTACCTCAGGATCGCTAAGGGCCGCGAATTGTTTGAATATATTTATACTATAAATAATACTGTTTTGGAATCATGTTCAAGTGTTCGGGATCTGGGAGTTATGGTTGACAATAAACTGACCTTCAACGACCACGTCCACGAAGTTTCGAATAAATGTCTACGTACACTGGGTTTCATATTTAGATCCACTGCTAGCTTTACCAATATTAAATGTCTCACTACCCTCTACAATTCACTTGTAAGGTCTAGGCTCGAATATGCAGCAGTAGTGTGGTCACCAGTTTACCAGATTCATATCGATAAGCTGGAGTATATCCAAAGAAAATTTTTAAAATTTTTGTATTTTAAAACGCACGGCTATTTTCCGCAGAGTGGTTTTTGTCATAATACTTTGTTAGCAACTTTTGATTTCCAGTCATTGTTCTCTAGACGTGTCATCTTTTTTCAAATATTCTTATTTAAAATTATTAACAACTTCATTGATTGTCCTCGTCTGCTAGAAATGGTGAGCATTAATGTACCACAGTTTAACGCACGAAATTGCTTCTTATTTAGACTAGATCGATTGCATGCAAACTACGAAGGTAGAGCACCAGTATTTAAAGCCTGTGCATTGTGCAACAAGTATAGAGTCCCTAATGAAATAAATTTTTTCGATACGAGTTTGATGAGGTTCAAGACAGATGTTAAACGTTTTATTAGTCAACTTAACTTATAAAATTATGTGGTAGGACTGTTAGTTTATATATGATGTAAGATTTAAATATACTCATCGGTTTAGTTATTCTTATTTTTATTATGTATTATTATGTGGTCTTATTGGTTTCAAACTTGAAATAGATTTTTTTTTTGTTTTCTATTACTGTTAGTTTATATTAAAATATGTTGTTATTGTAAATAATTTAAGCATTCTCTTGTCTTGTAATTGGGCTATTCTTGCCTGTTAGACAATAAAGGTATTTCATTTCATTTCATTTCAATAGTTCAGGACTCTACCAGAACTAGTAGGCTTCTGATACCCGTTTGTCGTCATAGAACCGTCGGAGTTTCGATTAACTATAACATGCAGAAAAGGAATACGGAAATTATTTTCCGATTCGATCGTAAACTTCAAGTTTGGGTGATAGCCATTAAAATACCGTAATATTATTGAAAATGAGTCCTTTGGGACTGCCAATAAAATGTCGTCAACATAAATTTTAATAAACGGTATATGAAATGGAACCACTTTTAAAACGCTTAAGGTGGGACAGTTAGATCAAAACAAATCCAAATTATTAAAACTTCACAATTCCGTCCCACCAAAAATCTACGGATTAAAAATAAAAAGGAGTTTGCTTTGCGTCCCATTGTCAGCTGTATCGGATCTCCCTCGTATAATATAGCTAAATACCTACATGAGATTTTGTTGCCTTTAACTACGACTTTTATTCATAGTATTAAAAATTCTTTTGAGTTCGTTGATTTCGTTAAAGATATCAGAATACCGGATGATTATGAGCTAATTTCGTTGGATGTCGTTTCTCTTTTTACTAACATACCTAAAGAGCTGGTTTTGTCAATCATTAAAAAGAAATGGAGTTTTATTTCTGGGTATGTTTAAGTCTCAAAGAATCTTCTATTGGAGATTGTAGAGTTTTGTTTTCAATCCAGTTATCTTACTTATTGAGGTTTACTATACTTGCAGTTAGATGGAAGCGCTATGGGTAATCCTGCAAGTCCTATACTGGCTGGTCTGGTGATGAACGATTTAGTGAAAAGCGTTCTAAAAGTGGTTCCATTTCATATGCCGTTTATTAAAATTTATGTTGGCGACACTTTATTGGCAGTCCCAAAGGACTCTTTTTCAATAATATTACGGTATTTTAATGGCTATCACCCAAACTTGATATTTACGATCCAATCGGAAAATAATTTCCGTATTCCTTTTCTAGATGTTATAGTTAATCGAAACTCTGACGGTTCTATCACGACAAACTGATATCAGAAGCCTACTAGTCCTGAACTATTATTCAAACCATCTTGTCAAGCAGAAAATGGCTGTCGTGCATAATCTCTTATTCCGGGCTTTGAACTTAAGTCATTGCTCGTTCCACGAGGACAATTTGTCCTTAATTAAAAAGATTTTAAAACAAAATAACTATCCGACATCCTTCGTCAATAAGGGTATTGAGCTGTTTCACAGGACTTCGTCTGTCCTAAGTGATAATAATAATAATAATAATAATAATCTCTTTATTGTCTAACAGGTATAACTACCCAATTACAAGACAAAACAAAAATATATATTATGATACAATGATATAGGTGATTGAAAATAAAACTAATAAAAGTAACAAAGGTATAAAATAAAATAAAATGGCCACTCAAATAACCACCTAAATAATATCAATTTCATTAGCCTGTAAGTACCCGCGCAGGTCACGCTTAAATCAATTGAGTGATGCATTAAAGTAATTAATATTCTCATGGATAGTCAGACGATTGCAGTAGTTGCAAGCCCGAAAAAGGGGCGCCCTAGTTTCATAGTTTGCGTGAACCTGAGGCACCCAAAATATATCAGAAGCTCTTGCGTGTAAGCGGGGAACACGAAACCCAATCTGATGAAGCAGCCGAGGACAGTCCAGCAAACCGTTCATTAATTTGAAGATAAATATTTGAGAAACATAAATGCGCCGCTCGGACAATAGTCGAAACTGAAACCTGTTCAGCAACAAACCGTGACTACAGCCGCGAGATGGAAAACATCCATCAAGCTTAAATGACAGATATTTTAAGAATTTGCGTTGGATGTTCTCAAGCCTCTGTATATGGACATGATACATAGGTGACCAAACAATTGAGGCATATTCCAATTTGGACCGTACATAAGCAAAATATAGCGTTTTAAGGCAGTCTATATTATTAAAATTCTTTGTTTGTCGGAAAATGAATCCCAGCATCCTGAGTGCAGCCGCCGAAACATGTGAGACATGGTCATTAAAAGTCAATTCACTGTCAACATAAATCCCGAGGACCTTAGTGACATTACATCTCTCCAACGCGATTCCATTAAGTATGTAGTTGTGCATCACAGGTGTAAGGCGTTTTGTAAACGTTATGGATTTACATTTATTAGCATTTAGGGGAAGCTTGCTTAGGTCACACCATACAGACAGCATATGTAGGTCTCTTTGCAAACGATCACAATCATCGGCACACCGTACAACACTGTACAACTTCAAATCATCCGCAAAAAGCAAGTGCTGACTTGAGAAATTATCACCAATACTGTTCACAAAGATAGCAAACAGTAAAGGAGCCAAGGTACTACCCTGTGGGACTCCACTCGGCACAAAAAAGTGATGATAGTACTTTGGTTGAACGCCGATATTTTAGATTTCCATTTATTGAGGGCTTATCACAAAAGATTAGGGCGTGTTTCAGAGACACGTCAGTGAACTTGGCTTTCTATAACTTAAAAACTATAAAAGGAGTTTTCCATACCAGATTAAAGGATAAAACTCCAAAGGATAGGCTCTCAGGTGTTGTGTACGGAATCCCATGTGAATGTGGTAAAATGTACGTTGGACAAACGAAGCAGTATATTCAGAGGAGAGTTAGCCAACATATGAGTGACTGTCGCAATAGTAATATTCAAAGGGATAAGACCGCTCTGTCCGCTCAGCATTTTGAGACTGGTCACAGTTTTTTGTTTGACGACTTCAGAGTGTTGGATAGAGAAAGTCACTGCCTAAAGAGAAATATATCTGAAATTATTCATATTCAATTGAATGACACAATCAATCTACGCACGGATACCCAGAATTTGAGCATTATCTATAGTAATTTGATAGAAAAATATAGGGTTTCGAGTCTTGAAACAGAGGAATACCGAAATTTAAGTGAATATTTTGTCTATATTGGGAACATGAATTATTCTCATGGTATCTACGTATCGAAAATGTTGAATTGAAGATTAATATTATTGTTTGTTTTTTTGTACCCGACTACGCTTAAGGTAATTTTAATTATTGATGTTTTTTACATTTTTATGGATTCTTTTTGTGTCGTAATTTAAACATAGTAATTTTATTTTAGTATACTTAATTGTAAGTTTGTGTAATTTGTGTATTTTCATTGTAGTGCCTGAGGAAGCAGCAATATAGCTGCGAAACGTCGCATTGTTGAATAGTTCTGGTGTTTTCTTTGTCCTCTACCCTATGAAATAATCTAACAATTCTATGTCAATGTTGAAATAAGTAATTTCATTAAATGTCTCATTTGAATATTGAAATTAATTGGTTGGCTGTATCGACACTTGACTACAACTCATTGAAATTTTATTTTGTTAAATTAATGTCGAGTTTACATTTGGCAACATTCTTTTTTGCGGTGACCTATGGAAAAAGCAGATTTTTTTCTGTATTTCTCACCTATAAGTAGTAAGTGTTAAATTTCAAACACGTAAAAAACAGGGAGGAACATGTGTGTGCTCACTTAACGAAGAAGAAAACTTCGTAAGCAGGTCCTCAGTTCATTGGAAAAGGGTAAAAAGAAAGTACTCTTTTATAGACAATAACTAATATATCCTAAGATATTTATAATTAATGAATGAAATACCTTTAATAGAGGTTTTAAGAAATCTGAAAAAAAAAACAACAAACTTTTAGCCACTTTATCAATTATCTTAATTTATGGCCGTCCACAAATAGTGGAACTTGGATAATATTGGGTCTGCCAGATAACTTTTTTTTTTTGAAAATGCTATAAAAGAAAAACTGCTGAATATTTTCTCAAATTTCTTTTTTTATTTGAAAGTACAATCCTTCCGGTTAATAATGACAAATAATTTCATTCAAATGGCTGCCTCGGATGGCCATGCAGTAGCCTACACGATCGGTCCAATTTTTAAGCACATTATCGATTGTGTGCAGCTGTATTTCACCAATGGTTTCACGAATATTGTCCTTTAAAGCGTCAATTGTCTCTGGCTTGTCGGCGTAACACTTATCTTTGACGGCACCCCACAAATAATAGTCCAACGGTGTCAAATCGCAGCTCCGAGGTGGCCAAACGACATCAGCTCTGCGGCTGATAATGCGATCTTCAAAAACTGGGCGCAAAACATCGAGTGTAGCTTCGGCTGTGTGGCACGTAGCGCCGTCCTGTTGAAACCAAATGTTGCCAATATCCTCCTCTTCAATTTTTGTGAACAAAAATTCGTTCAACATGGCCCGATAACGATCGCCATTGACTGTAACGGCCACTCCTTGGTTATTTTCGAAGAAAAATGGCCCAATTATGCCTCCGAACCAAAATCCGCACCAAACAGTGACTCGTTTTGGGTGCATCGGCTTTTCAATGTATGCGTGCGGGTTTTCTGTGCCGCAAATGCGACAATTTTGCTTGTTTACATACCCGCCAAGATCAAAATGAGCTTCATCTGAAAAGATGATTTTTTTTGGCAAAATCGGCATCTTCTGTAAGTCGATCGCAGGCTCACTGAGCGAAGCGAAAACGCATTGGATGGTCAGTTGGCTTCAACTCCTGAACCAATTGGACTTTGTATGGCGTCATACCAAGGTCTTTATGCAAAATTCGTCTCAATGATGTCTCCGAAATGTTCAATTGTTGAGACCGACGGTGAATTGATGTTGATGGCGCCTCACGCACACTTTCTGCCACAGCAGCAATATTCTCGGGTGTACGCACTGTTTTTGGCTTTTCACGCTTTGGTTTATCGATGAGGATGTCAGTTTCTTTCACGTTTTTCACGAGATAACGAACATACGGAGCTGACGGTGCTTCTCTTCTTCCAAGATCCGTACGCAATTTTCGCACACATTCTGCAACATTACCATGATTTTCAAAGTAATTTCGCAATATTTCCCAGCGTTGTTCAAGCGTATACACAACCATATTCGTTCAGCGGAAGGATAAAACTATTTATCTGTCAAATCAGACATGAGCTAAGTGTTACTCTTCGCGAAATAAGCACTAGTTGAAAAAAAAACGTTAGATGGCGGACCCTATACTAATAATACTAAACTAAAATATATTTTTTAATTATAAGGGTGTGTTCTTCTATTCATCATTATTCCAATTGATGGCATCAGTTCCATCTAAATCGTTCTTTTATTCGTGATGTATTTAATCTGATTAATCACAACTTGTTTCTTTTATTTATGATTGATTCTACCTGATGACAACACTAATCGATCTTTCAAATATGATGGTGGATCATGATGGATTTTTCTAACCTCAAAATTTTAATAATCTCTTATTTTTGTACGTTTACGTTTGCAAATGATTTCCTCTTCATTAGAACATTCTTTGGAAGGAATATCTAAACGCCTGTAACCACAACCGCCGAATAGCGTAAACATGTCTCTAATTTACATTAACTATATTATTAACAGCAAGAGCAAGATTATTATTATTTTTTTTGTTATTAGTATAATGTAACGACCGATAACAGTAAAATTTAGGTTAGGGTTGCATATCTACCATAATGTGTAGCATTTTGCGTTCTTTTATTCACAAACAAACATTCCACCATCAATCTATCAGCCCATAACGTCAGACCATCAGCCTCCATCAATGATTGTTTTCGTCAAAGAATTACGCTGATTAAAATAACACACCCTATCTAAACATAGAACTAGGTACCTACATAATATTAAATTAAATTTTTAACAATAAACAATATATCAAAAAAAAAATCAAATCAAATCAACTTTATTGTTCCCAAAACATACAGTTTTCCAACAATGAGCTCGGTTTGATACATACAATACTACAATAACATTATAACAACTTAACTATCATCCTATCCAATTAACAAATATATAAACAAAAGAAAAATAACACAAAGAAAAAAAAAAACAATCCAATAATAATATGAAAACTAAAAAGAGAACAAAAACAAACTACAACTACAAACACAATTCCTACTCGTTCATAATAAATGATCTTAATTTAAGGATATCCACAATGAACGAGCAGATCCGCTTGGCTAACCGCAGATTAATACGATTTAGGGCACTCACCAAGTCATCAAGGGATGATACCGCGGGTTGCAATAAACAATATATAAAATATAACTAAAAAATAAAAAAATATATACATGAGTTTTCCACAAATATCCTAATCCTAATATTGACCTCAGTAACCATCCAAACTTTCATCATATAAACATAGTTGATATAAATTGTATAGAAAATGTTTGAAACGGTGTGTATATGAATCTAAATTCAATTAAATAAGCAAAGGGTTAGATGGGATAAATATTTTTTCTGTGTGTGTCTGTTTGAGTGTCCGTGTATGTGTGTCTGTCTGTTGATGTCTAAAAGAAAGTTTTTTTAGGTGAAGCATGAGCGAATTCATACCGGGGAAAAACCACATGTGTGCAAGGTATGTGGTAAATCATTCCGTGTTAGTTATTGTCTAACATTGCATATGCGTACTCATTCTGGCAGTCGACCATATGCTTGTGAGCAATGTGGAAAACGTTTCAAGTCGCACAGTGTCTATTCTCATCATTTGTTGACGCATTCAGATGCTCGGAATTATCGGTGCTCTTTCTGTCCTAAAGGTAAGTAAGTCCTTTGCGGCGTTTACTTTTTTTATTAATTATATTAATCAAAACATCATAAAATAAGTAACATAACAACTCCAAAAAAAAAAAAAAAACTAAAAATTATCTCACCTGAATTATCCGTTTTTATGGTTAAGGTGTTATGAATTAATATATATAATATATATAATAAATATTTGTCTCGTCTGGATCTGAGATCTACCATCAAACAGTACACCGTTCTCCGACTCACAACTCAGGTGCTATACTAGTATATTATATAATATTTAGAATTTTAAATTAATAAAAATAAAAAAAAATCAAAAGGTCAAAATCTCCGATATTGAGTAATTCAGTAAATTTCAAACATTCAATGATTTATAAATTCAATAATTGACTTATCACTTATCAAATAACTAATCAAACTTCCACTGAAGGTGATTATAAAGCTTAAATCGTATTACATTAATTTGTCAGAAAAACTATAAAAAAAAACTAATCAGAGTTTTCACTGAAGACATTTAGACATTTTTCAATATTTCCAGAAAACATTTCTCTAATTTGCATTGATATTTAAGTATGTATTTGAATCATAAAAAAATAAATAGATTTGAAATTATATCCATGATAAAAAAAAACAAATATAGGCAATTTCTCGAACAAATAGTTTTTCTAAATATTTCACATTCTTTAAATTACATTGGCTTTATATAATTTTTATATAATTGTAATGTTTTATTTTATTTTCATAGTTTATTTATTTATATATTAGACATGGGTATGAACATTATTTAATTAAGCAAGAGATAATCAGCTTTCTTTCTGACATCCTTGAAAAATTGTCCACATTCAATCCAATTTTCGGCATTAAATTTTATTGGAGTTACACATCGGAAAATTGCTTTCTATTCAACCTGTATTCAGTGTGGAAAGAATGTTTCGGGGAATATTGGCCATAAATTTAAATTTTTCTAATGAAAGTCATAAAGTTTTCTAATGATCTTTTCGTTTATTTCTTTTCCATCCACTCTCGATCTATAAAACAGTTTGTGAGTTATTTAATGAGATGCGCCACATCTGAGAAAACGTGTAAGTTTGTGTAATGGTAATGTTTAATTCATTAAATCACAAAGAAAAACTAATTACAGTACGCGAATAAAGTGGTTGTTAGTAAAGAAATATTTCGTACCATTGCCACAACCGGAAAGCCACCGTTTCACTACATTTAATTATACCAAAAACGTGCCATTGTCATTTGACAATCAAGGCTGTAAAATATTGCCGGTCTCCACAATAGGCCTTAAAAAAGAGGTGTTAGCGTTTCATCATTTGCTTTGTCGTGCAAATAGATATTTTGCAACTTAATATTCTAAATTGAAAGGACACTTTTTAAATTCGCCATCATTATCTGTCTCAATACTAAAAGAACACATAAATTATGCATAATTTCGTGACTAACATCTAATATGAGTTAGATGTTAACCCATTAATTCCCAAGCTTGGAAAATCAAACAATTTCGGTGATTTTAGTTTATTTTATTATTAAACCTATGTCCAAATAACTGTTTATCAAGTTAAAAAAAATACAAGTTTTTAGTTTTCTTACAAAAAAATGTTGCGTATACGCAACATTGGGATTTACGGTAAACAGATACTACTACTACTTAGTGTGAAATATTTCAAAACAGTTTGTGTGAAGATGCACCTTACATTTAGCACACATGTATATTGTGTTGTTTTTACACTGTCGGCATCTTCTTCTTGTTTTGTTGTCTTTTGACCAATAGAGTTTTGTAGCTGGTAACGTATGGTATCCCGAAAAAATGGGTATGCCGAAAAATCGCTTTAGGCTTGTTTTATCAATATCAAATGAATGCCGATTATTGTCGTGAGCATATTTTCTTGTATAAGATATTATTTTTTCCCAAACTTCTTCACTGAAGTACAAGGAAAAAACTTCCAAAGGGCTTTTACCGTAAACTCTGTTTTCAATTTGTTCCAAGTTATTATTATCTTCATTATATGGTCCTGTTGTATATATTGGGGTCTCTTTTCTCCACTTCGGTAGAGTTTTCTTCGACTTCATTTTTATATTTTTTGCACATAGTTTTGCTTTTTTTGGAATTTGACGGTAAAGATTCATCATCTAAGGCTTCAGAAGTATCAGACAAATTTGCGTGTATTTCGTAGGTCCCCGCAACATCTGGCAAATCTTCAACGTTCTCACATATATCTTCGTCAAGCTCCTCTTCGTCTGTAAGTGCATCTACGGGTGGCGGAATATATACTGCATCAACGGTATCAGTCTGCAGTAAATCCTCATCCTCCTCCAATGTAGCTAAAAGCTCAGCAGATGACAAAGGCATTCTGTTTTTCCAAGACATCACTATAACCAAACAAATTATTTTAGAAAAAAATTTAACAAACAGAACCATAATTATAACTTACTTCAAGTCAATATTTTCCAGAGCTTCACTTTATATTTTATATATAATATAATTTTAAATCACAATAATTATAACTTAGTATCTTTGTTGACACTCACTAAGAAGAATCACACACAAATAATGTAAGAAACAAAATAAATGCTACCTAATTGTGGGTCAGCGAAGGGCGCGACATTATGGCGCCTTCTTACCGGAATTCCCAACGTTGCGTATACGCAACATTAGGAAAAATGATCCAATATGCAAAAACTATACATGTTTTGTAAAATATCATATAACGCCCTTTTTACTAAAGGTCATGGGAATCTAAATCCATAATTTGAAATATCTCAGCCGTTTCTGTGTCAGACGAATAGATTGACGAATATATGAAATGATAAATCTCAAAATGTTGCGAGTTCATAAATTCGCACAAAATAAATATCTTGACTCTGTCGACTTATTTCTTAAAACGTAAAGTCTTTGTTCCATTTTGAAAAAATTGTAGCAACAAAAAAGTATTTTTTTTTACTGGCACATTGAAAAAAAAAATATTTAAAAAATGTTTCGTTTACGCAACGTTGGGGATTAATGGGTTAATGATGGCGAATTTAAAAAGTGTCCTTTCAATTTATAATATTAAGTTGCAAAATATCTATTTGTACGACAAAGCAAATGATGAAACGCTAACACCTCTTTTTCAAGGCTTATTGGGGCGACAGGCAATATTTTCCTTTTCCTTTTTTTTTTTTTTTGCAAATTAGGGTCATCTTACAAAATCCACACCATACCGTATTTATTTCAACTAATAAATGTCTTTTAAATTAAAACGCAATTTAAGCTACAAAAATAAAAAAACAAAAAAAGGTCAACACAACACAGTATTAGGTTAGATTTTAATATTTTAACCTCAGCCCAAAAGCGCAAGCGCATCTTGTATTTCTGTGTATCATGGTTGAAGTCCACTAAATATTTCTTAAATTGCATTAATTTTTTTTCATTTAACTAAATTTACATGTTTTTTCAAGCTTTCAAGACAGCTGTGCAATTAGCCGGCCATAAAAACAGCCACACAAAACCTTTTTCATGTACTGAGTGTAACCGACCCTTCGCATCACTATATTCAGTCAGAGCCCATATGGAGACTCACAAACGTGAAAATAATCTGAAGTTTGATTGTTGGATGTGTGGGGCTACCTATGCCAGATCGTTTGCTTTGAAAGATCATATTAAATCTGCACATGGTGATTGTGTAGTGAGTGGTAAGTGGCTGTTTTTAAAATTATTAAATTTTAGGGTATCTTTGTATTTTCGAGAAGTGATATGAAATTGTGAGACGCATTCGATTTCTTAAATCGCGTTCGTAGTTAGAAATAGCAACCCGTGACAGTTCAGTGGACTTCTTGTATAATCGTTCAAACAGTAACTCCACTGAATAGTTTCACGTGAATATTTATTTATTTATTTATTTAGACTACATCTACCCAGACAGAAACACATCCAATTACAGGGCAGGTACATTACAAAACGATAAAATTAACATAAATACACGTTTCAAAATTATAAAAAATACAAATATTGCAATCGCAAAAAAAAGTCAGAACGGTTTAACAACAAATATTTATCTAAAAAACACTTTTTTAATATAAGATATGGTATTAAAAAACACATCAATATCGGTACTCACCGAGTCACAAACAGAACACATCTCAAACAATGGCGAAAAAAGCAACAGGTTGGTACGTGCGGTAGGCAAGTAAAAGCTAGAACCATAATTACGCCTTCTCGTATGTGGAGCATGAAAAGGTACCATTGAAAGTAGGTCCGGAGAGTCAATGACGCCATTCACGATCTTGAATAGGAACAGGAGTGAGGCATATTGTCTACGCTTATCAAGAGGTACAAAATTAAAACGACCCAGAAGTTCATCATGGGGAAATCCCATGGTTGGATACACTCCGTCACACTTAAACCACAAGTATTTCACAAATCTTCGCTGAATCCTCTCTAAGCTATTCGAGTGCAACGCATAACTAGGACTCCACACAACAGACGCATACTCCAATTTCGATCTAACGAAGGAATTATACAGTAAAATAAGAGTTTTAGGTGACACAAAATGCTTTGTATTTCTCATAACAAAACCCAGACTCTTATAGGAAGACGAAACCACATCAATCACATGCCCCACAAAACTAAGTTTAGCGTCAAAGAGCACCCCCAGATCCTTAACCTCATCGCATATTTTAAGCGGAACAGAGTCAATGTTATACACAAATCTTATTGGATTTACCTTACGAGTAAAAGTTACAGAACAACACTTATCCAAATTAAGGGCAAGCCTGTTCTGAATGCACCAGTCAAGCAGGACATTCAGATCATTCTGCAATTGAAGACAGTCAGAAGCTGAGGTAATCAGTGAATAAACCTTAAAATCATCAGCAAAGAGTAGGGAGCGACATTTCACGCCATTAACAATGTCATTAATAAAACACATAAATAAGAGGGGACCCAACACAGAACCCTGCGGCACTCCAGATGTTGCACGGATAATACCGGACTTGAAACCACGGTACTCCACATACAATTTACGTTCATGGAGATAAGTAGACAGAAATTTTAAAAGATCCACAGATAAACCAAATTCCGAAAGCTTTTGCAGCAGAATTCCGTGGTCAAGCCTGTCAAAGGCTTTGGTAAAATCCGTATAAATAACGTCAACCTGACCCCCGCTATCCAAGCTTTCTGCCAAAAACTGGCTCAAAATAACGAGATTAGTAGCAGTGGATCGGCCAGGAAAAAATCCGTGCTGAATAGGCGTGATGAGCCGCTTGACATGATTAAACAAAACTTCATGCAACACGATCTCAAAACACTTGGCAAAATTCGATTGTATAGCAATAGGCCGGTAGTTTCCAATATCCTGCCTATCACCTTTCTTGAAGATGGGGCTCATCCTAGACAGTTTCCAAAAATTAGGAAACTCATTATATTTCAATGACAGATTAAATATAGTTGAAATCGGTTTAGCGAAGACTGAGGCACAGTCCTTGACGACAAAGGCAGGCACACCATCCGGACCCGAAGTATGTCTAGCTTTAAACGATTTAAGTGCTCTGAAAACATCATCTTCACCAATCTCTCTAATTTGAAGCTGCTGTAAATCGCAGTTTCTTGCGGAATCCCAAGAAAATGGAGTCGACCGCATATATGATCTTTGAAAATAATCGGCAAAAGAATTAACCATTTCTAGAGGATCGGCGAGTTCAATGTTATTATATGTCATTTTATTAGGTAAGCGGCCAGTATGTCTATGATTGCTTATAAAAGACCAAAATTTATTTGGGTTCAACTGAATCTGAGCCTCTGTTTCCCTCAAATAATCAACATACGATTTATCAATTGCAGACTTCACATAATGCCTAATAGTCCTAAACTCATCCAGACAACTATCCAGTCCTGTCCGTCTATACCTTTTCCAAACTTTAGATTTCAGCTTAATATTATATATAATATCATTTGTAAACCAAGGAGGATATGTACAATGTCTTGCGTATGTTATAGGAACAGTTTCATTGAATATCTTATTAAGAACTGAATAAAATAGATCACACGCATCATTCACATTGACACAATCATCTATGCACGTGAAGTCCGCCGCGATGAGCAAATTGTACAAAGAAATAAAGTTAGCTTTTTTGAAATTATAAGATGGCTTCAGACTGTCGGCGTTTAGTCCCCTCACGACGCACTTCGAAGATAATTCAATATAAAGTGGAGGATGATGGGGATCAACAGGCACCACAGGATCTTCAGAACGCGACACATCAAGATCAAATCTACTCAGAACAAGATCTAACAACCTGCCATCAGAATTTAAGACATGGTTAAAATTTTTTATATCCAAAAATTCACAGGCATTATTAAATGCCATAATGTAATTATTCAAAAACTTATTCGATAAGAACTGTACATAAGAGGGAATATTAAAATCACCCAATAATATGAGTTTACCATCATTAAGGATGTGCTCGGAGTTTATGAGGTCATCAAAGAAGAGTTCATATGATGAAATAGGGAGAGCCGGGGGAATATAGACCACCATAATATAAGTAGTCACACCATTGACTGCAACCCTGATAAGCAATGCATCAATGCCCGGAACAGAAGAATGAAAATCACATAAATTAGCGCTAATCCTGTCCGATAATGCAAACAATACGCCACCCCCCCGAGAAGTTCCCGTGGCAACAAAATCACGGTCCGCTCTAAAAACCTGAAACTCACCACCAAACATTTCCGCATCTAAAATGGAAGCATCCAACCAAGTCTCACTAAGGGCTAAAATATCATAATTCGAGGCAAAAGTGGAATTATAGACCAAGCCCGTTTTGGTTCTTAATCCCCGCACATTCTGATAATATATTTTAAATACTGTATCATTGGTAGCATCAGAATGAGAAATACCGCCGACAGATGGGCAATACCATCCGCACCAACAACTGATTGCTACATGGATGGTAAAAGTGTACGCTTAAATTCGTCAGCCTTTTGCTTGTAAAATGGACAAAGTTTAGTATCAAAAACAGCATGCTCAGAATTCGAATATTTGGCGTTAGTACAATGTATGCATTTACGGGTTTGAGATGTACATTCAGACATATTGTGACTCAGAGAGCATTTTACACACCGAACAATGTTACTTTTACAATTTTTGGATATGTGATTGAAACCACAGCACTTATAACAAATTTTAAGATCTATTGCATCATACACAATACACTCATCCAAGTTCACATACAAACGCCGCATCCCCATGATGCCCCGATATGTGACCACATCGACATCCAAAACAGCCTGGAACACATTGACTCTATTTTTAGTAGGCCATATCTTAATAACTCTGCAATCTGAGTTCTTCAATAGAGAATTTTGACTCTTGAGCACTCGCGCCAACTCATCATTGGCGTAAGTTGCACTTAGACCAACTATCTTGATTCTAGGATTTCTTGTTTTAACCTCCAGTATGTCATAAGCAGCTGATAATTTCTGAACCGCAACAGACTTCAATGTCTCGGAATCACAAGAATTCCCGCACCCTATCAAAATACCACCATTGCTAATGTTCTTTACTTTAGATATTTGAAGATTCAGTTCCGATGGATTAATATTCTGTGCAATCTCAGCCTTGGTGGCCGCATTAGACTGGTCTCCAATTTTCGGCTTAATAGCAATCATTGAACTTTTCACAGCTGCGGCATATGACCCGGTCAGATGACCAGACGTAGACGCACTGTCGCGCGTCTCAAGCCTGATTTTAGCAGCATCAATAATCTCCCGAGCAACACTGTGAACAGCCCCAGTCACTTGGCTTAAAACATTATCGATCTTAGCTTCCAACTTCGTATTAACAACAGCAACAAAGTCATCTCTGTGTTTGGCGCAGATAGTACAGTACCAGTATACACCGGCGATGTTTAGGTACTTCAAGGCATCAATAGGTATCTTCGTACATGAAAAATGATAACTACGGCCGCAAAAACCCGCACAAGAAATTGCGGATTTCAACTGAGAGATAGTTTTACTGCATTGTGCACACTCACCATTCATTGTTTAGAGCACTAGCGATGCAATCCACACAATAAAAAGCGAACAAGCGTCAAGATAACAATTAATCCAGACACACAAAAAAAGTCCGATAAAAATTGGGACTCTCCAACATACACTAAATGCACTTATTTTAGCACGACAATAAAACACGTGCGTTAGTTTCAACGTTAGTTATTAGTTTGAAAAACTCTTCAAGAAAGAAAACAACGAGGTTAAACGATCATATTATGATCTTGTCTATAATAGCCCTTGTTGGTAACGATAGGGCGTTATTTTCTTGTCAGCACCGATACGAACGGACGAATTAATGGGAAATATTTATTCTCGCAAGATTATAGTGTATCATTAACTATAATTAAATATTGTATAAAAAAGAATCAACACTTTTTCAAAATCTACTGTCTTTATTCACATTCGTCATACAGGTTTTGGGCACACAATCTCTATCCTCAGTGGAGTAAAACAACTCTATACATCTCAATTTAACAACTGGAAAATATGTAACTGCGATGTTACTATTTTGGGTATATCTTTATTAATTATCACAATTTTTTAAGTTACGGTCTATTTGATACATTCCACGTTTTATGGTACGTTAGAGGTTTAGGGAAATCGAGGTATAGGATTATCTGAAAATTTGGTTAGTTTAGTCTATCCATCTAAGATATTTTAGTATTTATAAAAATAGATTACATATAGAAATCCCCTTTGCACTGTTTGCTACTTAATCCTAAACCTAACTACTAGAACTAAAACTATACTAAATCACAAAGTTTGTTCAAAGTATTTTGTTGATTATGGTTCACATTTTAAAAGACGTATTATTTTAAGTTTAAATTGTTGATAATTAGGGTAAGATACCTTGGCACTTTAAGGTATCATCCAACGTTTGTTACAAGTTAATATGTGGAGTTATACCACTACCTAGGTGAATTTATTTATATAGATGTTGTTGACGTCTATTACTGTTTTCTGAGTAAATTTAGCCTGATTGATATCTCAAAAATCCACATATTATCTTAAATGCTCAAATATGTAATTTCACCAATGATTGGCATAGTTTCCTAATAATTGGCCCCTCATAATTTACCAGTAATTGGCACCTCTAATTATTGTCACTCCAATTTTTTCTTACTAAACAATTATGATGATAAGTACGTGTACATTTCCTACATTTAATTCCTACATTTGTTTTATAAATGTTAGTTACACAAATATAACACAGCCCGGAATATACTGATATATTATTTTCTATTGCTGCAGTTTCCAATGGCGATGCGTGGTTTTCACGGATTTCTTCCTCAGTGCTAAATAATAATCTCTTAACGCTATCAAGAGGTCGTTGTTGATCATGTGTAGTCTGGCTATTAAGAGGGGAATCTGAAATGGTTACTTACAAAAATGTCCGATGGTGGCGCTAGTGAATCTCATTGAATATCAAATTATTCATTTCTTAACTTAGAGTAATTTTCTAGAATATTTTAATACATTCTTCTCCTCAATAGGTGTCGCCAAAAATTAATACATAGTGGCACAAAATATCATATTTCTATTTTGCGTAAATTATTTTCACATTCTTTTTTGTGCTAGCATTCTTATACGTTCGATGCTTATCTTCGCTTAGACCAGTTATAGTTATATACTATTATACATAAAAAGGATGAATGTAAAAAAACTGGTTTTATTTACGATAAATAGTCAAGATTTTTAAATATTTTCAACATATTATTTTTTTGCCAAGCCTCTAAATTTTCACAAATTGATGATTTGTGTGAAAACCGTAAAACATAGGTATATGACACCTTAAACTGAATCCCAGTTATTTTTGAGGGACTATTAAATACTCCAATACAGGGTGTTCTATTTAAAAAACCAGAACTATGATAATACATGCTTATCTCTTCTTTGGACCGACCTGTATGCTTGCAGTGTTTTTCAAAATGTATTAGGTTAGCCCTGTTGTTTTAGTTTGTCAGTTTCAAAACCATGAGGCGTTTATTTCATGCATCAAAGAGTGTCTTTCCTAATAGTATACAATGTGTCCAGAAACTAATGGACCAAGCGAAAGCCACAAATTGTAGAGCAGATTTCATGGCAAACTTCTAATGCGAAATTGCTTCCGAAAGCAGTTATAGTTTTTAAAAGAAAGCGAAAGCGCCTTTAGCCATTGGAGTGAAAGGTGACAAAGATATTTCCCTAAATAGAAGCATTCGCCATACACTGCTGAATTAAATATGCGAACATAGGCGTCCAAACGGGTATCAACGGACATTTCTAATAAAAACTTCTTTGTCACTAACTTTTCGAGAATTCTGAGATCATTCTTAGGAAATATGAGGTATTCTTATCTCAAGATGATAGAATGCTGCATTTTCGAGAAAAATTAAGTTTTAGTTTAATATGCGGTTTAACATAGTACCTATCTATTTGATTTACGATTGGTACATTACTTATTTTAACAGTAAAAATTTAAAAAATTAAGTAGGGTATTAGGTATTGTGAGTATTTACAGGGTGTCACAAATATAAGAAATGAATCATAGTTGTGTTTTTTTAAATGGAATGCCCTGTATATGAATATATTTTTAGATTCCCCGTTCAAAATAAACCTAACTTTCATTAAAGTACATCTCACCTAAACCTGACAGTTTTTTAAATATTTAAATTTTTATAAAAATATAGACATAATATGAATGAAAAAATTCACACCTAATTGTTTGTTCTTTTTAAGCCAGTCTGGGCTGATAAATATACCCACTCATCACTTGTTACGCTAAATATAAAAAGCCCCCAATACTAAATACAGGGTGTCCAATAATATAACTTATATGAACGTAAAGTTAAATTCTAAATAACTTGTTTATTTCAAATGGAACACCCAGTATAAGAGGTCAAAATTAGATGCATAAAGTAATTATCTGTCAAATATTATAATACTTTCCTATGAATAACTTTTGACGTTTTTGTGGAAAATGCACATATTCATGATATTAGGCGATTTTGAAATTGAATCTCTTAGTTTCATGTAGACCACCCTGTATTTAATGATGCAAAAATTAAAGTTTTCTTATAGATATGTATACTTATCTTTAATTTTGCATGGAAGAGGCACACATATTGGCAATAAGAGGAAGAATTTTCAAAATTATAATATTTATCAAGTCAGCCATGAGAATTTGAGAAGAAGAGAAAACATTTTTGTAATTTAATATTTACTGTCAAATAGTCGGTTGAAAATTCTTACCTAAGAGTTGAGAATTTTTCATAAAACAGTTTTTTATCTGTGACATTTGATTTAATTCACTTCAATTCAAAAATGCGAACCTATTCCAAAGGAGAAAGCATACACATGATTTTTATTCTGGGAGAATGGTCCAAAAACGCTTTACTGGAATCGCGAGTTTACGCTCAAAGGTTCCTGGCGCAAAATCACCCCAAAAAAGCGGTCTTCGAGAGGCTGTTAAGGCAGTTTAACGAAAGATACCACCCAAATACAGTGCAACTGCATCAAGAACTTTTCAATATTGATTTTAAATCGTGTTGAATTTTGTAAATGGGCCAGGAACAAAATCATCGCAAATGAAAACTTTTTTAATTTTGAAGGAGCAAATAAATGAAGCGTTTAGAAGCGTTACACCAGATTAAAGTTGTTGAAGGATTAAGAAAAGGATTGAAATGTGCCTAGAGTCCAATCATTTTGAACATTTATTATAAAATTTATCAGTTTTTATGTAGGTATATCTTGTTATTTAATTTAAGTTAAAAATGTATTTATTTATTATGTTATTGTTTAAATTATGGTTTGTCAAATTCTCATGGCTGACTTGACGAATATAATTTTGAAAAAGTCTTCCTATACCAATATGTGCTTTTTCCATACATTAAAAAAATATACATATCTATAAGAAAACCTCATAGTGATTAATAGATAATTAATTTCATCACCATCAAATACAGGGTGGTCTACATGAAATTAACAGGTTCAATTAAAAATTCGCATAATATTATGAATATGTGCATTTTCCACGAAAACGTCAAGAGTTATCCATAGGAAAGTATTATAATATTTGACAGAGAATTACTTTGTGCATCTAATTTTTACCTCATATACAGGGTGTTCCATTTGAAATAAACAAGTTATTTAGAATTAAACTTTACGTTCATATAAGTTATATTATTGGACACCCTGTATTTAGTATTGGGGATTTTTTATATTTGGCGTAACAAGTGATGAGATATTCATCAGCCTAGACTGGCTTAAAAAGAACAAACAAATAGGTGTGAATTTTTTCATTCAAATTATGTCTATATTTTTATTAAAACATAAATATTTAAAAAACTGTCAGGTTTAGGTGAGATGGGCTTTAATGAAATTTAGGTTTATTTTGAACGGGAAATTGATTCATATACAGGGCATTCCATTTAAAAAAACACAACTATGGTTAATTTCTCATATTTGGGACACCCTGTATAGACTCACAATATTTTTAAAATGTAGCCATAAATCATTTTTATCGAACCCATGAATAAAACTTCAAGGAAATTAAATAGTTTAACCACAGTATTCCGTGTCGTATGGCGTGAATAACCCTGTATATACGTTCCAACTACCTAACTGGTGAAATTTTAAACACTATTTAAACCCCTACCAAGGGTATCTTATAATTTTATAATAACTACCAGTCGGGAGTTCTTGTATTCTCTCTATAGATCATAAAAAATCGGTTGTGTCACCCTAAAACTTTCCCGACTAGTTATAATATAATCAAAAATATATGACCTGCGTAACGAAACAGAATTTTAATAATTATTATAATTGTATTATTTCCAATAAACTAACGTAACAAACTACTACTACTTTATCCCTTCTTGTATTTATCCTCTAACAGTAGGTATACCTACATAATATTACCATAGATGTTTATGTATTCTCTGATATTACTGTACCTGGCTAACGTTAATAATCCCTATTCCTAGTACATACGCATATACATAATATATTATACCACATACAACTAAATATTAATAATATAAGTACGACAAAACCATTAGATTTTTGTGTCACTGTGTATAAACAGCGCCATCTCTTCAATGCTGTCCCAACTACTAATTACTTGTTTGTTGGCTACAGTTATAAAAAAATATAAGAAAATGGCGGATATTTGAAGAGAAATATGAGGGTTTTTTTTATATATGGATATTGTCTAATACAGAAAGTTTTCACGAACAATTTTAATTACAAGTGATTGTTAAATATATAAATTAGGTAATAAAGTAATATTATCATTATTAAATATTAGAATCATAGCACAAAATGAGGAAAAAGTTGCTGACTTTGAACTCAATTTATTAAGTAATTATTTATTGTTGTAGCCTCAAAATACCTTATTACCTAATCCAAACCTTAATCTTTAAGACCCTATTAAAATTTTTGCTACCAGATACGTATTAGTGGAGATTTCCATCCACAAAAATATATCTGTAAATTTGAAAAAATTACCCATGTTTGAACTCAATTTATGAGTTAACTATTTAATCTTTCCGCTTGAAAATACTTCATTACCTAATCCCATCTTTGGTCTTTAAAACCCTATGAAAATTTTTGCTAGCAGATACGTCTTAGTGGCGTCTACCATGCGCAAAATTATGCCTGCAAAGCGAAATATGATGATTTTCTAACTCTGTTTTTGAACTAACTATCCAATATTTCAACTTCAAAATACTTCAATACCTAATCCCATCTTTACTCTTTAACTCCCTATCAAAATTTTTGCTATCAGATACGTATTAGTGGAGTCTACCATGCGCAAAAATAGGTCTGCAAACGATTTTATTCAAACGCCCCTCTTAAGTAGGATATTCTCTATTATATTAATTTTTGGTCTCTCATCGACCTTATCGTTAATCACAGTCGAATTGATATTTTTCTTTTTTCGCTTGATTTGTGCACCTTTTTTATTTTATTTTTCTAGTTTTGCTTGCATTTTAATTGTTTTTTTATCTGCTTTTTGCTTTTCAATTTCATGTTTTACTTTTACTTTTTCTTCACAAATGTTTTTAAACGCAGTTGAAGTTACTACAAATGGTATTCTTTCGGTGTTTCGCTTATTTGCCCTTTCTGGTGTTTTTTGCCACAATAAGTAATTGCTTATATTATCATTTAAATTGGTATTGTCTTCAGGGGGGCTTAATAAAACTGGCATATCTAATATATCTTGTTCTGTAAAATTTGTAATTAATTCTATATTTTGAGATATATGTTCTGCATGACCAGAAGCTGTTTTGTCAACATCTTGTCGATTATCCATATCGCCCCCATCTAACGAATGACCTTCATGGTTGTGATACTCGTCATGACAGATGAGTTTATTTTCTTTGGTGCAGAAAAATTCATAAAGTTTATGTAGGATTTGAAAGTCTTCAGTATAAGATAGTAGCTCATTCGAAGAAATATTTCTAAGCTCTTCAAATTTAGCTTCTCCAATTAGTTTAACAAATTTATTAAAATCCATGGAAGATTCAGGTAACTCTTCTGCAGGACTGTATTGACTTTCTTGTTTTCCGAGACATTTCTTGAAATCAATTTGATTTACATTCCAAGGACAGAGTCCACATGCACGAAAACCATTGGAAATACTTTCGGGTGCTAAATCAGAGATTATATGATTAAGAATTGGCGCAAAATCTATTTTGGTAAGCTGACAAAAGGGATTACTTCGCCGCCATCTCAGAACACCGCGTTTCCAAAGAGCCTTTAAGGGTCTGAAGCAGGACACGTCGGCTGGCTGGAGCATTAGGATATAAGGCTATTAAAATTATTTTGAGGTCTGTACATAACTTGCTAAGTTGATAAGTTAAATGGGTTTTGTGCCCATCCACAAAAAGTATAATTGGGAATGTCACTTTAGATTTTACTAGATTTGGATAAAAAATGTTCGCAATATATTCGAAAAAAAGTTCCGATTTCATCCATCCATTTTCGGAAATTCCTAAAAAAATTGATTGTAAGCGCACAAGTACTACTAGCAAACATTCTGATACTTACCGATGCCCCATCCTTTCGGAACACTGTCTACAATTTGAGGAGGCAATCTCTTGTATGGATAGATCACCATAGGAGGTGTTATTACGCCTGAAGCCCCGAATGTGAACATAACCGTAAGATTACTTTTTGCATTGCCCACGTCTACTTCATAAACATTTTTTAAACCTTTCGGAGCTAGAACTTTTCCCGTCTTTGGACACAGTAGGAAGCTGGTTTCGTCGCCATTAAATACACGCCCAGAGTCTTGCAATATTTCGGAGTACCCCTTTTCATTCAAGTATTGTTCAATATCGTTGAACCATTTTCGGATATTAGATTCCGAAATATTGCTACTTGCATTTGTAATTGCTTCTGAAGTCCGACTTGTCAACATGGGATGGCGACTTAAAAAGCTATGAAACCAACGCTTTCCGGGGGTATTCTCGTGAAACGGAGTGCTTCTGGGGTTCTCATCAAGAAATTTCTTAACAGAAGCAACAATATCATCTTTTCGACGTGGAAAACCCTTCCTACAACTGTCTAGTATCCAGGACACAATAATATCTTTCTCTTCTGCGGTTAGATAAGTGTTGGGACCAGGTCGAATCTTTGTAAACTTGCTGCTCTACTGTAATGTAGATCGGGGAATACCAAACTTTTTAGCAACCGTCTTTTTACAAATCCCTCTTTTTATCTCATTTAAAGCTTCCTGAATTTTCTCTTCACTGTACGCTTTTGGCTCCCGTTTAGAAATTTTCGGCATCTGAAGTTAAGAGGATGTATTTATGTGAATGCATTATACCCTTTTAAAGTTTCCTATTTAAGGTTTATCTATCTCCTACATAAATACCTACCTAGTAGGTACTTTAGTATCAACCTTTATCAAATTATATTCCTAGTGCCAACAAATGGGACAGTGCAACATTTACAATGAAATCCTATTATTGGCATATAGTGCCAACTATTAGATGCGCCGCTTTAGACAATCTAATTGTTGGCACTCCCTAAACTATTATTTCCCGCCAAAAAAAGAAAGGTTATGAAAGATAATCTATCAATTTAAATCATTTCAGATTGTATAGTTATTTTCCATTTCACACTTTTCAAAAACAACATTATTAGAACAGTTCTCAAATTACCTTGACACTCGTAAAGTTGCTGATTTTCACCTCCAACGCAGATCACAAAACACTGTCTTACAAGAACACTTTACCTTAATTCACCAAACAACATGTCTGCCACCAAACTCATATTCTGCATAGAATAACAATGCTGCTATCTATTGTATCTTTACGTTATTAACTAGAGGAAACTGGAAAATAGGATATATATAAAATAAACTAGGGTGCCAAGGATTAGTGCGGTGCCAACTATTAGGTCTTTTACCCTATTACAAATTAATGTCACAGTTGTCCTGAATTGAATTAAAGTTTCTCATCATCATAGCAGTAGCCGATTTATATTCATAATTTGTTCTTGGAGTTGTTACTAGAAATGTTTGATTATTTTTTGGTCTTGTGTTGTTTGTTATTGGGATGAGGAAATTTGTTAATGTCAATGTTCATTGGACCATTTTGTTAATGATTTTAAACAAATTCAACATACTTGACATTACTCTTCTATTAAATAGAGGAAGTAGTACTTTGTCAGATTTACATTGTAGTTTGATGCTCGTCCTGGAGAATAAAGTCATAAACATTTTTTTCATTACCCCATATTTTATATATACTCGTACAGTTAACCATACTGTGTTTGCAATTAATATAAATAATAGTTTTTTGTTTTAAATGATTTACAATTTCTCGTGATGAAACAACATTGATTTGTTATGTAGGTAATATGCTTCGAGAATGTAAGCTCATTATCGAACACAACGAAGTTACATATGTAGTGGTATTTTGTCTGTAGCATATTCAAATTTAATTGGGTATTTTGAATAGGTGCCTAGGTGTAGGAAATGAATTTGATTTTGGCCAGCTATGTAATCCAGATCAGTTTTGAGCGCAATGGTATCGAGTGAGCTAGCTTCGTATCGTTCTATTTAAGATCAATAACGTTCCCAGTTCGGTGGAAGGAAGCACGTGTGGTCCCAATTCACAAGTCTGGCGAGCGATCAATCATCAGCCACTACCGTCTGATCTGCATCCTGTCGAATCTGTCCAAGATCTTTGAGTAATAGAATCTCTAGCTTTGCATGGTCAAATCACCATAAATCAACACGGTTTTATGTCGAATAGGTCCACTGTCACTAATCTTTCTTGTTTCACATAGGACGACGCTTATTGTTGATGGGGAGCACCTTGTTCAAACTTGGGTGCTTTGCTTTTCTTGATTTTCATTCACGATCGGAACGATTGGCTGCACGTTATTAGGTTATTTTTTGCTGACGATGTCAAGCTGTTCGCCTCTATACGACCTGTATATGTCTTCAGGGGGAGCTTGAGGCGGTGGAAAGTTGGTGTAACAATATCAAGCTATATCTAAATGCTAAGCAGTGTAAATGCATGTCATATTCGAGAAGGAAAACTGCTTTTAATTTTCAGTATAGAGTTTGTCAGACTGTTTTGCGAGATGTGCATCTTCTACTGATTTGGGTGTTACATTTGATTCGATACTCTGGAATATATTTAATGTGAGTAGCTTGGAGTTCCATAGAATCCATGCTTCCTTGAAATGTGTGTACGGTCTTTTAAACGGTAAAATCGATTGCCCTGACTTGCTGGCTGAAATTGGTATAAATGTTTCGCGACTGGGGAGTCGTAAAAGTTTGATTTTTTATTGCAGATGTCCTATTACTAATTTAGTGATGCAAAATTACCGGTAATTTATTTTTTGGTAAGAACATTGGAAATATTACGTAATTTTAGGTAATATTAGGTAATATTGCTGAACAACTTAGAAAAAGCTGGTTTTACAATATGCAAAGAAGCTTTAACAAATTAAACAATAATTGCCTCAATTATATGGCTCTAAAAGGTCAATAAAACACAAAATAAACTGAAATCTGAAACTATATAGTTTTATGCCTAATACAAATTTTATAATAAAAAAAAAAAAATAAGTTAAGTATGCAGGTTATGTTTATTAGAAATAACATAATATATTATTTTGATGTGCAGTAGTAAACACATAAAGATTATATGAAAACAAAATTTATAAATAAATATTAACTCTTGATTAATAATTAAAAAAGGTAACTTGTGTTTTTATCACAACATATCACAAACTGAAAAAAATCGTTAAAACTTAATCACACAATTCTTAGATAGGCCAAAGAATAGGTACATATGATAAAATAGTTTTCAGTCGGAAAAAATAAATATTTAGTCATTATTTGCTAAACCCTCATCCGCAGACAAATCCTCGGATAAATCAGATTCAGTTTCATTAAAAGTATTTGTAACTGTTGATGGGGTCATTAATACAACATTTTTCATTTCGGCACGGTTATTGTGTAAGAATTTCCGATTAGTTCGTATGTAAACGAGCTTCACATATTATAGCGATGGCGTAAGAGCTAAGCAACAGCTATCACTAGACGTGTTGCAGCATGTTGAAACAAGTTAGGTACCAACTTTAACGTAATATTGAAGCGAATATTACCGGGAATATTACCCCGAAAATTAACGAAATTTTTCGGAAATATTACAGTAACAATGTAACGTTACCGGATGGTAGAGGTAATACGTAATATTACGTAATATAACCGGAAATTCTGATGGTAATATTCGGACCGTGCATCACTAACTAATATATACACGAAATCACCAGTTTTTGTGATGTGCAATAATTTCAATATGATCTGTAACTGCTGTGATATATTTAATTGGTCGGTGCACGATTTAATGGAGACTGGTCGTAGTTGTTTTAAGCTGTGATGTAAAATGTAAATGTCTATATTAATTTAAATTGTAAATTTTTATTATTATTCCTTTTAGTTTCATGCCAATTCATTATTTTGTCTAATTTGATTTAATTTTATTATTTTTATTTTTGTTACTCTCGATACCACCTAGGCAATAAACGCTATTATCATTATTAAGATCATCGGCAAAAAGTGAACGTTCGCTAAATTTTATAATTTGTGTGATATCATCGATAAATATTAAAAAAAAATTAAATATATTGGGGTCTGTTTGTTAGGTAGGATTTTATAAATGTACATAGTCCAGCAGATATTGATTTTTTACTTTATCAAGTAAGTAGGATATTATGGTTGTATCAAATTCTTTCGCATATATCATATTTGATTGATATCGATTCTTATTTCAAATAATGTATTATAATATTTAGAGATTTATAGAACTTCGCCACATTTATCTTCAACTGTTTTTGCATAAATATGCAGTTTTGATTTTTTTTGGCATGATCAGGGCTCCAAAAAATTTACGTATAATTTTTTCCTCTGAATAGACAGTTTTGAAATTTAAACAGAAGTTTAACAATGTCTTATAGAAATCAACTCCGTTGAGAGATCGGCCCACCAAGTTACTTGGAGGTCGCAAATTAATTGATGATCACACAACGCATTTTTCTCAAATGGATACCCGTGTGTTATCATATTTTGAAGTGCAATCAATTGCCCTTTCATATATATATATATTTATACAATATTTAACAGGAGTCCATTTTAAAGAGGACTGATAAATTATTACTCTCTTGAAATTAAGAGATATTTGTGCAGATCGAATTTATTACTGTTCGATCATGGAATATTTCTTCAAAAATAAAAAATAATTACAACGAAATGTTTGTGGCGAAATCTAGTGTGAGCAGGCAATATGCTCGGTGAAACAAAGTTCACAAACGATGGCCGGACAAGAAGTAACAACTCCATTACATCCTATTGCCAACACTAGATACGCCCGATCACACTAGATGTCGCCACAAACATCGTGTGTCATTCGTCTCGTGCTAGTATATGCTCTTCGTAAATGTTGGAAATTTGAATCACACTGCCTGCCGATCACCACTGATGAGTTGTGGATCAACTAAACGGCCTGGTGAAAGCATGGTAGTGTGTAGTTACTTTATGTAACAAGCAATTCATAAAAAATAATTTAAATAAAATACGCTGTCTCGCGGTATTCCGCGACTGAAGAGACGAATCGAAGTCGAAACAGTAGAATTATGTATTCTCCAACAGAAAGTGCAAAACTTTGACTGACTGGATATTAACAGTTAGTGTATGGAAAACGTACTGGGCAAATGCCCTGAACAATTTTCTGTTGCGTGTAACAATGGAGTAATGTAATGTGTAACTCCATTGTTACACGCAACAGAAAATTGTTCAGGGCATTTGCCCAGTACGTTTTCCATACACTAACTGTTAATATCCAGTCAGTCAAAGTTTTGCACTTTCTGTTGGAGAATACATAATTCTACTGTTTCGACTTCGATTCGTCTCTTCAGTCGCGGAACACCGCGAGACAGCGTATTTTATTTAAATTTCAATCCGTGATACTTGTGCGAACATAAGGTAGAGATATTGACATCTCGAACACACCTTAGTGCAAGTTCTGCCGAAAGGCAAAGAATCACAAACATATAAAAAATAATTGTTAACCGAGAATACTGTGCTATAAAAGAAGTGTGTGGAAGTTTTTGGTATAAATTCTCATGAAGTTTATTTTTATTTCAGGTGAAAATGTAGTTCTCCTAAACAATGAAGGAACGGCTAACTCCGAGCAATTGGTGCTTGTCGAAGGAGAACAAGATGCTGGCGCAATGGAAGCAGCAGATGATCCTGAACAACAAACAGAAGAACATGAACCAGACGAGGTAATGGCGGAAGAGGAGATGCATGAAGGTGTAGAGGAACATGACCACGAAGAGAGGGATATTATGCATTATGAGCAAGAAGGGAGAGAAAATGAAGAACATGCTGAACAAGGTGACTATGTAGTTGTAAATGATGAAGACAGTGAGATGGTCAAAGGAGATGTGGGTGACGAAGGCTTTGAAGATGTTAGTGAGAAAGTTGAGAATCAAGAACAGCAGGAGGAAGTTCTGGATAATGAAGTGTATGGTAACGGTGAATAAGTAGGTACATGAGATGGATTAATTTGAAATTTATGTTTTTCATTTGTAACTGACATTGTTATATTGTTCAGATAAAATATTATAAATATATGTAGTAGTAGTGGTATAATAAATTTAATATTTTGAAAAATAAATGATAATAAAATTAAACCATGTTTGTGTCCGTCGGATATGGAGGTTGACATATTATGGCATATTTTACGGTATTGCAATTATTGAATGACTATTATATATACAGGGTGATTGTTGGTCGATGGTACATTAAACGTTGTGAGAAAACGAAGCATATGATTGTTTTGAAAATTTAAATGATTACTCAGATCCAATATATCAGTGTATGTCTATAATATTGTGATATTTGTGCTACTTTCGGTTATACCGGAAGTTGATATCAACTTTATTGCTTCAAATGGAGCACTCTGTATATAATTAAATTTTTGGATTCCTTATCTGTTTTGGAGTATTTTGTCTCACCACTTCTCCATACCTATCTTCAACCATTTTTGAATAAATAATTTATTTTGCATTTTTTGGACACAAAACAAATATGCGCCATTTCCTCACCTGAATAGACAGACTCTTGAAATTTTGAAGGTAGGTATTTAAATATCTTTGAAAAATGAAGTTCTGGAGCGACCCATAAGGTTAATGGGTGGTCGTAAAAATGGGCATAAATCACTTTTTCAAATGGTACACTCTGTATATAATTATATTTTTGGGTTCCTAATCTGTTTTGTGTCATTATTTTCCAAAGCAACATCATGCATTTTATCTAATATTCTGAAAGACAATCAAATTCCCTTTCAAATGATACGGCATATGCATTTACATAAATTTTACATAAATGGAAAGGTTTCCGAAATAAACAAGTTTCTAGAAAAATTTAAATATGTCCTTATATTTTATTTAGGTAGCCATGAAACGTCACGAAACAAACTATTAAAGCGTTTGTCGTTTATTAACGAAAGTATCTTGAAAATTTCAAATTATAGAAAAAAAAAACATGCATAAAATGACTGAAACGTGTCCTAATTAACAACCAGCGTTAAACATGTTGTCGTCAGCTGAGGTCATAACCTTCGCTAAATATAATATTAATACCTTTAGTAACCCAACAAAACAAATGTTTTACATAGGGTAATTAAATTACCAATAAATGCACATTAATTATTCCATCAACTATGCAACACCAACCCAATCGTAACATATACATACATACTATCAACAATATGACAATGACATAACACAATAGCAATCACAAAAATCAAATAGAATAATAATAAAAAAAAGACAATATCGACGGTGTTTTGACAAAATGGCGTTAGCGACAGAATGTAAAATTTCACGTGACAGTATTCCACATCGATACCACAAAAAGAATTAAATGCCAAAAATTCCAATCGGAAAATATTTAGGTTTTAAATATGGTAAGCGACAAACGATCCCGCCTAAATTTGTTCATAAGAAAACACGCGTTTATTTTGGAAGCTTATAAAGTGGCAAACATTTTAAGGTAAGTTAGATATTTTGGTCTTAAAGTATACAATTACACGTCTAGTATCTAAATTTTATATTGAGTTTTATTAAACACTAATATTTCTGTACTAATTTAGCTAAAACGTCACCCAACTAGCAATTCGACATTCTTAAAGAACTAATATATTTTATAATTATTTTATTGCCGCTTAGTTAAAACTTTTTTGTTTTTTAAAGTTTCGTTTCGTGATTAAACTGCTGTGTTAAACTTTTCTGTGAGAAAAATTGTTTTAAGAACGTTTTTACAGCAAAATAATAAAATAGTTATAAAATATGATATCGTAACAATTTTATAAACGTTTATAAAATACGTTTTGTAGGACGTATTTGTTCCGAATGATAATTGGTTTTAAAAGCATTTTGTAAAAGTACTAGTCTGGATTAACTTGTTCCTTTAAAAACAATTATAAAATTATTCCGTTAAAGTACATTTCGTAATAATAAAATAGTTTTTTTATTGTCGTTATTAAGAGCGATTTGTTTTGTGGAGCAAATTTGTGCGCAAATTAATAATTACAAAATTGTTTTTTAGTTATTTTATTAAAAACAATAAAAAAATAAATATATTGCCAATGCATATTTTATAAAATTAAAATGCTGTCATAAACATTACCTAGAACTAATATATAACACAGTCTTATTTATTTTCAACTGATATTTATTGTTATATTATACACTGATTTCAAATGTTGTCCAAATGGAAAAAAACTAAAAGCAGTTGTGCATTAAATAGCAAATTAAAACTTAATTACTACAATATTATAAATTATCAAAGGCAAACCATTAGTGACTATAATAATGAGAAGGAAACTGTAATGAAATCTAATCAAAACTAAGAGAAAACATGCGATCATGGGCAGTATCAAATAATGTTCCGCATTTTTCCTAAAAGAAGCTTTTTGCCATACTCAATGAATGCCAAATTTTCTACTTCAAGATCCTCGAACTCTTAAAGATACTCGACAAACCGTTTTAATAACGGCAATTATTACATACATAACATAACCAAAGGGCTCAATTTAGGTTATGTTTAAATTACTCCCGTAAAAGCTAATAATAGAGTAGCTATAGAAGCATTTTGTTTTATAAGAACACATTAAAAGCTTTTATAAAACATATTATGTTAAAGTTTGTTTTGTAAAACTCTGTTTACTATTTTATTATTATTCCAATATTGAGACGATGCAACACACGGCGGCGCCTCACACAAACATCAAAGTATCAAGCACGAATACTTCAAGTAGACAGGACTAGACTTGATTAATTTGTAGACATTTTATCTTATAATTTTTTTGCAGCACCTTTAAATTAAATTTTGATTTTTTAGAGCATTTATATAAAAGCTTGTTTTAGTTTGTTTTACTATTAATTTATTTTAAATAACGGCAAAAGATAACTAAATACATAAAACTTCAAGGAAAATACTTGTAATTAACTTCATTATTCATTATAAAGCTTAGGGAAATATATATTTTTATCTCTTACACCATAACTGGTTTCTAAAAATGTCTTCAATTTTACATAAAACATAGGTACCTACTTATATTTTGGCTAGTATCCATATCATAGATATAAAAGAATCATCATCATCATCATATCATTCTTATGCTATCAAAGGGGTTTCAGGTAATATTAATTTTATATTAGATTTTATATGCACTTAAAATATTATGAGATTTATGTTTTTTAACGAATACACCCCTGTATAAAACAATTCTGCAGTTATTTTATAATAGCTATCTAAAGAGCATACTCGTCTGGGTTGAGATAATTTTGTTTTATAAGCATCGTATAAGGAAGAAGCCATTTTTGGTTTCTTTAAATTGTTAGCCATGTTGACCAAACTTTTAAAATTAATATTTTTTCTAATTTGTAAAATTTTCTTAGCTAATAAGCTATACAGAATCAGTCATTATATAATAAAGGATATCCCAAAAGATTATTTTCAACAATAAGTGACAATAAAAAAAATATTCATTAATTTACATAATTCGCGAGGCGCATTAAAATTTTAATAATAATATACAATATATTTAACAGTAAATTTTGTTTCGCAGCCAAATCTGCTCATAGGTGAATTTTATCTGACTTATTTTATTAGTCATTATTGGGTATTATAGCGTTTTATATTATTTTTACCTCCATCATTGTTCAGATTTTATTAATGTGTACCAACAACAATGCATAATAATTATAAAATAATTTTGTATAAAAAGGTATTTTAAAAAAACGTTTTTATCCTTTAACTGTTGCCGCTGAGAGCAAAAATGTTGAAATTGAGGCTCTTATAAAAGATTTATAAAATATGTTTGTAACAGTTTTATTTGATTTTTATTAAATATTTATAAACGTTCTATTGTATAATAGCAACAAGCAACATTTATAGAACCGTTAAAGAGTCGATTTGTTTTATAAATCTGCGCCTTTTTCGTGTTTATAAGGCGCGTAAGAACGTTGTGAAAATGTTTATAAAACAATGGGTGTTTTATAAAATATATTTTATTAATGTTCTTACAGCAATTAAAAAAGTTAAATTGTTAGTTGGGCAGCAACTCAACTATCTGAAACTCTATTACACGATGTTTTTGACGAAAACGTCATCCTACTATCGCGGCTTGTGGCAGTGTACTGTGAAACATAACAAAAAATAAAGTTTTATAATAGGGATATATCTACTTCGTCAACTGGACAAAATATTTTTGGTTATGTTTATAAGTACCTTACCAAAATAAAGCCTAATTAATATCTAGAATATATTTACATAGGTACACTTAATAATAATAGGTACCAATTTGGACCGTATATAAGCAAAATATAGCGTTTTAAGGCAGCCTATATTATTAAAATTCTTTGTTTATCGGAAAATGAATCATGACATGACATGGTCATTAAAAGTCAATTCACTGTAATCATAAATACCGAGGTCCTTGTAACAGGCCAAACCCTCTTGTAAATATATTTTATTTTAAATTAGGTATAATTAGTAATTAAGTTCAAATATTTTGTTATTTAGGTGTAAGTGGTGCATTTTTAGATATAAGGATAAACAAAAGTGGTGTTGTGGAAGTGCGCGAATATGAATAACAGCTGCGGATATTGCGGCTTCTCTAAAAGAGATGCCGAAAGGAACGCGGTATAACCGCTCAAAGAATATTCCGATTTTGGGTTTTTCCGTACCATACCCACATATGATGATGAAAGGAGGAGAGAAAAAGCTGGGTAGTCGGGAAGCAACTGCATTAAAAGCAGGTTGCATTTTTTTTTTGTTTTAATTTCCCGAACCGTTTATAATTTTACTAAAAGAAAACGATCCTATAAAAGTATCGTTTTGATTATTTTGTAATTCTTCATATAAGTAGAATAATCAGTACTACTTGGCCTTAGCCATTGTGAAAAACGAAAAACTATTATCACCAGTAACGTGGTTCTTCGAATTACGGAGGTAGTAATATCCAAATTACCTACTGGTTTTTGCTGTTATTGTGCGGGGGGGTTTGAGTGTTGTTGGGGCAATATAAACCAACTAAAAGCTTGGTGGCAACCGAAGAACAGACATTTGGGGACAATATATTTGTGCAAGTTTCAAATGATCAGAACTGTAAGTAGTCATAATTAGATCGTAGAATAGTATTAGTTGTTTTTTTTTATTCGGTTTCAATTTCTTTTTTCCTTTTAATAATAATAATTAAACTAAATTATTTTGTTTTTGTGACATATCCTGTTTCGAACCATTTCCTGAGATTAAGTAGGTAATTTTCATCCTTAATAACATTACATCTCTCCAACGCGATTCCATTAAGTATGTAGTTGTTCATCACAGGTGTAAGACGTTTAGTAAACGTTACAGATTTACATTTATTAGCATTTGAGGGAAGCTTGTATAGGTGACACCATACAGACAGCATATGTAGATCTCTTTGCAAACGATCACAATCATCGGCACACCGTACAACACTGTACAACTTTAAATCATCCGCATAAAGCAAGTGCTGGCTTGAGAAATTATCAACAATACTGTTCACAAAGATAGCAAACCGTAAAGGTGCCTAGGTACTACCCTGTGGGACTCCACTCGGCACATTGAAGCAATCAGACCGATAGCCATTATATTCAACGAATTGCTGACGAGTGGTTAAATAGGACCCAAAAAATGCAATTAAGTTGCTGCTGAAGCCAATGTCATTCATGCGTTGCTGCATCAAAGAATGATCGATCTTGTCGAAGGCTTTAGAAAAATCTGTGTAGATTGCGTCGGCCTGAAAACTCCGACCAACAGTTGGATATACATCCTGTAAAAAAGTCACTAAATTACTTACAGTGGAGCGCTTCTGAAAAAATCCATGTTGTTGGCAGACCAACTTAGAATTCACCTGGTTGAATAGCTTATTATGTAGTGCAATCTCAAACACTTTAGAGAAATTCGATAGGATGGAAATTGGCCGATAATTTACAATTCTATCAAGTTCCCCAGACTTATGTACAGGGCATACACGACCCATCTTCCAAGGGTCAGGAAATGTGTTAGATTATAAAGAAAGGTTAAATATATATTGTAAAGGTTTGGCAAAGACGGTGGCACAATGATAAACGCAGGTATGTTATCGACACCAACGGTCATCTTTGGTCTCAGCCTCCTCAAAGCAACTAAAACATCATCATAATCCAACAAGCCCACCGCAATCATATTATTATTATTAAATACATCAACAGCGGTATTTTCTACGGAGTCAATATACACTCCGCGAAAAAAACTAGCAAACGCGGAGACAATACTCAGTGGACCGGATAATTCAGCCCCGCTATCATCGAACATCACACCCGGGATACGCGACCTCTGTTTCTTATTTCGTATGTACTTCCAAAGCTGTGTTAGATCGTCTCTGATTGAATCCGGTTGACATAACTTCTATAGATAAGGTTGACATAACTTATATAGATAAGAGTTTGGTTGAAGTAACTCGAGTGAGCAGCAGTAGTAAAGAGTGTCTGTATGTTTGTTTAATGTTTTCAATGTAAAAGTGCATATTAAAACATCGTTTTAACATAGATCTATGAAGAAAAGTTTTCCCGATCTAACTGTTATTTTTTTCTCTTTGTGAATTGATAGCGTGAAACGGAATTATATTATTTCTCCAATTAATTTTAATTTAAATTTAACAAAAGTGTAAAGTATATACACGAACAGGTTGATCGATAAGCAAATCTAATCTCACGTATACCTATTAATTATTGTACGCCGTTAATTTTTTTCTGTTGGTGCGGGCAATAGAGATTCTTTCGGGAGTTTGTGTATTGCTACAAGAAATTAAAATGAACAAAAATACGAGTTCACTTAAATGTAAAGTTTGTAAGATAATACGCACTAATTCTCCCTCTATCAAATGTTCAGCATGTGACTACTGGATTCACAAAAAGTGTAGTAGACTGTCCTGCTCAGTGTTATTGAAGACGAAACTGAAGATGAGGATCAAGTAAGCGAAGCCGATTTGTGTAAACTTGAACGACTTTTTAAGAAATATTTTACACCCTTTAAGAAGGAGATGGACGACAAATTGGATAATGTTATCCTGAAACTCAATGGTATAATTGAGGAAAATAATTATGTAAAGGAACAAAATCGGAACCTCACCAAAAGAATAGAGGCGCTTGAACATAAAACGCGTAATAACAACCTCGAAAGTACATCTAAATTGATTGAAGAGATTACTGATCGAACAAATAGACAACGTAATGTTATAGCCTTTAACGTTAAGGAATCTCAGAAGAGTAATGTTGACGAAGACTCTGATGCTATTAATGCTGCCCTTGCGGCAATAGAAGGAGTAAACACGAACGTTTTAAAAACTTATAGATTAGGGCAATACGCACCTCATAAAACACGACCAATTAAAGTCATCCTCAGCTCAGAAAACGATGCAAGAACATTACTCAGAACTGGAAATAGCGCCAACTCGCACATTAAATTTAGGGAGGATCAAACTAAATTGCTACGGGAAAGCTATAGAATTCTGAAAGAAGAATTGATAAGGCTGAAGAATGAGGGCGAGGAAAATAAAGCCATTCGAACATACGGGGTGAACCTAAAATAGTTGATCTAAAGAATTTTCCATCTCGTCCACAGAGTCAACGCAACAATTGAATGCTAAAAACATAAGTAATTCACTGTCTGTCTACTACCAGAATGTTAGGGGGCTTCGAACGAAGACCCAGCAACTTTACCTATCGAGCTTGAATGGCGAATATGATATAATCGCATTGACAGAGACTTTCTTGCGCACCGATTGTTCGTTACATAAAGGACAAATCTTTAAGTCGTGGCAACATTGCCATTTTGTGAACTGTGACGCGATATTGTGGCGGACTCCCCTACTTTAGAATAATAGAACAGTCCATAATAGACGCTTATTTTTTACTTTTTGTTTTACGTTACTTCTTTGTCATCCTTACCATAATCATCATGTTATAATCTTGTGAGAGTTTTTTTAGTATGTTTATTAATAAAAATTCATAAAAATCAATTAGCCTTTGAATTCTATAAAGAGAAAATTCCACACACAACACCGATGTTAGTGATAACGACTTGCTATCGCTTGACTACGCGATCTTTCGTAAGGATCGCAAATTCGGGCATGTTATAAAGCAGGATGGCGGTGGTGTTCTCTTAGCCATTAACCCATTAGAGCCAATTGGCACATAAATGTGCCAGCGTTATTTTCTTTTATTTTTTCAAAACTCCCCAAACTGAGCTGTTCTAGATCCATACTGAACTGTTCCTTGCGTATAGTTATTTACAGGTCATAATTTTTTTTTAGATTTTACAGTGCTTGATTTTTGAGAAATTAATGAAAACCTAACCCACTCTGAAGCATCTTACTACACCTGTCTGCACTGATGTAAATATACATTTTTTTTCTACTTTTAATTACTTTACTAGTTGTTACATTTTTCATTTTGTTATTGATAAATATTCAACAAAACCATAAGTTTTTTTATAACATAAATTTTATTATGAAGGAAAAAAAACCATTGGCACATAAACGTGCCAGTGGGCAGACATGATGTCTATTTCAAAGATATGCATGCGCAGTTGGCCTTGTTCTATTTTTAGTATTTGAACTGTCAAACACGCACCAGTAGGTATTTATTACGTTCAGTACGCAATTTAGAAATTATTACTGGTACTTTACGGAAAAATAGAGTTTCAAAAGAATCAAATATGTCTGAGTATAATTTGTTGCTAAAACAAGCCGAGGAACAATGGAACTCAAAATCGATGGAAAGTTAGTACTTGTGCGGCGGAATGATAATTCCATTGTAACTGTATTATCAAACTGCTGTAATCATATGCTTCCTTTGAAAAATGTAGAGATATTCTATAACTAAAAAAAGTAAAATTCATATTCAAATGCCGCTTATAACAAAAATATGGGAGGCGTCGATTTTGAATGATCAGGTCTGTCTAGCTATGGAATTTCAATAAGGACTAAACAGTAGTGGTGGTCTTTCTTCAGTTGTTCAATTGATCAACCTAATCTACAAGTTGGGCTATTATGGAGAAGGTGTGAAAACAATAATATGCCGCTACTCGAATTCAGACGGCAACTTATTGCTTTATATTTATAGCACCCTTCATTGAAACAAGGGCCATCATCAAGCGCATTATCACCAATTGTCAATTAGTTACGATTGAATGAATAAAATCACTTGATAGTCCAAAGTAGTGAAACATAGACCAAATGTAAACCATGGTCTAACCGCACCAGTTTTGAGTGTAATACCTGCAAAGTAGCCCTGCACCCAAAAACATACTTTAGAAATTTCCATAGAACATACCTTTTTATTATATTTATCAATAACTGATGTAATTATTCAAAAAATATTTAGTTTTAAATATTTATGTAATGTTTCTCTTATGTTACTGTATGTGCCTGGTGGCACATTTATGTGCCACTATTTTTTTGGTACTTTTATTATAAATAAATTTTAAATTTTGCGTATACAATGTTATTTCACATATATAAACAGCAACTAACGTGTTTTTGTTCTAATTAAAACAGACAAAAATTACGGGCACTAATGAGTTAAGAATTCTATAAACTTAGAAGTGATAGATGTTAGTAACTTGGATACCGCATTTCCGCAGATAGATCTGTTGGGGTGTAAATGTTTTTTTGATAGATGTGTCGTAATTTTTGTTGTTGTATATATACCTCCATATATAAATGCTGATAACAGATGAATTGTTTGTATAATTCTAATTTTATGTTTCTAGGTGACTTCAATGTTCCTAATTTTGTAAATTTGTTGGATAACGATATTAGGTCGTTAGCAGTAACAAGTTTTATTAATTTTTTAGGCGCAACTCAATATAATAAGGTCTTGAATGGTGGTAACAGATTGTTGGATTTAATTGTAGCGACTTTCTCCTGTCATGTAGTTAGAGACAATATACCTTTAGTACCGGAAGATTTGCATCATCCAGCTTTGCTTGTTAATGTAGATGCACTGTTTCAAAGAACTAATACCTTTAGTACTAATTTGAGTAAAAAGAGCTGGAATTTAAAAAAAGCTGATTACCAAGGGCTTTATGGCGCGCTCGTTGGGTTTGATTGGTCGTGTCTGGCAGATGTTCGTTGTGTTGATCTTGCACTGAGCATGTTTTATGAGAATTTGCACGGTCTGTTCGACTTGTATGTTCCAATAGTCAAAACGTTTCGACGTAGCTATCCACGTTGGTACACTTCAAGCATTGTTAGAAATGTCAAACGAAAAAATTATTATCACAATAAGTGTAAAAGTACAAATATGGAATATTATTATGAAAAATTTAGCGAGATTAGACGTGTTCTAAAGAATCAAATTGTGGAGGCTTACAGGTCATATGTCCGACTGTGTGAAGATAACATAAATACGGATCCTAAAACGTTTTGATCATATATTAACGCAAACAATCGTGACTCTCGGATACCTGGTGTAATGAACAATGGCAATCGGACTATTGATGACCCTCAACAAATTGTTGAGGCATTTGCCAGCTATTTTGAGAGCGTTTTTGTCGGATCGGAGGACAATTGTGCTGCGAGATCTGACTTGGTGGCAAATCGCGACTATCTCTTATATAACATTTCTGAGGAGGAGATTTTTTGGGCTGCCCGAAAATTGAAAAATAAGTTTACTTCCGGTCCGGATGAAATACCCTCTTTTTTTGTAAAGGATACAATAACTGTCCTTTCCACTCCCCTATCTAAAATTTTTAATTTGATTTGCAGGACTTGTGTTTTTCCACAGGATTGGAAGGTTGCAAAGGTGTGTCCGATTTTTAAGAGCGATGACAGGGCTTGTATTTGTAATTATAGACCTATATCCATATTATCAAATTTCTCAAAGCTGTTTGAAATTATTTTATATCAGAGGGTTTATAGAGTGACAAAGCCTAATTTATCAATAAATCAACACGGTTTTATCGGTGGCAGGTCCACGCTTACTGATCTGTCTGTGTTTACACAATTTACTTCAGAAACTGTTGATGGAGGAGGGCAGGTCGATGTGATTTAGACGGACTTTGCCAAAGCATTTGACAGAATAAATCACGTGGTTCTGTTGAACAAGCTTACTGTGTTTGGGCTTGGAGCTGGATCTGTTTTGCTAATTCATTCATATATTACTAATAGATCCCAATATGTTCTCCATAATGGATATAAATTGTCAAGATACCATATGTCATCTGGTGTTCCGCAAGGGTCGAATCTGGGCCCATTATTGTTTTTAATTTTTATAAATGACTTAGCCGGACTACTGAATTGTCAGAGAATGCTCTTTGCGGACGATATGAAAATATTTAATTCCGTTAATAATCTTGACGATTGTAATCGTTTGCAGCGTGATATGGATTTGGTTCAATGCTGGTGTGAGGAAAACAAACTGAACTTGAACTCTTCCAAGTGTCATATACCATATACCAGAAAAAAATCAGCCATTAATTTCGATTATACGATTGGTGAGACGATTTTAAATCGTCCTGAGTCCATTAAGGATCTTGGTGTGACCTTTGATAAGCTTCTTTCATTCGATATACATATAAATAACATAATTCTGAGTGCATCTAGGTCTTATGGCTACATTAATAATAATAATAATAAATCATTTATTGTGAAATCAAAAATTACAAAAATCAAATGAACTCATACATAAATTAGTAATTTCAGCAAAAGGAAAAAGTTTGACTTTAAGTCATTCTTCCACTCTTCCTAAGATATAAAAAAAAATACATATACGCACACAGTTAAGAAGAAACAAAAAGCAGGAAACCAGAGCTAATCAACAATATTTAAATTTTAAGTACATAAATTAATAGCACATCAAATAACAGAAATACACATTCTTAATTGGCTTTTAAATGAACTTGGTGACAAGTCCAACAAATAATATACAGAATTCAGCAATTTAGGCGCTATACACGAAAATGAACCCTCATATCTAGCGGTTCTGCGCTGGGGAATAGTGAAAGAATTAGTCGGTATATTCACATTGTGAACACTAGAACGCCTGTTCAATAGTCTATATAAGTAAGACGGCGATTCAGACTGATACAATTTATATAGCATCATAATGTAAAAAAATTTCAGTCTAGAACCGAGCCTAATCTCAGACAGTCTCTCATAGAATGGAGTTATATGTGCCCTATAAGGCACTTTACAGACATACCTAATGCAAGCATTCTGCACTCTTTGAATCTTGGCTTTATTATAATCTGTTAGAAAGCTATAATATACCTGAGAGCAGTAGTCAATGTTGGGATACACCAATGCTTTAACCAGAGAAAGCTTCGTCCTTTCATCCAAAACATCCTTAAGATGATACAATGACTTCAGTCTATAAAACGCATTCTTATAAACATGGATGCAATGCTCATGAAAAGACAGTCTGGTATCGAAAATAACACCCAAATTACGGGCCTCTCTCTTCCACTGGACTTCGACGCTATTAATCTTTACACCGAAAGCAGTCTCAACAAGCTCAGTCGCACGCTCATTTCCAAAACACATTGCAATTGACTTTTTTGGATTAATTTTTAGTCCATTGTCAAGGTACCATACCGAAAACCCACACAGATCCTTGTCCATATCCCTCATCACTCTAGGCAAGTCACCCAAAGGGAATGACATATAAAACTGGATATCGTCCGCATACATATGGATACGACAGTGTTGAACCACGCTGCCTATGTCAAAAGTATACAAAGAAAACAGAAGAGGGCCCAATATGCTACCCTGAGGGACACCACATGTTGTTTCTTTAAAGTCAGATAAATCTGAAGGACTAATTTTAACTCTCTGTTTTCTATGAACTAAGTAATTCCGAAACCATTCCATGCATGTCTCGGTGAAACCAATATATTTCAACTTAGACAAGAGCAAATCAAAATTCACCAAGTCAAACGCCTTACTCTGGTCCAATAAAACAAGAACCGTGAGCTCTGAATTGTCCATTGCTCGTGCAATATCATCTACGACTTTTAGCAACGCAGTGTTAGTGCTATGCACATTGTGAGAAATTCCAGATCTTTTGAGAATATGGATACAATAAAAACCTTATGCTATGCATATGTCAGGTCAAAGCTGGAATACTGCTCTTTAATATGGTTTCCATATTATAACTGTTACAATGTTTCTGTTGAGAGAGTTCAGCGTAAGTTCTTAAAATACTTATGTTTCAAAACTGATGGATCATATCCAGAAAGAGGAATAGAGTATGACATCTTGTTAACAAGATGTCAAATACAAAGTTTAGAATTAAGACGAAAAATTCATGCAGTAAAATTCCTTTTTAATATATTGCATAGTAAGATTGATTGCGCTGAACTCTTGCAAAAGTTGTATTTTCTGGTACCAAGGCAAAATTCGAGATCTTCTAATTTATTATTATAACGACCGACCTAGGACCAATTTGTTGATGAAGTCGCCTGTCTACACAATGTGTCGGACATATAACTTTATAAGCGATGAGAGTGATATTTTTTTTGATCACTTAAGTACTGTTTTGGGTGTATTGAATGAACATTTAGGTTGAATGTATGGTGTTTCTTTCTTTCTGTTTCGGTTTATTTGTATTGTTATTATTAATATTAAGTAATTTTGTAAGATTGCTCTGTAAATGGATTTTCTGTTGAGCAATAAAGCAATTATTATTATTATTATAGGCTTGGGAAATCCTTTGTTTAATCTGAGTTCTTAAAAACTGAAACCTATATAAGTACCACGGTGTACAAGAAGATCTCCACTTTTGTAGACATTTATATTTCTCTTTAATAGCTTTTATGAGATCGAGTGGATACCAGCAGGGATAAGAGAATTTCTTAGATCGCGGTTTGAATGTGGGTACATCAATATCCAGGATTGATGCTATCTTATTGTGAAACTGTCTCACGGCAGCATTGACATGATACAACCATGAACAGTCTTGCTCTGCTATTAATTCATATAATAGGAGATAATTTGCCTTATTGAAATTATATTTTCATTTTCTTGTTTCTGTGCTTGGGCAAAAGTTTTTTTGTTGTGGATCTATATTACAAGATAACTGTTTGTTGCCGGATGACTAGCGTTCTCAGCTACTAAGGGAGGGCATGGTTCAACCGTGCAACTAAAATTCATATATATATATATATATATATATATATATATATATATATGCTTAGCATATGATTAAAATCATGGATCTTAACCAACTTCTGATCTCTAATAGAGCAATCTGAGGAATAATGTAGGTACGTTAAAATCGCCCACTATAATCAATTTACAATTATTACATGGAAGATAAATATTTACAACAAGATCGAAAAATTGTTCATAGTCAGTAACACTTGCTCTAGGCGGAAAATAAACACATAATACAAAACCCGAAAAGTTACCAATAGTCAATTAGCAGCCCACAACGTCCACACATGGGGAAAGTTCAACATTGGGCAGCTGTTTAATTTGTTGACACTCGCAATCGGATCTTACAGCAATAAGCACACCGCCACCCCTTGTCAGTCCAAACGCATTTAAGTCAGATCACTCCGAAACTCGACATAGTGATTTCCAAATAATTCTGTAGAGTTCACCGTAGGCCGCAACCAGGTCTCCGACACCGCAACAACATGGTGACCCCCATCACTAACAGACTTATAAAACTCATCAATTTTAGTATTCAAGCCTCTTACGTTTTGATAGATGACATTAATATCAAATAGCGTTGTGTTCCTGTTAGACAAACAATTTAGTTTAAATGATTGCTCTCCGTAGATACAATCGTTGGAACGCCCTTGATGTGCTTAATTCGAATTTCAGTCTCGCCATCCCGCTTGCGCTGGATAAGACGCTGCTTGAAAGACTTGTAATATTCAATCTGCTTAGGAGTCCTATCTTTTGCCAGAATCAAATGCTTAAGGTGTTCGGCGGATTTCAGTTTGGAGTTATTTCGCAATAGGTCTGGAATAGGATCCTCTCTCTTCAACCTTATTCTTATGGGTCTGGGTCGTCTAATGGCTTGAGAGGCGTTGTCCATCAATACGTGCGACTCGCTCAATCCTTGTTGTATCAAAGGTTGGACAGACTACGCGTAAGATGTCACTCACAACCTCAGCATCGTCCTGATTGGCAACCTCCGGGTGACCAAACAAGATTAGATTCTTTCTCCTTACCTCTCTTTCACGATATTCTTCAAAGATGCCGGCCTCATCGCACATAGTAGCGTTCTCAGATCGTACAGCACTCTCAAGGATATTAACGCGGTTGGTCAGATTTAGTACATCTGATTTGAGTTCGTTGTTGACTGTAACTTGTTCGTTGAATTTCACTAATAAAGACTCATATGATATTTGCACTTCATTTAGCTTATTCACTATGTCTGCCAAAGTAAACGACTCCGTATCCTTGTGAACGGCACGCGAAGCGCCCACGTGTTGCCCGCCCGTCATAGATTTTCTTGACACTTGAGACCGCTTCACAGTTTCCAAGCAAGAAGGGCATTTCCATCGATCGCCATTCGGCTTTTTGAGTTCAGAATCAAAAAATTTCACGTCAGACACCGAAAGCCCAACACACGCGATGTGACTCCCATCTTCACAATTAAAGCACAAAATGCTATACTGTTTTCTGGTTATATTCTCGTTGCATGCCCCACACGCACTCCCAAGATCTCTTCGGGACATCCTGTAAAGCACTGTTCGGGCTTAACTTAGTATAATTTATGCAGATAAATAATAATAATAATAATAAAGGCCTTTATTTCTTTTAATTGGGCGAGTTTCAGTTCAATTTTAGTCTACTGACCAAAATTGTCTGTTCAGCTAACCCAATTTCCATAACAAATACATTATAACAAATACAATACAATAACATACAGAGTATAGTAAATACAGTATAATAATATAATAATAATAATAATAACAATATAGATATATATATATATAAACTTCGAAACAAAATATTTAATTTAAAATAAGAAAATATTAATTAGTTATATATACCTATCTTACTTGCCTCCACACGTATAACAGACGCACATGCCTCCACCCTTTCCGCTAATGCTACAGCTGTATATTATATACCAGACGATTCGCATTTGCCATCTTATTAAGGGCACGGTGAGAGGGGTAAGGAAATACAAAATAAAACTTATACAAATAAAAATGAAACACAAGATAGCAAATGGCCTCCATACACGTAGCGACAAATTGGCCTCCATTGTGTATATAAAACAACACGGATGCGACGCAGTGGCCTCCAGCGCTGTTGCACGCTTTCCCCTCTTATTTATTTGATTGTTTTTACGTCGCCGAAATAGTTCAGTGAAACATTTGAGCTTATGTATGTGACGATGAATAAAAAAGTGTTTAATACCTTACTTAATACTATACTATAATACCTAGTATATAGATACGATTACGTGGTATTGGTGCGAAAGATACAGAATTATCTCGAGTTTTAATTATGTTATTAACTTCATTAAGGGTGATCCAAAAAAAATATAATAATAATATTTTGTACTTGCATTGTAACTTTTTTAAACGTGTACCAATTCTTGTAAATATTGGCTTGTCTGAAGAACTAACTGCAGATTTAGTCAAAATACTTTCGGTTTCGGCGATCGCTATAGCAGGTAAATATGGATATATTTCGAGCAGATATCCTGTAAGAATTTGTGGTACGAAAGTAATTGAACTTTTAGAATCATAACTGGCCGAAGCAAAAGATTGGTCGCAATGGCAACAAACAAGGCCGAAAAAGGTAAATGAAAATTAAATAACAAAACTTAAAAATATATACAAGGACCTTAGCTGAGGTAGCGTAGATTTTTTTTATTGATCTAAGATTCACAGGAACTAATAGTTATGCTTTGAATAACCAAATATGTAACTGAAATTTCACTTTCTCCAAAATCTAAACCAAAAGAAAGTTTTACAGGAACTTAAATGAAAAGATGGCTTTTTCCTCTTTTTTTCAAGATTAAGTAGGCCTCGTATATAACAAAATTCAAATTGCTTCGATATCTTATTAGTAAAGCAAATTACTGCGATTCCTTTACATAATATTAATATTTTATTGCATTTAAATAGATTGATTTATGGATTATAGTCAAATTATGATTATACTTATAGATTTGTACCTATGCAAAAAATTTAGCAAATTATCTTAAGAAACAGGAGCTATTTCAAATGATAAAAAGATTGCGTATCCTAGTTCAACATATTTTTGAAGTTTTTTTAAATTTTTCATTTATCGGTTTAAGAAATATTTTTTAAAATTTTTGTTCGTTGAGCAAACAGCGTGAGTCATTTGTACAAACTTAATGAATTAGTCGTGGCAGCTAAACAGTAATCGAAGTTAACAAGGAAAGGGATCATAAAAAACTACATAAACAATATGCACATATCGTACGGACGGACAGTTAACATCAATATTGCAAGCATTCAATAAAAAAAAAATTACACGGATAAATAAGAGAGTTGAAAGAGGTGATGAATTAGGCTACTCAAGGGTTGGTTATAGCGCAGCTAATCTTCAACTTTCATAAGAAAGAAACATATTAGTCTGAGATAAACAACAGTTTGTACAAGTTCTGATGTTTGACCTCGACTGTTGCGTGACGAAACCTGCACAACAAAAAAAGAATCGCATGTGTAGGAGTGAAACTTTGTGATGTGATTTTTTACCCACTTCAATTGTCTATTATTCAGTTTCAAATGTCAGTGTGTGAAAATCTTTTAAACATTTCCGGAGCCTGAATGTTACTTGGATGTTAACATAACGGGTAGAAATCCATTAAAAAGGTATAATATGGAAAGTAAAAATGATTTTAACTAAAATTATATACACGGTGAGTTATTAGTGCGTTGAACCTCAAAGACCAAAAATTTCACGCATAACTAAGCAGCCAGTGTTTAGGCAGTCATAAGGTACGTATTTTAAAATTATTGATATTTGTACAGGGTGGCTCATCTCATCAGGATGAACCAAACATACGTTTTTTTAAATGGAAAGCCCTATTTGTTATTCCACAATTTCATTGGTTTAGACTTGACAAGTCAAATATTTTAATAACCAGAAGAGATACGGACATGTGATTTTCAGGATATTAAAGACAAACCATTATGTGACTAGAGCCATGACTGTATATTTTTTGAATTTAATCGATACTGAAATTTACAGGCTGTAAACAAAACTACTGATTTTTTCTCGAACTTAAAGATCCGAGATTTCCGATAAATTTGATTATTTTTTTATAAACACTGAAATGAAAAAAAAAAATGTTAGCCTAATTAAAATTATAAAATAATAACAATGATCTGTTAGATAATTATTTATTAAATGTTGATTTTTGGTTAAATATAAATAAATTTCTTGAAAAAGTAGTTCATTCTTAAGTGGAGTTATAATTTCAGTAATGAAAAATAAAATAAAAATAATTTCGTTGAGATTGGACTTTTATTTTTCAATACTGAACATTAAATTTGTCTAAATTCGGATTATTTTTACAGTAGTGCTGTAAATCCATCGCTAAAATGCTGTAAATTCATCGTTAAAATATTGCATCATAATCACCTTTTATACGGACTATAATAGACTTTTTATGGAGAAAAGGAAAAACCTGTTTCAGCTTATTGGCCAATAGTTACGGAAAATGTTTAAATACCTTTTAACCTAAACATATAGATACTTCATAATTTCGCACTTATAACCGGTAATATTAACTAGAAATTGAAACTCAAAGTCCAATCTACTATTTTAATTCAAAACGTTCTATCAAACACACCAATGGGCAAAAGTACATTTCCAGAACACTGGTTCTCATCATCAACTTTTAACGATACAAAGCAATAAAATCAATATACAAAGTCAATATTGAAAATGGTTTGAAAAGCCTCCATTGGCTGGTGGAACGCTCACAACTGTGGATTGCAAAACCGGCACTCACTCGCAAAATCGGCATTCACTCGCTAATGAGTATGAATTATTCCATCTCAGAGATTTCTGTTGTGAACTCTAAGATGGCTAAACAGACCGATCCTCGAGCCACATACCTTATAACAAAATTGACACACCCAATCGCCAACATTTACCGGGCCCCATCGATGCGTTCTCTCTCTTTTCGATGCTGTTTCTTTGCACCCTCATGTCGCCGACGCTGCTCTTCAAAAACTTGATGACCCTAGTAAATGGTACGCCTCCATCTCGGTCGGTCGTTCCCGATCTGCTCCCAGTTGCTCTTTACGTCTAAGCCATACTTCTTTATGTTGGTCTTAGGAACATCCTTGTACCTCTTTTGTTGCCCTCCTTGATTTCGTGAGCCGACCTTAAGTTGTGAACAAAGGATTCTCTTTGAAAGGCGTTCCGTTGGCATGCAGATTACGTAGCAGCTGGTGGCTCACAATCATCGCCTCAATGCCAGTTGTTTTGTCTTCCTCTAGAACGCTGATGTCTGTTCGTCGGTCCTGCCATTTGATTCCAAGAACTCTTCTAAGACATCGTTGATGGTACTTCTCTAAGGGTTTTAAATGCCTCCGATAAGTGGTCCAAGACTCACAGCTGTACGTAAGGGTAGGAACTACAATAGCATTATACACTCGCAATTCATTTCGAACGTCGATGTTATAATTATGGAAGCCTCTCTTCTTCTGCGATGCTGAATTTCATCATCGATATTTGCGTACGCCGCGAGAATACTGCCGAGGTAAGAGACACTCTCGATGTTCTGAAGTCTGTCTCCGTTAACTTGAATATGTGGTGGGACAGCCCTATTGTTTGGTGCAGGCTGGCAGAGAATCTGTGTTTTCTTTATATTTAGTTCATGCGCGATCTCCTGTATGCGCTGTTAAATGCATTTAGTATATATTGAAGATCCCCTTCTGTATCAGCTAGTAGAACGTTGTCATCCTCGCATTGAAGCTCAATGATGTGGATACGATCTTTGTCTCAGCTTGCAGTCTAGGAAGCTTGAAGAGTCCGCCGCCATCAAATCTGTAGACTATCTCTATTCCCCCCGGTAGTTCATCCTTAACAAGTTGAGTGACCGGTTCCACAAACATCGAAAACAAAATCGGTGCAATGACACAACCCTGTTTTACGCCAGTGTTATGGGAAAGGGCTCTCCCGGTCAGTTGCTGATTAGAACTGCTGCTGCAATATTGTAATAAACGAAAGAAAACTAGCAGTGCCATTAATTACTTGTGAGCGTTTCGAGAGGTTTTCAAACATTTTTATTTTACTTTTATTAATTTTATCGCTTTGGACCGTTTAAAGCTGATGATGAGAACAACTCGAAACGTGTACTTTTGTCCGTCGGTTTATTGGATAGGGTGTTTTCAATAATTAAAATAGTGATTTGGATTTTGAGTTCCATTTCCGATTTATTGATTCCACTTTGAGTAAAGATTACATGTTTTGGTTAATTTTAAACTTTTTGTATCATGAGTCTCTTTTATTTTAGCATCAAAACAAACACTAACACACAAAATTCTATTGTCGGCAGAGCAATCTAAATTAGTAAAACGATACTTTAAGAGCCATATTCAAAATAAAAATGAAGAATTGATTAGGAAACATCCTAATTTATTGAGCAATAAGGGCTGGGTTAGAATGAAGACATACGATACTTACCTTACATAATGTAACAGTTTATTATGTTTAGCCTAAATAATAGTAACCAAAATATTACCATTTGATTGCTAGAATTTATTTGAATTTGACGATATTTGTTTTTATGTTAATTACCTTTTTTAAAAAACTTTCGAATTTTTAGTTCAAAGAGAAAACAATTCAAATATCGTAACTGCCTCCACCACCTATCTTACACTTGTAATGCAAGTATATTAATACCACTATTGTTTCAAATGCGTGATTGCCAAAACTCAGAGGCCAGTAGGTCCATCAGATGTATGGAGGCAACTTCGTTCAGCTCACATATAATTTGTATATGTGTATATGTCCAAGGCGCCACCTGAACTTTTTTTCTCGAACTAAACTGTATAACTGTATATGTGTAAGTGGCGAACTGGCCTCCACCACAATTTTCGGCAGTGGCCTCCTGGGGTCTATTCTAATCATTTAAACTACTTATACACGGGGGTACTGAGTTGCCTCCGAAATTTCGCAGTTGCCTCCGTTTTGGAGGCAAGTTCGTTCAGCGAATGTACTGATACGGAGGCCAATTTGACACTATGCATATATATATATATATATATATATATATATATATATATATATACATCCCGCACACTATTTTGCGTCCCTCTTATAGCTCGTCACATATCAAACTGTTTCCTTGACTATTTTACGTCCGAATATCGGACGCAAAATAGTTTTGCCTTATATCTCACATAGTATTGAAGTTACAGACACAGATCTTAGGGCTTTCATTTTTTTTCATAGTCTATTTTTTATCTTATTTAATGGCATTCTCTTAGTTGGTCACGTTAAGCCGATAGGGGAATCAGTTTGATGCTATTTATGAAAGATGTATAATAAATTTTAGTTCACCGAAATTCCGCAATTTTTTTCTTTTGGCGCTGTTAATATACAGTAGAGTATATTTGTGGTTACATAAGGAGCACTGTATTGAAACCTTTATTTCAACCACAGTTACAAAACATGACAACACTGTTGTTGTATATAACTTACAATATTACGCGTTATTTTGATTCCTTTAAAATTATAAGAAATAAAAATTTTTATCAATTCTCAGTTCCTATAATAAATCTGCATACTGGAGATAGGGTTGAAATACAATAATTATTATAATTCGAAAAGTAAGAAAAATTCAGGTATAGCTAATAGGAAACTTTTTGTAGAGAAACTAATTGTCCATATTTTTTGATGCAAAAAATATTCTAAAACAATTTAAAAACTAGGAAAATACTATTTTTTGGTTGTTTTTTGCTCGTATCTTTTATCTGAGCAGACATAGGTATAGGTATTGATAATTAATTAAAACTAAATAAAATAAATTTATACTATCCGTTCACATGGTGTCTTCAACAAGTTTAGTCATTTTTTTTTCTGAAGTTCACTATGAAATAGTTTTAATTGTAACTTTTTACTAGATAATTAAGTTTCACTAAAAGTATTTCAAGTTAATCTGATAACAATACATAAATATTTTCACAGTTTTGTAAAACTGTATTGCTTTTGAAATGAATTAATTACACTATATCTTGTGCCTATTTGATATTATGTACATAGATATGTATTTTTTTTATTAGAAATATTTAAATTTTATTATATTAGAGGATGAGATATTATTGAGAAAGTGATTAAAGAGCTAGAACCAAATGTACGAAAATATTTAATTCCGTATCTATTTATTTAACAAAATCCTCAAATATAGATACCTACTAAAATTATAATTTTGTGAAACGAAAGACCTCGATTATTTTACTATAATAATTAATTCGTAGAGTTTTAAAAAAGTGTTGTGGTGAAGGTTTATAAAACGTTTTGTTCAAATTAGTCTACCTACACCAAAGGCTCTACTCATTAATTATAATTAATCGTTAAAAATGCGAAAATATTATCTATTTATTATTAACAAGTTAACTTGAGTAAAAAACTATCGTCTTGTCAAATCTGTAAATAACAATGATGTTAAAGTAAACGAACTAAAAAAACTGGCACATTTTTAGCGATGATATGTCAGTCAACTTTTCTCGCAAAAAACGCTTAGTTTTCAGATTATAATTAAAACATTATAAAAATTATATATGTGGAAGCTTCATCCCTATCACCAATATGCACGCTCCAATACCACCCCGGGGATGATATATTGACTAAAGTAAATAAAAAACCTTGAACGTGTTCCTTATTTCCCTACTCTTTATGACATGAATAGCATATGTAGACGTTTGCTTGATTTCATTTACTATTGTACACAATATTAAATTATATAAAGTACTATGACTTCTAATAATTGAGATGAGTTCTTTTAGGAATTTTAATTAGTTACATGTCAATTTTAGGAGACGCTATAGTAGTTCGAATAAGTATTATGAAAACTACCAGCAACTCACATTTTATTAGAAGTTAACTGTTACATTTCATTCTTCCAAATTCTTCCATAGTCGAGTTATTAAATAAAAACAACTTTTTCCCTAACCTTAATGGGCTCTAGCTTTGCTTATTTTTGCTGCAAAATAACCCTTTAAAATATTTCCCATTACCTAATTTAGAAATTTCTTTAGTTGAATACGTGGAATCAAAATAATGCATATAAAAGTCAAAATGCATATTTTACATAAATGAAATCAAAATAGTACGTCATGTAAAATGAAATGTATATTGACATATTATACATTTCGTTTTATATGCGGCCTATTTTGGTTCCATGTAAGTTATTTGGAATCAAAATAATGCGTCATATAAAACGAAATGTATATTGAGAGAGTATACATGTCGTTTGATACGGCACACTATTTGGATTCCAATATTCATTTCGTTTCATGTGCGGCACTATTTTCTTTCCCTGTAAGGTAGTTGGAATCAAAATAATGCGTCATATAAAACAAAATGTATATTGAGAGAGTATACATGCCGTTTGATACGGCACACTATTTTGATTCCAATATACATTTCGTGTCATGTGCTGCACTATTTTGGTTCCATGTAAGTTATTTGGAATCAAAATAATGCGTCATATAAAACAAAATGTATATTGCGAGAGTATACATGTCGTTTGATACGGCACACTATTTTGATTCCAATATACATTTCGTGTCATGTGCTGCACTATTTTGGTTCCATGTAAGTTATTTGAAATCAAAATAATGCGTCATATAAAACAAAATGTATATTGCGAGAGTATACATGTCGTTTGATACGGCACACTATTTTGATTCCAATATACATTTCGTTTCATGTGCTGCACTATTTTGATTCCATGTAAGATATTTGGAATGAAAATAATGCGTCAAATAAAACGAAATGTATATTGACAGAATATACATGTCGTTTGATAAGGTACACTATTTTGATTCCAATATACATTTTGTTTCATGTGCTACACTATTTCGATTCCATGTAAGATATTTGGAATCAAAATAATGCGTCATACAAAACGAAATTTATATTGAAATAATATACAATTCGTTTGATACGGCCCACTATTTTGATTCAAATATATATTTTGTTTCATGTGCTGCACTATTTTGATTCCATGTAAGATATTTGGTATCAAAATAATGCGCCATCTGAAACAAACTGTATATTTATATAGTATACATTAGGGTGGGCCGAAAAATCATTTTTTTTTTAATTTTTGGAATTTCGTTTTGGAATAGGGCACAAAAGATGCCTTTTGTTGTTACAAAAAATATTTTATTAACGGTTTTTTTATTGTAATCTGTCTTATGTCGCCTACCAGCCCTTAAAGATAAGCTTGTAATGTTCTTTTTGGTTTTTTTTCCTGAAGATATACTTTAGTATTTGAAAAAAAACTCATCACTACTAGCTGTTTATAACACATATTATGAAGTTTTTAAATTTCTATAAAAAACTCATCGCTACTTTTATAGAAATTTAAAACCTTCATAATATGTGTTATAAACAGCTAGCCTGAAAACGATTAATAGCAGCGGATCGTGATATCGACGGCTGCTCATAAGCAAGTGATTATTGTATTTCTATTCAGTTTTCAGTTGTTAGATGAGATGTTTTTCTTTGAAGTATATTAGAGTTATGAGTTTCTCAAAAACTTGTTACCCAAGACGATGCACCGAGTGTCCGTTAGTGGGATCACCTTCAGATTTAAAAGATAATACTCTTCCTACCCAAGAAGATTTGTTAAAGTGCTTTTTATGGATAAGGCTTAGTCTATAACCACCGCACTGTGGAAAAGAGGCAATAGTTTCCCAAATTTCTAATATACTAGCTGACAAGGTTCTAAGTTTGTGGGAGAAAGCGGCAAATCCTACAGTAATCCGTGAACGTGTTTTGCAAGTGATCAAAACACAACACGATAGATATTTAAAGCTTTTGTAACGACGTACGATTTTTGTTATTTTACTTTAAAATGTTATTTGTCCATCGTACGGTTGTTCTGACAGCTACCGTTAAAAGAACGTTACTTTCTCTAAGAGCAGAGGAGTTCAAGAAACATATTTATAGGGGGTATTGATCCAAAAAAGCAAGCCAAAAAATTAACAAACAACGCTAGAAGATTTGAAAAAATGTAAGGGAGGAAAGAATTGTTTACGAGTTTATAGTCACGCAAAACGACAAAATAAATATTTAGAGCAATTCTAAAAGTAGAACTAAACTAACTACTCCCGCTTAAATGTTTGACAGATATGGTTTGTCAGACAGATCTGGTGTAGCAGTTGCATCGCCTAATTTTACAAGATGTTGCCTTTGTAATAAAAAAAACGGTCAGTGCAAGTAATAGATACAAATAAATTATAAAGAGCTAGAGAGAGTTTAAGAAATGAAATTTTGCATACAGTTTTCAAAATCCGGGCAAGCAAGAAATTCCATTTACCTTGACGGGTGAAAACATGAAACATTGTCTTTTGAAAAAATAGATGGCAGGCTTCACAGAAGAACGTTAGTGGAAGAACATGCTTCTTTGGTGCAAGAGCCAGGTTCTGTGTTTCTGGGTCACACAATGCCTTCTTCTGGATCAGCAAAAGATATCTGTCGACGTATAGTTGAATTCGTACAGGTCAACACCATATGAAATTATGGACTGCAAATTACCAGAAGTAAAATTTTGTGACATATGTATTGATCAGAGATACCTTAACAAAATTTGCCTCGCAATATCTTAAGGTCATTGTTCGGCGGGCTTAGCGAACCAGAATCCAGGAAAACTCAGCTCATCATCTACTTAACCTCGTTCGATCAAAAAGGTCGTTATTTTTTTTTCTAAGGTTGTAGGGCCGGTAGGGGGCAGAATATAAACTGATAGAAAAAAAGTTTACATACATGTTTTGATTAACATATCCAAAGCAAGGCCTTTCGAGCTATTCCATATCGAAATACAAAATTTTGAATTTCAGACATTTTTATAATTTTAGGTTATGGTAGGGGGCAGAAGATGCACTTCAATCAAAAAAAGTTTTATTAACTTTTTTTTTGTAATAAAAAAATGCAACTTTTTTTCACTATTCCGAAAATAAATTTAAAAATTCATATTTTCGGCCCACCCTAGTAATCATGCCGTTTGATACGGCACACTATTTTGATTTCATATAACCTTACGTACAATTATTAGAACAAAATGTGTCTCAAACTGACGTTTATCATTCCATAGGCCTGAGTGTTAAAGTGTTGGCGTTTTATGTCATTCGGTCATATTTTGCAAATTAATCGAAAACTACTGATACAATACATAAAGTGTCATATATCAATAAAATCAGAATAAACCACAGTCTTTATCGAGCGTTCAATAAACTGCGTGTTAAAAAAACGCACTTGTGCTCGTATCTGTTCCAAAATGACAGTCTTTTGGTTTTTTACTAGCAAAAAACTTAGCAAGATACCCTACAATACCTTTTTCGTTCGGCATTCTATCTTTGAAAATAAAAAAAATTCATCAAATAATCAAAATGATATCAAGATAAATTGACCACACTGTACATTTGCAAATTTAATGCTTAATTTTTAAAGATTTTTACCAATAAATACAAATATACAGTAAATAGAGTTAAAATAGTATCATGTATGAATATTTAATATTAACAGAAATAAGTATCACTTGGCAACAACGCCAGATACAAAATAGTCTGTAAAATGAAAAATATATTGAAAATTGGACACAAAATTGTGCGGATTATGAAAGGAAATATACAGCCTGGAATCAAGAAAACCTTATTTTGTAAAGATACAAAAAGATGCTATATGTGAAAAAATGTATATTTCAATTTTTACAATTTAGACATCAAAAGTAGTCAGTTGCGCCACATATCGGCGGGTTATCCAATATACGCGGATAGTTTTCTTCTAAACCCACTCCTTCTAGGGGATGTAGAAAGGTTCCAATGTGAAAGGAATCAAAATAGATATGCGGATTTATTTATATATATATATATATATAAATCTTGAACAATGTTTTTGGGGAGTCTGCCTTGGTTGTGTGTAAATAAAACTCTTATTTACCTGCCAAGCTTTCGAAATTTATTTAATTTCTTCCTCAGGGCTATGGAAAGTACAAAAGCACAATTAAAATCTACTTAAAATAAACATAAAATAAATATTGTAAAATTTTACCTTGCAAAATGAGTTAAGAAGTTTGTAAATCTGGTAATTTTTTCTTGTTGAACATAATGTGTATAGGTAAAAATTACATCACAAAAAACAAAACGAATAAGTTGGAAATAAAAATATATCTACATCTACATTTATTTGTTTTACAAACAGAACGATCACAATATTTTAAAGCTAAAGTACGAAAACCCAATACATCTATTAGTTTGCTATCATTGCATTTTTTTTTTTTTCCCTTTTTATTGAATATTGAAATTTTTATTCAAATATTAGTGTCTATCGTTCTTTGTGGTCAAGCATTACCATTAACGTGTCTACATTTTTTTGAAGAAGGGGTTAATCTGCTTACTTTTTTTTTTTTTTTTTTTTTTCCTTTTTTTATATTTTTTTATTTGTTTGGGGCTAATGCGGCAACACACAATCCACGCCTCTGAAAGTGGATATTTTCAATGCCACTTTTGAAAAAACCACATATTTGAATCATAGCAGGTTTAATAAAAATTCCCGATAACATCTTTAGTAGTTTTAAAGAAAGACAAAATAAAAGTTATGATATAATTTTTAAACAAATAAAAGATAGAAACATAACCAAGCTCAGTAATTTGAAGGAGGAGGTTTCTCAGAGTTTATTACGAACTAATGAAAATTGGCTAAGGAATTTAACAGACATTAGGATACCGACTGATATAAAAAGTTTCTTGGCATTGGGTTTCAAATTTTCCGTGAATCCTAATCCAAGAGATGTCTCCGTCAAAAAATTGCTATCGGACATTGAAAATATAATCTTTAACGTAAACGAAGAAAAGAAAAACCAATACAGGGCTAGAATAACAAACGTACTTACCAATTACTATAGGAATCCAGTCACATCAGACTTCTTTCGAGAACTTTTTCTCAAAACTAAAAAGTTTATCAAGTCACACCCTGATTTAATTATCACACAAGCAGATAAAGGTAGTGTCACTGTCATTCTAGCCAAAGCTATGTATTTAGAGAAATGCAATAACATTCTGTCAGATCCTAAATATTATAAAATAATAAAAGATGATCCTACGTCAACTATACAACAAAAAGCAAATAAAATTATTTCACAGCTAAAAAATAAAAAATACATAGAGGAAAATTTAGCCAAAACATTAACCATTTATAACCAGACTTCCCCAAAATTCTATGGTCTTCCCAAAATCCACAAACCCACCTTATCCCTAAGACCAATAATATCCTCTATAAATGCACCCACTAGTAAATTGGCCACATTAGTAACGGACATACTCACAACTTCTTACTCAAAGAACAACAACTATTACATTCACGATTCATTTGAGTTTGCCAACATCATAAACAACACACAACTGCCTCATAATTATGTTCTTATTAGTTTAGATGTGGTGTCGCTATATAGCAACATTCCCCAAGAATTGGCGGTAAACAGCATAAACAAGAGGTGGTCGTCTATTTCTGAACACACTAACATACCCAGAGAAAAATTTCTCGAGATAATAAACTTCATATTTAACAACACATATTTCAAGTTCGACAATAAATTCTATAAACAAATTTTCGGTACACCCATGGGAGCGACAATTTCACCGATTATTGCACAAATTGTCATGGATGATTTGCTGGATGTATGCATTCCCAAGCTATCCTTTCAGTTGCCTTTTTTGAAAAAATACGTGGACGACATCATTTGTTCTGTTCCCCATAACGGAATAACTGAAATACTGACAATTTTTAATAATTATAATGAAGACATCAAATTCACTATAGAAGAGGAACAAAATCTCTCAGTCCCTTTTTTAGACACCAAACTACTCAGAACAAATGAAAACAAAATCATCTTGGACTGGTATCGAAAACCCACGAATTCTGGAAGGTATTTAAACTACATGTCACATCACACAGAAAAAACAAAAATCAACTTGGTGCTTGGCCTTAAAACCAGAATTGAGAGGATTTGTCATTCTAGCCTCGTACAATCTAACAAAAAAAAACTTTTCAATATCTTACTACAGAATTCCTATCCCAAACAATTGTTAAATAAATTAATTTTCAACACCTCCAGGGCACAGTGTCCAATCACAAACCAGGACAATGCAAATGCCAACAATTGTCCAGTAAATAACTTCAAATATTACTCTTTGCCGTCAATTGATAGTGTCACACAAAAAATCATCAAAATTCTAAAAAATGAACCGTCAATAAGAATCTCCCACAAAAGCATTAAAACAGTTGGCAATCTATTTTCGAAAACTAAAGATAAAGATCCACCAATGAAATCATCCGACATTGTGTACGCAATCCCCTGCTCTGGCTGTGATAAAATGTACATAGGTCAAACATCAAGAGTCCTAAAGGACAGAATTACATCACACAAAAGTGACTGTAGGCTTCACAAACGTTCTTGCGCTTTGGCTGAGCATGTTTTAGACACTGGACATTTACCAAAATATGATGACACTAAGGTAGTTTTCACTGAGAGAAACTTGCGGAAAAGATTGTTCCTGGAAATGGTAGAAACCAACTTGGCGGAAAAAACAATAAATAAAAGAAAGGACATTCAGGACATAAACATCATATATTCCAATCTTTTGAACGCACAGTCGGGTATCCTATAAAATTCACAGTAAAGTGGTGGAGAGTGCGGCGCATAACTGTTTGCGGGGTTTCGCTTTGGGGGTTCCATTGGGGATAGAGTTGGGAGATGTGGCAGCCTTCAATTTTGATTCTTGGTTTTCTCCCCGGGGTGGAACTCTTTACAACAAAGTAAAAAAATATTAAACATCAGCAACAAAGGTTTACCGTCACCGTGGAGGTTGGGAATAGAATTAGTGACAGCTTCTATTCCGAACAACCACTACTGAAACAAAAAGGGGAAAAAAAAGAAAAGTGTTTCTTAATGTCTTTTCCATATTATTAAACCTGCTATGATTCAAATATGTGGTTTTTTCAAAAGTGGCATTGAAAATATCCACTTTCAGAGGCGTGGATTGTGTGTTGCCGCATTAGCCCCAAACAAATAAAAAAATATAAAAAAAGGAAAAAAAAAAAAAAAAAAAAAAAAAAAAAAGTAAGCAGATTAACCCCTTCTTCAAAAAAATGTAGACACGTTAATGGTAATGCTTGACCACAAAGAACGATAGACACTAATATTTGAATAAAAATTTCAATATTCAATAAAAAGGGAAAAAAAAAAAAATGCAATGATAGCAAACTAATAGATGTATTGGGTTTTCGTACTTTAGCTTTAAAATATTGTGATCGTTCTGTTTGTAAAACAAATAAATGTAGATGTAGATGTAGATATATTTTTATTTCCAACTTATTCGTTTTGTTTTTTGTGATGTAATTTTTACCTATACACATTATGTTCAACAAGAAAAAATTACCAGATTTACAAACTTCTTAACTCATTTTGCAAGGTAAAATTTTACAATATTTATTTTATGTTTATTTTAAGTAGATTTTAATTGTGCTTTTGTACTTTCCATAGCCCTGAGGAAGAAATTAAATAAATTTCGAAAGCTTGGCAGGTAAATAAGAGTTTTATTTACACACAACCAAGGCAGACTCCCCAAAAACATTGTTCAAGATTTAATTATAACACTTGCCGAAAGATTGTTCAACTCTTTGTATTGGAATGGGGTTTTACCAGAACATCACCGATGTATATGGATTAAGCACAACTTTACTGTTAAAAGGTTGGTCAAATAACAACATCAAATTAGCATCACTAAGAAATCGTCGAATATTTCTACTACAAAACAGAAAGCAAGGTCTCATACCCAAACACATACAACATTCGATCAAAAGTATTACAACAATACTAACAACGAATAACAAAGGATCCCAACTCAAGGTACAGCAATTTAGTAATAAGTTAGTACAAAAGATTCTTAATTTTGAAATATCGAATACCATTAGTGCTATTAAAAATTTAGAAAAACAACAAACAAAGATATCTCAAGAAATTGTATCAAAAATTCCCGATAACATCTTTAGTAGTTTTAAAGAAAGACAAAATAAAAGTTATGATATAATTTTTAAACAAATAAAAGATAGAAACATAACCAAGCTCAGTAATTTGAAGGAGGAGGTTTCTCAGAGTTTATTACGAACTAATGAAAATTGGCTAAGGAATTTAACAGACATTAGGATACCGACTGATATAAAAAGTTTCTTGGCATTGGGTTTCAAATTTTCCGTGAATCCTAATCCAAGAGATGTCTCCGTCAAAAAATTGCTATCGGACATTGAAAATATAATCTTTAACGTAAACGAAGAAAAGAAAAACCAATACAGGGCTAGAATAACAAACGTACTTACCAATTACTATAGGAATCCAGTCACATCAGACTTCTTTCGAGAACTTTTTCTCAAAACTAAAAAGTTTATCAAGTCACACCCTGATTTAATTATCACACAAGCAGATAAAGGTAGTGTCACTGTCATTCTAGCCAAAGCTATGTATTTAGAGAAATGCAATAACATTCTGTCAGATCCTAAATATTATAAAATAATAAAAGATGATCCTACGTCAACTATACAACAAAAAGCAAATAAAATTATTTCACAGCTAAAAAATAAAAAATACATAGAGGAAAATTTAGCCAAAACATTAACCATTTATAACCAGACTTCCCCAAAATTCTATGGTCTTCCCAAAATCCACAAACCCACCTTATCCCTAAGACCAATAATATCCTCTATAAATGCACCCACTAGTAAATTGGCCACATTAGTAACGGACATACTCACAACTTCTTACTCAAAGAACAACAACTATTACATTCACGATTCATTTGAGTTTGCCAACATCATAAACAACACACAACTGCCTCATAATTATGTTCTTATTAGTTTAGATGTGGTGTCGCTATATAGCAACATTCCCCAAGAATTGGCGGTAAACAGCATAAACAAGAGGTGGTCGTCTATTTCTGAACACACTAACATACCCAGAGAAAAATTTCTCGAGATAATAAACTTCATATTTAACAACACATATTTCAAGTTCGACAATAAATTCTATAAACAAATTTTCGGTACACCCATGGGAGCGACAATTTCACCGATTATTGCACAAATTGTCATGGATGATTTGCTGGATGTATGCATTCCCAAGCTATCCTTTCAGTTGCCTTTTTTGAAAAAATACGTGGACGACATCATTTGTTCTGTTCCCCATAACGGAATAACTGAAATACTGACAATTTTTAATAATTATAATGAAGACATCAAATTCACTATAGAAGAGGAACAAAATCTCTCAGTCCCTTTTTTAGACACCAAACTACTCAGAACAAATGAAAACAAAATCATCTTGGACTGGTATCTAAAACCCACGAATTCTGGAAGGTATTTAAACTACATGTCACATCACACAGAAAAAACAAAAATCAACTTGGTGCTTGGCCTTAAAACCAGAATTGAGAGGATTTGTCATTCTAGCCTCGTACAATCTAACAAAAAAAAACTTTTCAATATCTTACTACAGAATTCCTATCCCAAACAATTGTTAAATAAATTAATTTTCAACACCTCCAGGGCACAGTGTCCAATCACAAACCAGGACAATGCAAATGCCAACAATTGTCCAGTAAATAACTTCAAATATTACTCTTTGCCGTCAATTGATAGTGTCACACAAAAAATCATCAAAATTCTAAAAAATGAACCGTCAATAAGAATCTCCCACAAAAGCATTAAAACAGTTGGCAATCTATTTTCGAAAACTAAAGATAAAGATCCACCAATGAAATCATCCGACATTGTGTACGCAATCCCCTGCTCTGGCTGTGATAAAATGTACATAGGTCAAACATCAAGAGTCCTAAAGGACAGAATTACATCACACAAAAGTGACTGTAGGCTTCACAAACGTTCTTGCGCTTTGGCTGAGCATGTTTTAGACACTGGACATTTACCAAAATATGATGACACTAAGGTAGTTTTCACTGAGAGAAACTTGCGGAAAAGATTGTTCCTGGAAATGGTAGAAACCAACTTGGCGGAAAAAACAATAAATAAAAGAAAGGACATTCAGGACATAAACATCATATATTCCAATCTTTTGAACGCACAGTCGGGTATCCTATAAAATTCACAGTAAAGTGGTGGAGAGTGCGGCGCATAACTGTTTGCGGGGTTTCGCTTTGGGGGTTCCATTGGGGATAGAGTTGGGAGATGTGGCAGCCTTCAATTTTGATTCTTGGTTTTCTCCCCGGGGTGGAACTCTTTACAACAAAGTAAAAAAATATTAAACATCAGCAACAAAGGTTTACCGTCACCGTGGAGGTTGGGAATAGAATTAGTGACAGCTTCTATTCCGAACAACCACTACTGAAACAAAAAGGGGAAAAAAAAGAAAAGTGTTTCTTAATGTCTTTTCCATATTATTAAACCTGCTATGATTCAAATATGTGGTTTTTTCAAAAGTGGCATTGAAAATATCCACTTTCAGAGGCGTGGATTGTGTGTTGCCGCATTAGCCCCAAACAAATAAAAAAATATAAAAAAAGGAAAAAAAAAAAAAAAAAAAAAAAAAAAAAAGTAAGCAGATTAACCCCTTCTTCAAAAAAATGTAGACACGTTAATGGTAATGCTTGACCACAAAGAACGATAGACACTAATATTTGAATAAAAATTTCAATATTCAATAAAAAGGGAAAAAAAAAAAAATGCAATGATAGCAAACTAATAGATGTATTGGGTTTTCGTACTTTAGCTTTAAAATATTGTGATCGTTCTGTTTGTAAAACAAATAAATGTAGATGTAGATGTAGATATATTTTTATTTCCAACTTATTCGTTTTGTTTTTTGTGATGTAATTTTTACCTATACACATTATGTTCAACAAGAAAAAATTACCAGATTTACAAACTTCTTAACTCATTTTGCAAGGTAAAATTTTACAATATTTATTTTATGTTTATTTTAAGTAGATTTTAATTGTGCTTTTGTACTTTCCATAGCCCTGAGGAAGAAATTAAATAAATTTCGAAAGCTTGGCAGGTAAATAAGAGTTTTATTTACACACAACCAAGGCAGACTCCCCAAAAACATTGTTCAAGATTTAATTATAACACTTGCCGAAAGATTGTTCAACTCTTTGTATTGGAATGGGGTTTTACCAGAACATCACCGATGTATATGGATTAAGCACAACTTTACTGTTAAAAGGTTGGTCAAATAACAACATCAAATTAGCATCACTAAGAAATCGTCGAATATTTCTACTACAAAACAGAAAGCAAGGTCTCATACCCAAACACATACAACATTCGATCAAAAGTATTACAACAATACTAACAACGAATAACAAAGGATCCCAACTCAAGGTACAGCAATTTAGTAATAAGTTAGTACAAAAGATTCTTAATTTTGAAATATCGAATACCATTAGTGCTATTAAAAATTTAGAAAAACAACAAACAAAGATATCTCAAGAAATTGTATCAAAAATTCCCGATAACATCTTTAGTAGTTTTAAAGAAAGACAAAATAAAAGTTATGATATAATTTTTAAACAAATAAAAGATAGAAACATAACCAAGCTCAGTAATTTGAAGGAGGAGGTTTCTCAGAGTTTATTACGAACTAATGAAAATTGGCTAAGGAATTTAACAGACATTAGGATACCGACTGATATAAAAAGTTTCTTGGCATTGGGTTTCAAATTTTCCGTGAATCCTAATCCAAGAGATGTCTCCGTCAAAAAATTGCTATCGGACATTGAAAATATAATCTTTAACGTAAACGAAGAAAAGAAAAACCAATACAGGGCTAGAATAACAAACGTACTTACCAATTACTATAGGAATCCAGTCACATCAGACTTCTTTCGAGAACTTTTTCTCAAAACTAAAAAGTTTATCAAGTCACACCCTGATTTAATTATCACACAAGCAGATAAAGGTAGTGTCACTGTCATTCTAGCCAAAGCTATGTATTTAGAGAAATGCAATAACATTCTGTCAGATCCTAAATATTATAAAATAATAAAAGATGATCCTACGTCAACTATACAACAAAAAGCAAATAAAATTATTTCACAGCTAAAAAATAAAAAATACATAGAGGAAAATTTAGCCAAAACATTAACCATTTATAACCAGACTTCCCCAAAATTCTATGGTCTTCCCAAAATCCACAAACCCACCTTATCCCTAAGACCAATAATATCCTCTATAAATGCACCCACTAGTAAATTGGCCACATTAGTAACGGACATACTCACAACTTCTTACTCAAAGAACAACAACTATTACATTCACGATTCATTTGAGTTTGCCAACATCATAAACAACACACAACTGCCTCATAATTATGTTCTTATTAGTTTAGATGTGGTGTCGCTATATAGCAACATTCCCCAAGAATTGGCGGTAAACAGCATAAACAAGAGGTGGTCGTCTATTTCTGAACACACTAACATACCCAGAGAAAAATTTCTCGAGATAATAAACTTCATATTTAACAACACATATTTCAAGTTCGACAATAAATTCTATAAACAAATTTTCGGTACACCCATGGGAGCGACAATTTCACCGATTATTGCACAAATTGTCATGGATGATTTGCTGGATGTATGCATTCCCAAGCTATCCTTTCAGTTGCCTTTTTTGAAAAAATACGTGGACGACATCATTTGTTCTGTTCCCCATAACGGAATAACTGAAATACTGACAATTTTTAATAATTATAATGAAGACATCAAATTCACTATAGAAGAGGAACAAAATCTCTCAGTCCCTTTTTTAGACACCAAACTACTCAGAACAAATGAAAACAAAATCATCTTGGACTGGTATCTAAAACCCACGAATTCTGGAAGGTATTTAAACTACATGTCACATCACACAGAAAAAACAAAAATCAACTTGGTGCTTGGCCTTAAAACCAGAATTGAGAGGATTTGTCATTCTAGCCTCGTACAATCTAACAAAAAAAAACTTTTCAATATCTTACTACAGAATTCCTATCCCAAACAATTGTTAAATAAATTAATTTTCAACACCTCCAGGGCACAGTGTCCAATCACAAACCAGGACAATGCAAATGCCAACAATTGTCCAGTAAATAACTTCAAATATTACTCTTTGCCGTCAATTGATAGTGTCACACAAAAAATCATCAAAATTCTAAAAAATGAACCGTCAATAAGAATCTCCCACAAAAGCATTAAAACAGTTGGCAATCTATTTTCGAAAACTAAAGATAAAGATCCACCAATGAAATCATCCGACATTGTGTACGCAATCCCCTGCTCTGGCTGTGATAAAATGTACATAGGTCAAACATCAAGAGTCCTAAAGGACAGAATTACATCACACAAAAGTGACTGTAGGCTTCACAAACGTTCTTGCGCTTTGGCTGAGCATGTTTTAGACACTGGACATTTACCAAAATATGATGACACTAAGGTAGTTTTCACTGAGAGAAACTTGCGGAAAAGATTGTTCCTGGAAATGGTAGAAACCAACTTGGCGGAAAAAACAATAAATAAAAGAAAGGACATTCAGGACATAAACATCATATATTCCAATCTTTTGAACGCACAGTCGGGTATCCTATAAAATTCACAGTAAAGTGGTGGAGAGTGCGGCGCATAACTGTTTGCGGGGTTTCGCTTTGGGGGTTCCATTGGGGATAGAGTTGGGAGATGTGGCAGCCTTCAATTTTGATTCTTGGTTTTCTCCCCGGGGTGGAACTCTTTACAACAAAGTAAAAAAAATATTAAACATCAGCAACAAAGGTTTACCGTCACCGTGGAGGTTGGGAATAGAATTAGTGACAGCTTCTATTCCGAACAACCACTACTGAAACAAAAAGGGGAAAAAAAAGAAAAGTGTTTCTTAATGTCTTTTCCATATTATTAAACCTGCTATGATTCAAATATGTGGTTTTTTCAAAAGTGGCATTGAAAATATCCACTTTCAGAGGCGTGGATTGTGTGTTGCCGCATTAGCCCCAAACAAATAAAAAAATATAAAAAAAGAAAAAAAAAAAAAAAAAAAAAAAAAAAAGTAAGCAGATTAACCCCTTCTTCAAAAAAATGTAGACACGTTAATGGTAATGCTTGACCACAAAGAACGATAGACACTAATATTTGAATAAAAATTTCAATATTCAATAAAAAGGGAAAAAAAAAAAAATGCAATGATAGCAAACTAATAGATGTATTGGGTTTTCGTACTTTAGCTTTAAAATATTGTGATCGTTCTGTTTGTAAAACAAATAAATGTAGATGTAGATGTAGATATATTTTTATTTCCAACTTATTCGTTTTGTTTTTTGTGATGTAATTTTTACCTATACACATTATGTTCAACAAGAAAAAATTACCAGATTTACAAACTTCTTAACTCATTTTGCAAGGTAAAATTTTACAATATTTATTTTATGTTTATTTTAAGTAGATTTTAATTGTGCTTTTGTACTTTCCATAGCCCTGAGGAAGAAATTAAATAAATTTCGAAAGCTTGGCAGGTAAATAAGAGTTTTATTTACACACAACCAAGGCAGACTCCCCAAAAACATTGTTCAAGATTTAATTATAACACTTGCCGAAAGATTGTTCAACTCTTTGTATTGGAATGGGGTTTTACCAGAACATCACCGATGTATATGGATTAAGCACAACTTTACTGTTAAAAGGTTGGTCAAATAACAACATCAAATTAGCATCACTAAGAAATCGTCGAATATTTCTACTACAAAACAGAAAGCAAGGTCTCATACCCAAACACATACAACATTCGATCAAAAGTATTACAACAATACTAACAACGAATAACAAAGGATCCCAACTCAAGGTACAGCAATTTAGTAATAAGTTAGTACAAAAGATTCTTAATTTTGAAATATCGAATACCATTAGTGCTATTAAAAATTTAGAAAAACAACAAACAAAGATATCTCAAGAAATTGTATCAAAAATTCCCGATAACATCTTTAGTAGTTTTAAAGAAAGACAAAATAAAAGTTATGATATAATTTTTAAACAAATAAAAGATAGAAACATAACCAAGCTCAGTAATTTGAAGGAGGAGGTTTCTCAGAGTTTATTACGAACTAATGAAAATTGGCTAAGGAATTTAACAGACATTAGGATACCGACTGATATAAAAAGTTTCTTGGCATTGGGTTTCAAATTTTCCGTGAATCCTAATCCAAGAGATGTCTCCGTCAAAAAATTGCTATCGGACATTGAAAATATAATCTTTAACGTAAACGAAGAAAAGAAAAACCAATACAGGGCTAGAATAACAAACGTACTTACCAATTACTATAGGAATCCAGTCACATCAGACTTCTTTCGAGAACTTTTTCTCAAAACTAAAAAGTTTATCAAGTCACACCCTGATTTAATTATCACACAAGCAGATAAAGGTAGTGTCACTGTCATTCTAGCCAAAGCTATGTATTTAGAGAAATGCAATAACATTCTGTCAGATCCTAAATATTATAAAATAATAAAAGATGATCCTACGTCAACTATACAACAAAAAGCAAATAAAATTATTTCACAGCTAAAAAATAAAAAATACATAGAGGAAAATTTAGCCAAAACATTAACCATTTATAACCAGACTTCCCCAAAATTCTATGGTCTTCCCAAAATCCACAAACCCACCTTATCCCTAAGACCAATAATATCCTCTATAAATGCACCCACTAGTAAATTGGCCACATTAGTAACGGACATACTCACAACTTCTTACTCAAAGAACAACAACTATTACATTCACGATTCATTTGAGTTTGCCAACATCATAAACAACACACAACTGCCTCATAATTATGTTCTTATTAGTTTAGATGTGGTGTCGCTATATAGCAACATTCCCCAAGAATTGGCGGTAAACAGCATAAACAAGAGGTGGTCGTCTATTTCTGAACACACTAACATACCCAGAGAAAAATTTCTCGAGATAATAAACTTCATATTTAACAACACATATTTCAAGTTCGACAATAAATTCTATAAACAAATTTTCGGTACACCCATGGGAGCGACAATTTCACCGATTATTGCACAAATTGTCATGGATGATTTGCTGGATGTATGCATTCCCAAGCTATCCTTTCAGTTGCCTTTTTGAAAAAATACGTGGACGACATCATTTGTTCTGTTCCCCATAACGGAATAACTGAAATACTGACAATTTTTAATAATTATAATGAAGACATCAAATTCACTATAGAAGAGGAACAAAATCTCTCAGTCCCTTTTTTAGACACCAAACTACTCAGAACAAATGAAAACAAAATCATCTTGGACTGGTATCTAAAACCCACGAATTCTGGAAGGTATTTAAACTACATGTCACATCACACAGAAAAAACAAAAATCAACTTGGTGCTTGGCCTTAAAACCAGAATTGAGAGGATTTGTCATTCTAGCCTCGTACAATCTAACAAAAAAAAACTTTTCAATATCTTACTACAGAATTCCTATCCCAAACAATTGTTAAATAAATTAATTTTCAACACCTCCAGGGCACAGTGTCCAATCACAAACCAGGACAATGCAAATGCCAACAATTGTCCAGTAAATAACTTCAAATATTACTCTTTGCCGTCAATTGATAGTGTCACACAAAAAATCATCAAAATTCTAAAAAATGAACCGTCAATAAGAATCTCCCACAAAAGCATTAAAACAGTTGGCAATCTATTTTCGAAAACTAAAGATAAAGATCCACCAATGAAATCATCCGACATTGTGTACGCAATCCCCTGCTCTGGCTGTGATAAAATGTACATAGGTCAAACATCAAGAGTCCTAAAGGACAGAATTACATCACACAAAAGTGACTGTAGGCTTCACAAACGTTCTTGCGCTTTGGCTGAGCATGTTTTAGACACTGGACATTTACCAAAATATGATGACACTAAGGTAGTTTTCACTGAGAGAAACTTGCGGAAAAGATTGTTCCTGGAAATGGTAGAAACCAACTTGGCGGAAAAAACAATAAATAAAAGAAAGGACATTCAGGACATAAACATCATATATTCCAATCTTTTGAACGCACAGTCGGGTATCCTATAAAATTCACAGTAAAGTGGTGGAGAGTGCGGCGCATAACTGTTTGCGGGGTTTCGCTTTGGGGGTTCCATTGGGGATAGAGTTGGGAGATGTGGCAGCCTTCAATTTTGATTCTTGGTTTTCTCCCCGGGGTGGAACTCTTTACAACAAAGTAAAAAAATATTAAACATCAGCAACAAAGGTTTACCGTCACCGTGGAGGTTGGGAATAGAATTAGTGACAGCTTCTATTCCGAACAACCACTACTGAAACAAAAAGGGGAAAAAAAAGAAAAGTGTTTCTTAATGTCTTTTCCATATTATTAAACCTGCTATGATTCAAATATGTGGTTTTTTCAAAAGTGGCATTGAAAATATCCACTTTCAGAGGCGTGGATTGTGTGTTGCCGCATTAGCCCCAAACAAATAAAAAAATATAAAAAAAGGAAAAAAAAAAAAAAAAAAAAAAAAAAAAAGTAAGCAGATTAACCCCTTCTTCAAAAAAATGTAGACACGTTAATGGTAATGCTTGACCACAAAGAACGATAGACACTAATATTTGAATAAAAATTTCAATATTCAATAAAAAGGGAAAAAAAAAAAAATGCAATGATAGCAAACTAATAGATGTATTGGGTTTTCGTACTTTAGCTTTAAAATATTGTGATCGTTCTGTTTGTAAAACAAATAAATGTAGATGTAGATGTAGATATATTTTTATTTCCAACTTATTCGTTTTGTTTTTTGTGATGTAATTTTTACCTATACACATTATGTTCAACAAGAAAAAAATTACCAGATTTACAAACTTCTTAACTCATTTTGCAAGGTAAAATTTTACAATATTTATTTTATGTTTATTTTAAGTAGATTTTAATTGTGCTTTTGTACTTTCCATAGCCCTGAGGAAGAAATTAAATAAATTTCGAAAGCTTGGCAGGTAAATAAGAGTTTTATTTACACACAACCAAGGCAGACTCCCCAAAAACATTGTTCAAGATTTAATTATAACACTTGCCGAAAGATTGTTCAACTCTTTATATATATATATATATATATATATATATACATCCCGCACACTATTTTGCGTCCCTCTTATAGCTCGTCACATATCAAACTGTTTCCTTGACTAATTTACGTCCGAATATCGGACGCAAAATAGTTTTGCCTTATATCTCACATAGTATTGGAGTTACAGACACAGATCTTAGGGCTTTCATTTTTTTTCATAGTCTATTTTTTATCGTATTTAATGGCATTCTCTTAGTTGGTCACGTTAAGCGGATAGGGGAATCAGTTTGATGCTATTTATGAAAGAAGTATAATAAATTTTAGTTCACGGAAATTCCGCAATTTTTTTCTTTTGGCGCTGTTAATATACAGTAGAGTATATTTTTTTGTTTATAAGGAGCACTGTATTGAATCCTTTATTTCAACCACAGTTACAAAACATGACAACACTGTTGTTGTATATAACTTACAATATTACGCGTTATTTTGATTCCTTTAAAATTATAAGAAATAAAATTTTTTATCAATTCTCAGTTCCTATAATAAATCTAGAGATAGGGTTGAAATACAATAATTATTATAATTCGAAAAGTAAGAAAAATTCAGGTATAGCTAATAGGAAACTTTTTGTAGAGAAACTAATTTTCCATATTTTTTGATGCAAAAAATATTCTAAAACAATTTAAAAACTAGGAAAATACTATTTTTTGGTTGTTTTTTGCTCGTATCTTTCATCTGAGCAGACATAGGTATAGGTATTGATAATTAATTAAAACTAAATAAAATAAATTTATAATATCCGTTCACATGGTGTCTTCAACAAGTTTAGTCTTTTTTTTTTTATTTTCTGGTGTTCACTATGGAATAATTTTAATTATTATCTACTTTTTACTAGATAATTAAGTTTCACTCAAAGTATTTCAAGTTAATCTGATACCAATACATAAATATTTTCACAGTTCTGTAAAACTCTATTGCTTTTTAAATGAATTAATTACTATATCTTTAATATTATGTACAGAGATATGTCTTTTTTTATTAGAAATATTTAAATTTTGTTATATTAGAGGATGAGATATTATTGAGAATGTGATTAAAGAGCTAGAACCAAATGTATGAAAATATTTAATTCCGTACTTAAAATCCTCCAAAAATATAGATACCTACTAAAATTATAATTTTGTGAAACGAAAGACCTCGATTATTTTACTATAATAATTAATTCGTAGAGTTTTAAAGAAGTGGTGAAGGTTTATAAAACGTTTTGTTCAAATTAGTCTACCTACACCAAAGACTCTACTCATTAATTATAATTAATCGTTAAAAAAACTATCACAATTTACTTATGCGAAAATATTATCTATTTATTATTAACAAGTTAACTTGAGTAAAAACCTATGGTCTTGTCAAATGTGTAAATAACAATTATGTTAAAGTAAACGAGCTACAGCAACTGGCACATTTTTGGCGATGATATCTCAGTCAACTATTGTCGCAAAAAAACGCTTAGTTTTCAGATTATAATTAAAACATTATAAAAATTATGTATGTTGAATTTTCATCCCTATCACCGATATGCACGCTCCAATACCACCCCGGGGATATATTGACTAAAGTAAATCAAAAACCTTGAACGTGTTCCTTATTTCCCTACTTTTTATGACATAAATAGCATATTATGTAGATGTTTGCTTGATTTCGTTTACTATTGTAGACAATATTAAATTATATAAAGCACTATGACTTATAATAATTGAGATGAGCTCTTTTAGGAATTTTAATTAGTTACATGTCAATTTTATGAGACGCTGTAGTAGTTCGAATAAGTATTATGAAAACTACCAGCAACTCACATTTTATTAGCAGTTAACTGCTATATTTCATTCTTCCAAATTCTTCCATAGTCGAGTTATTAAATAAAAACAACTTTTTCCCTAAACTTAAAGGGCTCTAGCTTTGCTTATTTTTGCTGAAAAATAACCCTATAAAATATTACCCATTACCTAATTTAGCAATTTCTTTAGTTGAATACGTGGAATCAAAATAATGCGTATAAAAATCAAAATGCATATTTTACATAAATGAAATCAAAATAGTACGTCATGTAAAATGAAATGTATATTGACAGATTATACATTTCGTTTTATATGAGGCCCTATTTTGGTTCCATGTAAGTTATTTGGAATCAAAATAATGCGTCATATAAAACGCAATGTATATTGAGAGAGTATACATGTCGTTTGATACGGCACACTATTTTGATTCCAATATACATTTCGTTTCATGTGCGGCACTATTTTGTTTCCATGTAAGGTACTTGGAATCAAAATAATGCGTCATATAAAACTAAATGTATATTGAGAGAGTATACATGTCGTTTGATACGGCACACTATTTTGATTCCAATATACATTTCCTTTCATGTGAGGCACTATTTTGTTTCCATGTAAGATAGTTGGAATCAAAATAATGCGTCATATAAAACTAAATGTATATTGAGAGAGTATACATGTCGTTTGATACTGCACACTATTTTGATTCCAATATACATTTCGTTTCATGTGAGGCACTATTTTGTTTCCATGTAAGATAGTTGGAATCAAAATAATGCATCATATAAAACTAAATGTATATTGAGAGAGTATACATGTCGTTTGATACGGCACACTATTTTGATTCCAATATACATTTCGTTTCATGTGAGTCACTATTTTGTTTCCATGTAAGATAGTTGGAATCAAAATAATGCGTCATATAAAACTAAATGTATATTGAAAGAGTATACATGTCTTTTGATACGGCACACTATTTTGATTCCAATATACTTTTGTTTCATGTGCTGCACTATTTAGATTCCATGTAAGATACTTGGAATCAAAATAATGCGTCATACAAAACGAAATGTATATTGAAATAATATACATGTCGTTTGATGCGGCACACTATTTTGATTCTAATATATATTTTGTTTCATGTGCTGCACTATTTTGATTCCATGTAAGATATTTGGATTCAAAATAATGCGCCATCTGAAACTGTTAATATAGTATACATTAGGGTTGGCCGAAAAATCATGTTTTTTTTAATTTTTGAAATTTCGTTTTAGAATAGTACACAAAAGATGCCTTTTGTTGTTGCAAAAAATATTTGTATTAACAGTTTTTTAATATAATCTGTGCCCTACCAGGCCTTGGAAATCACCTTGTGCCGAAAAACCATTTTTTTTTATTTTGGAATTTGGTTTTGAAACAGGGCACAAAAGAAGCCTTTTGTTGTTCCAAAAAATATTTTTATTAACGGTTTTTTTATTGTAATCTGTCTTCTGTCCCCTACCAGCACTTAAAGATAAGCTTGTAATGTTATTTTTGGTTTATTTTTCCTGATGATATACTTTAGTATTTGAAAAAAACTCATCACTACTTTTATAGAAATTTTAAAACTTCATAATATGTGTTATAAACAGCTAGCCTGAATACGATTAATAGCAGCGGATCGTGGTATCGACGCGACGGCTGCTCATAAGCAAGTGATTATTGTATTTCTATTCAGTTTTCAGTTGTTAGATGAGATGTTTTTCTTTGAAGTAAAATATAGAGTTATGAGTTTCCCAAAAACTTGTTACCCAAGACGAAGCACCGAGTGTCCTACCCAAGAAGATTTGTTAAAGTGCTTTTTATGGATAAGGTTTAGTCTATAACCACCGCACTGTGGCAAAGAGGCAATAGTTTCCCAAATTTCTAATATACTAGCTGACAAGCTACTAAGTTTGTGGGAGAAAGCGGCAATTCCTACAGTAACCCGTAAACGTGTTTTGCAAGTGATCAAAACACAACACGATAGATATTTAAAGCTTTTTTAACGACGTACGATTTTTGTTATTTTACTTTAAAATGTTATTTGTTCATCGTACAGTTGTCCTTACAGGTGCCGTTAAAAGAACGTTACTTTCTCCAAGAGCAGAGAAGTTCAAGAAACATATTTATAGGGGGTATTGATCCAAAAAAGCAAACCAAACAATCAACAAACAACGCTAGAAGATTTGAGAAAATGCAAGGAGGAAAGAATCGTTTACGACTTTATAGTCACGGAAAACGACAAAATATTTCTTCGAAAACGAACACTATCAACAGTAAAACGTTAGCTTCTAATTGGTTTAACTTCAATGCAGCTTGGGAAATATCTTTTACAAACTTATAGAGCAATTCTAAAAATAGAACTAAACTACCTACTCCCGCTTAAATGTTTGACAGATATGGTTTCTTAGACAGATCTGGTGCAGCAGTTGCATCGCCTATTTTACAAGATGTTGCCTTTGTAATAAAAAAAATGTTTAGTGCAAGTAATAGATACAAATAAATTATAAAGAGCTAGAGAGAGTTTAAGAAATAAAATTTTGCATACAGTTTTCAAAATCCAGGCAAGCAATAAATTCAATTTACTTTGACGGGAGAAAACATGAAACATTGTCTTTTGAAAAAATAGATGGCAGGCTTCACAGAAGAACGTTAGTGGAAGAACATGTTTCTTTGGTGCAAGAGCCAGGTTCTGTGTTTCTGGGTCATACAATACCTTCTTCTGGATCAGCAAAAGATATATGTCGAAGTATAGTTGAATTCGTACAGGAAAGGGTATATGACTTACTAGTTGTGGCTTGTGATGGCACAGTAGTCAACACCGGATCAAAAAATGGAGTCATAGCTCAACTTGAATCAAAGTTAGGACATCCTTTAAAACGAGTCGTCTGTCAGCGTCATGGCAATGAGCTACCTTTAAGACATAATTTTCACCATAATGATAAACAAACAACGGGTCCTAAGGCGATTTCAGTTCGACTGGAAAAGCTTACAGCCCACTGTGAAAATTTACCAGTTATAAAATATGAAATTATTGACTGCAAATTACCAGAAGTAAATATTTGCGACATAAGTACTGATCAGAGATACCTTAACAAAATTTGCCTCGCAATATCTTAAGGTCATTGTTCGGCGGGCTTAGCGAACCAGAATCCAAAGCAAGCACTTTCCAGTTATTCCATATCGAAATACAAAATTTTGAATTTCAGACATTTTTATAAATTTAGGTTATGGTAGGGGACAGAAGATGCACTTCAATCAAAAAACGTTTTATTAACTTTTTCTTTGTAATAACAAAATACAACTTTTTTTCACAATTCCGAAAATAAATTTAAAAATCCATATTTTCGGCCCACCCTAGTAATCATGCCGTTTGAGACGGCATACTATTTTGATTTCATATAACCTGACGTACAATTATTACAACAAAATGTGTCTCAAACTGACGTTAATCATTCCATAGGCCTGAGTGCTAAAATTTCGGTCATTTTTTGCAAATTAATCGAAAACTACTGATACAATACATAAAGTGTCATATATCAATAAAATCAGAATAAACCACAGTCTTTAACGAGCATTCAATAATCTGCTTGTTAAAAAACGCACTTGTGCTCGTATCTGTTCCAAAATGACAGTCTTTTGGTATTCTACTAGCAAAAAACTTAGCAAGATACCCTACAATACATTTTTCGTTCTGCATTCTATCTTTGAAAATAAAAAAAATACATCAAATAATCAAAATGATATCAAGATAAATTGACCACACTGTACATTTGCAAATTTAATGCTTAATTTTTAAAGATATAATCATTTTTACCAAAAAATACAAATATACTGTAAATAGAGTTAAAAACGTATCATGTATGAATATTTAATCTTAACAGAAATGTGTATCACTTGGCAACAACGCCAGACTCAAAATAGTTTGTAAAATGAAAAATATATTGAAAATTGGACACAAAATTGTGCGGATTATGAAAGGAAATATACAGCCTGGAATCAAGAAAACCTTATTTTGTAAAGATACAAAAAGATGCTATATGTGAAAAAATGTATATTTCAATTTTTACAATTTAGACATCAAAAGTAGTCAGTTGCGCCACATATCGGCGGGTTATCCAATATACGCGGATAGTTTTCTTCTAAACCCACTCCTTCTAGGGGATGTAGAAAGGTTCCAATGTGAAAGGAATCAAAATAGATATGCGGATTTATTTATATATATATATATATATATATATATATATATATATATATACATACAGATAACTTTGTGTCTTGGGTTGATCAGCAAATATTTTTGATTAAAACTCTTTTACACAAAGTTATCAAAGACTACCACTCAACTTAATTATATACATACATATAACCAATCACAGTGTTACACCTTTTTCAAAAACTTAAACAATTTCACAAAAAAATATTTTCAGTAACAAACGATAATAAACAAAGAAGAACTAAAGAAAAAACAAAGACAAAAAAAAATGAAGGAGAATACCTAATCATATATAACAAAAATCATTCGCCTAGGAGCCTGCATGGGTCATTCTAATTATCCCGCTTACTGAATGTATTTTAAGTGTTCGCCGTTTGCCTAGTCAATAAGATGTTATAAACGCGTTTCTTAAATTGAACAATATTTAGGTTTCTGACTTCTGGTGGCAGTTCATTCATACATTTCGTAATAAAATAGGAAAACGATCTCTTAAAGAATTCCGTAGAATGAGCAGATGTAGTAAGAGTATGTTTCTGTCGAATGTTTATATTGTGTATGTCCGTTCGAAATCTTATCTTTTCATATAAATAAGGAGGAGTCTTGTAGTGCAGAATACTGTGAAAGCGGCAAGCCGCATGTAAATACCTCCTATTATCCATATTAAGCCAGCTCATGTCCAAAAGTTTATGGCTGATTCGTTGTGACCTTCTGATGCCGAAAATCAACCTCAAGCATGAATTTTGCAAACGCTGTAAACGCCCTCTCATCACATAGGTTAAGCATGAAACCTATTTTTATGCACTTATTTACATGGTTATCAAACCTAAAATCTGAATCCAACAGCAGTCTCAGGTTTTTAACCGTCGATTTAAACTCCAATGGGGATCCCTCAATATTGATCATCGCAAAAAGCGAGTTCTATCATTCTTCTTGCCGAACACCATGGCTGTGGACTTCTCAGGATTCAACCTCAGACAATGTTTTTTGGAGTAGTCACATAATGCACAAAGATCAGCATTAATTGCAGAGATTGCCTGCAATGCATCCTTAAGTTGGAATGATAGACAAAGTTGCATGTCATCAGCATAGTAGTGCTGATCACAGGAAATGAAAGCAGAGGGGAAATTGGAAGTATAGACCGTAAACAACAGAGGGGATAAAACAGAACCTTGCGGTACGCCCCTAGAAATAGTTAAGTAGTTTGAGATGGGGCCTTGAAGGTTTACTGCCTGTTGTCTGTCCTGAAGAAAGTTTGATATGAGTCGTGAAGAACCCGGAGAGAGGCCGGCATACTGCAAAATAGCCAACAGCATTCTGTGATCGATTGTGTCAAATGCTCTCGAAAAGTCCACAAGTATGAGAACTGTGAGATTTCCTTTATCCGTAGTGTTAATTATATTATCTGTCAAATTCAATAAAGATTGGTCTAAAATGATCAAGGGAGCTAGGAGCAGGCACCTTCGGAAGCGGTATCACCAATGCACACCTCCAAGACTCCGGAAAGACTGAGCTCAAAATACACGCGTTGATTATATGTGTGATATACGGTAACAAGAATGGGACACAAAGGCGTATAGTGTCAATATTTATGCCATCCGATCCCATAGCTTTAGTCTTGATACCAAAAATAACTTTCAGAACGTCAATCTCTGAGACAGCCCTAAATTCAAACCCTGTCATACTTTCCTCTTTTAAGTGGTTGTTATAAAAAGTAATCATGTCATTACAGGGCTGTAAACCCGGAATACTGTGTACGAAGTGGCCATTAATAAGGGCGGGATCATTCAAGTATTGTGGTATACTTGTAGATTTTTTATTTAAGTTCATATTTAAAAGTTTTAATGATTTCCACATTCCTTTTTGATCTTTGACATCAATACTATTCTCGTAATATGCTCTCTTTTCTCTCCTCACCGCAGCAGTAAACATGTTACGTAGCATTTTATATCGTAGACGATCAGTCTCAGTTTTACTCTTTTTATATTTATTAAGAGCTTTGTCTCGATCCTTCTTCATCGCCAACAAAGTTGGAGTAAGCCACGGTGCATAGGGCTTCGTTATCCTATATGTCCTGTAAGGCGCATGCATATCCAATAGAACATTGATGTTGTCAGTAAGAAACCGAACTTTCTCATTAACATCGTATATATCGTATAAATTACGCCACGGTATTGACCTCAAATGGGAGTCAAACATCTGAAAATTGAAGTTTTTAAAGTCTCTGGCCGTTTTATATGTAGGTGGATTCTTATTACGATTAAGAGAGAGATAACAATATACGAGCTCATGATCGCTAATGTCCTGAACGGATTCTACCCCTGAATCTAAAATTAAAGACGCACTCGATGTTATTATGTAGTCGATGAGTGAGTTAGAAACATTACTATAGCGTGTCGGGTCGTTTATAACTTGATGCAGGTCCATAGTCTCAAGCATTTGTAAAACTGAGCCAGTCATAGTACAGTCAGTATTAAGCAAATTAATATTAAAGTCACCCATTCATATGATGTAATCAACGACACCCACAAATTCCGAGATTGTGCCTTCCAAAATCTGCAAAAAAGTGACATAGCTGGAGTTGGGTGGCATATAGACAACACCCACAACCAAAGTTCTACCCGCAACTTTAATTTGAATCCATACCTGCTCGATTTCGTGGCTGGTTGTAATAGTTCTGTATTGTAAATTATTTTTCAAATAGAGCCCGACCCCACCACCCCTGCCCACTCTATCGACCCCCACAAAACTATACCCATCAACACCCACCGCATTCTCGAAAATATCACCATTGCGCCATGTCTCGGTAACACCGAATATATCAAACTTCTTCTCCAAAATTAGATCACGAACGCTAGCATAATGGGCTGGCAAAGAACGAACATTCAGATGAGCACAGTGTAAGTTGTTAAAGTTCATACCCACACCATACAAACCACAAACACATTCAAAGGTTAAACAAGCAATAATATTGATATATCTATATATATATACAATTCAAATTAAAAAATTAAAAAAAAAAGAAAAACCAAGATCAACAACAATAAAGATCTTAAAGGATATACAATCAACCACACAAAAATAATAATAATAATAACGTATATCAGTTTAGTATTACGTACGGTTTAAAAACACAAATATACCGACATACACGTTTAAAACAAAAAATAACATTAACTATTATTAGAGCTGTAAGAGAAATACACTTTTTTAGCCTATTGATAAACTAGTTCGATGATTTTGAATTTTGTCTGATTCTCTCCGAAGAGCGTGGTAGTATATCTGTTGATCCTGCTCCTACTGCTGCTGGTTTTGGTATTTTTAAGGGTTGTTCTAAGTGATCCTCAACCAGATTCTTACGTTTTCGATCTTCAATCTGCTTTACGATTTGTTCGACTATGACGCCCTGGTCAGGATTGTTGTAAGAAAGTGTGTGTGTTGCAGCCGGCAATCCTGTATCACCATTCGTTTGCTTCTGTTTCAAATCTGCCACAGGGTAGAATGTATTGTCAATCTGTAGTTGATTTTTCACAATCTTGGCAAGGTGATTGTGTGAGCGGGCGGTCTTGAGATTTTCGCGAAGTACTTTCCGATCCGACCGATCCTCAAAACTTAGATCATCTGATATATAAACTTTGCTTCCCTTTAACTTATGTATATTCTGGAAAACAGACTTCTTTTTAAGGTACGAACAAAATTCTACTTTTATGTGCGACTCCTTTGGTGTTCTTATTACAATAACGTTGTTGATGTCGCTGTCGACCAGAGTAATCTCCAGTAGCTCTCGAAATTTCAGAACAATAAAATCCAACAAATTCCCCTCAGGAGCCTTCAAACCAAAAATCATAAGATTGTTCTTCCTGAACTTTCGGTCGTATATTTTGCACTTTTCCTCAAGACTAACGCAGCGCTTCTCTAATTTTCGAATATGTTCAGACTGGTTATCCAAAGCATCAAGTAATTTCTTATTTTCGCTCTTTAATTCCTGTCGGATAATGCTCTCAGATTTTCTTATTGCTTCCAGAAGAAGTTGTGTTTCCACTGACAATGCCGACAGGTCCTCACTCATATCGATCGAAAACAATTATAATTGATACGAACCACTATAATTATTATTTTTCGCTACTTCAGCAATATTAATTTACTCTGCAAAAATTTGCTTTGGTGCGGACTGTACACTGCCACTGATAAATTTTTGAAAAAAAATCAATACGTTTTTGCTCACAGTAAATTTTGTTTAATTTCTATGGTTTTAGTTCAGATACATCATGTGATTTGCTTACTAATTCATAATGTATTTATGTTTGGAAGGCGGTTTTGTGCTTATATGAATTAAAAAATTTACCTAATATGATTCCAGCGATTTTACACAATTTTGTCACCATTAATTATGATTAATTTGAAGTTAATTGCAAACCAATATAAAATACTACGGTTCAGTTAAAAGTCGCCCGCACCAATATCAATAAAGTGAACACAAACTTTTTATTGATATGATATGGTACCTATGATATTGATACCTATATATCAGCAATATTTAAATTTATTAGCTCTCCATATCATATATGTAATATATGTATATATGGAGACTATTAGTTTCATGAAAAAAAAATTTTTTTTAATTTCACCGGAAATACTTGTTTTTGGTCATTTTATACATAAATAAGTAGTTTTAAAAAAATGTCTGTCTGTCTGTCTGTATGCACGATAACGCAAAAACCGCTTAACAGATTTTAACCAAATTTGGTACAAAAATACTATTGGACATGGCAAGGAGCTGATTGGATTTTGGGAAACATTGAGCGTAGTCAAGGGGTTTAAAAGAGGGTTCAAAAATTAAAAAAATTCATAGTTCTTAAACTTATCCGAAATACTGCATAATTTTTTACGCATTTAATTGAATATAACCTACAATATTGAACATAAAATATTAGACCACATTGGCGTTCGAAAATAGTGTAAAATGGGGTAAAAATGTTAAAAAAAAAACGTATTTCTTAAAAATAGCAGAAATATTAACTAGTTATTTATAGTTTTGATAGAATATAACCTATAAAATGTGTCATGAATAACTTACTTTCATAGGCGTTCGTAAATAGTGGAAAAGGGGTCAAAACATAAAAAATATATATTTCCTAAACTTATTCGAAATATGGAATAATTTTTTATAGTTGTGAATATAAGCTAAAAAATATTCCATAAAAGAATTGGTTCACACAGGCGTTCGAAAATAGTTTAAAAAAAGGGTCAAAAACGAAAAAAAAATGTTTCTCAAATATACCAGAAAAATTGGCTAATTATATATAGCTTTGATATAAGATAACCTAAAAAATGCAGCATCAAATTTTTATTGACATAGGCGTTCGTAAATAGTAGAAAAAGGGGTAAAATAAAAAAAAATTAAAATGTAAAAATTTTTATATTTAACTAGATGAATTGGTGTTAAAAATACACGACAAAAATTAATGTACCATAGGCGTCCGTGAAAATTCTATAAAAGGGTCAGAATTTTTTTTATCCGTGATAACTCAAAAACCACTTAACGGATTTTAACCACATTTGGTACGAAAATACTACAGGATATTTATAGGTGGTGATTAACAATGAGCGTAGGCAAGGGGTTTAAAAGAGGGTTCAAAAATTTAAAAAATCGTAGTTCTTAAACTTATCCGAAATATTGAATAATTTTTTATAGTTGGGAAAGAATATAACCCAAAGAATGTTACATAAAAAAATTAGTTCACACAGGCGTTCGAAAATAGTCTTAAAAAAGGGTCAAAAACGAAAAAAAAATGTTTCCCAAATATACCAGAAAAATTGGCTAATTATATATAGCTTTCATATAAGATAATCTAAAAAATGCAGCATAAAATTTTAATTTACACAGGCGTTCGTAAATAGTAAAAAAAGAGGTAAAATAAAAAAAAATTAAAATGTAAAAAATTTTATATTTAACTAGTTGAATTAAAAATACACGACAAAAATTAATGTTCCATAGGCGTCCGTGAAAATTCTATAAAAGGGTCAGAAAAAATTTGTATCCGTGATAACTCAAAAACTACTTAACGGATAACCTACAACATGCAGCATAACAATTTTGTTTACATAGGCGTTCGTAAATAGTAGAAAAGGGGACAAAATAAATTTTATAATAAAACTAAAAAAAATCAATTAATTTGCGTTCAAGAACATGGCCTAGATCTGAAATAGAAAATATCTGCGTATAAATAGTGCCTCCAAAGAAAAGAAAAAGGCACAAAACCCGATACTTAAAAAAAAAATAGCTGATGCCTAAAACAAAACAAAAATTTATTAAATTTAGATAAATGACAAAAAGGTCATAAAATTATTACTTTTACACTTAAATATGGAGAGCTATTCGTGCCTCGAGGGCAACAGCTAGTTTATTTTATTTTTAGTTCAATATTAAGTATTGTGTTTAAAAGTTCACTATTATTTAACAGCACTACACTATCATCAATTTTAATTAAAAAGAGAAAGAGCAACCGTCTGGAGTATAAATGTTGGAGGCAGTTGGCGAATTCGGCCCATGACCGAAATAACTGGACATATCGCGATATGTCCATACTAGACATACCAGATGCCGAAATTCGCCATCTGACTAATTTAATTTGGAGATGTCGCGAAGTGCGCATCTGTGTTATTACACAGATGCTATTGCATACATTAAAATGCCAACGTGCCGAGCCAATCAGAGCATTTGGGGCGGGGCTTTCCTTGGCGCGCTTTTGAATGTAACCGCTATTCAATTTATTTGGCAACTGAAATTTAGTCGATATTTAATTGGAATGAGTTTTTCAGTAAAATAATTTAAATATTAACATGAACGTATATATATGTATGTACGGTATTCGCTAAGAAAGTCTGTTGAACTTTCCTTTGTAGTAGGTATTTCTTGATATACCTAGCTGAAAAACCTTCATTTCGTATATTGGAAAAACGATACTCAAATATATTTATGTATAATTTGAAGATACCTATCTAATTTTAAAATCATTTTATGCATTACAGATAGGAAGTCAGGAAATAAAAAAGGCACATTATTCTCAATAGTTTATTTTTAGCTATTATCTTAAATTATACACAATGATAATAAATTAAAAGGAAAATATCTAAATTGAAATAGTACGCACTCTGAAAAAGTAATAATAAATTAAAAACGTTAACTAGCAAATGCACTCTTATAAAAAACCCACCAAATCAAATAATCGATGTAACAATTTAAATGATATATGTATATTATTAAATAAATATCACGAAAGTGTTACCAAATTTATTCTTTCTAACTGATTATTATGAATTGTTCTAGCATCCTGAATAATTCTACTGTTAGATACTCCTGCCATTAACTGGGAAACAATAGTGTGTTGCTCTGCATTTGATAATCTTTTTGTTCTTAAGTCGTTGCTGTGTCCCACATGTTGTTCAGCAAGTTTTACTTGTACAGAACCTGTTCAAAAATTAATATAAACCTATAGCAGTAAAATTACATTAATTTGGTACCATCTGTTGCTACATTGACTGAAAGTCGTGAGGGGCACATTCCACTGATGCGAATAGAACCTCCAGTCTTTGTGCTACGTTTTGTACATGAACTTACAAAACCTAAAAGCAAGATTTCCACAAACACCCGTATTATTAAGTAGGTAAATAAATGCCCAACCTCTCAAATCGCTTCTATTGCAGTTACCTAATATAATTTCTTCTCCATTATGACATTTATTCCTACTATGGCAAGCATAGTCCACTTCTCTGTTTTCCTGTTGTCTCCAAGCTGTAAAATCTTCAAAAGCTCTAAAGTGTAAAACGGATGGTTTAATATCTATAATGAATGTTGTTGAAATGAGTAATGAAAGTATTATGTTTGGAAAACCTCTCTGTTTGTGCACATAGGGCATATGATGTGGTTTAGGTTAAGAGTTCCAATCTCAACATAGATGTACTTACCTACCGAATCCATTTTCTTAACTACAACCACAGAATGAGGAACCATAGCGTAGCTTCCTTATTCTATCCTATAACCACAGCTAATATTAGCTCTGCTATAACTATAACCGACGGTAGAACCCAAGTTTATCCAATATAAATATAGACTTTGCTAGAATTAAACACAAAATAATAAATAACAAATAATGTCTGCATATCTACACAACAATGGAATTTCTGTTTAAAAGAAAATAAACTCGACACAGATAGAATATTAGCAATGAAAATTGCTCTTTTAAACAAAATAAACAATAATATGTTTGGTATATGAGGAAATTACAAAATTGTTTTCAATGTTTGGTTTTTTTTTGGTATGGGCCAAACGAAAATAATATCAGGTGAATTGCCCGCATCCCGCATGCGCATAATATACATACACAGACAGACATACTTCTATCTGGAAATGGTCTTAATCGTCTCAAGGGACTTCAATATGGTCTTTATCTCAAATTTTTTAGCGCGTTCACAATACTTTCCGTACAAGTCGGGAAATTAAAAGCTGTAGATATGATAAATGTATGAAAAGTTTAACTACATTCTGTTGATATATAGGGGAGAGTGGGCCACCTTGAGACAAGTTCACCATGAGACAAACGCCGCCATTTTTAAGTTTCGCGCCAAAGCCGTAAGTTTTCTTCACCCCGTGCATCATTCCAAAAGTTAGTATTACTTATGTTCTCGGCGGGAACGCACGTTGCCAAATAAACATTTTAAGCGAAAAATTTAGGTAAGTTTTTTATACATTTATAGAAAAATCATCGATATACATTTTTCAAGTGACATTGTGCCATCCATATAATTTTATTGGAACAAGTAATTATTCAGCTTATGAATTTTGTACATATTAATGTATATCTTATAAGATTTTATTTAGAAAATTTCATAAAACTGATCGGTATGCTTTTGGGCTACCTTGTGACACATGATGTGGACCACTTCGAGACTCTGTCCCCTAAGTATTATTCACCCAGCTTTATTATAAATTAACTCATTACTCATAAACACTCGTTGAATGACGAATTGTAAAAAACCAAGTTATACAAAATACGCAGCATCACTTAGTGTATCCCTAGTGCGAAAATCCCAATTTTTAAGATTATTTACTAATAAATCCGAGTGTGATACAAGTCGTGGGCGCTTATTTATACTCACTTCACACTTACAGCGCAGTGTTAAGACAAAATACTCCAAAACACATTAGGAACCCAAAAATATAATTATATACAGGGTTTACAATTTCAGAAAATTGATTTATGACTATTTTTACGAAGATATTACTACTACCATCATGAATCCAAGAGTCTGTCTATTCAGGTGACGCAACAATGAATATTTCCCGGAGACATGTTTTGAGCGAAAAAAAATCTGAATGAATTAATTATATTATAGATAGTTTTAGGCAGGTGTTAATACAAAGCGGATAAGGAACCCAAAAATATAATTATATACATGGTGCTCCATTTGAAATAATAAAGTTCTAGTAGCTAGTATAACCGGAAGTGGCAAAATATCACACTATTATAGAGTGATAGATTGGATGACCTGAGTATTCATTTAAATTTTCAAAACAATCGTATGCTTAGTTTTACCAACCATCGATCAACAATCACCTTGTATATACAATTAATAATTGATTGAGTGATACCTTAACTCAAAATAAAAAGATTTGACTCAAAACTCTTAAATAAAATATGCTCCCTTGCCATGTACAGGGTGTTTTATTATACGAGTACATATTCCGAAATGATTTAAGCCCTTTCAACGTTTCAATTGTTAAGAGATAATAAACATTGAGAGGTTTGTTAGAATTTACAATATTTATGGTGCTATCTATGTTTATCTCTGGGTATGCAACCCATATATCATGTTTTGGGAACTATACGTATGTCTAGGATAAGAGTTCATAATGTAGTTGCTAAGACAGTTGTTTGGATATAAGATAACGTATGTTCTGATATATAGTATAGTTATTATAGTTTTACGGTACAGTTCACACATGTATTACAATAAGTGGTTATTATATTATAATTAAAACGTTTACTTTGATCTAACACTGTGTTTGAATCTCTCAAAATATTCAACAGGTTATGATGCCCAGTTTAGTGCTTATGAACAAAGTGAATGTGAATACATAAAAGTATAAACTATAAGTTAATAATAATCTTTTCTTTTTCTTCGGTCGGCATTAACAAAAAATAAAATGGCGGCTAGTGACGCGGGTTCGAGTATCGGCAATTCAATCGAAAAATTGAAAGGTAGAGAGAACTACAGTGACTGGAAGTTTCAGATGAGTGCCTTGTTAAAGTTAGAAGGTCTCTGGCACTGTATTTCCGATCACCAACAACCGGGTACTGATACCAACATACGTCACGAAGAAAAAGCGTTATCAAGAATAATATTAGCGTTGGGTAAAGCGACATATCCACATGTTATGCAAGCAGAAACAGCTAGACAAGCATGGAAAGCACTTGAACAAGCTTTCGAAGACAAAGGACTTCATCGCAGGTTACGTTTATTAAGAAGTTTATGTTCAATTAAATTAGAAAACTTCTCAAACATGGAAGAGTATGTTAATGAAATAATGGCTCTTTCACAACAATTAACCTCAATAGGTAAACCTATAGACGATGAATTTCTGGGAGTTATTATGCTACAGGGTCTGACAGCAGACTACGAGCCCATGGTTATGGCACTTGAAAATTCAGGTATCGATATAACCTCAGATTTTGTTAAGACAAAACTTCTACAAGATAAAAAGTGGCAAAATTGTAAGCATAATGATTCGGCTTTAGTTACTAAGAAACATTATAAACATAAAAAAGCACCATGGTGTTATAATTGTCGACAAAAAGGACATTATAAAAACCAATGTAAACAAAAGTGTAATACAGCTAGTGAAAACGGTCAACATAATAAAAATAGTGACAATAAAACTAAAGCACTATTTGCTACAGCTTTAAGTGTTAATGCTAAAGGACAAGAATGGTATGTCGATAGTGGTGCATCGTCACACATGACCGGAAATAAAAGTTTGTTGACAGAATTGACAAACAAATGTGCTGGCGAAGAAATTGTTGTCGCAAACAATTCCAAACTGATTGTCGCTGGAACCGGCAACAGTATAGTCAATTGTCAACCAACAGCAGCTGAAACAAATATTTTGGACATAAAATATGTGCCCAATTTGTCAGTTAATTTACTTTCCGTGAACTCTATAGTTTCAAAGGGATATTGTGTGTATTTTGACAATAAAAGCTGTAAGATATTAAACAAAGAAGAATGTCACATTAAGGGAGAACCCATTGCTATAGCTTCGAACGTAAATGGTTTGTACAAGCTAGACACGACAAAACAAGTGACAGAATTTGTAAATATAACTAAAATTAATGACAATTCGCAAATGTTATGGCACAGGCGACTTGGTCATTTAAACCATTATAGCATGAGTTTATTGAAAAATGGTCTGGCAACAGGAATGACATACAAGGAGTCTGAAACACCAGAACCCTGTGAGAGTTGTATTAAAGGTAAGCAAGCTAGAAAGCCTTTTCCTTACAATAAAAATAAACGGCTAGCTGCAAATAAGCTAGATTTAATACACTCGGATCTTGTCGGTCCGATGGAAGTTAGTTCCTGGAGTGGTGCCAAATATATGTTTACCTTAATTGATGACAGCACAAGAAAAATTTTCTGTTATTTTCTAAAAACTAAAGATGAAACTACTGAAGTTTTTAGAGAATTTTGTGCCTTTATAGAAAATCAAACAGAATGTAAAATAAAAGTTCTTCGTACCGATAATGGCGGTGAATACTGCAATCAGCGCATGAAAAAGCTACTACAAGAACGAGGAATTAAACATGAACTCACTGTACCTTACAGTCCACAGCAAAATGGAGTGGCTGAGAGATACAACCGTTCTATATTCGAAAAGGTTCGTTCAATGCTCGCTGAATCGAATAGTTGTAAAGAAATGTGGGCGGAAGCTGCTAACACAGCAGTTTATCTTCTAAACCGTTCACCAACAAAAAAACTAAAAGGTGTTACGCCAGAAGAATTATGGACAGGCTCCAAAGTTAATATAAAGCATTTGAGAGTCTTTGGGTGTCGTGCATTTGTCCATATTCCCGATGAAAAACGAAGAAAGCTTGATGATAAAAGCAAAGAATATATTTTCGTCGGATATTCCGAAACAAGTCAAGGTTATCGATTACTCGACCTCAATAATAATTCATTAAAAATTGCAAGAGATGTTATTTTCTTGGAGGATCAATTTACCTCAGAAAATATGGTAGAATCATCCTGTGAGTCAATGCCAACATCACTTCAACGTATCACAACGTTACCTGAAGAAGAGGACGATCAACGCGACATCGAGCCATCTTCAGACACTTCGACATCTGACGACAACGAAACTGTATCTTCAGATATCTCAACTGTAGTCGAAAATGAAGCAAGTATTAGTGCGGTTGATAGTGATGGCGTTAGTGAAAGTGAAAATAGTGAAGAAAGTGAACCTTGCAGGGTAAGCGAAGATTCTAGGAGATATCCTCAAAGAAATGTATGTAAACCTAAATTTTATGATGATTATATTTTAAGTGATATTTCTGATGATTTAAATGATTCAGCTATGTTAGCTGCTATGTCTGATGATTTAGAACCATTAACTGTTCATGATGCTTTATCAAGCGATAGAAATTTTGAATGGAGGTCAGCTATAAAAAAGGAGCTGAATGCATTTAAGGAAAATAATGCTTGGGAACTTGTTGATAAACCCCCAAACAAAAATATAGTTAAAAATAAATGGGTATTTAAAATTAAACGAAATCAAAACGGTGACATAGCAACTTACAAAGCTAGATTAGTAGCAAAAGGTTTTACACAGAAATATGGTGTAGATTATTCTGAAACTTTTTCACCCGTTATTCGTTTTAGTAATTTAAGATTGTTATTAGCAATGACTGCTGAACTAAATTTAGAGGCAGAACATTTAGATGTAGAAACTGCATTTCTCAACGGAGATATAGATGAAGAAATCTATATGTCTCAGCCTGAAGGTTTTGAAATTCCAGGTTGTGAAAATAAAGTTTGTTTGCTTAAAAAGGCAATTTATGGCTTAAAACAATCATCTCGTTTATGGTACGAGAAAGCTCATAAAGTTTTAATACTTGAATTTTAAGCAATCAAAAATTGAACCATGTATTTTTTATAAAAATTTTTCAAACTCTTTCGTTGTTGTTGCTTTGTATGTAGATGATTTCTTTATTTTTCATAATAATTTTGATGAAGTTAAGATTTTGAAACAAAAACTTAGTCGAAATTTTCATATAAAAGATCTCGGACAAATCTCTTATTGTCTAGGTATGAAGATAGAAAGAAATCGATCTAAAAATGAATTAAAAATTAGTCAAGAGCAATATATTAAAAAATTACTTGACAGATTCCAAATGTCAGATTGTAATACGGTGAGCACACCTTTGGCACAAAACCAAAAAATTTGTTTTGAAGGTGAATTTGTTGATGTACCTTATCAACAATTAGTAGGTTCACTAATGTATTTGGCTGTCTGTACAAGGCCTGATATTTCATTTGCAATATCATATTTAAGTCAGTTCAATAATAAACATACAAAAGAACACTGGCTATGTGCAAAAAGAGTGCTTAAGTATTTGAAAGGTACTATAAGCACAGGAATATTATTTAAAAGGTCAAACAAACCTATCTCGGGATATGTAGATGCCGATTGGGCGAACGATATATCGGATCGCAAGTCATTTTATGGCTACATTTTTACTTTGGCACAAGGTCCTATTTCTTGGGAGTGTCAGAAACAAAAAACTTTAGCTCTCAGCTCAACTGAAGCTGAATATATTGGCATTTGTGAGGCGACAAAAGAGTCATTATATATAAAGTCATTAACTCTTGAATTATTTGAATCTAATAAATGTTGCGACTTTTTAAGACTTGGTATTCCTATGCAAATTTACAATGATAATCAGAGTGCTATAAAACTATCAGAAAATCAAGTTTTTAGTAAAAGAACAAAACATATACACGTGAAATATCATTTTATTAGAGATATAATTAAAGAAAATAAAATTAAGTTAAATTATATGTCTACAGACAGAATGGTGGCAGATGTGTTAACTAAACCACTAGGTTCGATAAAACACAAATTTATTTGTGACACACTGAATGTTATTTAAAGTTATTTTTTGTTACACCTTAAATATTGAGGGAGAATGTTAGAATTTACAATATTTATGGTGCTATCTATGTTTATCTCTGGGTATGCAACCCATATATCATGTTTTGGGAACTATACGTATGTCTAGGATAAGAGTTCATAATGTAGTTGCTAAGACAGTTGTTTGGATATAAGATAACGTATGTTCTGATATATAGTATAGTTATTATAGTTTTACGGTATATTATATTATAATTAAAACGTTTACTTTGATCTAACACTGTGTTTGAATCTCTCAAAATATTCAACAAGGTTCTTGTAACTTTATAATTGAAATTATACATTTTATCATATACTTAAATTATTTACGCAAGTCACGTGAAATAAGCCGGAAAATATACAATTAGTTTTTTCAACATTACATTTAAACAAAAATAACTTGAAAACTACTTATTCTATCGCATTAAGGCTGAAATTGAAATTACGGCAGTGGCGTAGATTTTAGGGGATAAAAAGGTAGTATCTATCTCTACCGCACGCCTCTGGTAATAGCGGAAAGCAATTTTTTACTACTAGTTAATATATCCTAACTTACCTATGTACCGGGTGGCCCGTTTAAGAGGGACCACTACCTTATCTGAGAAACTATAAACGGTACAACAAAAACTTAAATATAAACTTTTGTTGGGTTAACTTGAAGTTTTTATTTATCTAATTTTTACATATACATGGTGGCTCATATTGCAGTGACGGCATTCAACTAAACTTATTTTAAATAGCACACCCTATATATTGATCCATATTTAGATAGACCCCTAAAAGGAAAGTCGATGATGTATAATAGCATGGGGTTTACATGCATCGTTTCGAGTTTATTCTAGTTTACCTTCAATATTTAGCGTACATTTCAACTAGCGTACGTAAGCTATTTTAATGATTTTTTAGATTCTGTTTGGATAGGAATAAATATAGATAAATTATGTACTACTGCCAAAGAACTGTTACTGTAATTAGAAAAATCACAAAGTGGTGCCATGTTTGGCATATCATTAATTTTCTCGTTTTTTTCAAATGCACACCCCTGTATATTATGTCAGATATAAATGAACCATTCAACGATATATATCATGCGGTGCCCTCGAGTCACTGTTTCTAAAATATCAGTGGTGAAACCAGGTCTAACCGGTCAACATTTTTAGTTATTATTTCCGTATAAAACCGATATCTTGACAAAATATTCTGTAGAGTTGTATCTTAGGTACTGTATTTTTTTCGAATTAAGTCAACTCGTTCCCAAACACACTATTGCTAAAATATAAAATAATTGACTTGTTGGTGAAACGGTTTCACTATTTTAGAAACAGTGACTCGAGGGCACCGCATGATATATATCGTTGCATTATTTGTTTTTGAATGGTTCATTTATATCTGACATAATATACAGGGGTGTGCATTTGAAAAAAACGAGAAAATTAATGATATGGCACCACTGTGTGTTGAATGCAAGACATAAACTTGTGTAAATTGCCTTTTATTACTGTATTAGACTAAATTTTTTAAGTAGATATTTTTGGAATGACATTTTTATTAATATTTTTTAAAACTGGCAGTTATTGTTATATTAACTGTATTGTTCATTATTGTTTCAACTAGTCCTTACACACAACATACCGCCCGCCTTGAAAGCACTGTTTTTCAGTAATAGAAAACACTGCTAGTAACCAATAATGAATGAAACACAAAAAATAACTATATTCGAGTTTCTTTAGTCTAACTTTCACGACCAATAGAACTTTCACTGTTAGTTTCTAATGGTAATACACACACTTTTGAACTTGCTCGTTTCGTTAATCTTTTACTCGTTTTAATTGTTACCACGCGACATATTCCGTCATCGCCGGGATGCAACGCAACATTTCTTCCTAATTCACATTTTAGCAGTGGGATATTCTTATCTTTGATAACTACCAAATCGCCCACGTTGATCGAATCGCCATTTGACTCTGTTTTGCAATAGAGTCAAGTATTCTCTTGACCAACAATTCCAAACACCTTGAACTAGTTTTGTTAGAAGTTGGTAACGGTTTAAACGATTCATGGGCACGTCTTGTAGGTCTTCTTGCGGTAAAGCTTTCAGGGAATTTCCAATAAGAAAGTGGCCAGGTGTGAGGATATTTATTATTTATTTTGATCCTCTGTTATTGGAGTGAGTGGTCGAGAATTTAGACAAGCCTCTACCTGAGTAGTAACTGTTGTTAATTACTCAAAAGTTTTTTGTTCCCCATCACTCGTTTTAAATGATACTTTGCGGACTTAATTACTGAATCTCAAAGTCCTCCAAAATGAGGCGATCCAGGAGGTATAAAGTGCCATTTAATTCCCTGTTCTACCAAATAATTATTGAAAGTAGATTGATTTTCCGGCTTAGTCAAAAACGTATACAGTTCGTGAAGCAAAATTTGTACCGTTGACGCAGTAAATATTAGAGCACAAACCTCCACGTGCAACAAATCTCTTAAAGCAATTTAAAAACCCAGATGAACTTAAATCGCTAACTATCTCTAAATGAACTGCCTTCGTTGCAAAACAGACAAATGCGCACAAGTATGCGTTTAGAATTTTTTTGCTCTGTACATTGCCCAATTTAATTTCAAACCGACCACCGAAGTCCATGCCAGAATTTGTGAACGGCCTAATAGGTACAAGTCTTTGCTTTGGTAAGTCACCCAATAAATGTTGAAAACTTCTCGGTTTAACACGAAAACAAACAATACATTTACTAATAACTTGCCCAATAAGTCGTCGTCCACCAACTGGCCAATATCTTAATCGTATGGTAGCTAACAAAGCTTGTGGACGCATATGCAGATTTTGATAATGCTCGTGCATTATTACCATAGTAGTTAATTTATGTTTAGGTGGTAATATTAAGGGATGTTTAGACTCGAAAGACATGTTACTATGTTTCAAACGACCACCAACCCTTAATAACCCCCTTTCATCTAAAAACGGATTAAATGAAACCAATTTACTCTTTTGTGAAACCACTTTTGACATTGAAAGAGTCGTGATTTCTTCTCAAAAGGAATAAACTTGTGCCAATTTGATTAAATTCAATCTTGATAATTCTAATTCATCTACAGTTAAATCACCATTAACTGTTTTGTGTGTAGCTTTTCGGCAATTTTCTTTAAAACTAAAACAATTTGCAACAATTCTTTGCAACCGTGTCCAACTTGAATACCTGTCAAAAATGCTGTCATCTAACTTTGTAAGAAAATTTTGTTTGATTCTCCTAGCCTCCGGAATCTCATGTACCTTTAGTTTTTCGCATTTAGGCCAATTCCCTAAATCTTCTGCTGGCCCCTCCCACCACATACTACAATTTGCTAAATAATTTGGTTCTATTCCTTTCTACAATATGTCTGCAGGATGTCCATTGACTTCACGTGATTCCAGGGACGCAAACGCTGAATTTCAGATGTGCGATTTGCTACAAATGTTTTTCAAATTATGGGTTCTCCACCTATCCAGCTTAATGGTATTGTAAAATCGCTCCAAAAGTAAACTCCCGAAACAAACATTTTCGTATTTAATAGAACTTCGTTTGTTAACCTAGCAGCTAACAAAGCACCGCACAGTTCCAACCTAGGCATCGAAATAATTTTTAACGGTGCAACCTTTGACTTTGCGCATAACAACCTAACCGTATACACCCCTTCGTGATTTGATCTAACATAAACCGCGGCACCATAAGCTGCCTCTGAAACATCACAAAATGTATGAATATGTACCAATTGTGTTTGAGAGCAACCTATAAAACGAGGAATTACCAGAAGCCATAAACTATTAATCTGCTGTACAAATTTTAACCAAATTTCCCTTAAATTCCTCGGTATTTCATCATCCCCCCTAATTTTAATTTCCAAAGTTTTTGTAAAATTATCTTAGCCCGTACTAACACAGGTGCCACCAAACGTAATGGATCAAATAATTGACCTATTGAACACAAAATTAATCTTTTCGTGCATTTTTTATTACCTAAATCTGTCCAAGAATTTTAAACCACAATTTTTAAACTATCTAATCCGGCATTCCAAAGTAGTCTAAGCATTTTTTGTTCTTTGTCGTGATCTGAAATATAATGTTCCACTTCAAGAGGACCTTCACATGTTAAAACCTCTGGTTAAAATTTCGCTAATTTCTGACTTGAGCGACCTAGCCCCCTCAATAGTAGAGTGTCCCGTTAATAAGTCATCCATATATATATAAAATTACCCTAGAAGCCTCAGGACAAGATCCAGAATAATCAACCCAATTGTTGTAAACATCGCACTGCCAAAAATGATGCCGAAGCCGTTCCATAAGTGACAGTTTTCAATCGATAAACTCCACAGGTTCATCTGCAGAGACCTTCCAAAATATCCTTTGTAAATCCTGCTGTGAATCCTTAACCCAAATCTGACGATGCATCTTAGCCATATCTGCTGATATTACTACTGGATATTCACGAAAACGTAATAAAATAAGAAATATATCATCTTGAAACTTTGGACCTACCATAATTCTATTGTTTATTAGTGAAATTCCATTGTCCGAGGAAGCGCTAGCATCAAATACGACCCTAAGTTTTGTGGTAATTGAATAAATTTTCAAAACCGCATGATGTGGTAAGTAAAATAATTTAAAGCTATGTTAAACGAAGAACCTAACTTTGGAACACACTCTTTTAATGGTAAGCTAACAACAAATTTTCTATCCTCAGACCTAGCTGTAGTAGCTTTGAATATGTCATCACATATTTGTTCCTGTTTTGAAAAATGCCGCTCACAAGAGCAGTTCCTCTAACAACCAAAACTTTTCAAACTGCTGCTGAATCTGTATTAGAAACTAAAAAACAATTCTTTGTCTGTTTAAAATTTGTATGTCTCCCTGGTGTCATTGGTCCTGCGACGATCCATCCCAGTTTAGTTTCTTGAATGATAGGTAAACCGTTGGCTAATAAAATTTGCGTTCCAAAAAACATCAGCACCTAAAAGAATGTCTATTTTCTTAGAAACATTAAAATCCTTGTCAACTAAGAATATATCAGTTGGAATGTTGAGTACAATTCGCTTTACATACTGACATTCTTTTATTTGGATTGTACAGTCTGATTTGTTGTTTAACAACCAATAGTTCCTAATGGTTCAAAATTTAAACTGAGGACCTACCTATCCCTAAGTATTCAATTATTAGTTGTTAGCTCTATTACAGAAATAGGTAACCAGATCGATTTTTTTTAGATCGACAATTATTCTCTTTTTTATTACGTACGTGGGCAATATTGAACCTGTTCAGTGATCGACACTAGTTTCACCTCACTAGAAAGATAGTCTGATCGTTGGACTCTGTTTTACTATGTTATTATTTTTGTGTTTGATGTCAACTAAAACTCGGTCAGCCTGTCTCCATCATCTCCTTTGTCTACATTGCCACCAGAGGCAATGCATTCATTCCTTGAAACTGCTTATAAAACACAGCACAATAAACTGTTGCCCTCGAGGCACGAATCGCTCTCCATATTTAAGTGTAAAAGTAATAATTTTATGACCTTTTTGTCGTTTATCTAAATTTAATAAATTTTTGTTTTATTTTTTTTTCCTCTCTTTGGATGCACTATTTATACGTACATATTTTAATTTCAGATCTTCTAGGCCAAGTTCTTGTACGCAAAATAATTGATTTTTTTAGTTTTATTATAAAATTTATTTTGCCCCCTTTTCTACTATTTACGAACCCCTATGTAAACAAAATTGTTATGCTGTCAATATTTCTGCTATGTTTAAGAAATACGTTTTTTCTAACCTTTTTACCCCGTTTTACACTTTTTTCGCATGTCAATGTGGTCTAATTGTTTAGGTTAAATATTTTAGGTTATATTTAATTAAACGCACAAAAAATTATTCAATATTTTGGATAAGTTTAAGAACTATGATTTTTTAAATTTTTGACCCCTCTTTTAAACCCCTTGCCTACGCTCAATGTTAATCACCACCTATAAATATCCTGTAGCATTTTCGTACCAAATGTGGTTAAAATCCGTTAAAAAGTGGTTTTTGAGTTATCACAGATACAAATTTTTTCTGACCCTTTTATAGAATTTTCACGGACGCCTATGGTACATTAATTTTTGTCGTGTATTTTTAACACCAATTCAACTAGTTAATTATAAAAAAAAATTACATTTAATTTTTTTTTATTTTACCTCTTTTTCTACTATTTACGAACGCCTATGTAAATAAAAATTTTATGCTGCATTTCTTAGGTTATCTTATATCAAAGCCATATATAATTAGCCAATTTTTCTGGTATATTTGGGAAACATTTTTTTTTCGTTTTTGACCCTTTTTTTTGACTATTTTCGAACCCCTGTGTGAACCAATTCTTTTATGTAACATTTTTTCGGTTATATCCTATCACAACTATGAAGAATTATTCAATATTTCGGATAAGTTTAAGAACTATGGTTTTTTTAATTTTTGAACCCTCTTTTAAACCCCTTGCGTACGCTCAATGTTAATCACCACCTATAAATATCCTGTAGTATTTTCGTACTAAATGTGGTTAAAATCCGTTAAGTGGTTTTTGAGTTATCAACGGATACAAATTTTTTCTAACCCTTTTATAGAATTTTCACGGACGCCTATGGTACATTAATTTTTGTCGTGTATTTTTAACACCAATTCAACTAGTTAAATATAAAATTTTTTACATTTTATTTTTTTTTATTTTACCCTTTTTTGTACTATTTACGAACTCCTATGTAAATAAAAATTTTATGCTGCATTTTTTAGGTTATCTTATATCAAAGCTATATATAATTAGCCAATTTTTCTGGTATATTTGGAAAACATTTTTTTTTTCGTTTTTGACCCTTTTTTTTAGACTATTTTCGAACGCCTGTGTGAACCAATTCTTTTATGTAACATTTTTTAGGTTATATTCTATCACAACTATAAAAAATTATGCCATATTTCGAATAAGTTTAGGAAATATATATTTTTTATGTTTTGACCTCTTTTCCACTATTTACGAACGCCTATGAAAGTAAGTTATTTATGACACATTTTATAGGTTATATTCTATTAAAGCTATAAATAATTAGTTAATATTTCTGCTATGTTTAAGAAGTACGTTTTTTTTAAATATTTTTTACCCCATTTTACACTATGTTCGAACGCCAATGTGGTCTAATATTTTATGTTAAATATTTTAGGTTATATTCAATTAAATGCGTAAAAAATTATGCAGTATTTCGGATAAGTTTAAGAACTATGAATTTTTTTAATTTTTGAACCCTCTTTTAAACCCCTTGCCTACGCTCAATGTTACCCAAAATCTAATCAGCTCCTTGCCATGTCCAATAGTATTTTTGTACCAAATTTGGTTAAAATCTGTTAAGCGGTTTTTGCGTTTTCGTGCATACAGACAGACAGACAGACAGACAGACATTTTTTTAAAACTACTTATTTATGTATAAAATGACCAAAAACAAGTATTTCCGGTGAAATTAAAAAAAATTTTTTTTTCATGAAATTAATAGTCTCAATATATATTACATATATGATATGGAGAGCTAAAAATTGCGTCTATATCATTATTTTCCATTAATTGTAATTAAAACCCATCTAAGTAGTTGCCTAAGAGTCGCAACAGAGGGATCTCTTCTTTCTTCGACAGACAAGTTGGTATGTGAAAGTGTGAGAAATTAAATTATCGTTAGCGATATTTGAGGATTCTGTCTCATCGCAATGCAGTACCAAGTCAATAAGTCTAGTAGCACCCAGTCAACCACTAGTGTTGAGATATTGGGCATAAATATCTTTCAGGGTTATGAACACGAGTTCCAGATTGTCTTGATCCTTACCAAAATTCGGTCTGTACAATGTCGCTATCGAGTAGTATAGACTACCACACTTGTTTCACAGACAGCGAACTATTGCCTCATATCTTATTGAAGTAATAATGTAAATTTGTATTTTTTGTTCTGCTGATAAAAACTTAATACTTCGAGTTAAAAAGCTTTACTCCACCTATAGAGCTTTTGTTAAGAGTTGTGTAAACAATCGTATATAAATGGGATCGTATTATGGGAATCAATTACATTAAAAGTAAAAACAGTCTGATGCCATGATTGCGGCGCAAATAATAAATGCGATAGATAAACGTTCATAACAAAAATTTTATCGGTAGCACGGAAGGTTTAATAATAATAATATCTGTCATAAACAATCATACATGTAGAACGAGAGTAATAAATCTCTGGAAGCAATTATTTTCATTTCATTATAGAGATAGTGCAGCAGTTTTCCGCTAAAATAAAAATGAATTGTTCAGCAGCAACTGACAATGATTTGTTTGACTTTTATGATGATGTAAGTAGTAACCATTTATAACTTATTGTTACTCTACTGTAATAAAAATTGTGGGGTTTCTCATATTGTCAGAGATTATCATTTAGATTGATTTGAGAAATTTATAATTTAATATTTTTTAAGTTATAAACATACCAAAATTTTCATTGTCTTTTCAGGACATCAAGGAACTTTGAAAAAGTTTTATAGTCAGCAGGTTCCTGCGCTATTTTTCAAATTAAAAAGAAAAAAAAAACACTCCGGGAAATTATACTTCTGGCTCCTGGGTAAAAACGGCATATAAAATGTACTCCTGGCTAAAAAATACATAGAAAATGTATTTAATCTCAAATAATCTCTAGTTTTGTAACATTTTTAATAATCGAATAATAATATGAAATCAATTATGAATTAGTAAAAACGACTTCTACAGGGTGGTCCAACTATTACCTGCATAAATTTTAGAATCGATAGATAATCGACAAATAATGTGAGTTTGGTTAATAAACTATGTGCCAAAAATGCTTCGTTACAAAGTTACAGGGTGTTGAAATTTAAGAAACAAATTCGAATTTTATTAATATCTTTATAACCAATTGAGTTATTTCAATGAAATTTGGCACGTGTGGAAAGGTAATCTAGCTTTATTTTTTCATGTACTAACATTATTTTTATTTCCAGCAGTGCCGTGCGTACGGCTACCGATTGCGATATTTTTAATGAAAAAACCAATACGCCACTGGTTTATCTCAAAATAAAAATTATATCTGCAATCCTTATTCAATTAAAAAGAAAAAAGTACTCCTGGCTTTTTTTCGTATGATGCAACATTTTCGAGTAAAAAAATAAGAATCGTCTAAACCAAATGTATTGAAAATCAACATAAAAATATCATATCATTACACGATCTTGCAGTTTTTTTTTTTACAGAAACTGTTCAAAATGACTATCGTCATTGCCAATACACAATTGGCATCTTCTGGTGAGGTTATTAATGTAATTGTTACGATGCAACTCATCACAAGCTTCTTGAATTTTTAAGACTAATTCTTCGCGTTTTCTGACCGGCACCCTATACACTTTTTCTTTTAGGTAGCCGCAAATAAAGAAATCAAGTTGAGTCAACTCAAGCGACCTTGGGGGTCAAGATATAGGTCCCTCATGGTTATTTTCGACTTCTCCAAGAAAACGGCTAATCCATTGATTTCCGTAATGCTCTGTTATCTAGTTTCTCACATTCCGCCCGAAATGTGCTGGTGCTCCATCCATTTGAAACCAACCATTCGCACGTAAATGAAGTGGCACATCATGCATTAAATCATTTAAATTATTCTGTAAAGTCTAAAAATAATTGTGCTGAGAGCCTAGCTGGTAAAAAGAATAGTCCGAGGAGATTATTGGATATTACTCCTAGCCACACGTTCACACTGAATTGGTGTTGAAACTTTTTCGCTCGCACTTGGTATGGAGTGTGTTGTGACCAAATATGAAAGTTGTGGTAATTCGTTATATCAGTTCTTGTAAATGAAGCTTCATCAGTCCAGCAAACCTTATGCAGGAAATCTCTATCTACTTGAACTTTATTCAATAACCATTTGCAATAGTTATGCCTTTTAACATAGTCCTCAGGCAATAAATCTTGCACAGCCCTAAAATGGTAAGCCTTTCTACCATCTTTATGAAGTGCCTTAAGAAGGGTTGACCTTGATATGTTAAGCATGACAGCAGTTCTTCGTGAATTTAGGTTTTAATTTCGATCAAACGTTCTTAAAATACGCCTTTCATCCGCCAAATTGTTTCTTCTAGGGTGTTGTCTATTGTTTTTTATGTTAAAAGTAGTATTTAAACCTCGTTCTCGAAATGCCCGATGACCTTGAGAGAAAACTTCTCTCGTTGGATGACGTCTATTAGGGAATACTCCCTTGCGGATACTACTGCATTTTCTTCGCAAAAACCGTATTCTTGGTCACTAAATAGCCGCGGCATTATTATATGTTATTTTTATGTTGGTTTTCAATACATTTAATTTAGACGATTTTTATTTTTGTACTCGAAAATGTTGCGTCATACGAAAAAAAGGCAAGAGTACTTTTTTCTTTTAAATTGAACAAGAATTGCAATTATGATTTTCATTTTGAGATAAACCAGTGGCGTATCTGTTTTTTCATTAAAAATGTCGCAATGGGTAGCCGTACGCACGCCACTGGTGGAAATAAAAATAATATTATTACATGAAAAAATGAAGCTAGATTACCTCTCCACACGTGCCAAATTTCATTGAAATATCTCAATTGGTTATAAATATATTAATAAAATTCGAATTTTTTTCTTAAATTTCAACACCCTGTAACTTCGTAACGAAGCATTTTTCGCACATAGTTTATTAACCAAACTCACATTATTTGTCGATTATCTATCGATTCTGAAATTTATGCAGGTAAAAGTTGGACCACCCTATACTTTTACTGAAAAATATACATTTCCCCTACAAGTCAATTGATAACATTATACAATTTATTATATTTTATTTTTTTTTGCAATCTATTATATTTTAATGTTTGTAGAGGTTTATGTTTATATCTAAACCGCCAGAGAGCGGGTAAAAGCCTGAAAATAAACGTTCATAGAAAAATATACACACAAAAAACTAGGGTGAATAAACTATTTGAGCCCTGATATGTTACGCCTCTGAATAAAATATGAAGATTCCAATAAATAACTATTATTCGAATTTAAAAACTACGCCACTCTGCCAACTTTCATGATATGAGAATGGTTTGATAGGTTGTAATTTTTTGAATTTCCGCGCAGTAACTTCAATGGCTACACTGCTCCCGTCAACTGCCATTTATCGGTAGACTACTGTAATATTTTAAGCAAGCTGCGTCATTTAGTTTATGTTTGACAGCCACTGAAAGCAGCTAACCTTGTTAATATCTACAAAAATGGAAAATTATGATTTTCGTGTCCTGATGAAGAATGTGTACAGTAAACATTAGAACGTTCAGGTCGCCCAAAATAAGTCGTTACGCCAGACATCGTCGATCAAATCTATGGAATGATATTCGACGCTCGAAAATTGAAAGTGCTTGGGTGGCCATTACACCACACCAGATACCAAGCAACAATTGAAACAGTCGCTTTCTACGGGTGAACGTGCACCGAAGAAGGCTAAGATGGGTCTGTTGGCCAAGAAATCATCACAGTTTTCAGGGATTCGATGTCATTCATATCGATTGCCTTGAAAATGGTATAACGATCACCGCCGAATATTATGCACAGTTGTTGGACAGATTTGACACTGTTTTGAAGGAGAAATTACAGCATTTAGCGAAGAAAAAAGTGTTGTTGAAATGCTAGCTTATCCACCGTATTCTCCTGATTTAGCCCTCTCCTCCGGCTTATGTATAAGAAAAAAATTCTTTTTTACGAATTCCTTATTACATAATTTAACAAGACTTTAAGTTAGGTTGGAAATTTGCTTCACACTACCATGCTTTCACCAGACGTTGATCAACAACACATCAGTGGTGCTCGGCAGGCAATGTGATTCAAATTTCCAACAATTACAAAAAGCTTATACAGCATACCGGTTGACAACAAGATGTGGCAGTGTGAAGCAAATTTCCAACATAACTTAAAGTCTTGTTACATTTTGTAATAAGCAATTCGTAAATGAAGCCTCCAGCTAGGGCATTCGAGCGTATCTAGGCAATAGGAGTAAAAGGAGTTGTTACTTCTTGTGCGGACATCGTTTGTGTACTTTGTTTCACCGGGCATATTGTCTGCTTACACTAGATGTCGCCACATACATCTTGTTCTCAAATGATTTTTTGTCAAAAATGGTTTCCTTTTAACCAACCTTGTACTTTTCATAGTTTTGAAGGAAATGGTAAAAACCAGTTTTGAGTTGTTTGTTCTAGGGGTTGAGGAAATTGGAAAATGCGTCACACCTTCCTGGGGTACGCGCTACAACCCATTCAATGCTACATCCATAGCCTGCTATTTTCTTTGAGACGACCCCCATATCATCCTGTTTTTTGCATTTTATTATTTGTTTTTCCCAATAGTTTTCTTCTTTGAAAACTATTTCACTTCAATGAGAAAAGGTCAACCCTTCTGTATAAATCCTATACCTACCTAATCCAAGACTACCTACAGAGGTTTTCCGCATTCTCACAATATATGGTCACAGGCCACACTGCTGCAGTCAGCCCGCGAAAGGACACATATACAATAGACGATCTTATGGCAAAACTTGTATCCATAGAGCGTGATGTATTAAAGAAATATGAAGAACAGCTGGAAATAAACAAATCGTTGAAATTGGAAATTGATAAGATTAAGCAACAACTTCATGCTAGTGAACATCGATCTTCGACTGCTACGCTCGGTGAGTGCGAGGATGTGTTTCGAGAGTATTCCGATCGAGAATCACGCAAATGTAACCTGATGATTTTTGGACAGCCTGAAGATTTTGCTGGTGGCGCCGCTGATGGGGATAGTAATACTGCTGTTGGTATTATTGCGAAGCTCTGTCCTGCGGTTGGGGCCTCCGATGTCCTGGAGGATGGCAGGGTTGGTAAGGTGCGCGGGTCACAAAATGCTACTGATCGCCCGAGGCCCTTGCGTGTGAGGATGAGGAAGCCAAGACTGGTGACGGATGTTCTTCGTCGAGCGCCGCAGCTGAGGTCAATTGCTGAGCTGAGGAACATCGCCGTATCCTCGGACAGAACCCCCAGACAGCTTCAGGAGTACAGAGGTGTGAGGCAGCAGCTTTTGGATCGTCGAAACGGCGGCGAAACGAATATTTATATAAAAACTATTAAAGGTGTCCCCACTATAGTGAAAGCGCCGGGGGGAGCATCTTTAAACTGACCGGCTTGCCTAACAGAGAGGATTTGCACCTGAACATGGTATATCAGAATGTCAGGGGCTTAAATACGAAAACACATGCCTTTTGCAAGTCGACTTCTTCCTATGAGTATCATGTGGTCGGTGTCACCGAAACGTGGATTCAATCTGGTGTGCTGAACTCTGAGTTGTTTGGGGACGGCTATGTGGTGTATCGCGCGGATAGAGACAATAGGGCCCTGAACGTTACCAGAGGTGGGGGCGTGCTGTTGGCGGTTAGGTCTGACCTACGCTCAAAATCTATTGATTTATCAAATGCACCCCCTCTCTCACCTACAATTGACATTATCGGATGTAAGATTGACATCGATCACTTCTCATTCTGCTGTTTTTGCGTTTATGTGCAACCAAATCTTGACATTGAGGAATACATCAATCTTTTCGAATTTTTTGAACACCTGACTTGCGTTTATGGTCTACAAATATTGATTGTTGGTGACTTTAACATTCATTTTGAGGAAGGTGTGATTTCAAATAATTTCTCACCTTTAAAATTAATTAATGAGTTCATGTCTTTGTTTGAATTAAGGCAATTCAATAACATTCGTAACTCTAATAACAGAATTCTGGATCTCGTGTTATCGAACTTTCACTGTGGCGTGGTGAGGTCTGTGCCGGCGCTAGTGGATGAGGACGGTCATCACCCTGCCTTGCAGATCTGTTTTGATGCCAAAATACCCCCTCTTCAAAAAAACTTTACAATAAATCAGCAGAATAAACGGTATAACTATAAAAGGGCAGACTTCCCCCGGTTATACCAACTAATTCTCGAACAGGACTGGTCGATCCTTGACTCTGTGGATGATGTGGATATCGCGGTCTCCACCTTCTATGACATCTTAAACGCAATATTTGATGTGTGCGTACCCGCTGTGAGAACTCGCTCCAGGAAGCATTCATACCCATGCTGGTATACACATGATATCATAAGTAATATTAGGATGAAAATGCGACTTTTCAAGAAATGGAGATCCTCACGGGATTTAAACGATCTACAAGCCTTCAGACATTTAAGATCATTAATCAAAAGCCAGATCAATAATTCATATCGAAACTATCTTGTTCATATTCAGGATTCAATAAAGACCGACCCAAAAAAACTCTGGGAGTTTGTTCATAATAAAAAAAGAAAGTCATGAATACCGGGCGTTGTGCATGACATTGATGATGATGAGGTTTGCGTCATACTTTAACAGTGTTTATGTGCCCTCCAGCCCCTATGTGCGTGGTGACTCGAGGGACGCTGCGTCTCAGATATCGGTGGGTCGGTGACGTGCTCGCTTCGCTGAAGCGCTTGAAGCCAAGGATGACGTCGGGCCCCGACAATGTCCCAGCCTTTATTATACGAGACTGTGCTTATGCTTTTGCTCATCCTTTACAAATTCTGTTTAACAAATCACTTAATTGTAAAACATTTCCTGAAGCATGGAAATTTGCTCGCATCTGTCCTATTCATAAGTCGGCTGAAATCGATCAAATCAGAAACTATCGTCCTATTTCCATTTTACCCAATTTCGCTAAAGTATTTGAAACTACACTTCACAGAAAAATATTTAACCAAGTAAAGCACGACATCGACTCTAAGCAGCATGGTTTCTTCCAGGGACGATCCACAGTCACTAATCTAACGTGTTTTTTTCAGGACGTGTTTTCCACTGTCGGTGGAGGCATGCAATTGGATGCTATCTACACCGACTTTTCGAAAGCGTTCGATAAACTTGATCACTCCCTGATACTGCAGAAGATGTGCAATATTGGCTTTGATGAGGATCTCCTGGTGTTTTTTTATACTTATCTAACTAATCGTAAACAATTCGTTGAATACAATGGACATAGGTCTGATTATTTCATACCCACCAGTGGTGCCCCACAGCGCAGTTGTCTTGCTCCCCTTATTTTCTCCATTTTCATTAATGACATATCGGAAGGCTTTTTGAGCAGTTACTTGATTTTTGCTGATGACTTCAAGATTTACAGGGCTGTTCGATCTCTTGCTGATTGTGAATTGTTGCAGGCTGATCTGTCGAGGCTCGAGCTGTGGTGCCATACTAACAAACTGCCTTTGAATGTAGGAAAATGCAAACTTGCTGTATTCTCCAGGTCGCAGAGCACACTTATGTTTCCCTACCGGTTATGTAATACCATTCTTGACTCGTATGAGGTCGTCAGGGATTTGGGAGTCTATGTGGACAAGATTTACAGGGCTGTTCGATCTCTTGCTGATTGCGAATTGTTGCAGGCTGATCTGTCGAGGTTCGAGCTGTGGTGCCATACTAACAAACTGCCTTTGAATGTAGGAAAATGCAAACTTGCTGTATTCTCCAGGTCGCAGAGCACACTTATGTTTCCCTACCGGTTATGTAATACCATTCTTGACTCGTATGAGGTCGTCAGGGATTTGGGAGTCTATGTGGACACCAACTTACAATTTACAACACATACACAGCACCTACTATGTGACTCTTTTCGTATGCTTGGTTTTTTGTTTCGAATAACTAAAGAATTTAACAACGTTGAGTGTCTGACCAATTTGTTCAATGCGTTGATCAGATCTAAGCTTGAGTATGCTTCCAATATATGGTCTCCCATATATCAAGTACATATAAGACAGGTTGAGAGTGTTCAGCGTAGATTTCTCAAGTACTTAGCGTTCAAAATTGATGGACATTTTCCATCCCGCGGATATGATCATCGCATGCTCCTTGACAGATTTAACATGAACTCTTTGGCTACACGTAGATTATATGCTGGACAGGTGTTCCTCTTTAAAATAATTAATGGTATGATTGACTGTCCTCCGCTGCTAGAGCGGATTGGTTTCAACATTCCACGGTTTTATTCCAGAAACGCTAGGTTATTCCATATCCATACACTTCGTACCAACTATGAGTATAGGGCACCTCTATTTAGAGCATTACAAGAGTGCAATGCGCGAGGGATCAGCAGTGAGGTCGGTTACTTTGACCAAACACTGCGTGGGTTTAGGGCCCAGTTGTCTCGCCTCCTATATCGCTCCGAAGATTAGCTTACTGTGAGATCTTATTTATTATATACCCATATTCTTTTCCTAAATTAATTTCGATGTCATTGGTTTTAACTCAATAATGTTTATATTTGCTATCTTAGTATTGGTAACAATGTTTAGTGTTATTGTTTATTAGATAATGTAAAGTAATTACCTAAATATGTATAATAATTTTTAAGAGTTTGCCTTGTAATTGGGTGTTAAACCTGTTAGGCAAGAAATGAATAAATAAATAAATAAATAAATATGTCTTTTAACAAACTAGCCCCGTATCCTCTAGTTCGTTGAAATGTTAGTTGTTTTTCTAATAGTTCTCTTTATTGAGATTGATTTGGCTCTTGTGAGAATGCGGAAAACCTCTTCATATAAAATCTACAGCCCTTCAAATCTTATAGTTCATTTTCAACATAATAATTATCTATTTATTTTAACTAAAAAGGTTTTATTTGTTTATTAAAATGTTTTTATGACGTATCATCAATATACTAGTACGTATCATCATTAAAAACCCCTTTTCCTCTTTATTATCTATACTTTGACATAAAACCAATTTAATAATACACGCACAACACACAACGCTTGCTCCACTGTAAAAAAGGAAATTTGAAACAAAATTAAATCTAACTTCCACTACATAAAGAAACCTTACTTATTTACAGATAGACGTTTCGAATCAAAACTTCATAAACGTGATATGGATAATTAAAAGTGAAAAAGATGTGTGGACGATGCTTTCAATATTTCTTCCAGTCGTTATATTAGGAATATACGGAAATATTTTAGTTATTCACGTGTTGATCACAAATACAAAACTGCGTACACCTACAAATTTGTTGATTGGAAATATGGCTGCTGCTGATTTGTTGTCGCTTTTGATTCATCCATGGGTAACTATGGCTTATGATCTGTTTCAAAATTATCAGTTGGGCTCAATAGGCTGTAAGGGCGAATCAGCTTTACAATGTAAGATATAGTTAATTATTTTGCCTTCGTATAGTATTTTTTTTATCTGTTTTCGGACCTATTTTATAAATAGTGATATTGGCTCTAAATAGGTCGAATTTAAACATTAACAGGGTCATGTGCGTAGGTCTGAAAGTTTTTAAATGTGCAATAAATATAATAGACAGTTATCCTTGGTAAAGTTTGGAACTTAAAATTTAATTTCATTGATCCGCCAAATATAAAAAGACCAACCATTCTGATTTAACCAGAACTATTTTGTTTTTGAGAATTGAGTTCTGGTTGGAAATAACAAGCAATTGACATTCTGTTTTTCAGAAGTTATTCTGGTTTTCCTGGCGAAACCAACTGCTGAAAAATGTTGGTTTTTAATAGTTAGAAACTAAATTTTAGCGAATTCCGTAAGTAAAAAAATTAACATATTTTTGCTTAGACATTTTGAAAAATAAAACACAAAATAACTGAAAGAAATAAGTTTTGTTCAAAGTCCTAACTAACTTATATACTATTTTTCCAAGAATTACACAAAATATAGGAGTGATGAAGGTAAAAAAACTTTTTTAATTACCTGTGGGTAGGGTATACGACACCCCAGACGACTTTAGCGACGTAGGCCCTTATTGCTATATCAGTAGACACTGATTTATTTGTTGCATTTACCTGTTAATACAACCGTAGGAAGGTACTAAGGAGCTGAGCATTTTAAAATTGTAAACTACAAAATGGCACGTTTTTAGCTCTCCATATCATATATGTAATATATGTATATATGGAGACTATTAGTTTCATGAAAAAAAAAAAATTTTTAATTTCACCGGAAATACTTGTTTTTGGTCATTTTATACATAAATAAGTAGTTTTAAAAAAATGTCTGTCTGTTTGTCAGTCTGTCTGTCTGTCTGTCTGTCTGTCTGTATGCACGAAAACGCAAAAACCGCTTAACAGATTTTAACCAAATTTGGTACAAAAATACTATTGCACATGGCAAGGAGCTGATTAGATTTTGGGAAACATTGAGCGTAGGCAAGGGGTTTAAAATAGGGTTCAAAAATTAAAAAAATTCATAGTTCTTAAACTTATCCGAAATACTGCATAATTTTTTACGCATTTAATTGAATATAACCTAAAATATTTAACATAAAATATTAGACCACATTGGCGTTCGAAAATAGTGTAAAATGGGGTAAAAAATATTTAAAAAAAACGTACTTCTTAAACATAGCAGAAATATTAACTAATTATTTATAGCTTTAATAGAATATAACCTATAAAATGTGTCATAAATAACTTACTTTCATAGGCGTTCGTAAATAGTGGAAAAGGGGTCAAAATATAAAAAATACATATTTCCTAAACTTATTCGAAATATGGAATAATTTTTTATAGTTGTGATAGAATATAACCTAAAAAATGTTACATAAAATAATTAGTTCACACAGGCGTTCGAAAATAGTCTTAAAAAAGGGTCAAAAACGAAAAAAAAAATGTTTTTCAAATACACCAGAAAAATTGGCTAATTATATATAGCTTTGATAGAAGATAACCTAAAATATGCAGCATAAAATTTTTAGTTACATAGGCGTTCGTAAATAGTAAAAAAAGGGGTAAAATAAAAAAAATTAAAATGTAAAAAAATTTATATTTAACTAGTTGAATTGGTGTTAAAAATACACGACAAAAATTAATGTTCCATAGGCGTCCGTGACAATTCTATAAAAGGGTCAGAATTTGTATCCGTGATAACTCAAAAACCACTTAACGGATTTTAACCACATTTGGTACGAAAATACTACAGGATATTTATAGGTGGTGATGAACATTGAGCGTAGGCAAGAGGTTTAAAAGAGGGTTCAAAAATTTAAAAAATCATAGTTCCTAAACTTATCCGAAATATTGCATAATTTTTTATAGTTGTGATAGAATATAACCTAAAAAATGTTACATAAAAGAATTAGTTCACACAGGCGTTCGAAAATAGTCTTAAAAAAGGGTCAAAAACTGAAAAAAAATGTTTTCCAAATACACCAGAAAAATTGGTTAATTATATATAGCTTTGATAGAAGATAACCTAAAAAATGCAGCATAAAATTTTTAGTTACATAGGCGTTCGTAAATAGTAAAAAAAAGGGGGTAAAATAAAAAAAAATTAAAATGTAAAAAATTTTATATTTAACTAGTTGAATTGGTGTTAAAAATACACGACAAAAATTAATGTTCCATAGGCGTCCGTGAAAATTCTATAAAAAGGTCAGAATTTGTATCCGTGATAACTCAAAAACCACTTAACGGATTTTAACCACATTTGGTACGAAAATACTACAGGATATTTATAGGTGGTGATTAACATTGAGCGTAGGCAAGGGGTTTAAAAGAGGGTTCAAAAATTTAAAAAATCATAGTTCTTAAACTTATCCGAATTATTGAATAATTTTTTATAGTTGTAATAGAATATAACCTAAAAAATGTTACATAAAAGAATTAGTTCACACAGGCGTTCGAAAATAGTCTTAAAAAAGGGTCAAAAACTGAAAAAAAATGTTTTCCAAATACACCAGAAAAATTGGTTAATTATATATAGCTTTGATAGAAGATAACCTAAAAAATGCAGCATAAAATTTTTAGTTACATAGGCGTTCGAAAATAGTAAAAAAAAGGGGGTAAAAAAAATTAAAATGTAAAAAATTTTATATTTAACTAGTTGAATTGGTGTTAAAAATACACGACAAAAATTAATGTTCCATAGGCGTCCGTGAAAATTCTATAAAAAGGTCAGAATTTGTATCCGTGATAACTCAAAAACCACTTAACGGATTTTAACCACATTTGGTACGAAAATACTACAGGATATTTATAGGTGGTGATGAACATTGAGCGTAGGCAAGAGGTTTAAAAGAGGGTTCAAAAATTTAAAAAATCATAGTTCCTAAACTTATCCGAAATATTGAATAATTTTTTATAGTTGTGATAGAATATTACCTAAAAAATGTTACGTAAAAGAATTAGTTCACACAGGCGTTCGAAAATAGTCTTAAAAAGGGGCAAAAACGAAAAAAAAATGTTTCCCAAATATACCAGAAAAATTGGCTAATTATATATAGCTTTCATATAAGATAACCTAAAAAATGCAGCATAAAATTTTTATTTACATAGGCGTTCGTAAATAGTAAAAAAGGGGTAAAATAAAAAAAATTAAAATGTAAAAAATTTTATATTTAACTAGTTGAATTGGTGTTAAAAATACACGACAAAAATTAATGTTCCATAGGCGTCCGTGAAAATTCTATAAAAGGGTCAGAAAAAATTTGTATCCGTGATAACTCAAAAACCACTTAACAGATAACCTACAACATGCAGCATAACAATTTTGTTTACATAGGCGTTCGTAAATAGTAGAAAAGGGGGCAAAATAAATTTTATAATAAAACTAAAAAAAAATCAATTAATTTGCGTTCAAGAACTTGGCCTAGATCTGAAATATAAAATATCTGCGTATAAATAGTGCCTCCAAAGAGAAGAAAAAGGCACAAAACCCGATACTGAAAAAAAAAATAGCTGATGTCTAAAACAAAACAAAAATTTATTAAATTTAGATAAATGACAAAAAGGTCATAAAATTATTACTTTTACACTTAAATATGGAGAGCTATTCGTGCCTCGTGGGCAACATTTTTTCTAATGACTCGGGTATGTCAGACTCCACCACACAGTCGCCGGGTTAAATGAATCAAATTGAAATTACGTGATAATTTGCAATAGTGCAAATGCATATAAACTATTTATCAGCCGCAGCTTTGTTCAGAAAAAAAAAAGTTGTAAACCAAATCCGTAGTTAAATAGAATATCATGCGAGTTTGACACGGTTCACATATTTCAATTATGTCGAATTTTGAAACTGACATATTTTACGTTTTTTTCTTGTATTTCTTGAACCTAGCTTTAATGGAATAATACTTCTTGGGTCTGAGGTTCTTATCGCTTACAATATAACTGAAATGATGTTTTATTTTATATCACATATCTGGACCTTATATCCATATTAAGTCCCGTTTCTAACAATGTGCAAGAGATTATTTTAAAGATTTTGATTTTATGGTTGTATGCAGAAAAGGACATAATATAATAATATTTCGTGCCTTATCTCAAAAACTAAATGAGATTGTACCTACTTAACACGCATTTCCAATAGAAAGAAAAATAAAATTTGGACAACTCACTAATAAAGTTCATTTCACATACATTGGACTTAATACTCTCTGGCTCTGAGGTCCAGATATATTTTTACCTTTTTCAGGTACAATTTCTAAATTACCATTTGGTATATTTTAAAAATTTGGTACCTTCACATTGTTATGTACCTTAAATGTTTTTAAGGTGATATATTTAGGAGAAAAATAATAATAAAATTGAACTGAAAAGGTACTTACAACAAATTTCAGAAAGAAATAATAGATTATGGTAGTCATTCACAAAATAACACATTCAACAATATGTCACTACTCGGTTGCTCAATACGAACGCAGTTTATACATTATTTAATCTTGTGCCAACTTTTTCATAATATTGTATTTTTTAGGAAATGTATTTTAGAAATTGTGTCTGAAGGAAGCAAACATTGCCGAAACGTATTTATGATATAAAATAAAAGATTATTTCAATTTGTTGCAATTGCAATCAATAAGACCCTCATATCCAAGTCATTTGTTTCCAGGAAAATTTTTTTGTTAGCTAAATAGAGCAAGATAAGTTAATTGAGAATAATTTCAAGGTCCTAAAGCGACCGCTAGGTGGAGCAATTAGTATGATATATCAATAAAATGCAATTTTCACAGAAAAATCAAATGTAAAAGGTATGTTTTGATAGCGTAGGTAAAGAGTACCCTTATTAATAAATTATTATTAATAGTAATTTGCGAAATTCTTGAAACTAAGGGTGGGAGACGTTGTTAAGTTGAAATATAAATATCGTGCACACTCGGTGTGTGAAATTTATTAAGTTGGGTGTTGTTTAATAGTTATTTAAAGAACAAGTGTATTAATAAGAGCGATTAACAATCCAGATAATTTAACGCGCGAACGGAGCAAGCGCGTTAATGATCGAGATTGTTAATCGACATTTTAATTCACGAGTTGGTTACAAAACTTTTCCATCGACTGTACTTCGTCAATGTCCATCTTTTAATTTTAAATTATACATAGAATTTTAAGATAATAATATCTTGTTATAAAACAATAAAATAAATAATGACATACAATGACAGATAGTACTAACAGCTACTTAATTTCAAATGGTTTACTGAATAAGTGTGTTTGTTTGGTTGCAGTATAACAAAATCGTTGATTAATAGGGGTCATTAATGAACGATTTTGAGTGCGTTAAAATACATAATTAATGGACGGTCGACGGAAAAAGGTATTTATGCATCAATTTCTTTAGTGATAATGATTTACATCGTTATTAAATTTCCTAATTCTGGGAGCTTCCTGGTAATTATGTTTTTTTGCCATTAGCTAACGAAAATGAATTGCTACGATCCTTTTTACTGCTCAAATTAGAAAGAAGTAACACAGTTAAATTGGATAACTTTTTTTATTTAAAGTAGGTAGTTACAAATTTTTAGATATATGTGAAGATACAAGTTAATAAATACATAATAGATGTATAATATAAGTTTCTAAATGTTAATAAATTGTTGGGTTAGGCCTAAAAGCTAATCTAATGGATAGATAATTTTGAAAATGATATTATGAATATTAATCTTTTAAATACATTTAATTGTTTCATTCACTGTTGCCCTCGAGACACGAATAGCTCTATATATTTAAGTGTAAAAGTAATAATTTTATAACCTTTTTTGGTCATTTATCTAAAATTTATATATCTTTTTTTTTGTTTTAGACATTAGCTATTTTTTTTAAGTATCGGGTTTTGTTCCTTTTTCTTCTCTTTGGAGACACTATTTATACGTACATATTTTATATATCAGATCTTCTAGGCCAAGTTCTTGTACGCAAAATTGTTGATTTTTTTTAGTTTTATTATAAAATTTATATATGGAATTTTTTTTTTTCGTTTTTGACCCTTTTTTTACACTATTTTCGAACGCCTGTGTGAACCAGTTCACTTATGTAACATTTTATAGGTTATATTCTATCAAAGCTATAAGTAACTACTTAGCCAATATTTCTGCTATGTTTAAGAAATACGTTCTTTTCTAACCTCTTTACCCCATTTTACACTTTTTTCGAATGTCAATGTGGTCTAATTGTTTAGGTTAAATATTTTATGTTATATTGAATTAATTTTTTAATTTTTGAACCCTCTTTTAAACCCCTTGCCGACGATCAATGTTAATCACCACGTATAAATATCCTGTAGTATATTCGTACCAAATGTGATTAAAATCCGTTAAGTGGTGTTTGAGTTATCACGGACACAATTTTTTTCTGACCCCTTTATAGAATTTTCACGGTAGCTTATGGTACATTAATTTTTGTCGTGTATTTTTAACAACAATTCAACTAGTTATATATCAAGATTTTTACATTTTAAATATTTTTTTTGTTTTACCCCCTTTTCTACTATTTACGAACGCCTATGTAAATAAACATTTTTTGCTGCATTTTGTTGGTTATCTTATATCAAAGCTATATATAATTAGCCAATTTTTCTGGTATATTTGAGAAACATATTTTTTTCGTTTTTGACTTTTTTTTTAGACTATTTTTTTGGAACGCCTGTGTGAACCAATTCTTTTATGGAATATTTTTTAGCTTATATGGATCACAACTATAAAAAATTATTCCATATTTCTAATAAGTTTAGGAAATTTATATTTTATATATTATGCCCCTTTTCCACTATTTACGAACGCCTATGAAAGTAAGTTATTTATGACACATTTTATAGGTTATATTCTATCAAGGCTATAATAATAATAAAGGACTTTTATTGCAACAAATTTCTTACATTTGCAACAGGTCGAGTTTCAGTTCTGGGATACATATGCTAATATGCAACCCTTATAATTATAACTAGTTAATATTTCTGCTACGTTTTTTTAATCTTTTTTACCCCCATTTTACACTATTTTCGAACGCCAATGTGGTCTAATATTTTATGTTCAATATTTTAGGTTATATTCAATTAAATGCGTAAAAAATTATGCAGTATTTCGAATGAGTTTAAGAACTATGAATTTTTTTAATTTTTGAACCCTCTTGTAAACCCCGTGCCTACGCTCAATGTTTCCCAAAACTAATAGTCTCCATATATATATATATATATATATATATAGAAAAGCCAAATGAAGAAAACGAACGTTTGTAAGCTGGAAAAAACAACAATGTCCCCTCCAACTCACAAACGCTATGCTGTTTTGTGGTTCTGCTATTGTCTCGACCTTCAGTTCGAAGGCATCAAAGACACAGACAGCGTGAGACGTGGGTTCGATTCCCACCTGAAGCGAATGTTTTTTCCAGCTTACAAACGTTCGTTTTCTTCATTTGGCTTTTCTATATAATATATATAGAATTTATTCAACTACTAGTTGAGTCACTTTAAGTGAATATTTTCCCTTAACTTATTTAATACGATGTGCAGGACATGCTATAGAAGAAACAATGCGACGTGGTCTGTGTATTTGATGCCTTCGAACTGAAGGTCGAGACAATAGCAGAACCACAAAACAGCATAGCGTTTGTGAGTTGGAGGGGACATTGGTATAATAGTATCGCGTTTATGCACTACTATCACCAGTGCTTCAGTAGCTCAATGGTGTAGAGCAAATTCCCGGAAAGCGTGAGACGTGGGTTCGATTCCCACCTGAAGCGAATGTTTTTTCCAGCTTACAAACGTTCGTTTTCTTCATTTGGCTTTTCTATATAATATATATAGAATTTATTCAACTACTAGTTGAGTCACTTTAAGTGAATATTTTCCCTTAATATATATATATATATATATATATATATATATATATATATATGCAAAACGTTAAAGTGGCCTCCAAAATATATATAGGCTAATCGCACTGGGCTCCAAAACGGAGGCGACTGCGTTTTTTTCGGAGGCCACTACGTATCCCCGTGTATATAGTGTTTTTTCAGGTCTACAGGGTATACCCACCCATCTGGCAAATTTGTAGGGTGGAGCCCACTGGGTGGTATACACACATACAGATATACAACCGGGTTTGAAAAATTCCACCAGGTGGCGCGTTAGACATACACAGATATACACATTTACTTGTGCGCTAGTTGCACTGGGCTCCACGTGTAAGTACACATATTAGCCTCCTAAATTTGGCAACGTTACTGGTGGCTAATGATACCAGCTAACATATATCGTAAACTTTCATGTGTATATTTCGTCGGTAGAATTATTTATCTTAGGTATTGTAAAGTATATTTGATTTCTCAACCTGTCATAGCAACACACGTACTTGTCCGCTAGTTGCACTGGGCTCCACGTACTAGTTGGCCAATAATAAACACATAGTTATTTCAGTTTTATTTTAAAATATGCTTGGCGCAAGAATCTATTTGTTACTTAACAGTAGCTAATTACCAAGGTCGAAAATAGTACTTTGTTCATAAACCAAATTTTATAATATTTATCTTTATATGGGAGTGCCTTCGAATTTCTTTTATGTCTTGAAATATAATTTCCCATAATCATAGATAATTCTTAATTGGTACTTTTCTCGGATCCTTTGATTCACAATTTTTTCCGGGACAACAACTTTATAGCCATATTTTAGTCGAACAAATATAGTTTCTTTCGCACATTTTTAATCCATTCATTTCATCCTGTTCTTACATATATTGTTCTTGTTTATTTATTTTTCTTTGAGTTTGAGTTCATTACAAAAAATACTTTTTTTTTAATCAATGCCACATCTATTATAACTAAATAAATAACTTCAAATTTATCACTCCTATAATACAAAAATTTTGGGTATATTGTTTCGGTTTAAAACTACTACTACTTCTGAAAATAATTTTAAGGAAAGAGCAATTCCGTTAAAAGGTGTGCAGGATTTAATATATTATGTTACTTTGACATGTCTGGCATTTTAACTTAAATTAAGTTATATTAATAAAGGCTCTCATAAGCAGCTGAAATGGACTTAGTAAGTCTCGGGTCAATTTAATAAGATGTACTAATGTTAACCGTAACTATTTGGCTTTAAAACCAGATGGCATGAATAAAATAAAAAAAAAAAAACAAAAGTAAAAACAACGTAAAGACGTAAATGTAACATATGGTAAGAAAGAATACATGAAGTTAGAAAACTGTCTCGAGTCATCCATTTAAACTTTTATAATTCGACCGAATGAACTGACCACTGTTTCCGTTGATCTTCTGTCACGATGTTGGTTGACCCTAGTAAACAAGGATTCCTTAGAATAGAGTACCTACCTACCTTACAATAGATTATTGTCAAATAAAATTATCAGCGAGGAAAATATTCAGCAAAATAATTCCCCTAGTTACCGTGTTATTTCAATGTTTAATATTTGTACTAATTGAGTAATATGAATATGAATATTAATTTTATATTGTGTTGAAATTCCAAATTTAAAATTTGCTTGTTTTCAATCATTTTTTAATTACTAATAACTAAGAAAACAATACTTTTTTTTATGTAAAAATAAAGACCAATAAGTTAAATGCACATAAATTATCTATATACAAAGCGCCTGCGAATAATAAAATCAATGAAGAAGAATTTCAGTATAAAAAAAGCGAGAGTGATTGTAAAAAATAGAGACCAATAAGATGAATGTAAATAATTCATTGATATACAACTCGTCGACTAAACAATTGCAATAATGGAGTCGTATTTAGTTATAAAAATATGACAGCGGAGGCTAGTACGTGTGTTGTGTATATGTTCTGATTGTATACACTAAATGTAAATTTTGTATTGCTATTAACAAAAAGTAGATGCCACTAAGATAGATGTACATAAATAGTTTATATATATATATAACACGTGTTCCGGCAATGGAGGCCTATAATATAGATGCACATATATTGTTTAGATATACAGCTAGTGTAAATTTGACGCACGACTTATCCATAAGTATTGATTCAATTATTTAAACAAAGATCCACAAAGATTTTAAGCCTAAGGAATAATGTAGTATCATCATTCAACGCATTGGCCCACCCGTCAGACTTCAATTTCAGTTAAAGTATTACCTACCACTTGAAACATTTTAACAAACCCAACGAATTTGAGTAACTTAAACAGTATTTGTTAGTTGGTTTCTTTAGTTATCTATTATACAGGGTGTCCATGAAATTACTGTACAACGCTTAACTAAAAATATCTAGGCGAATATACCAAATATCCAAAGTCCAGAGGCGTTAAGTCGGGTGACCTTGCTGGCCGATTTCCGATCCATTTATTAGGATATGCTTCATTTGAAAATTTGCGAACGCTGGTACTAAAGAAGGATGGCGCTCCGTCGTGCACAAACCACATTTCAGCACGAATGTGTGGTATTCTCATTCTCATTGGCTTGATGAGATGGTAAAACGAAAGCCTACTTTCAGGGACCATAAATGTGGCTTTAAAACCAGAAGGCATAAATAAAATAAAGAAGTACCAAAAGTAAAAACAACGTAGATATGTGGTAAGAATGCATGAAGGTCGAAAAATGTCTAGAGGCAAACATTTGAATTTTTACAATTCGATCGAAAGAAATGAACACTGTTTCCGCTGATCTTCTGATGTTGGTTGGCTCTGGTGAAGGAATAAATAAGGATTCCTTATAATATAGTACCTACCTTATAAGAACAAAATATTCAGCAAAAGAATCTCACTAGTTACCGTGTTATTTCAATGTTTCATACTTGTACTTATTGAGTATGTTGTAAGTTGAAATTCCAAATATAAATTTTCTCAATTTGCTTGGTTTTAATCATTTTTTGTCTACCAGTAACGAAGGAGACAATACTTTCTTTGTATGTAAAATAGAGGCTGATCAGTTATATGCACATAACATTATTTATATACAACCCGTCTGCAAAACTAGAAAACCAATCCAGAGGAATTTAGGTCAAAAAACGACCGCGAAGTTCATTATAAAAAATGGAGCCCAATAAGATGAATGTAAGTAATTGATATACAATTCGTCAACAAAACAAGTTCAATAACGAAGTGGTATTTAGTTATAAAAATACGGAGGCGATTAAAACGTGCCTGTGTTTATATAAATGATATACACGGCGAAGGCTAGTCAAAGTAGAGGCCATAAAGATACATTTACATATATTGTTTAGATATACAATATGCCTCGATATGGCAACATCGTCGGTGACCATTAGGTCGAGGTAACATATCAAATTATATGCACCGGAGGAGAGTTTGTCATGTCATATGCGGAGCCCGGTTTCTATCTTGACTCTATACTTTTTTCGTATATATTTTTTTTACGAAATCTCTTCCCCTCTCAAGTTGCCTTTGTTTATTTTTTTCCGGAAAATTCAAATATGCAATGTATACACGCGTAAATAACGTGGTTCTGGTGGAGGCCAGGGCGCCTCATATCCACGTATGGTATATTACATATATGATATGGAGAGCTAAATATTCACGGACTCATTGACTTCTAGAAATAAGTATACAACCGAAATATATGTAGAATTGTTAATCAATAAAGTTGTTTGCGTAGTGGTTTATGATTTTTAGGTGATATTGTGGATAATCTATATAATATGTTTCGTTGGTGGTAGTATTTTTTTTTTATTAGTGATAAATTGTTATAGTTTGGGAAGAAACTGGATGTTGTTTTGAGAGCGAGAGATTTTATGATTTCAGTGGGATTCCTTTTATTTTCAAAAGATTAATTGTTGCTTTAATTTATTTTTATTTTTTTGTAAAAACCTTATTTACGAAAACATTTTCTTAAGTATTCCATGTATTCGTTTTTCTTTTGGAAATAAATTATCATTATTGCAGATAATTCGAGAACGAGTGGACATGTCTATTTACAGTTTTCAGCAATGTTATGCCTTTTTAGTCTTCGTGATATCAGTAGTAAAAAGTAGTACCGTTCCATATAATATTTCTTATAATAGGAAATAAAAGTCTGACTCCACAAAATCAATTTAATACGTTACACTCAATGTGTTACATCCAAACATGTTTCGAAGCTCACTAGCTTCATCATCAGTGGTAAATTTCGAGAGAAAATTGTATTTGCAAATATTACATATGACTAGGTTGAGAGTAATGCGCCGAAGTCACCTTGAGGAAAAAAATTTTTTTTTTTGTTAATATTATTAAAATAAAATCATGTTAACACATATAATAATATAATAATAATATTTCTTAGTTAATAGCAATAAAAGTAGTTGTTGTCAAACAGCGGCCTCTACAAGGTGCTGAATCTGCTGTTAACAACAATAAATGCCATCATATTAATAAGTACATAAATAACTTTTAAACAACACGCAATGTATTATTTACATACCGGGTGTGCAAGATATTTATATTTTAATAACCATTCCACAGCTTCCCCCACCCTTTGTTTCAAGAATTTCGCAAAGTCTGTAGAAATAAAATCGGTGCATAAATAAAGGTCCTCTATACCTGCGCTGTCAAAACATACCTTTTGCATTTGATTTTTCTGTGAAAATTGCTATTTATTCATACTAATTGCTCCACCTAGCGGTAGTTTTACGAACTTTATATTATTTTCAATTAACTTCTCTTGCTGCTGGATTTAGTTAACAACATCTTTTTCCCGAATAAAAAAGATAATAATATAATACTCTACCCGGTCGACCTTAGTGGGACACCCCGGTATAATTTTTCACAAATTTGGACTTATGTAAAACTGAAAAAGGAAGAAATAGCTTCTATATGTTTGTTGTGGCGCGAATAAATTATTTGGGTATTTCGCCACTATTTGAAATGCTGAATGTTAAGCAATCAGAAATAATCCTAATAATCGGATTAGTAATAAACATTCAGCATTTTAAATAGTGACGGAATACCCTAATAATGAGCTTTAACTGAAAAAGTAACTTGTGCTCTTTTTCAACATAAATTGCATTGTACAAATTTTTCAAAAATTAAATAAGTAGGTATCGATAAATTTCAGTGCTCTATAAACTTCCAGACCAAAGTAGCATTTCTCGATAAATACGTAAAATCGCTCAATATTTTTTAATAGGTGCTGAAGTTATAGCAAGCGTTATCAGTCTTTCAGCAGTAACGTATGACAGATTGACGGTCTTGGTGTTGCCAACAGAAAGCCGTTTGAGTAAAAAGTCTGCAAAAATTGTTATGATATCGACATGGTTGGTTGGTATCATTATGTCAATACCTCTATCAATTTTTAGAAAGTACAGGGTAAGAGAAACTTTTCATATTCATTAAAATTTATATGCAGTTGCATAAGTTTATTAATTCTAATCTGCTATACCCACCTAAGCAATCTTGTAAAGGTACTAATAAAAATTATTCATCGCGTCTCCGTCCTTCTGTGATATTTGGTAAGTACACTTTTGTGTGCCCTGCGCAACGGTACTAAAGGGAACAAAAACATGTGCACTCGCCTGACCCCCCATATCTGACTCAGTTGATTTTTGTTGCGCTTTGCGTGCGGTTGTTTGTTTTGTGTTTTGTTTTGTGTAAAAGTGCAAAATGCCGCGTATTAAGGAAAAAAGAAAGGCGTATAATGATTTGATGCATCTAAAGAAGAAAATGGCTAAATTAGAAAAGGTTTTATGTGTTACTTCTTCCACGGAAAGCAGCAGTCAATCTGAATCTGAAGATTCAAGTTCCTCTGGAAAAGAGCACTGTTCGGCTGAAGAGGTACCGATCCCGACAGTCAATCAGGTGGGTACGGTCGTTACAAGAATTGAAATTCCAAATTTTTTGGGAGAGGATCCAAAATTGGCTAACCAATTGGGACCAGAACTTCATGAGGAACTGGTAGTTCGATGGTCTACTTACCTTCGAGAGGGTGTATCTACCGAAAATAGACAGGAGCTCGTGAAGAGATATCCTACTCCTTCGAATTGCTTGGCTTTACAGCCGCCTAAGATGAATGAGGAGATCAAGTCAATTTTGCCACGTCAAATTTTCAAGAATGACAGATTCTTGACTTCATTACAAGATCAGATGGGCGCTGGCTTAACGGCAATTGGTCAGATTTTGAACACAAAAATTATGGTACCAGAGGAGCCTGTCACATTGGATGGGGAGAAGTTGTTGAAGCTTGTGGACGCCTCTCAGCTTTTTGCAGCATCATTTCAAGCTGTTTCAGTAAAGAGAATGTTTGAAATTCAACCATTTATAAGTGAAGAGAGCAAGCGAAGGACAAACGTCCGAGGCAGATGATGGGCCAGAGAAAAGAGAAGAATCAGCACAACTTCCGCTACAGATACAGCCACTCGAAATCCCGCAAATAGAGGTAAATATTAAATTGGCTGGAAGGTTAAAATACTTTATACAAAATTGGAAAATTCTTCCAAATTTTAGAAGTGTTTCACAATGGCTAAAGGGCATTAAAATACCCTTTTCAGAGAAGCCTCAACGATCAAAATGTCGAGCGTGTATACCTCAGATACCGATTTCAAAAGTTTCAATATATAGGGATGAAATTAAGTTGTTGCTAGAAATTTTCGAAAGATCAATTTTTGTCATCATACTTTCTTATAGAGAAGCCAGATAAGAGCTATCGTTTTATCCTTAACCTGAAGGATCTAAATGAATTTATCCCTGTAAATCACTTTAAATTGGAAGATCATCGGACGGCGGCTAGACTAATAACGAAGAATTCTTTCTTGGTAAAACTAGATTTGAAAGATGCCTACTTCCTTTTGCCTATAAACGTAAACTATAGGAAATATCTTAGGTTTCGCTTTGAAGATAACTTATATGAATTTAATTCTTTAGTCTTTGGTCTAAATATTGGGCCGCTTATTTTTACAAAATTAATGAAACCTGTCGTTAAATATTTAAGACAATTAGGGGTAAGATTGGTCATCTATCTAGATGATATATTGCTTATAGGTAAAACCTATAAAGAATGCTTAAAATTTTTGAAATTAACAGAAGATTTACTTAAGTATCTAGGTTTTATTATCAATTATAAAAAGAGTATTCTCTTACGTTCCAGGGAAATAGAATTTTTGGGTTTTTTATTTAATTCCGAATCGTTGTCTCTTAAACTGCCTGATAGGAAGGTGAATTTGATGAGCCGATTGATTAGAAAGTTTCGGAATATTCAGTTTTGTAGGATTAGGGAATTCGCATCCTTGGTCGGAAAATTAGTGTCAATTGCTCCGGCATTTAAGTACGGTTGGCTTCATACTAAGCCGTTTGAAAAGCAACAGAATCTTAGATTACAAAAGTTAAATTTCAATAAAAAACTGCAAATTCCTTCATTTTTGAACGACGAGTTCGCGTGGTGGATCGAAAATATTTCAAAATCGGGAAAGAAATTGATTAGAGAGGCTTATTCACTCGAGATTTATTCAGAATCCTCAAAAACGGGATGGGGTGCTCATACTGAAGATACAGAGGCAAGAGGTTTTTGGAATATAAAAGAGAGAAGCAAACATAAATTATCTAGAATTACTTGCAACTTTTAATGGTTTAGAGTCTTTGGCAAAAAATAGACCTATTGACCTTTTTGCATCTAGTAGTTATTACTAGACTGGGCATTTTGTATTCAAAATGCCCAGTCTATGTCTCTTGGTATCCCAACCCGAACTGTTGGGCGGTTGATGCTTTTACAATAGATTGGCACGGTCACTACTTTTATGCATTTCCACCATTCTCCTTGATTGGTAGAGTTTTACAGAAAATTCAGGCTGACGAGGCAACTGGTATTCTTGTAGTTCCTTTTTGGCCACGCAGTCGTGGTACCCAACCTTTACTGAATTTTTGTTGGAAGAACCAATGATTTTCTCTCCGGATAGTACATTACTTTGTTCCCCTTTCAGGCAACCACATCCACTTCACGAGACTCTTTCCCTGGTGGTAGGAAAATTGTGTGGGAAGCATTAAAGTTAAGAAGAATCCCTGAAGCAGCTCTTCCCGTTTTAATTTCATCTGTTTCGGAGAAGTCGTTAAAACAATACACAATCGTTTATAGAAAATGGTGGAATAATTGTATCAACAAAGGATGTAATCCATATCAGTATTTATTAGACAATATTCTAGAATTTTTGTTAAATATATACATAGAGAAAGTGTTGTCATACTCTTCTATAAATAGCGCTAGATCAGCATTAGCATTAATCTTCAACATAGAACAAGATGACGAGAAAATAATAAAACGTTTTTTAAAGGGAGCCTATAACCGGAACCCTTCTAAGCCTAAATATTCCACGACGTGGGACCCAAGTCCTGTTCTGGATTATTTAGCAAATATGTTTCCTTTAGAATCATTATCACTGAGGGAATTATCACTTAAATTAATCGCGCTATTAGCTCTGACATCAGGGCATAGAATGCAGACATTTTCGAAGATCGAACTAGGAAATATTATAGAATTTCAGGACAGATTAGAGATAAAGATTTCGGCTTCTATAAAGACGTCAGGTTTAAATAGAAATCAACCAGTTCTGATATTTCCATTTTTTAAAGATAATCCAAAACTCTGTGTGGCAACTCTGATAAAATATTACATTGAGGCTACGAGACGTTTTAGATCTGACGATACTCTTATATATACTTACCAAAAACCTCATCACCCGGCCTCGACACAGACTCTTAGTCGGTGGACTAAAGAAATACTTACCAAGAGTGGAATTGATACCACCGTATTCAGTGGTCATTCGGTAAGACACGCTTCAACATCTGCGGCTTATCGGTAGAACATAGATCAGATTTTAAGTACTGCTGGTTGGACAAGAAATTCAACAGTATTTAATACATTTTACAACAGACCCGTTGTTAACGACAGCAGTAATTTTGCTAGAGGTATTCTTAACAGCAGGAAATGATTTTTTCTTGGTTTTGTGTATTACATAATATTATGTTCGTTTGTTAAGTTAATTATTATTGTTATTCATTAGGTATGTAAGGTATCGCCTTTATGTACAAGAGGCGTATATTGTTCTATATAGTATTTTGTCGTTTATGTTTTCAAGATTTATACGTATATTCTATATAAGATAGTTAATATTATTTTCATATTTATATATTGAATTATATGCCTATCTGTTACAAGTTTCTTCAATATATAATATGGTTACCTATTGGACTTTATTTTGCACTCTCACTCTTTGATAGTGTCGCACTCAATCACATATTATACAGTTCTTTGAACATCTACCAAATATCATAGAAGGACGGAGACGCCATGAATAATTATAAGATTAATCGACTTACCTGTAAGGATGGTTAATCTTAATTATTCGAGCGTCGTAGTCCTTCTATGATATGGCCCTCCCGACCCTATGACCCAGAATGCGATTGGCTCAGCTTACAAAATGAACTGAGTCAGAATGGGGGGTCAGGCGGTTGCACATGTTTTTGTTCCCTTTAGTACCGTTGTACCTACCAAATATCATAGAAGGACTACGACGCTCGAATAATTAAGATTAACCATCCTTACAGGTAAGTCGATTAATCTTATAATTATCATACAAGGGTAGCACAATTTTTATTTTAATTCTCAGTATATTTTAAATTCGAATTTTTGTCTTCGAAGTTAGAAAGTTATTAAAGCTTAGTCTTTGTGTATTTCGCCACTGTTTAAAATTCTAAATATTGATTCATCAAAATAATACTTTCGGATTAATAATTATAAATAAAATAAATTTTTCATGGCTCTTATTAAAAAAAGTTGGATAAAACGTAAATTAAAAAACTTCCCTTTATGGAGTCCTAATGTTTCGGGAACCATTCTGTTCTCGTCGCACAGGATAAAAACCAATATTTATTCTGTATTTTTAAATATAGTTTTCGTATATTTCGTTGGTCAACTAATCAATTAAATATGGTCATTATTATACTTTATATTGGGTATAGATTCAAAAGTGAGACTACTCTTTTGTTCATTGCATTGCAAAGCTTTGATCATATCTCCTGTTTTGGCGTTATTAAATGCTTAATTTTATAAGTAAAATTATTTAATATTGCCCGTTGCACGCAGAGCCTACATGAATTTTTGGATTTTCCGGAACGGTGGTATCCGACATCATCTGATGAATCAGTGGTGGGCGGCCAAATCGATCGAAATGCAACAACTAGCCGACAGCAACAACACCACAGCTCTCTTCCATGCCACTAGGGCCATTTACAGCGCCTCTATACACAGAGTCTTAACCCACTGCAAACCATGGATGGCTCTCGTCTTCCAAGGGATTGCACGTCAATTGGTTTCCGGTGGAGGGAATATTTTCAGGAACTACTAAACAGGGACACGAATATCGATAATGCAACACTCGATCGGTTGCCACATAGACCAACCCAACAACACTTGGGAGATGTACCTTCTCTGCAAGAAGTTGATAAGCTATTCGACAACTTGAAAACAACAAAGCAGCTGGCTCTGATAGCATATCCCCTGAGCTTATTAAAGAAGGAGGATCTGTGATATTGGAACATGCTCTAGTAACCAAAATATGGAACAGCGAAATCGTGCCTGCTGAAATGCGAGATGCCTCGATTGTCACTATATTTAAGAAAGGAGTTATATCCGTATGTGAAAACTATTGTGGTATCCCTCTCCTCTCCATCGCCGGAAAGGTTCTTGCAAGAATTGTGTCCATTCGTCTTCTTCCACTATCGGAAGGGTGCCTGCCGGAAACACAATGTGGTTTTTGACCCAACAGGGGTACAGCCGACATGATATTGTCACACCCGGTATATTGTATTAAAAATATTGCATCCGGTCGAACTAAGTATTTCTCGCTGATTAATAATTTATAAAAGTTTACAAACGTTCATGACTCTAACATCGGTATTGTATCTACGAAATAGACAAAATTTGCTGATTCCCATTTTTCCACACTGTAGTAGTAAATAATTAGCCGGAGTTATATATAGATAGGATAATGAATGCAGAGAGTATTATCCCGTCTAAACCCTAATAAGATAATTATTTTAGCCACTAGGTTCGAATTTAATATATAATATTTATCGAGCGGTAAACTAGATGCTACGTAATTCTCAAAGACTCAGAACCAAATTATGATAGTCAAAAGACTAATAACAGAATCAAACTATTAAACGAAAGAAACAAACAACTAATAGCTATTCAAACCTTTTTTAGATGTCACAGCAACTTTGGCGTCGTTCACAACACTTCAACTTTGTTTAACATTACTGTTTCAAGACTTATTCATTTTGTGTCCCTACGTAATAAAACTCAATTCCTTTGTAGGGGATAACTTTATGTTTATTTAAAATTAAGAATAAAAGAAAGGAATAATTATTAAAAGAAAATTTAAATCTAAATTACAACTAGACAAAATCAAGAAAAGAAACAAACTAAAACATAGAATAATCAACAATTGATTAATTGAACAAAACTCTTATTTAACTAACATTTAATCTTAATAAAGACTTTGCATAATGGAAATCGATGTAATTACGAATAATTTACATTGATTTCCATTTAAACGTCTTCACTTCACAAACTAAAATAAAAATTAAGCAATTATACCAATAATTCAGCTTTGAATAAAATCTCAAAAAAATAAGTAAAATAAAATAAAAGAATTTTTTGTAATCAGAAAAATGAACTTAGAAAAATTATAAATCTTCAAACAGCTTATAAGAAAATATATTTAGAAGTGACTTACTTGGATCTCGAACAAGAACTGACTTTTTAATTGAAAAGAACTACCGAGGTACTTTGTTTCAGAACGTTACTCTGATTACCTCCCCTATTATGCCTCAAAAGAGGGATGATAGCCAATAGGAATTCGAAGACGCCATTTTCAGAGCGCAACCCTTGCGCAGTATTAGAATAAAGCATTAATTATTGATTTTCTACTCTTTAGTCGTACTTTTATTTTCTGTTATTCGCTGTGGTTCAAGCGTATCTCCAGAGATGGCGATACGAGGTTTAATTCTGTGAAAATATGAATAATATTTTCACGATTCAATTTAATTGGTATAATTACTTTTAAGATACTAACTATGATTCGACGTGATGTAGATATTTCTCTTGATTTAAATGTGAGAACATTTTGCCGTAATATAGCAACTATATTAGTGACAAGATATAATTCATATATAAAAAAAAGCCTTTAACTCAGTTGAAAAAAAACTGCCCAAGATTCACCCATAACTGTTGATATTATTATTATGATTGTTATCCCCGTGGGTAGAATCAGACATTGGGAAGCAAAAAAAACCAAGTAATTAATATCAACATTCCATCGATCATAACGTATTCCTTAATTTAAACAATTTATAAACGTATCGACAATGTTTAGAGAAAGCAATTCTTGAGCAAATCGGCAACCCTGTTACCGAATACATATCTGTAGAGCATGTAATAAACATTCTTATCTTAACGACACAATATTTTAAAACATCGATAAGTGTTAGACCCCCCATAGTTTTAGGGTACATTCGTATTTATATTTACAAGGAACATCCTGTCCACAACTATGGGAATATTTCGTCTTATTTTAAATATAATGAAGAAAAAGGGCATGTTTGACCTTCAAAATACTAGGAAAGAAAACAATCTGCCACCCATGCATTCTAGAATTGTGTAATCTGTAAGTTTGCCAGTGGCGGGTTCTATTTTGTTACAACACAAGCGGTACGACGGGAGGCTAGGAATAGACAATTTGATTGGTCGATATTCAAAAGAGTGGAAAAAAGTAAAGTTATAAATATTGGTGTAACAGGAAGTTACGGGAGGATTTTTTTATTTGCACTTCTGTGTAGTAAAGTTTGAAGAGAGTGGTTGGAGACTTGGCAGCTCGGAGCATGAAGTCTCCCTTGAGTTGGAGCACATGTCTCCAGAAGCTCCACCACGTTCTCTTACCAAAAAACTCTCTTTTTTTTGGGTCTTCTCTCCAACTTCGGCTAAGTAAGTTTTAGAGCGATAAAAAGCACGAACCTCCCCGTTGACTAGTGTCTTTAAGTTTTACGGCTTATCAACGCGTTTATAGTATTAGTACTAATAATTATGATTTTAAGGATTGCTGAAACTGAAAATTACCGAAAAAGTACAGCTGTGTCGATGATGATAATTATTATGTAGGTACAAATTTTAAATAAAGATTGTAACTGATGATTTTTTTTAGACTTGTCCTTTTTTATTGATTTGATTTCCTAACATTTTAAATAATTAATTTAATAAATAATAGTTAGTAAATATATTTCACTTTCTTTACTTATTTTAATATAGTTTTCTAAATCTAATTAAGTAACTATTAACTGGGAGACGCATTTCAAATACAGACCGTCACTCGTCTACGAGGGAGAATCATTAAGATCCTCATTTGTGAGCGTGATGAACGTGGGCGATTCTCTAGTAGCTCTATAAGCCCAGCGAGTAAATTATTAAAACCAAAAGAATATGATCAAAAAAAATTCAAACCTTTCTATATTAATTTTTAACTCAGTAGAGTCCGCTTACTTTTTTTATTCTTTCAAATGAAGGAAAAATAAAACACTATTGAAAGTTTGTTTTCCAATAGTCCTCTTCCTGATAAATAATTTGAGCCTAGTGAGTATCCGTCTGGGTTACGCGCTATAACCCATAAGCCTTGAAATACTAACATTCATGACTTGTTATTTTGTTTGAAACGACCCTCATATCCCCTGTTTTTTGGATTCTCTCATTTTTTTTTCCAATATTCCTCTTCCTGAGAAATAACTTGAGCGTAGTGAGAATGCGTCACACCTTCTGTGTTACGCGCTACAACCCATGATATATTAACATACATGGCTTACTATTTTGTTTGAAACGACCCCCCGTATCCCTTGTTGTTTTGAATTTAATTATTAATTTTTTTTTAAATAGTCCTCCTCCTGAAAAATAATTTGAGCTTAGTGAGAATTCGTCACACCTCCTGGGTTACGCACTATAACCCTTGATATATTAGCATACATAGCCTGCTATTTTGTTTGAAGCGCCCCCGGATCCCCTGTTTGTTTTTAATCTCTCTACTTCTCTTTATTGAAAATGATTAGACCCTTGTGAGAAAGTCGACACCCATTTGAATTAAATCTACAACCCTTTCAATGTTAATATACATACCTACTCAATTTTCAACATAATTATCAATTATTTATTTTACTAAATAAAATATTTTTGCATCATAATATGTTTTTATAAAACCAGTATATTTAAACAATCCTTAAAAACCACCTTTTTATCATAATGCTATCCATAATTTGAGGTAAAACCGCTTTAATAAATCACGTCCAATGCTTGACATGCTCCACTGTAAATTAATAAAGTTAAATCTAAATCTGATGCTAACTAACTTCCACTGCATCAGTTAATGCTACTCCTACTAGTAAATTTAAACATATGATGAGAGACTAGTATTTACCTAACAGTCAAGTGACGTTAAAATTTGTAAAAACCTGTTTAAAAAAATTCTAATGGTATCAGACGGTAAACTCGAGAAAATACGGAAATTAATGGTACCACAGGATCAACATGGTCACACCCTCCGGCAAACATTCGAATCTTTCCAACTAATATTTCCCATTACTCAAGGTACAAAACGAATATTCGTATTCTTTGTACTGAATATAAGAAAAAAACAGAAACTAAGTTTTGTGAGGTACCTATTAACCCCTAAGAAAATACGGAAATTAATGGTACCACAGGATCAACATGGTCACACCCTCCGGCAAACATTCGAATCTTTCCAACTAATATTTCCCATTACTCAAGGTACAAAACGAATATTCGTATTCTTTGTACTGAATATAAGAAAAAAACAGAATTTAAGTTTCGTGAGGTACCTATTTCACACTAAGTTTGATCATTTTCATCCACCCATTGTAGACTCCTGCAAGACATGTGACTCTTTACAAAATAAATTTAAATATGAAGTAGATGAAGGAGAAAAAAATAACTAAATTTTCAACTTGAACTTCACCAACCACTCCGCAATGCTATGAGTTTAGATGCAGAAATTTCAAAGGACAAAGTTACAATTATTGCCCTCGATTTGATGAAAACATCGCCAACGTCGGTCATCTCTACCGGTATAACATATTATAAAAGGCAATTATGGACATATGGGGTCCACAATTTGCAAAGTAATGAAGCTACAATGTTTGTATGGAATCAATCTTTAGAATCTCGTGGAGCCCAAGAATTGCATCATGCCTCATGTATTATTTTAAACATAATGTAAAAACCAAGAAACTTATAATGTATTCTGATGGTTGCGGAGGTCAGGACAGGAACATTAAAATGGCTTTTATTTGCCATCACTTTGTTCAATCTTAGTAATTTACGGTCGAAGAAGTTCAGCATAACTTTTTGGTTAGCGGTCATTCATTTTTAGTATGCGACACAGACTTTGGAGTCATTGAAAAAAATTAAAAATTCTTTCGCAATATTTATGTTCCTAATGATTGGGTGAATGTTATTACAAACGCAAAGAAAAATAGTATATTAAGTATTGAGAACAGTATCTAAGTGTAGTTTACCGATCGACGACAATGTTTTTAGGATAGCTGAATACCCTCTACAAAGTTGCAGTTGAACGTTGCCATGGAACTAATTGTTATTGTTATGATTGTTATCGTATTTTTTATGTCATGTATTTGTCAGAACTTATTTAAATAAGTATTAGTATTGAAAATGAGTAGTATGGAATAAGCGAAACCCAACTCTTATAAAATTTGATATTCAAAAATGAAAGGTTTCAAAAGATAGCATCCAGGAAGCTCTGCCTTTATTATTAATATCCTACTGGAGACTGTGCAACTGTCGCAAAAAAGAAAGATCTGCTAGAGATGAGTTTATTCCACTAACTTATCACAATTTTTATCACTTTACAGAGTGTTCGTCAGAAAAACAGGATGAAATTCCCATAGTCGATAAGAATGCTGCATAGTTTTTATTTACTTCTAGCAATTCTTAAATAAAGCCTCCCTGCTAGGGGATTCAGGCGCATCTAGTGTTGGCAATAGGATATAATGGACTTGTTACTTCTTGGCCGGCCATCGTTTGTGAACTGTGTTTCACCCGGCATATTGCCTGTTCACGCTAGATGTCGCCAAAAACATCTCTCTCAATCAATTCTCGTGCTAGTATAAGCTCTTTGTAAATGTTGGAAACTTAGGTCACACTGCCTGCCGATCACCACTGATGAGGCGTGGATCGCCGTCTGGTGAAAGCATGGCAGTGTGAAACAAATTTCCAACATAATTTAAAGTCTTGTTGCTTTATGTAACAAGCAATTCTTAATAACAATTAGTTCCATGGCAACGTTCAACTGCAACTTTGTAGAGGGTATTCAGCTAACCTGAATTTGTATATAATTGAAAATAATAATTATTAAACATAATAAAATTGCAATTTCAGCTATTTTGATCGTACAAAAAATAGTATAAGCATCTCGAACAGTAATTAGTTTACCGATCTCCTCCAATTTTAGCGAGTTCGCTTCGGTCAGTGGCCCAAACATTGTCGTTAATCGGTAAACTACACTTACTGTTCTCAATACTTAATATACTATTAAAGTTGCTCTAATGGAAAAAGAAAACTTTTATTCTCCAGTTGATTTACAAAAACTAAGTTCCAACAGAAAAATAAGTTGAAGGGTTGAAAATGCACTGTATTATAATAAAAAAACAGGATCCATTTATAATATATTTTAAGTATGGAATAAGCGAAACCCAACTCTTATAAAATTTGATATTCAAAAATGAACCGTTTCAAAAGATAGCATCCAGGAAGCTTTGCCTTTATTATTATATCCTACTGGAAACTGTGTAACTGTCGCAAAAAATAAAGATCTGCTAGAGTTGAGTTTATTCCACTAACTTATCAGAATTTTTATCACTCTAGAGTGTTCGTCAGAAAAACAGGATTAACTTCCCATAGTTGATAAAAATGCTACATAGTTTTTGTTTATTTCTTTTTTATTTAATGAGTATTACACTTTTTTTTTGTAGAAATAAAACTTTTGTTTAATTTTTTACATGATTGTATTTAGACAATTCTTCATTTTGGAATAAAAAAAACATAAACATTTGTATATTTTGCATTACTTGGTTATAGTCCATTATGGAAAATAATTAAACTGCTAGAAAACCAAAGCGGACAAACCCACATTTTTTTTGTGTTTTTTTTTGGAACAATACCTAGTATTATTTTCTTAGCTAAATTAAAAAATATAGTATTTTTAGTATTCCAACACAAATTAAATTCGAATAAAACCTTTTAAAAGTGTTTACATAAGAAATAATAATACAGCAATGCATATTCTTTTAACCTAATTATCTCCGTAGACGTCAGTTAGTGGATGATCCGCTCTGGTTCTCAACGCCTCAACGTAACATACATACATACAGAAAGTAAAACTAGTAGGCTATCTACTAGTTTTACTTTCTGTATGTATGTATGTTACGTTTTTTTTATGTTCTTTGACCGTTCTAGTTTAATAGTTTTATGCTTTTAATTTTCTTGATTTTCGGTCATAAAAACTATTTATATGTTTGAAATATTTTATTTTACATGTTCATAACGTTTCGACATTCTTACTGGTCTTTAAATTAAACTTTTATTTATATATTAAAACATGCCAAACATACACTACCTACATATAAAAACATTTTAACAGGACACACATTCACATAATGGAAGCAAAAATTCTACTTAAAAAGTCTTTGCTATCATTAATACTATGCTCGTTTTTGTATATGCATGCCATTTCTAAAAACTCTTTTTTTTTTTAATTTTTTTTCTGATTTTAATATTTTCGTATTTGTAAAGTCAAATGTATGGTCAAATGTAAAATGTCTTTATATGTAGTGTATGTTTGACATGTTTTTAATAAATAAATAACAGTTAATTTAAAGACCAGTAATAGTAAGAATGTTGAATGTTTAATTCAAAATTTATGACGAAAAGGTTTATGAACTACTGGTTGATGAAGTAAATCTTTTATGTCACTAATAATATACACGCCTAAAATGGTAAGTTTACCAACAAAATGTTCATAGGTTTTATGACTTTGTATATTATAGAAATTTGAGAAAGACCAGAAAAATGGTCGAAATGTTACGAAAATGTAAAATAAAATATTTCAAACATAAAAATAGTTTTTATGACCGAAAACCTAGAAAATTAAAAGCATAAAACTTTGTATATGCAATACGTTATTACCTCCTATACATACGGGTGGCGCTCATGAATCCGGTTTATGCCGTTGATTATTTGAAAAACTGATGTCATTATGTAATGAGGGGAATCTATATTACATAAATACCATGAGAGGGGAAATGATTTCTAATATTATTTTCGTATATATTTTCGATACACTCGGGTGCCGAGTCCTATATATGAAATATATATCAATAACACGTTCTCCGATACAGTTCCGACGTTTAAGGAGGCACTAACGTAGGCCGGTTATATTGTTGATTTTCCTAAAGTTCTCTTGAACTACCTTCCAAATTTCAAGAGACTGTTTATTCCAAGCACGAAATGGCGATTATTTGCCTGAGACTTCTTTTGGACCAAAAAAATTCAAAATAAATTATTTATTCAAAATCAGTTGAAGATAGGTATAGCAAAGTGTTAAAATAAAATACAATTGGATGGGGAATCCAAAAATATGATAACTATAAACGGTAGTTGATTATGAATGTTAGTCACTTTTTACTACATATAAGATCTTTACGGGATATGAAATACACAGAAAAAATAATCACCTCTCTGGCCCCATAGGAGACTATCAATTAAAATTGAAAACACACGTGATACGTTACTGGCTCCAAAGTTATAATAATTTTTGTTTAACGTTATGGGCTCACATATACAGGGTGATTGCCGGTCGATGGTACATTAGAAGTTTTGGGAAAAGCAACGATACGATTCTTTCGAAAATGTAAGTAATTACTCAGGTTGACCTAGTCTATCAGTTTATAATATTTTCATATTTTTAAAGCTTCCGGCTCTACCGAAAATTGATACCAACTTTCTTATTTCAAATAGAACATGCTATATTATTATATGTATAGCTGGATTCCCTATTCATTTGAAAGTATTTTGTTTAACAACTTCCCTATACCAAAGATTAATGTACACAATAGATAGTCAGCGTATATGGCAAATGAAACTCGTTTTGGTTCAGCCTCGATACATCTATTAGAAATACAGACAACCCGGATTTTGTAGATGGTGTTATATATATTATTTCGAACTAAATAATCATATGATGAAATGTTAGACAAGGAAAGGTATAAGCTTCCCCTACAAAGTGGGAGTTTGTCTTTTAATATTATACCTACTTAATATAGGTAGGTATCATAATATGTGAAGCAGTTTTTTGTCGTGTAGGTAATACCAAAGATTAATCTACACAATAGATAGTCAGTCCAATGCATTAAAATCAGAACATCTCTAAGTACGCCTGCCACTACGTGGCGTATACTAGCGTGCACAGCATAGAGCAGTATTGTCACAGCCAGAAACCGTTTTGTAGTTTATTAATATCACAAACAAAACGCAACGTATAACAATTATTTACATCATTTGTAACAGATATGCACCGGCAATGCTGTATTGTCAGAGAGAGAGATTGATGAAATTCTGTATTAATCTGGAGGGGATACGTAGGGAGGGTAGAAAAAAAAGCAAGCGAATGTGGTGTGTGTCGTGCTGTTGCCGATTCGTCGGTAAAAGAAACACACAGGGTGATTTATTACAAGTACAGTATTGAAATAAAAGTCTAATCTCTATGAATTAAATTTAATATAATAATATTTAATCCATGTCATACATGTTTCAAGACTAGACCAGTCCCATCAGTGGCGAACAATCATTAAATGAAAAGCTTTTAGATAGAAACATACTTTTGACTCCATTCATTTATTTATGTATTTATTTATTTATTTATTTATTTATGTATTTATTTATTTATTTATGTATTTATTTATTTATGTAATTATTTATGTATTTATTATTTGTTTTAGATAGAAACATACTTTTGACTCCATTGTAATAATTTGTTGATGAATATAAAAAAATGTAAATATCTAAAAGCTAAAAGCTTTTGATTTAATTATTGCTCGCCACTGATTATGGGACTGGTCTAGTCTTGAAACATGTTGTATGACATGGATTAATGATTATTATATTAAACTTTATTTATTTCGTGGATATTAGACTTTTATTCCAATACCGAAATCAAATTGGTATTAATTTACATTATTCTTTGTCAAAATTATAACTCCACTTAAGAATGGACTAGGTACTTTTTCAATTTATTACATATATTTTAAATATTTCACGTATACAATGTGGCAAAGATGTAACAAGATTGTTGTAGATCTTATTATTTATTTATTTATTATTTATGTATTGATAAAGTAGTTAGCTAGAAAAGCTTTTAGATAGAAACATACTTTTGACTCCATTGTAATAATTTGTTGATGAATATAAAAAAATCTAAATATCTAAAAGCTAAAAAGCTTTTGATTTAATTATTGCTCGCCACTGATTATGGGACTGGTCTAGTCTTTAAACATGTTGTATGGCATGGATTAATGATTATTATATTAAATTTATTTCGTGGATATATAATATAAATGACTAAAATAATATTATTTGGTATACCATATAATTTATTACCCGACAAAAAACACTGCTGCACAGTAGTACATATATGATACCTATAATATAAAAACAAACTCCCACCTCGTAGGGGAAAGTATACTCGTCCTTGTCTAACATTGCCCATATGATTATTTTATTTCAACACAATACATATAACGCCATCTACAATTTCCATGGTTGCATGTTTTTCTAATAGATGTAGCTCGTGTCGAGACAGTTTCAATTTTTGTTTTATTTCCCATATACGCTGACTATCTATTGTGTACATTAATCTTTGGTAATACCTATAATAATTGAATATAATATCTACGCAAAGATATGATGTGTATGTACGAAAATAAAATGTTGAAGAGTATATATATACAGGGTTGGTTCATTAAATGTTTTAGACAATTATTTTAGGCTTTTCAAATTTTGGATATAAGGATGCATCAAAAAGTTCTATTTAAATGAACTAAATTTTGCATTATGTATGACTTCCGGTTATACCTGATTCAGTTTAAGGATCAAACTCAAACAGCAGATTCCATTTGTCTAAACATGAAAAAAATATCATATTAACATGGGTTGACAAAGGCTTTGTTATCGAGATACAGGGTGTTCTTAATACCACCCTGGTTTCTTCCGAATCGTTTTGCGATTTATTCATGAAATTTTACAAATGGTTAGTTTTTTAAAATCTCTGTCGAACAATGTTAACATTATTAAAAAATAAATCTCAGAGGCGGGTAAATTAAACGGGAATGCACAACAAATTATATGCAATAAAGGTATCCTGATATTGATACGAGGTCCTGTTATAGAGTAATATCGATATTTTTTTTATTATTCCACAAGAAATATTAATATTACGAAGGCTGCTTTTTGCAAGTGACTGATGTAAAAAATGTTTGACATTTGATGCATGACAATAATTATTTAGAAAATACAGTTTCTAAATAATACAGGATGTAAAAAATTATAATTTTTATTCTGTTTTTATTCAAAATACAAATATGTATATTGCGAAATATGGTTGAGGGTTTTGGTGAAGTGGTGAAACATATTTTTAATACAATTTATTTTACTCTAAAGGTACTATACTCATCGATTATAATCGAATATTAATTTACTCAAAAATAGCTATACTAGTAAAATAAGACTTACAATAAATTAATTGAGTTTCTTTAACCTCAATGCAGTTTTTGCGATGCCTATTTGTAAAAAAAACTTACAGCCTCCTTAAAATATTTGTTTTCGTGGAATAATCAAGTTTAAAAACTAATAATTTGTAGATCGTCATTAATAAATATAAACACGTTTTGGAAAAAGCGTTACAAACACACACTCAGGGTAGTACTTTTAACAGGGTGTTAAAAGTATTTCGATAACCAAGCATTTGTCAACTCATGTTCATATGAACTTTTGTCATGTCTTGACAAGATGAATCTTCTGTTTCAGTTTGATCTTCAAAAACTGAATCACCCTTTAGTTTAGATTTACCTTAGCGACAAACGAAACATATTTTAAAACGTTTTTACTGTGTGGATTAGGATTATAAACACCACAATGCCTAAATGAAGATAATTTATTTTCTATTAGATCTTGATTTACTCTATTGGTCAATAAGTACTGATATCTGTTTTTTGGATTCTTTAAGTTTTTTTCTAACAGTCCTTTTTCTGAGAAATATTTTGAGGCTAGAGAGAATCCGTCATATCTTCTGAGTTACGCGCTATAATCTATAACGTTTGAATAACTAATATACATGCCTTATATTTTGTTTTAAACGACCCCTGTATCCGCTGTTTTTTGGATTCTTTAATTTTTTTCTAATATGCCTTTTCTTGAGATATAAGCTGAGCCTAGGGAGAATGCGTCAGATCTTCTGGGTTACGCGCCATAACCCTTGATATATTAAAATACATGGCCTGCTGTTTTGTTTGAAACAACCCTCATATCCCCTGTTTTATGGAATTTTCAAGTGAATACTTATAATAAGAGTGATTTTTCAAGGTCGCGTCACGTCAGGACACGATTTAATATTTTCGTCCCCCAAAAGAGATGAAGCATATAACAAATATGAGGGAGAGAGAGACAGAGATATTTGTGGTGTATGCTATACACTATATCCTATACCATACACTATTATGTAAGTATATAGCGGCGAGAGAAAACGAGTGCATGCATAGGCACAGCTACATTTAGGGTGTTATTTTACAAGGCAAAGATTGTGTATTATAGGAGATACTGTCGATACAAGCGGTGTAGGTATTGAGTTCAATTTTTTATGGAGGTAGACGTAAACAGTAATCATACGTAATAACGAAATATTAGAGAGGTTCCCATAAGGAAGAAGATTGTGCTTGGGCTTCGTGATGCTTGGATTCGTTTGAAAATTATGAGTCAATTAAAAAAAATAATAATATATACTTTACCCAAGAGAAATAAATATGTTCTAGTTTGAAATTATCACGTGTACTGTGCTGCACGCGAATTTTTTTTAATATTTTCACCAATAGTTCTCTTCCCTGAGAACTATTTCACTTTAATGAGAAACCTATAAACCTTCAAATCAAATCAGCCTTCACATACAATTATATTTTTTATTGAAACCAGTAGGTATATTTAAACAATCCATAAAAACCCCCTTTTTAACTTAATATTTTCCATAATTTGAGATAACTCCGATTCAATAATACATGCCCAATGCTTGGCATGGTCTACTTACTATAAACAAGAAAATCTGAAATAAAATTAAATCTCAATCTGATGCTAGCTTCCACGACAGAATATACCTAATATGTTTGTCCATTAAAATGTTTTTTATAAAACCAGTATATTTAAGCAATCCTTAAAACCCCCTTTTTATATTATGTATAAGTTGACATAAAACCGATTTAATTAATAATGGTCCAATGTAAAAGTAAACCTGAAACAATATTAACTCTAAATCAGTACGCTACATACCTACTACGTACTAAGCACATAACACACACAATATAAGGGAAACGGCCGTAATCAGATTTGGGAACTGTTTGCAGCGTTGCAGTGGTTGTCGACAAGAACTAATTTTATAATTTACAGGATTCTTGAATTAAGTTGCAAACACATAATAAAGTTCGTGTATTAACTGATAGATGGCGCCAGATTTATTTTAAATTATTTGCCAGGAAATTTGAAAATTAACTATTATGGTCGTCACAAAAAAAAAAACTAGGACTTCAAGATCATTTCATAAGATTGAAATGGCAATACAGCATAATTTTTTGTTAACTATGTCATTCTCATTTTAGTTAATAACCTTGAATGTGTTAGTTTTTTTTAGTAACGACTGTACTACCTCTATTCCCCGATTTCAGTAAAATAGTTTCTAAATCCAAAAGTTTTGTCATAAAAAAGTTTGGAGGATCCTTCCCACTCATGTTGCCTAGATTCTTTTTTTCGAGAATACTGTTTTAGATAAGGCAACGATCTCAGGTAAAAGACCTCCACTAAACATTTCTTAAAACTAAACATTTGACCTTAGTATCTACTTTATTGAAATCAGAGTATAGTGGTTCATCTAACAGATTTAAATAATGAAAACAAAAAAACAAACAACTTTGAAATTTGCTCTATTAATGAATTTTTACATCATGAACCTACACATATAACAGGAACCACTCGTAAAAAAATACAAAAATATAATCAGAAATATGTTTATCGCAAACGAAATAAGTATTTCAGATGTATTATTTCAGGTGATAATTCATTTAAAACTAGATTATTAATATTAGTAAGCCATTCCCGCATAAGATTTGAATCCTTATCGGGAAATCTATGTCGTTTACTGGTTCTATCCACATACCCAGGCACTAAACACTTATTCCACCCATTACAACTATCTTAAAGTTGCAGCAGGAGGAGGCACGTGAACAACAAGTACAGCAATAGCTTTCCACAAAATTGCACAATAATCATAATATAAAGAGGATTTATAATATTCTAACAGCCAGACTTTTTTAACCACAAAAACAAAACAATGATTTTTTTAACTTTCTTCTTCTGGTTGACAATTGATAGGACTGACAGAACGCAGTTACCGGCAGCCGGCAGGGAGAGTTCTTTAATTTTCGACTCCAACGCCATGCAACGTCTGTCTACATAACTAATATTACTGTCCAAGGTCGTACGTTTCTACGTTTCCCTTATATTGTGTGTGTTATGTGGTACTAAGTAGTAAAATGCACTGCTCTGCTACTACTACATACTAACCTAGGTAGGTATGTATACAGTAAAGAAAATTGTCGTATTATATCACAGCATTGCCACTTATATTATATTTAAAATATCTACTTTGTAATTGAAAAAGTAAAGTTGAGTTATTATTTCAGTAATTATCAAAGTCTAATGTCCACGAAATGAAATTTAATATACTAATCGTTAATCCATGCCATACATGTTTGAAGACCAGTCACATCAGTGCCGAGCAATCATTAAACATGAAAAACTTTTAGATTCCTACATTGTTTTTTATATGCAACAACAAATTATTACATTGGAGTCAAATGTATGTACCTATCCAGACTTCAATGTAATAATTTGTTGATGGAGGTACTTATCTATATAAAAAAAATCTATCTAAAAGTTTTTCATTTAATGATTGTTCGCCACTGCTGATGGGACTGGTCTAGTCTTGAAACATGTATGGGATGTGTTATTATTAGGTATATTAAATTTATATCATGGAGATTATACTTTTACAAGAAATCCCAGGCAATTTTCGGAGCACGCAACGTAGACGTAGTACGTAAAATTTTGCGATATACGGAGGATGCAACGTGTTAGCCGTTTCTGCAGATGTGCGACACTAGCGCTTTTCATATACGCTCAAACTAAATTTTTTCGCAGTATAGACTGGGGGTACCTTATGGGCTCAAAGCAGTTAGTATATGAATCCTTAGACCGCCCTCTATCCAAATATGTATGAAATTTTGAAAAACGTTATAGACTCCAAAATCGGAGGACACAACGTTACATATGAGTCCATAGCGTTACCCCATTATATACTTTGGAGCCCGCAAGGTATCCCTAATACATATATGTATGTACGAGTATGTAGGTATGTATGTGTGTCTGTATGTATTCTTCCACGATAGGGCCCAAACGCTTTAACCAATTGAGCTAAATTTTGGTATATGGGTTTGGGGCAGTCCTAGGATGAAGCCATTAGATTTTGGTTGAAATCGGTTAATCCCTATGATAGGGGTGGACACAACCACTAAATTTTTATATAGCAGTAGGGGTCGAGTAATACATCATTTTAAAGCATTTTTTATCTGCTTTACAGCAATAGGTCATTTTTGATATTTGCGACCATAATTATCGAGAAAATCGCGTTGAAATTTTCTGTTTTCAGTTAGGTAGTTGGAACGTATATATGTATATTACAAATAGAATATTTTAAAAGTTAGTGTGGCGTCGTGGGTAGAGGCTTTCCTTCATGCGCGTAGGTTTTTTTTTTTCTAATTTTCGAATAAAGTAGTTAGTTTGTTACATTGGTTTAGTGGAAATAATGCAACTAATACAATTATTATTATTATTATATTCGTTACGCAGGTCATATATTTTTAATTATATTATATCTTCTCGGAAAAGTTTTGGGGCGACACAACCGATTTTTTATAAATAAAATGAATAATAACATCTAAACCATTGGTATTGAATAATGAAATAATATTCCACGGGCTAATGAGTGTTATTATTCAACCAATAACAGGATATTAATCGAGATATTAAGTAGTCGTGGAGAAAATAAATGATTAAAATAATGTAATGTATGTATTTAACATTTATTTAGATACTGAGTATAAATTGTTATTGGTATACCGTGTATCAACGGTACGAATATATTTATTATTGTGTTTATTTTTTGTTGGAAATAGAGACTGAATAAACACACAGTAAGTGTAGTCTAATGGGAAATCAAACCCAAAGGTTGTAATTAAATTCTTTGCTTTGCCTTATAATAAATATAAATTATTATTATAACTTTGAACACAAGTTATTACACTGGCGCAGTTGGTAAACGAAATTTAAATATTAACAACATGACAATTGGTTCTTTGGAAGAATATAAAATTGGTGAAAAAAATTGGAGAATTTATGTTACGCGAATAGAACAGTATTTCAAAGCCAACAAAGCGTCCGATGAGTTGAAAACAGCGACGTTAATTACAGCAATGGGTATGGAAACTCTGGATCTGTTGATTGAAAAATGAAGAAATTGATACCATATAAATATTGTCACAATTAAGATGAGATTATATAAGAGTATGGATTTTATAGGAACGGTGCCTTCACCTGGTCCCAATTTGAGAGTTAGACATTAAGGGTAGAGCCTCCCTTATGTCTTTTACTATTTGAAGATTCATTGCTCTACTGAGTTAAATCTTTATATAGAGTTTAAAGAAGGGTTTGAGTTTTATAAGTTATGTTAATTAATTTAGTTACTCGCTTGGCTTGTTTAGCTACTCGAGAATCGCCCACTTACATCACGCTCACGAAAGAGGATCTTATTGATTTTCCCTCGTAAACGAGTGACGGTCTGTATTTGAGCGGCGTCTCTCAGTTAATAGTTATTTGATTAAATTGAAAGAAACTATATTAAAAATAAAAGGAAAGTCAGATGAATATTACTAACTATTATTTAATAAAAAAGGACAAGTTTAAAAATCAACAATTATAATAATCAAAAGTTCGTACTTACATTACAAATATCTTTGACGACACAGCTGATCTTTCTTTAGTTTCAAAAGAAACGTTCAGAATTTTTAATATTAATACTAAATTATAACTTCGCGTTGATAAACCGTAAAACTTAAATGACACTACTCAAGAACCCCAAAAAAGAGAGTTTTGTGGTTAGAGAACCTGGCGGAGCATTCGGAGACATATGTGCTCCAACGCGGGGCGACTTCATGGTCCGAGACGCCAAGTCTCCAACCACTCTCTTCAATCTTTACTACACCGAAGTGGAAATCAAAATCCCCCGCAACTTCCTCTTACAACAATATTTATAACTTTACTTTTGTCCACTCTTACGAATATAGACCAATCAAATTGTCTATTCTTAGCGTCGTACCGCTTTTGTTGACTTTGCAATTTGTCTATTAGGTACAATACCGATGCTAAAGTCATGAACTTGTATAAACTTTGATGAACTTTTATACATTATTAAATCAGCGTAAAATAGCTAGTTTGACCGGATGCAATATTTTTATTACAATATACCGGGTGTGACATCCCCGGACTCACGAAAAAATGGCCCCCATTTTTGCCTTTGCTGGGACGCTAATGGTGTCGAAGTTTTAAAAAAATATAATAAAAAATGTATTCGTAAAGATCAACTGTGCCGCATACAATAGTATATCTTATATATAGTAAATTAAAATATCTTTCAAAAGTGTATAAAGTTGTAAAGAGATAAAAAAGTATCTTAGTTAAAATAAATTATTACTGTTTTTTGCATGTCTTTACAAAAATCGTTAAATAAAATACAATGTTTCCCATGGTTTCCTGTTGTTAAACCTTGTTATGCATTTGTTCTTTGTAGCTGGAAATTCTGCCATCATATCACTGGTACTTGCGCGGAGGGAGTTTGCCATCGTTTTGTTGGAAGTTGCTGACATCTCCAATTGTTGTTGTAAGGCGCCAAATTGGATGGTTCTGCTTACTCGTTTTGCTTGACCATAGGCGTCCTCTTTATTGCATCGCATTGGTTGGTTAATTTGTATCGAATCGTTTAGATGTGTAGTGTATACACCTAATCGTTGGTTTTTCACTTGCATCTATTCAGGTCGACTGAAAGAGGAACATCATTATACGAGATTTTCGTTCCTCGTGGTTGTTGTCTAGTTGAAGTTTGAGTGTTCTGGAGATGTGGAATTGTCTCATCGTTGCTTGAGCAAACTTTTTCGTATTAATCGTCATGGTCTTTGTACCAAACTGAGAAACATAACGTTCAACAAGCCGTCATAAAATGTAGTGGTTTAGCGGCTCCACCATGTAACGAAAAAATAAACTTTTAAGAATATGAAAATCAATTTAATTGTTAGTTTTTCGTATTTGTGCTTGCTGACATTACGTTTGTCTGTTTGGAGTTTAATATCGATCGCCCCTGTATACTCTATTTGGTCATATTCAGGGGTACTTCACTGAATTTTAACTGATTCACATACGTATTCTTTTTTTCACAGGAACGTCAATGGAAAAACTTTCTAGAAAAGTTTTGCGAAGAAAAAACATTTGTTGTGAACACATATTGGTTCGTGATTGTGGCCGTTTTAGTTTGGATTCCACTGACAATACAAATCATTTGTTATGTGGCTATATTATTAAAAGTGAGATATTTGCATTTTTACCCCTACATGTATACTGGATGCGCCGGCAATACATACCTACTGTTTATAATGCTACCCCCGTAGACCCACCAGTGTTGTTATGGGAGTCGTCAAATTAAATTATTAAATTTTCAAGTGTCGAACTATGGTTATTTGCGAGTTTCTCATAGAAAGAAACGTTAAATAACGGGTGTTTTAATAATAGCACAGATTTCAAAGGTTGAGGTCAAAGCTTTGAAATATGTATTGCGTTATAAAGCAGACATTTGGGAGTTATCTATGGTGGTACAACGCATTTGGTAGACGAACTCCACGGCGTTGCCAAGTCTTATGGCAAAATTTTCAATAACGATATTACATACATGTGGCGGTATTTCATTAATATGGCGTCTAGTTTCGACCATTAAATATCCCCACAGACGAAAGTTAAAAAGTTTCAAACTGTAGGAACATATATTCAGATCACCAAATCGGGAGATGAGGCGATCAGGAACTTGTCGTCGACACTAATATCTTTCAATTGAGGTACAAAAATCATCATCATAGTCTGATAATGCTCGGCATTCATTATTACCTGCCTCGTCTTCAAAGAAAAAGAGCCTAATTATGATACATATAGATCACAATTGTACCACACCAAACAGTGACACTTTTTGTGTGCATTACTTTCTCATATATCAATCTGTGCCCTATCACCGAAAATTATTTTGTGCGTAAAATCGGACATGTGCTTAGATATCCAGATACGCCTTGTTCAATGATCCAATTGGTGAACTCTACTCGCTGTCCATGGTCTGGTGTCAGAAGTTGCTGAGTCAATTATAGGGTTATTCTTTCGTACAGAACTAAGTAAACAATCTGAAAAGTGTCAGTTCATTCACGATTGTGCGTATTGGTTCGACATCGGTCACTTCTACCACTTGTGATCCAACTGATTAAAATTCCTACCCTCCTTGCCCCTTCTGATCTTTACTAACGCCTATCTGTGTCCTATTGATGTATCATGATTATGACAATCATGTGTCATTATGACAGCCAAAATGGCCCGCAACCCAAATCTTGAAACACCCATTATTTTAAAACATGTGATGATTTTGATCGCTATTGAAATTACAATCAATCGAACGATCACAGAATGAAAAAAAAAACAACACATCACGTTCAAACGTTTCACTATTGACTGAAAAAACAACTGTGAGTTATCAGGATTTAACGTTATTGCATTCGCTTAACAATTTCATTCAATCAGTAGTGAAGTGAACTTCTATTAGCGACAGTTTATACTATACAATTATACAGAATGACCGTGTCAACAAAGAAACTACATTTGCCCACCTAATTGTGGTACTAACTCTGTATATATATTTAATTTTAAAGAAATAGTTCATACTCTCTTTACTTTTTCAGTTGGCGAAATACGAACAACTGTTTGCGAAAAAATTAAATCATGATGTAAATTACAAGAAAAAGGCTGCTATTATGATGTGCATTGTAACAGTATCATTCATGGTGTTTCGTTTACCTTTCATGGGCTTCATCATTTTCCGACATCATTTACTTCAACAAAATGTACTCTCAACAACTAGTGATGTACGCAATACGGTAAGTTTAGAGCTATAGAAAAAGTTAAGCAATGAAAATAAGTAAAATACTTTTATCATAGGTATTTCAGAAATCATCAAATAAATTTCAGATTTGTCAATTCTGTTACACAAAAGATAAATTCTAAAATACTCAGCTTTCGAGTGCAGCAGCGTGTCTTACGGGATGGATGTCGCCGCCCTGCTGTTAGGGATTAGGCTGGGCGGTTTCTTTGACCCACGCATAATGCAGAAGGAGACCCCATCCACTAACACTTCCTAAATACTTTACTTATTTCTGAATTTCAAATGAGTAGCTATTGTTCCATTATTTTGCAGGCTTAACAGGAGTTAGTACACCAACAATTCTAGGTACCTGCGAGTAAAAAAAAACACATGATAATTAACCTCAATTTCCAATAGTTGGACTTAAAGTTCTATTAATTTAATGTAAAGAGCATGTGTGTATTTTTAGGTAAACGGCACCTATCATACGTTATGGCTAGTCTCAAGATACCTTATGATCGTAAACGCCTCAGTGAATCCCATAATCTACGGTGTGACCAATGAAAATTTCCGAAGAGCATTTAAAAAAACAAAAATATCCAGTTGGATCTTTAGGAGCAGTAAACCAAAAAGCAGTTCGCCAATGAAACGGACCCAAAAATCGAAAAGTTCGGTTGATACGAATTCGAGTAGTAAGAAGTCAATCTTTTTCATCTTTAAAAGAAAACAAAAGTTGTCAGGGAATGAGGCTTTCTCGAAAATAGAAATTTTCAACACTAAACTGTAAAAACCTTGAATATTTACTAACTATTGTAATAATGTACAAAATAATAATGGAAAAGTGATTATTTCATAGTTTAATGTAGTAATAACTATCACGATTCAACAATTATGCGTGATGCTAAATTGCTATACAGGGTGTCCCAGTTTGTTTTCCGACAAAATTCAGGCTTAGCTTCTACAGCTGAAACTACCACAAGAAGTTATTATAAACATGTATCGAAAACATGCATACGACCGCTGAAAATGTATCACCCTGTAAATGTTGATAATCGTAATTTGCTCAAAATTGGGGTGTGTGATATGTAATCGCTATGCTAAATTTTAATTGGTTATTTAAAAATATCTTGGAAATAGATTAAAAAAAAACTGATAAACTCCAAAACTTTGACACCTTAGGAGGCATTTTTTATACATATTTATAATGACGTCTTGTAATTGTTTCAGTTATAAACGGCCACACCCTGTATATAAAAGATTTTGTTTTCAGTTTATAAACATTTAGTTATCACCTTTAATAAAGTAGCGTGGGGTGATGAGAGTCAATGGATACAGCTTTTAAGTTTATATAACGCTCACTAGACTGAGCACCGACAGTTGAAATAATGGAGATCCGCCATTAAAAAGTTCCTAATACAGCCAAGGTTACAACTAATTTAATGCGAATCATGGGTATTTTCCATTTAGATATTAGAGATACAAGTTTGGTTAAATTAGACAAAAGTTGAGCAAGTTTATTCTCTTCGAGGGTTCGTTGATTTGAAATGAAAAATATCTACAAGTATTTTCAAAATACAGGGTAAAAACTAAAATCACAGGATAATCTTGACAGAAAAACCATTGTTGCGGCTTGTTGGACATTATTAACATAACTGGAATAGAAAAATCATAGCCGTACTGGCATCATCATGATATATAATATAATAAGTAGTAGTAACAGGTTTAGTAGGTAAACCAATAAAATATTTAATTTATACAGTTATTTCATTTTAGAACTAGCCACCCAGAATAACTTGGAGGGAAATTCAAAACCATTGTACGCATCATCCTCAGCCACCCCAGTTTTTTTATAATTTTAAATGTCATCCCTTGTCTTTTGACATATCATTTTAAGTAGGTAGCTTGTTTTCCATACACCAAGAATAAATGAAATTATTAACCTTGGTTAATACATGGTAAGACGAAAACACTTTTTTCGCTTTCACCCATTCCAGGTATATGCATTCAGAACTAGAACCATAGATAAACGAACAGATGATCAACGCTGATGGCACACACAGACAGTGCAACCTCTAGTTCTCTAACAACCAATAGATGTTGCCACTACACGCTACAGCAGCTAAAAAATAAAATTGTATTGTACCTACTGGGGACGTGAATACGTTTAGACCACAGCAAAGTTGGCATCCCTAGACAGACAGTGTAACCTTTAGTTCTCTAACAACCAATAGATGTTGCCACTACACGCTACCACAGCGAAAAAATCAAATTGGATTGTACCTACTGGGCACGTGAATATGTTTAGACCACAGCAAAGTGTATGTTCGTAACAAACGTTGTGTGTTGAATGCTTATATACCAGGTGCGCCCAAAATATTTTGATAAGTTTCAGACAAATTTAAATGTGGTATAACTAAAATTAATTTTAAAAGCATTGTTTTATTATACGGGGTGTTGTACATAAACTTGAGCCGTTTTCAAGAATTTTTGAAAAAAAGATTTTTTGGCGATTTTAGTTTTTATTTATTTCTGGCATTATTTTTACAGATATAAAAAAATAAAAAGCTGTTTCTCATTGTTATTTTTTGAGGAAAATAAGATAGCGTATACAAATATTCAGTACGAGGTTTGGTTTTTGAAAACCATCAGCAACTTGTTTTTTTTTAAATACGGCTCTGGATTTTTTATTTTTTAATTTAAAGCCATTTTCAATTCAAACATAGGTGGTATATCACACGTAATGGTTTAAACAAGTTTTCAGTATTTTTAGCTGTTATTTAAAGTTATTCAAGAAAAATCGCCATGAGTTTTTAAAAACTAGTTCATAATTATTGAAAAGAGTAAAAAAATAAATTATAAAATGTTTTGGAATAACAAAAAGCTTATAAGCTTATAAGCCTCGTAAAATATCTATTTTTCTTTTCTTAGGTACCGCTTTTTTACAAAAGGTTGTTCGAGTTAAATACTTTAATAGGCATATTCACAGTTAAATAAAACTATGTCCATATTCTTCACCATTACCCCTAAGTACCAATGAATTAGCGGGGCATCTATTTCAAATTGGATTTGAATGGAATACGTTGGTTATCTATCAAGAACATAGCTTATTAAAATTCATCAAATAAATAAACGAGGTATGACAGAAAGAACTTTGTAAACATCCCTAATTACGTATAACTAATGTGGGTAATGCAAAGGCCTGGCACTATGAACGGTACTTAAAAAAGCTCTTAAGAATTAATATTGGCGTGAGTCGCAAAAAAGTTATAATAATACTACCGGATTTTAATACCCATTGCTTCGAAATTTGTGTGTTTTTTTTTTGTGATGGTCAAGTTCAAGCGCAAAAAGAACACGTTAAAATACGGGTTTCGTCAGGTAAATATTATTTTTTTTTGTTTTTTTTTTTTATTTTTAAAAATTATACCGCATTCATGATTCTACAAAATCCAATCAAATAAACTCTAATACCTATTAGTTGTTAGAACTGCTTACCGCTACCCGCAACTTTACCGGCACAACACATTCACACGTAAATACAATCGACCGGCTACACGCCAATCTCGACTCCTGCGCCGCACTTACTAAACATAATTATTAGTATTGATAAATTAACTCCTGTATAAGATGTGTCATTTACAGATGACTATTTTGTTATTTCGACAGCGATAAAAAAGGTGCATCGTTTTTTATCACCGATAAAAACGCATGTTCCTCTTAAGCGTCTACATCTAGTATGCTTACGCCACTTTAATGTCTGGCCTGTCAGTTATTTAAGTATTGTTGATAATTGATACTGAAAAATTACAACACCAAACCAAACAATTCATAACAATTATTTTATATTTAATAACTGTTCATTTAAATAATTTAATTTTATCAATAAAGATAATTATTGTTGTTGTTCATTCATATATTCGGTCGTCAATTTATCTTGCCAAAAAACACTCGAGCTTTTCTTTTAAGGATACATTTCTTTTTAACTCAAAATTTTTCCATCAGTAATTTTGCTCGAAAAACTGACATTTGACAAAATCCCGATTTTGTCATGTCAGTTTTTCTCATAAAATTACTGATTGGCAAAATTATTTCGTTACAAAAAGAAATTTATCCGATAAAAAAAGCTCTTGTGTTTTTACTGTTGAATAAACTTTAATATTACTAGCTAATTACTACTTACCGCTACCGCAACAAGTTGTGCCGCACAACCACTATTTTTCTTGTACTAAGCAAAATATTATTACTATTATTATTAAATAATTAAATACATACACTTTTTAATTAATGGCACTAGTATTTAAACAACAAACAAACAAAAAATAGTTCAAACGTAATATAACAAAATAAAAACAGTAAACAAAAATACGAAAATATAGGTACCTAACGTACAAGTCGAAATTCGTACAAATAATATATCTACCTATGTACAATACATAGAAGGCGGCCGGGGTAGGTGCCTAAGCTCAACGTAAACCCAATAGCAAGTTTTCTCCGTGGTCGAAGAGACAACGTTTTTAAAAACTAAGTTAAAAGTTATTTTTGAGAAATGTCTTTAATATGTTCATCTCTACGTCTTGTACAAATCTGAATATTAATATATGGTAAAATACAACAATATTGAAATAAAAGCAAACATAAGCAAAAATAAGTACATAATGATAAGTGTAATATAATCTTAATTAATAACAACGTAAGGGTTTCTTAATATATAACTAGCACACATATTATTTCAATATTATATAAAAGTTCCTCCACCGTTAAATGAAAATTCTGGGGTGTGCAACAGGATTTTCCATCACATGATTTTCAGCTTCTTCAATTTCAGTGATTTCTTGTGGTGGACCATGGCGACGTATAGTATATCATCTTATAAATTTAAAATTTTTGTATAAAAATGTTATTAAAATTATTATAAAAAACACATAAATTAAAACTGTCCATACACTAATATTATTATTTATTATTGGAAAGTCATTAATGGTGTCTATTTTTTCACTCTGTATTTGTAATGCATTTTTGACATATTTCAAGTCTTCTAAATCAATATTATTTAATTCTAATGGTTTTAATTTATTTCTGAAATTTAGTTCATTTAATTTGTTTAATGTTAATTTATAGGTAAAGCGATGCTTTTAAATTTTGTATTGTGAGTCTTTATAGTTTCTTATTATTAAATTGTTTAAATGGATTTCGCAATACGAGGGTAATTCCATAAGATATGTACCCAATAATGGAATGTATTCTTTATTATTTTCACATTTTTGAGTAACGACGGTAGTTTTGGATGTAATAATTAACCATTTAGAATTTTCGAGTTTTTGTATTTTATAGTTCTTTATATTTACAGGCACTATATGACAGTTTGTAATCTTTTTCGCAAATTTTAACATGGTATTTCATCTTTTTCTTTATTCGGGTTGTCTTCTTGACATATGAATTCTTCACTTTTTGGCATTTTTTGTTAAAGTAGATAAATTGATGCTCATTCTGGATGAGGTAAGTAGATTTTGGTAGAATAATTTCGAAGGAGTCATTTTTAGGAACAGGTAATGGATACAGGTGATAGAAAATATAATTTTCATTCTCCACTATTGGAATTTCTATGATAAAAATTATTTTTTTCTGTGACGGGAAAAAAGTTTGACATATTTACTCTCTTGACAGGTAATAAAAAGTCACTTTTTATCCCCGGGAAAAAAGTGAGCACTTTTTTCCCGGACACATAAGTAACGGTAGATATTTAATTTTAGGAAACTGGCAAAAATTTGTGACGCTACTTTTGCTGCTTCTACTGACTTCGGTGGAGTGTTCGCAATTTTTAAATTAAATTACAGAATGAAATTGACAGATATTTGATTACTGAAAGGTTTTTAAAACTTCAAATTTCACTTGGATAATTTCCTGACTTTTTTCAATATTAAATCGAAGTTTTTCCCGTCTCAGAAAAAAATAGTGTATCATACACGGGAAAAAAGTTAGATTTTAGCTCTCGGTTTTTTGTCTCCCTCCGCTGCGCATCGGGAGACAACACAACCTCGAGCTAAAATCTAGTACTTTTTTCCCTTGTATAATAAATAACTATGAATTCCTTTGGAATATAGTTATTTGTTTTACTAGGCAGAAAAGTGGCAGATTTAACAATCTGCCTTTCTGCCGTGTGAAACACATAATTTTTTTTTCGAATGACTTTTTTTCACACATTTTTCACAAAAAAAAAAGTCAATTGGTTTTATATAAAGTCTAAAAAAAAACAAAATGATCGTATGTACCTATTTGTATAAAACCCAGTAAACTGTAATTGTTATTTAGGGACAATTACTATGGAAATAATGGTATCAATAATGGGGTTAATATTTCAAACATTTAGTTGTCAATTTTGATTGAATATTTGAATAATTATTTGAAATGGACCATGGTGTGCGCTCTTTAAATCGTAGAAGTGTGTTGATAAAACGCTTGTTTCCAAGCCGCTAGAGGCGCGTTGGTCGAGTTTATTTGACAGTAGTTGTCATGTCACTAACAATCAATAAATTGCAACAAATAAATGTTTGCCATTGTCTTTAAAGACAATGGTTTTGTACTGGTTTTTTAATTTTTGTATTTCTTAATTTGTTTTCTAAGTTTTTGTGGGAAGTGATTTAATTATTATTATTGGTTTATGTGGAAACAATCGTTTGGTTACTGAAATAACAGCAGAGAAGATGTACAACAATTGTAGGGTTTGTTGGGAGTATTTTATACCAGAAAATTTTGGACCTAATCAAACTCTCAAAAAGGCAGTATTGCCTGCATTAAAACTGCCAGGTATGTTTATTTCTATGGTTTTTAAACATTTCCAGTATACCTATTTTGTTGTTTCTTATTTGAAATTAAATATAATGTAAACAAAACATTAGTTTAATTTGTAATATGTGCGTAGTTTTTTAAATGAATAATGATAAATAATTATGTTGAAACATTTTATACCTATTATAAATAAAATCTGTGTAAAAATCTACACATTAGGCTTATTGTCCTATATTTTTAACAAATTAATGCAGATTTTCGTTGTATTTTTAATATAGAAATTGTTACGGAAGATTGTAGGTAGACATTTTCAAAGTTCGATTTTTTTTTAGAACTATTGCCATTACCAGAAAAAGCAAATGAAAGAGTGGTACTGTCAGATGTTTCAGTTCTTAGCACAAGTACTCAAAATCCCATCTCTTTGATGAGAGACAGACTTTATTTTTTGTTCTTAGGTATTTCTGCATCCACAATATAAATTTTTTGTAAAATGGACTTTGTTTATAAATAAAGTATTGTTTAAAAAACATTTTAATTTTTCACTATTAGTAATAAATCAAATATCCCGCCTAAAGCAATAAAGACCTCTAGCGGTCGAGATTCCAAGCTCGTCTACTACGCATTACGGTTACCTTTTATATAGATGCATTTTTGTTTTTGGTTATTTCCAAAACAATAGATGGCGCGATTATATCGACACATTCGTCAACACGGCAGAGTCCATTCTATTCCAGTATATAAACATTATTCTATGAAATGGACGTAATTGAAAGTGATGATGAATTGTTCACATTTAGATCACCTGAAATAAGAAGCTTGGAAGAAAATGTGGAATTAAATCTATTGCCAGAGAAGTCTAAGAAAGTGTATGAACTCACATATAGAAGTTCCAAGGAATAAAACAGTGAAGTCAAAAAAGCCGATAATGCGACAGTTAAATTTAATAAAAATGGGAACGAAGAAAGTTCCTTAATTTAAGGATTGTTCCAATTTCACAGTAAATATGTATAATAAGTAGCCAATTTTAAATATTTGTAATAGTTTTTAAAATTTAATAAAACATCTATATGAAACAACCCAGTATAAATTGACTCTAACAATTAAAATTGTGTTTTGATTTACATTATTACCGGTATGTTGCATAGCAGCAAGAAACTTTTTACTGCCGGCGCTGGCGGCTGTAAAAATACTTTTTCTTATAATAATTTTCTCATACAACAGTATGTTTTCTATTCGGGTTCAAAAGGTAATTTATTTGATGTTAGGAATTTATTTATTAATTTAATTTCATTTAAAAGGTCTATAGGGTCTACAATAGAGTTATGAAATGTATTTAATTTCGAAAATGATATAGCAACTTCCATTTTTTCTAGAATATCATAGATAATCTGGTAAGTAGTTGTTATTTGAGAAATAACCATTTCTATTAAAAAATATTGAAATGTTTCTATGCTGGCTAGTTCCATTTTTTGAAGAATAGTTTCAATTTGATTTATTCTGCTTTGAAGCATCATTTGATTATGAGCTAAAGTAAAAATGCTATTGTTAAATTTATCGATAGATGTTTTTAGAAATGTTATTTGTTCTTTTAATATTGTTCTAATTTGTAGTTGTTTATTACTAAGAGTTGAAATTGCTCTATCATATCGTTCTGCGTCTTCTTGGTCTAGGTTTCCAGTAATTGCTTTTATAATATTTCCTAAACCATTAATTAGTCCTCTTTTATTTCTTTGATTGTATGATTTATAAAATGGGTTTAATTGAGTAATTTGAGTTAATATCTTCTTTTCTAAAGTGTTAATAAATTGTATGAATTATGGAATTCTGTTTTATAATTTTGTGATGTAGTGGAATTATTTTCAAAAGCATTTTTTAATATTTGGAATTTTTGGTTAAGTGAGTTAAATTCGTCAATTAGATTTGAAATGACAAATACTTGTATAAAGGTCCAACTGTCAATCTTATTTTGTGCGTTCCCCAGTTTCAGTGGTAAAAGTCCGGGATTATCATTTAAGTTGTGGAACTTGGCTAAAGGTCTGTCTCCATTTGACATGTCGAGGAGGAACCTGTAATAATAGGTGGTTTTCGTAATTCTTTTATATGTAAAATGGATTGTTTATTTTTATTATTTTTATCAATTAATTGTACATGGTTCCTAGAAAGTAATTTAGTTACTTCAAAGGGTCCTTCAAATTTATTTTGTTTTTTATTTCGGGTTTTTGTTGTACGTTTATAAACTGTTTGTCCTATTTTTGAATTCTGGGTTTGTGTCACCTTGTATGTTTGTTTTATTTACAATTTTTTCTTTGTTTTCTTCAAGGGGGTTTTTTACTTTTGCATATACATGTTTTAATTTTTCTTCATGATTTTCGGCGTAGTCTGAATAAAATGTGGTTGGTAGAAATATTTCGTTTGGGTTTCTAGAATTATGAATAGAGTTATTGTATGCGATTAAAGCATAAAATATTAAGTTTGGATCTTCGTTTGGGTATTTTTCTTTAAGTATGCGTAAATGTTCAATCAGGGTTGAATGATATCGTTCAGCAACTCCATTAGATTCATGATGCCCATTTGTGGTAAAATGTATATTGATTTTATGTATTTTCAAAATTTCTCTTACTGTGTCATTGTTAAATTCAGTTCCTTTATCTAAAATAATTTTTTCAGGGATTCCGAAAGATGAAAAATATTTAATTAAGGCATTACTAATGTCAATTGATGATTTTGAATCAATTTGTATTGATTGTGCAAATTTACTAAAATAATCAATAATTGTTAAATAATGTTTTCGATCATAAAAGAAAACATCTACATGTAAAATTTGGAATGGTTTTGAGGCTGTTTCAGTTACAACGAGTGGGGATATGGGGTTTTTCTTACATATTTTGTTCTTTGGCATATGTCGCATGTGTTAATATAATTTGTAATGGATATTTTCATGTTTTTCCAATAATAATGTATTTTTAAAGATTCATAAGTTTCGTCAATTCCTCTTTGATTCGTTTTACCTTCATGATATGTTTTAATAAATTCTAATTGGTCATCTAGTCTTGGAATGGTCTCATCTAATCAGTTTTGGCCCTCTTTCGTTAAAGTGTTCGATAAAGACTTTACTAAATAGTTTATATAATTCATCTGTATGAAAGTACATACAATATGATTTTTCTTTGATAGTGTATTCTTTAAGAAATTTAAAAATTAGGTTTTCATTATTCTTTACATTATTTTGATTGTCATAATTTTGTGATTGTCATAATATGTTGAATTATCTACATCGAGTTTAAAATGTACATTTGGGTATACTAAAATTTGATTGACTTTGTTATTTATTATTTCATCATATATTTTTATTCCAGAGTTAGTGGTTTCATTAAATCTGCTATGTTGTGTTGTTTGATCAGATTTATTGCTAATATTCGGAGGTCTGATTTGTATATCGGAAAGAATTTTTATTTTAGGTTTTTTTAAATTAATGTCACCAGGGTTATTTTGAATTGATTCAGTGTCTAATCTGTCATTAATTGCATTTAAGTTAATACGTGATAAGGCATCGGCGTTTAAATTTAATTTCCCTTTTTTATATACAATGTCGTAATCGTATTCTTCTAATTTAAGTCTCCAACGTATTAGTTTCGAATTTGGTTCTCGTAATCTAAATAACCACATTAAAGGACGATGGTCTGTGTAAATAGTGAATTTTCGACCAAAAAGATAGGGTCTAAAGTTTTTGCAGGCCCATACAATGGCTAAAAGTTCCTTTTCGATTGTGCTGTATCGTTGTTCCGTTTCGTTCAAAGTTCGAGATGCATAAGCTACGGGTTTGTCTGAATTTATTGATCCTTGTGATAATACCGCTCCTAAAGCTATATTTGAAGCATCTGTTGTCAAAATAAAAGGCTTAGTAAAATAGGTGCATTAATAAGTAAATTTTTTGAAGTATTAAAAGCAGATATGAATTTTTCGTTTTGAATTATTTTTGAATTCTTTTTAAGACAAAAGTTTAAAGATTTTGTAATTTGTGCAAAGTCAGGTATATATTTTCTGTAGTATCCTAATAATCCTAAATATGATTTTATTTCTTTTTGAGTTTTCGGGATGGGAAAGTTTTTTACTGCATTAATTTTGTTGGGGTCAGGTTTTACTCCGTCGGGTGTAATAACATGTCCTAAATAATTTACTTCTTTTCTGAGAAATTCCAATTTGTCTAATTGAACTTTAAAGTTTGCTTGTCTTAGTCTGTCAAATACTGATTTTAGTCGTTGAATATGTTCCTGTAATGATGTGCTAAAAATATCGTCTACGTAAACTAAACATGTTTCATTCTGAATTCCTTGTAGTATATTGTCCATAACGCGTTGAAAAGTACTTGGAGCATTTTTTCATCCAAATGGCATTCTTTGAAATTGATAATGTCCATTCTCGGTTGAAAAAGCAGTTTTGTCTATGTCATCTGGGTGCATTTGTATTTGGCGAAAACCGTTAGCTAAGTCAAGTGTTGTAAAATATTGTGATTTTCCAAGTTTGTCAAGTCTGTCCGTTATATTTCGTAGTGGGTATTTGTCGTCGATTGTGTGTTCGTTTAACTTCCTGTAGTCTATAACTACACGCCATTTTCTTTTATTTGATGCGTCCAATTTCTTTGGTACTACTCATATTGGACTGGACCAGGGTGATACAGAATTTTCTATTATTCCTTGGGAAAGCATTTTGTCTATTTGGGATTTTACTTCTTTTTTGTGGATTTCTGGATATCTATATGTTTTAGTAAAAATAGGGGTGCCGTCTGATAATTTTATTCTATGTTGAATTTTGTTTGTGAAAGTTAGAGGGATGTTTTCATTGTAAAATATGTCACGATATTCAAAACATAATTTCCTAATAGCCTGTTTTTCTTCTATGTTACAATGGTCTAATCGTAAATTTTTTAAATTAGTTTTTTTGCATATTGTCTTGTTGTTTATCTAAAATTTCGTCAGTTTCCATTTTTTTAATAAAATTTACTTCATTTATTTGTAGGGTTTCGATGTTTAAGGGTTTGTCAATTGTGATTTCCATAGGGTTTATATTTGAATTTGTAATTGTTGTAAAAGCATATTTACTACAGCTTGAGGCATTTCTACATTATTTTCAAATTTTTTGTATTCTAAAATTCCTATACTGCTTTTAGTTGTTACTGGTATTTTATATATGTTGTGTTCTACTTGGAATAGATCCAAATTTGAAAATTTTGAAAGGTGTGTTAGAATTAGAATTGTTTGGATTTATATTGTCATGTTCATAGTGAATTGGAATTTCGACAGTTTGTATTTTTATTTTATTATTATGGAAGTCGACATTGGCTCTTAATTGTGTTATTAAATCTATGCCTATTAATCCGTCAAATTTGTTGCTAAATTTAAATAAGAAAAATGTATGAAAGTCGTTTGTTTTAAAAATTTTAAAAGGATGGTATAAACATTACTTTATTATGTGTAAAAAATTGTATATAAAAATTCGGTATTATTCTCTTTTAAATCTTATCTATTATGCAGGTGTACCTATAATAAAACGTTCGGTTTTTCTTTTTCTTATCGGTGCTCTTAATGGTAAAACAAGTATTACAGATAATAACGACATCGATAAGGGTTGTGCATTTTTCAGTGTGTTTCATCTTTTTTCTTAGAAGTATTATATCTGTCCAGTTTGAACAACGAATGTAAGCATTAAGCACAAAAAACGATACATTAACGAACAATAATAGACTCTTCCATTTTTCATATAATTTAGTAATTAAGTGTTTTATTTAGTTTTAAGTGTTTTAATAAATTTAAGTCAACTAAAACACAAAGGGTTTTATTACGAAGCAGTCCGGGAACTTATAAACGTCATTTTAAGTAACCTTTTTTTACATTTTGGTGCCGAAACCAGGGACCTTTAGTGTTTTAGTTGTGAACGTACTGTGTGAAAATGGAGTTAGGACTCAGAAAAACGTATAGAGCGCAATTAACGAAATTAATAAATAAAGTGGACACAATTATTAGTGATGAACGTGTTAGTGTTACAGAAATAAAATTATTAATAGCTCAAATCCGTGACGTTTCTGTAAGACTAAATGAGGTGAACGTACAATTGTTTAAAACATTTGCTGAAGAAAAGATTGAAGAAGAATGTGAACGAATATACAGTTATGAAAATGCCTCCACGATTGCACTAGCTAAATTGGAGGAGCAGCTTGAAATGCTTAAAATTATGGATGGAAACGAAATGACTTCAGCATCAGCATTAGAACGCTCTAGACAAGGAGATAATACTGGTAATAGTCAACGAGTGAAAATAAGACTTCCGGAGATTCAAATGAGTAAGTTTTCTGGTAATTTTACTTTATGGCCAACGTTTTGGGAGCAGTTTGAATCAACTATACATAAAAATACGGATTTAACTGACTCCGAAAAATATACTTATTTAAAAATGTTTTTAACGGGTGAAGCTGCTACATTAATATCAGGACTACCGTCAAATAAAGCATCTTATAACGACGCGGTAGAACTATTAAAAGAAGAATATGGCAACTCCGAACGAATCGTCGATTTGTATGTTCAACGATTATTAAATTTAAATAATGTAAAATCGGAAAGAGATATTGCTGGCTTAAGAAAACTGTATAGCACAGCGACTACAATAACGCGATCACTTAACAGTCTAGGCATTCCTTCAGATCAGTACTCTATGTTAGTAAAATCGTTAATTTTTAAAGCACTACCTTACAATTTGCGCGTAATATTTAATAAACAAAAGTTGTCAGACGATTGTTCAACGGTATCGACATCTGGAATCGGCGGTATTCCAGATTACAGTAAACAAATCAATGAATTATTAACTTTTATTAAGGTGGAACTCGATTCAAATGAACAAGCGCAATTTGAGGAAGTTCGCGACCAAAAACATAATAACCTTAAAAGACAATTTAATGCTAATAGTTCATCTAATCATAATCAAACATTTTCAGCAGCGGGTTTATTTACTAGTGCTAAAGATATTTGTTTATTTTGCAAACGTGACAATCATTTAACGTTCAACTGTAAAGCTAATATAAGTATACGTGATAAAAAGAACATTTTAAAACAAAATAATTGTTGTTTCCGTTGTACAAAACCTAAACATAGTTCAAAATTTTGCAAAAGTAAAATTTCGTGTTCGAAATGCAGCAAAAGGCATGCTACAGCAATGTGTGATCCTACCTATAATTTTAATAAGTCAGAGTCAACTAATAGTTCAGCTAGTTCATCAAATAACGTAAAATCGAATGATAATGCGACTGCTTTGTTGGCTAGTGATAAGATAGACAATGTTTATTTAAAAACTGCAAGAGCTTATATAGCTCCAAATAACTCGCGTAAACAAATGTTGCTTCGTGCTATAATCGACGGAGGCAGCCAACTGACGTTCATTAAATCAAGCGTATCAAGAATGTTTAATCTTCCAATAATAGGTGAACATAATATTAATCGTTTTGGAAGTTCAAACACATCAGCTCCAACGTTATGTAAACAAGTACAAGTAAACTTAAAAAATCAATATAGCAATGAAGTTCTAACGATAACCGCAATAGAAGTTCCAGAAATATGTTTTGACACGTTACAGCCGCCATCATTAGATGATCCGCTAATTGCTAATTTCGCATCGAAGTATCAATTAGCCGATGTTGTACTTGATTCGTCATCAATAAAAAATATTTCATTATTAATCGGAACTGATTACTATTGGAAAATCGTTACGGGCGATACAGTGAAACTCTCCGAGGAGTTAACAGCGGTTCATACAAAACTTGGTTGGACATTACACGGTTCCGCGATCAGTACAGACACTTTTAATTTCTCAGTTAATTTACAAACGGCTACGGTTTTAAATGTGCAATGTTCGTCAATTACTGACAACATTGATTTAAAACAATTTTGGGCTTTAGAAACTATCGGCATAAAAACGAGTGAACAACAAACGAATAATTTTACGAAAGACTTTATAAATAATAATATTAACTTTAAAAATGGACGTTATGAAGTTTCATTACCGTGGAAAAATGAGTGTACGCTAGATATGAATTACTCAGGTGCAGTGTCTCGCGTGTTGCGTTTAATTAATAAATTAAAACGAGAAAATAAATTATCAGACTATGATCCGGCTATTCGCGAGTACATGTTAAACGATTGTGCTGAATTAACGACCTCTACATCAAAAAATGAACGAACTTATTATATGCCACACCATCCCATATACCGCGAGGATAAAGAAACTACGAAAATTCGCGTTGTGTTTGACGCTTCCGCTCATGCGGTCGGGTTTCCTTCCTTGAACGATGCTCTGTATTCAGGTGAAAATCTGGTACCTGATTTACTTAAAATATTATTGAACTTTAGAATTGGAGCAGTTGCAATTACAGCCGATATCGAAAAGGCGTTTTTGCAAATAAAAATCGCTGAAACAGATCGAGATGCTCATCGCTTTCTATGGTTACCAAAAAATGTTAACTTAGATTCACTAACTGACAAAAACTGTATTTTATCTGTATATAGAATGAAACGTGTCACTTTTGGCGTAACTACAAGTCCGTTTTTACTTGCCGCGACATTACAAAAACATTTCAAGGTTCAATCAGAACCATTTAAAAACGTTTCAGAATTATTATTAAAGTCATTCTATGTAGACGATTTGATTATTGCCGTTGATTGTGAAAAAACAGCAGAAGAAATATACAAAAACTCTAAAATCATTATGAAAAGAGCGAATATGAATTTACGGAAATGGACATCAAACAATGTGCATCTTAGAAACTATTTTCAACAAACCGAAAATCAAACGAATATCAATACGCAACAAAAGGTTTTGGGAGTAGTTTGGAATGTATTTTCGGACGAGATTTGTATCGATTTGGACTCGGTTCTCAAAAATATTAATATTGTGTCTCCAACAAAACGAAAGGTGCTTCAATCTGTAGCAAAAATATTTGATCCTTACGGCATTTTAGGACCATTTACCGTTCGCGCTAAACTATTGTTACAGCTACTGTGGAAAGAGAAAATAGGTTGGGACGACATTTTATCGGATAATTTAAAAAACACTTGGTATAAATGGTGTAGCGAATTACAAGTAATAAGGGATTTTCATATACCTAGATGTTCAATTAATTTACAGTCACAAGAAGTGCACTTACATATATTTGCAGATGCAAGTCCGTCGGCATATGGAGCAGTGGCTTACGTCAAGGATATTAGTAACGCGAACATATCTCTTATACTTTCGAAAAATAGAGTGGCACCCATAAACGAACGCGGAAATAATGAATTAATACTTCCTAAACTAGAACTAACGGCAGCTACATGTGCAGTGCGTTTACAGAATTATATTTTAGAAAATTCGAATTATAACGTAACGAACATTTATTTATGGACAGACTCCAAAATAACTTTATATTGGATTAAAGGACAATCACAGAAATGGAAACCGTATATTCAAAGTAGAGTCATCGAAATACAAAATTCAACGAAAGGAATTTGGAGATACTGCCCTGGTAAAGACAATCCCGCCGACTTACTTACCAGAGGCGTATCAGCAAAAACACTGTGTGAAAGCACTTCGTGGCTATTTGGACCATCGTGGTTAAAACAAGGTGAAGAATCTTGGCCTGAAGTTGACATAATAGACACGAGAAACATGCAAGAGACAACGAATTTATTAATTAACACAGACACTAACGAAGATTTTAATATTAATACTGTCTTTCCAATTAATAAGTGTCATAAATTTGACAAAATGGTACGAATCACTGCCTACATTAAACGATTTATTAATAATTGTAAACGGACAAATACTAATATTCAAGGCCCATTAGAAACTAACGAATTAAATGAAGCTGAAATTTATTGGCTAAAACGGGACCAAGAATTACATTATCCTAACGAAATACAGTCCTTAATCAAATCACAAACTGTTATGTCAACGTCAAAGATAGTATGCTTGAATCCATTTATAGATAAAGACGGTATTATGAGGCTTGGCAGTAGATTAGACGAATCATCGTTACCATATGAAACTAAATTTCCTATAATATTAGCTAAGAGGTCTGAACTAGCCCAAAAATTAATATGGTTAAATCATGAAAGGGCATTACATGCTGGTGTTAACGCTACTTTAACGCGCATAAGAGAAAGGTATTGGATTATACAAGGCAGACAAATTACAAAGGCAACAATATCGAAATGTTTTATTTGCAAGCGACTGAAAACGAGACCAGCTAATCAACCCTTCGCACCGTTACCTAAGACTAGAATTACCGAAACTACTCCATTTCAAGTGACCGGAATTGACTTCGCAGGACCCTTATACGCAAAGAACAATTCAAACAGTTCAGTGAAGGTATATATAATGTTATTTACTTGTGCCGTAGTTAGAGCTGTACACTTGGAACTTGTGATGGATCTATCTACTGAAAGTTGTATTCGTGGACTAAGAAGATTTATAGCTCGGCGAGGGGTCCCGGGAATTATCTACTCAGACAACGCAAAAACGTTTCGCAGAACGGCCTTAGAAATTAACGAACTCAATAAACTTCTTAAAACGGAAACGGTCCAACAAATTGCAAATAATTATCGGATTAAATGGTGTTTCATAGCGGAAAGAGCTCCATGGTGGGGCGGTTTCTGGGAACGCTTGGTTAAAACTGTTAAAGACGCCTTAAAATTAACGTTACGAAAGGCGTTACTTAACATAGATGAATTAACCACAGTTTTAACAGAAGTAGAAGCAGCTGTAAATTCAAGACCATTAACATATGTTGATGAAGATCCTTCAAATTTAGAAATACTATCACCAGCAAATTTCCTACTTGGCAATAAATCAAGTAGTTTGACGTTAGATCCGAACACTACTAAACGTACTAGAAACGATATAATAAAACAATGGAAAGGAAGAGAGCAGTTAGCTTTAAAATTTTGGAAACGATGGCGCTTGGATTACTTGCAACAATTGCGTTCGGCCCATCTAATTATTAACGGAAAGTCAAAGGACATAAAATTAAACGATATTGTTCTTGTATACGAACAGAACGTACCTAGGTTGAAATGGGAAATGGCGCGAGTAACAACTGTTTATCCTGGGAGAGATGGGAAAGTACGAGCATGTGAAATTCAAAGAAGCAACGGATCCAGACTTAGAAGACCAGTACAGTTACTGTATCCACTCGAAGTAGAATGATTAATTTTCGCGGGGGAGGATGTAAAAAATTGTATATAAAAATTCGGTATTATTCTCTTTTAAATCTTATCTATTATGCAGGTGTACCTATAATAAAACGTTCGGTTTTTCTTTTTCTTATCGGTGCTCTTAATGGTAAAACAAGTATTACAGATAATAACGACATCGATAAGGGTTGTGCATTTTTCAGTGTGTTTCATCTTTTTTCTTAGAAGTATTATATCTGTCCAGTTTGAACAACGAACGTAAGCATTAAGCACAAAAAACGATACATTAACGAACAATAATAGACTCTTCCATTTTTCATATAATTTAGTAATTAAGTGTTTTATTTAGTTTTAAGTGTTTTAATAAATTTAAGTCAACTAAAACACAAAGGGTTTTATTACGAAGCAGTCCGGGAACTTATAAACGTCATTTTAAGTAGCCTTTTTTTACATTATGAAAGGATGAGTTATGAGCAGTTTGAATAGTAAAGTTTTCTTCAAATATATTATCTTTATAAAATTTGTATGCTAAATCATTCATTAAACTTCGAGTGCTGCCTGTGTCAATTAAAAATTTTGCATTGATTTCAGGAACATGAATATAAGGTAGGTCAGTTTTCATAAGATTGATGTTTATTATGTTTTTTCCTCTCGGGTATTGTCCTGTTGAAAATTTTGTGTTCGGGTCAATGGTACTTATAGTATTGTTTTTATTTTGATTAGTTAGCGTCGTACTATATATATCGTTTTGTGTGGGTTCATGTGATGTATAGAGATTTTTGGAATAAGATTGGGAATAAATATACGGATATAAGTAAGAATACTGATATACAAGAGTAGAATAAGCAAATTAAATTAAGAATTATATACCCTACGGACGTATATTATACAGTGAAGCCAAACTACTGGATGTGAGACAGTTATTTTCCTATACAATACTTGTCAGACAATATGGGATGAGGGATGCTTCATCCATGGTTTCGCATCACTATCAAACAAGGAGTCGGGAAAATTTGAGACTGCCCAAAATCGATAAATCCCTTACCCAGCGAAGCTTTATTTACTTGGGGCCTAAGTTGTACAATTGCTTACCTAACGAGCATACTTTCAAAAGGAAGAGAATATGTTCATGGCCTGCTAATTCCAATAATTTAAAAATTATTTATTTTGTTTTGAGTTGTCATTTGTTATGTAGCTTGTAAGAAAAAAAAACCTTGTGGTGGTCCTGGGTGGGGCACCTACTATTGGATATGTATATCAGGTGGAAAATTGGATAACCAAGGGAAAAAATTAGTAATTTTATCTATTTCAGAGTACAAGTTATAATACTTAACTCTATGTTTTTGTTTATTTACACTGTTAATTGAAAATTATATCAACAATTGATAAAGGTTTTCATAGTTGTATTCTGTATTTTCTTCTTCGTAATATTGTTGATTTTCAAATTCTTGAATATCTTGAATATGTAGTTCTGTACTTGTGAAGTTTCTATTGGAAGGTTGGGGTTGCCTTATAGTGTTCATTGGTTCTGGTTTATATGGTGGCTTCATTTGTTGAAAGTTTCCTTGTTGGTTAAAAAATGGATTTCTTTGGATTTGGCTTGATCTTTGTTGGAAAAAGGGGTGTTTTTGTGTTGGGAAATTATTGTTAGGTTTCCATGAGAAGTTTTGATTGGTGGTTGTGAAATAAATGGTCTCATAGGAGTTTGGAAATTAGGTGTTGGAAAGGTTGGTCTAAAAGTTAGTTGTGCTGGTGTTAAATTGAAATTTGGTCTTGTATTTGGTATAAAAGGTAAATAAATAAAATTAATAAACTTCTTGCATCTTGGCATCGCATTCAAAAATTGTATGGTGTTTTATTTTTATGGTGTCTTAAAGCTATTAAATCTTGTAACAAGCAATCTATGTTTCGTTGATCTGCGAAAGAAAGAGTAAGTGCATTTTTTATTTCAGCCCATGTTTTTAATTCGATTCTGGCTCCAATTAAACTGAGTGCACGACCTGTGAGTTTTCCTACTATTGTTCTCAAAATGAAACTATTTAATTGTATATTGGTTTCACTAGCAAAAGTTGCTATAAGATTCTCACAATTTTCTAAAAATATGACAAGACTATGAGGGTTTCCGTCATATGAAGGTATTGTATCAATGTAAAGCCTTAATAATTGATAGTTTACCGGAGTACTTGTTATTTGCTGTATTCATATTGATATTATCAGAAAAACTATTTTCTAATAAACTAACTAATTGATCTACGTCAAAATTATTTTCATTGGGATTTGACATAAATATATTAAAAATAATTATTATGTTAAAAATAATGGATTAAATGAAAATTATACTTAATACTATATATAAAGGATTGAACTTACAGTATTAGGAATAAGAAAAGCATCTGTTGTTCTTGTTTGATTGATTCTGGTTCGTTTTTTTCTTTTCTTCTTAACCTACGCCTTATTCTACTGTCGGCGGACTTGGCGATTTTTGTCCTCGACGTTGGCCTTTGGTTTGAAGGGATTTTTGTCTTCGTACCTCGGGACTTGAACGTTTCAACTCGTTTATCAAAACCGTCGCGTTTTCTGGATTTTCACTCTTAACCAATGATCGGAACGGGGCGCGATTTTTGTCTTACCGCGAGTGAAGAATCTTGTTTTGAATATTCCGATTAACCGTTGACACGGAAATTGTATGCTCCATTTTCAGAATATCCTACCGACTGCGCCAGTTTTCTTCGTGGTCGAAGAGACATCGTTTTTAAAAACTAAGTTAAAAGTTATTTTTGAGAAATGTTTTTAATAGGACTGTTCATCTCTACGTCTTGTACAAATCTGAATATTATAATATGGTAAAATACAACAATAATGAAAAAAAGCAAACATAAGCAAAAATAAGTACATAATGATAAGTCTAATATAATCTTAATTAATAACAACGTAAGAGTATCTTAATATACAGGGTGAGTCACGAGGAACTGTACATACTTCTACCATAAGTGGAGGCACATTAGGGGATCATCAAATGACCATTAAAAACTGTCTCCTTGTTTTTATTATTAATATACAGGGTGAATTATGGATATTCACCAAAACAATGTTTGGTCATATCTTTTCAATGATTAAGTAGATTTATCTCATTTTTTTATAGAAGTGTGTATTGGTGCCTGGCAACTAACTGACATATTCAGAATTGAGAAAATCCAGGTCCGTGTTCGAGAAAATTTGTGGGACTGCTTCATATTCAACACTTCACCCTGTATATAATTTTTTCAGAGGGCATAAATAGACAGTTATACCTGGGTATTTGAATTTTTTGTTACACTCACCTCACATTTCCAATTAAAGATTCATTTTAGAGCCAAATTGAAAATTGGCAATAATAAAGTATCTTACTGTACAATAATGCTTAGTTATTAAAAAGAAATCTTCAAAATAGACAGAAACGACACACACTGTGCTGCAGTATGGTAAATACGATAATTTGAATTGATTTACAGAGCCGGATTTAAAAATCTGGCATATCTGGTTCATCCCAAAAATTCACCCTGTACGTAACTTTTTCCCCCGTAACAGACAGAAAACAGATAACAAATGTTTGTAATAACCTAGTTTTCTTATTTGTTTGAGGAAAACTCATGTGTCTAATTATTTTAATCGGAATGAAATGAACAAGCCAGAGAAATGTTTATTCATAAATTAAGAAATAAAATAAAAAACAATAACCAAACAATAAAACAGTTTTAACAATGTGGAACAAAGTAAAAAACAATTTACCAAACATTACGATTATAAAACACAACAGCTCATTGACGCAGAATTATTCACTGTTAATATTATCAGAAATGACCCATTGACAATCAGAAAATCCATTACACACTTAAACATTCGTCAAGAAAAGTGTATTAAGGCAGATGGATTTCATTTTGAACATCTTTTATAATCGTAATGTTTATTAAATTGTTTTTTACTTTGTTCCACATTGTTAAAATTGTTTTATTGTTTGGTTATTGTTTTTTATTTTATTTCTTAATTTATGAATAAACATTTCCGATGAAAATAATTAGACACATGAGTTTTCCTGAAACAAATAAGAAAACTAGGTTATTACAAACATATTTTATCTGTTTTCTGTCTATTACGGGTGGAAAAAGTTACATACAGGGTGAATTATTGGGATGAACCAGATATGCCAGATTTTTAAATCCGGCCCTGTAATTCAATTCAAATTATGGTATTTACCATACTGGAGCACAGTGTGTGTCGTTTCTGTCTATTTTGAAGATTTCTTTTTAATAACTAAGCATTATTGTACAGTAAGATACTTTATTATTGCAAATTTTCAATTTGGCTCTAAAATGAATCTTTAATTGGAAATGTAAGGTGAGTGTAACAAAAAATTCAAATACCCAGGTATAACTGTCTATTTATGCCCTCTGAAAAAATTATATCAGATTTTTGAAAAATCATATACAGGGTGAAGTGTTGAATATGAAGCAGTCCCACAAATTTTCTCGAAGACGGACCTGGATTTTCTCAATTCTGAATATGTCAGTTAGTGGCCAGGCACCAATACACACTTTTATAAAAAAATGAGATAAATCGACTTAATTATTGAAAAGATATGACGAAACATTGTTTTGGGGAATATCCATAATTCACCCTATATATTAATAATGAAAAGAAGGAGACAGTTTTTAATGGTCATTTGATGATCCCCTAATGTGCCTCTACTTATGGTAGAAGTATGTACAGTTCCTCGTGACTCACCCTGTATAACTAGCACACATATTATTTCAATATTATATAAAAGTTCTCAATCACCACCAGTTTTTTCTGTATATTTATTTAAATATATTCAAGAAAAACTACAACAATTTTGAGCAAAATAGGTACATGTTTTTATTTTAGGCCGTATTGTCAAGATATGGGTTATTTTGGTAGTGCATACTATTACCCGGCGACGCAAAACTTTTGATATATACATAGGTATATGTATATACACTATACGGTGTAGGCGACGATAACAGTTGCCTGTAAAAATGCGAAGTCTCGGTAGTTGGTTATAGCACCAGCGGTAAACCTATTTTGCGGTAGTTATATTATACCTACGGATAATTATTGAATTAAAGGGGAATGTTTTAAAGGTTTAAGGTAGAAAATGAAATAAATTAAATTAATATAAGAATCAATATTTTTTTTTTAAATTATGGAGTCAATAATAATAAATTGACTATTTAATTTAGTGCGAAGTTTTAAAGGTAGGCGGTGCCTACCTTGCCTACCCCGACCAGCCGCCACTGGGTTGAAGAATCGAAATCGCCTTAATAATCTATAGTGTAGTTCATTGCGGATGCTCTGCAGGGTAGCTCCGTTATTGTGAAAGTGACGATGCCAATTATATCTTGGGTAACACATGGAGTTTTCGAGATACAGGCCCGAATTCAAAAAAAGCACTTTTCGGACCCCTTTCGTATCGCGGAAACTATAACAGATATTGGAAATACGGCGTTTGATAGACGTTTTTATGTGGGTCCATGGACGTACATTTATTTTTTTATTTGGTCTCAGTTTGAAAATATGAACCAAACTTATGTTTTTTTAAATGCATTGCATATTTTTTTCCTTTTCAAATGATATATTATGACACTTAATAATTTTTTTTTGGACATCCTGTAATTTTGGTATAGTGTTAACTTCTGTCGCGATTATCTTACTAATATTTAAAATACCGAAATTTTAAGTAGATTCAATAAAAATTGCCTTAATAACCAAACAATGTCTAAACTTATATTTCTACTAACAACAAAAAAAAATTCTTTTGAACCTAAATAAATTTATATTATTTTCAGAATTAATGACATAAGGGATAATCCACAGAATTTAACACTATACCATATTTACAGGGTGCTTAAAAAAGCTCATTCGTAAGACTCTTGGCTATATTTCTAAATAAAGCAATGTTTTTATTTGTATTGTAGACAGCTATGATTTATTTAAATTATTCCATACTTCGAATTATTTTGACCCCTTTTCCATTATTTACGAACGCCTTTGTAAGCAAGTTTTTTATGATACATTTCATAGGTTATATTCTATCACAGCTATAAATTACTAGTAAATATTTCTGCTATGTTTAAGAAATATGTTTTAAGTTTTTAACCATTTTTTCACTCTTTTCGAATATTCTATTAAATCAATGCAAAATTACTTAATATTTCGGATATGGTTAAGAACTATGAATTTTTTTTATATTTTTTTAAGGCTCTTGTCTACGCTCAATGTTTTCTAAAAGTTAATTAGCACCTAGAAATATCCTGAAGTATTTTTGTACCAAATTTGTTAAAAATCTGTCAAGTGAGTTTTGAGTTATCGTGGATACGGACGCCTATGGTACAGAAATTTTTTTGTCGTGTATTTTTAACATCAATTGAACTACTTAAAAGGCTAAATATATCATTTTTAGGTTTATTTTGTTGTTGTATATCATTTACATCAAATTATATCAAAAGTATAATAATTAGCCAATTTTTCTAGTATGTTCGGGAATATATCTTTTTTTCAATTTTAACCCCTTTTCAATCAATTCTTCTGTGACATTTTTTAGGATAGGTATTTTCTATTACAATTGTAAAAAATTCTTCCATATTTCGAATAAGTTGATATAGGAAATATTTAGTTATTTTGACCCCTTTTCCACTATGTACGAACGCCTTTGTAAGCAAGTTTTTTATGATACATTTCATAGGCTATATTCTATCAAAGCTATAAATCACTAGTAATATTTCTTCAATGTTTAGGAAATTTGTTATTTTTTAACCTCTATTTCCACTCTTTTCGAACGCCAATGTGATCTAATTTGTTTATGGTTAATGTGTTAGGTTATACTCTATTACACCAATGCACAATTATTCAATATTTTTGGATAAGTATAAGAAGTATGACTTATTCAAATTTTTAAACCCTTTTTGAAACCCCTTGCCTATGCTCAATGATTCCTAAAAGTTAATCGAACACGTATTTCCGGTGAAATTAGAAATTTTTTTTTTTCAGGAAACGAGTCCATATACATAATGATATTGAGAGCTAAAGTAATAATTATAACATGCTAAACTAACCTAAAAAATTGCAAGAGTAGGGATCGACCCCAGGATCATACGCACCCACGCCCACGCCGATTACCACTGAGCTACGGTCAACGGTAAAAGAAGTAAAACCAAATTGCATTAAAGTTACAAATAATATTTAATATGGCGATATTACATATTTGTAACTTTTAAACGCAAATTTCTTGAGAATTATCGAAGCAAATAATATCAAAAGTAACCTATCGCTGTAAAGCAGATAAATCATGCTGTATGTATCACTCGAACCCTACTGCTATTTGGAAGTTTAGGGGTTGTATCCACCCCTATCACAGGGCTAAAACTTATCCGAAATATTGAATAATTTTGCGTAGATTTTATACTTGTATTTAACATAATACAAATAAAAAAAATATATATTTCCTAAACTTAGTAGAAATATTGACTAGTTATTTATAGCTTTGATAGAAAATAGGTAACCTATGAATTGTATCGTAAAAACTTGCTTACATAGGCTTTAGTAAATAGTAGAAAAGAGGTCAAAATAAATAAATATTTAAACTGAAAAAATGATATATTTAGCTTTGAGTAGTTGAAATGGTGTTAAAAATACACGACAAAAAATTAATGTACCATAGGCATTCGTGAAAAGTCTAAAAAAGGGTCAGAACAATCTTTATCCACGATAATTCGAAAACTTCTTCACGGGTTTTAACCAAACTTGGTACAAAAATATTTCTTATTATTTGTAGGTGCTGACTAACTTTTGGAAAACATTGAGCCTAGGCAGGTGGTCTAAAAACGAAGTCAAATATTAAAAAATATATATATTTTCTTATTCGAAATATCGAATAATATTCTATAGCCGACATACCTACTTTGAAAAAATAGCTGTCAAAATAAAAAAAAATATATTTTATTTGGAAATATGGCTTGTCACAAAGAGTCTAACGAGAAATGTAAATAACAGAAAGGCCACAAAAATATTAATTTTACACTTAAATAATATGGAGAATTATTCGTACCTCGAAATCAACAGTTTATTTTAAATGTAATCAGACCAGGCCTTATTATTTTTTCCTATTTTTTTTTAAGTCAATATTTTTAAAATCCGCTAAACATAATCTAACAGCACTCAAAACCTTAGTTCTTTTATGCAAATAATAGTTAAGCACTGAAAATTCTACCAAGTTGACTTTCTTTTTCTATGAAGTTTGCCATGCATTTGACATTTGAAAAATAAAAAAGCTTTCAGCAAAAAATCTTTGTTTTGGTGTGCAAGTAAACATTTGTGACCCACACTTGTTATCATCGTCATTATGTTTAATTTTTCTCCAAAATGAATTCCCGATTTATCTTGATGACTCCTCAGCATTCGAGACTGAGTAGTTGGACACAAATGGATGGTGCCCCAGCACACAGCAGTCGACTGATCGGTCAAGGATTGGCTGGTAATATTTATTATCTCGATAAACGGATAGCATGCTCAGTCAGTAATGAAAATCTACGACACGGTGTCGGTCTTATTTCTGCTTGCCTATATCACTAGACCTTGGTCTGATTATTGCATTTGGAGTAATGTCAAACTAAAAGCATCATGATGATCGTATACAATTTTTTTTTAATTAATCAATGAGTACCGCCTTACTGTCGCGACAAATTTAGAAGAGTTAGGTTGTACAGACTTATTATATGCAAAGATTAAAGACAGTGCGTGCAAAACCTTACCGTACTAGTTTGATCATCGAAAAACAATACATGACATTTTAGAACAATGACCTGAGTGCGAGATAGTGCGAGACACAAACTTGTCGAATTCGTCACCAGTTTTACTTGTACCAAAAAGCTCAGGTCAAAAACGTCTTGTTCTGGATTTTAGGCGCTTTAATAAAAAAGCCGAGAAAAATAATTTTCCTATACCGCATATTGACTATTGTTCCGAGGTACCTTCGGGTTGTAAATTGTTTTGTACTTTGAATCTTCTGTGTGGCTATTTACAAATACCTTTACACGAAAACTTAAAACATAAAACCGCGTTCATAACGCCGGACGGAACGGTGGAATTCGAAAGAGTTTGTTTTGGCCTAGTAAACGCACCATATGAATTTTCTAAGGTTTAAAAAAATGTCTGTCTGTATCCACGAAAACGCAAAAACCGCTTAACAGATTTTAACCAAATTTGATACAAAAATACTATTGGACATGGCAAGGAGCTGATTAGATTTTGGGAAACATTGAGCGTAGGCAAAGGGTTTAAAAGAAGGTTCAAAAATTAAAAAAATTCATAGTTCTTAAACTTATCCGAAATACTGCATAATTTTTTACGCATTTAATTGAATATAACCCAAAAATATTGAACAAAAAATATTAGACCACATTGGCGTTCGAAAATGGGGTAAAAAAGATTAAAAAAAAAACGTATTTCTTAAAAATAGCAGAAATATTAACTAGTTATTCATAGTTTTGATAGAATATAACCTATAAAATGTGTCATGAATAACTTACTTTCATAGGCGTTCGTAAATAGTAGAAAATAGGGTAAAATAGAAAAAATAATTAAAATGTAAATTTTTTTATATTTAATTAACTAGTTGAATTGGTGTTAAAAATACACGACAAAAATTAATGTACCATAGGCGTCCGTGAAAATTCTATAAAAGGGCTAGAAAAAACTTGTATCCGTGATAACTCAAAAACCACTTAACGGATTTAACCATATTTGGTACGAAAATACTACAGGATATTTATAGGTGGTGATTAACATTGAGCGTAGGCAAGGGGAATAAAAGAAGGTTCAAAAATTAAAAAAATTCATAGTTCTTAAACTTATCCGAAATACTGCATAATTTTTTAGGCATTTAATTGAATATAACCTAAAATATTGAACATAAAATATTAGAGCACATTGGCGTTCGAAAATAGTGTAAAATGGGGTAAAAAATATTTTAAAAAAAAGTATTTCTTAAACATAGCAAAAATATTAACGTTAGTAGTAAACATATTTATTTTTTTTTGTTATTCTTGAACCGCTATTCTAATTCTTTTCAGTTTACTTTCTTGGGGTGTTCGGTTCTTATAAAAAAATTCTTCTTTATTTTACGTAACAATATTCATGTTTATTTTTCGTCACGATCACACTAAACATAAATTAAACGACGTTTCGTTACTAATTAGTAACTTCCTCAGGTTTAAACATTTTTTCTCTGAAATTACATACAATATTATTTTCTAAACACTACTTCTACATTTTGATTATTATTACCTTACACAAATTCCAATTCGTCAATGTCAAAAAAGGACAAACAATTTTCATTCTATTTACAAACACATTTATAACATTTAAATATAATAAAATACATATTTATTTATTGATGGAAACTATTGTCCGGTATGTTGTATTGAAAGTATTAGTAGTAGCAACAGCACAAATTCAAATATGAAGGCATTTTTTTTTTTCCCGTTTGATTTTTTTTTTAATTTTTTTTAAACAGGTGAGGTGCTTGAAAGGTATACATTTTATTATAAATAAATACAGGGGGTTTAAGTAGAATTTTTATTTTATGATATTGTGATAGATACTGCTTAGATGTTGGATGTCAGTTCTGTCATTAACGCTGTTTTTATTTTTTTTGATGTATATCATTTCTAAAAATTCTCTTTTTTTTGTGTGTTGTTCCATGTCTAAAATTTTTGTATTACAAAAGTTAAAAGTGTGGTTTGTGGCCTCAATATGTTTTTTAAGTGCTGTTTTGGTGTTAGAGTTTTTGTGTCCGTTTAATCTTTTCCCTAAATTTTGCATGGTTTGTCCAATATAGACACCATCGCAATTGTTACATGGAATTTGGTAGATTACATGTGATTTTTTTAGATGTGGTGTTTGTGTTTTCAAATTGCTAAAGACGTTTGCCTTGAAAGTGAAGTGAAAGTATTTTTGTGGCACGTTTGCAAATTATAGGGTTTTAATTTTTTTTGGAATGACTCTGAGAAACCAGGTATATAAGGAATGGATATGTATTTTATATTGTTGTTGGTAACTTTGTTTTGTTCATCGTTATTGTAAAATTTGTGGATGCGTTTCTTAAAAATTTTGTTTATAAAATTTTTGGGGTAGTTGTTTTTGTTTAGTGTATTTTTCGCTTTATTAATACACTCCTCTCTATATTCTGGGTCTGTCAATTTTATTACTCTATCAGCGAGACCAATAACCACACTCTTTTTTTGGGATATAGGATGGTTTGAATGAAAGTTAGTATATCTACCAGACCATGTAGGTTTTGTATACCATTTGGTTTTTAGTTCAGGATTGGTGTTTATTAATGTAAGATCCAAAAAGTTTATTGTTTTTTGATTCTCTATTTCAGTAGTGAATTGCAACTTTGGGTGGTATGAATTTAAAGTGTTGTGCATTGATGTTATGTGTGTGTTTGGTATGATTGTGATGCAATCATCTACATATCTATAAAAAAACAGGGGTTTGAAAGGTAAAGATGGAATGATAGTAGTTTCTAAATCCTCAAGCACCAACTGAGCAATTGCACTTGAAATTGATGAGCCCATAGCAACTCCATCAATTTGTTGGTAGTAATTATCTTCATACTGAAAATATGTTGATGTTAAAGTCAGTTCGATTGCTTCAAGGAAATCCTCCAATGGGACATCCGTGTGTTTCTCAATTTCAGACCACCGTTTTTCAACTATTTTCCTGGCAAGTTGAATTGGAATGTTGGTATACAAAGAAACGACATCAAAGGATACCATTTGGTAATTCGACGGAATAGAAATATGTTTGATTTTCTCTTTAAACTGCCATGAATCCTTTATGTAATGTTCATTTTTATTAATAACATTTTCCAAAATTCGTTTTAAATAGTCAGCTAATGGTTTAGTTGGAGATTGGACACATGATACAATAGGTCTTAGAGGTATATTATTCTTGTGAAATTTTGGGAGTCCATAAATTTTTGGTGGAATGGCATTATATATTTTAAGATTTTTTGCTGTTTTTGGAGAAATGTATAAATTATCTTCCCATTTTTTTATTAATTTATTGCTTTTTGATTGGTATTTATTTGTTGGATCATGGTCTAGTAATTTGTATGTGGTTTCATCCTTCAACAAACACAACATTTTTTCTTTATACATATTTTTGTTAATAATTAATTAAATTAATAAAAAAATGGGAAGATAATTTATACATTTCTCCAAAAACAGCAAAAAATCTTAAAATATATAATGCCATATAATATACCTCTAAGACCTATTGTATCATGTGTCCAATCTCCAACTAAACCATTAGCTGACTATTTAAAACGAATTTTGGAAAATGTTATTAATAAAAATGAACATTACATAAAGGATTCATGGCAGTTTAAAGAGAAAATCAAACATATTTCTATTCCGTCGAATTACCAAATGGTATCCTTTGATGTCGTTTCTTTGTATACCAACATTCCAATTCAACTTGCCAGGAAAATAGTTGAAAAACGGTGGTCTGAAATTGAGAAACACACGGATGTCCCATTGGAGGATTTCCTTGAAGCAATCGAACTGACTTTAACATCAACATATTTTCAGTATGAAGATAATTACTACCAACAAATTGAGGGAGTTGCTATGGGCTCATCAATTTCAAGTGCAATTGCTCAGTTGGTGCTTGAGGATTTAGAAACTACTATCATTCCATCTTTACCTTTCAAACCCCTGTTTTTTTATAGATATGTAGATGATTGCATCACTATCATACCAAACACACACATAACATCAATGCACAACACTTTAAATTCATACCACCCAAAGTTGCAATTCACTACTGAAATAGAGAATCAAAAAACAATAAACTTTTTGGATCTTACATTAATAAACACCAATCCTGAACTAAAAACCAAATGGTATACAAAACCTACATGGTCTGGTAGATATACTAACTTTCATTCAAACCATCCTATATCCCAAAAAAAGAGTGTGGTTATTGGTCTCGCTGATAGAGTAATAAAATTGACAGACCCAGAATATAGAGAGGAGTGTATTAATAAAGCGAAAAATACACTAAACAAAAACAACTACCCCAAAAATTTTATAAACAAAATTTTTAAGAAACGCATCCACAAATTTTACAATAACGATGAACAAAACAAAGTTACCAACAACAATATAAAATACATATCCATTCCTTATATACCTGGTTTCTCAGAGTCATTCCAAAAAAAATTAAAACCCTATAATTTGCAAACGTGCAACAAAAATACAAACACTTTCAAGGCAAACGTCTTTAGCAATTTGAAAACACAAACACCACATCTAAAAAATCACATGTAATCTACCAAATTCCATGTAACAATTGCGATGGTGTCTATATTGGACAAACCATGCAAAATTTAGGGAAAAGATTAAACGGACACAAAAACTCTAACACCAAAACAACACTTAAAAAACATATTGAGGCCACAAACCACACTTTTAACTTTTGTAATACAAAAATTTTAGACATGGAACAACACACAAAAAAAAGAGAATTTTTAGAAATGATATACATCAAAAAAAATAAAAACAGCGTTAATGACAGAACTGACATCCAACATCTAAGCAGTATCTATCACAATATCATAAAATAAAAATTCTACTTAAACCCCCTGTATTTATTTATAATAAAATGTATACCTTTCAAGCACCTCACCTGTTTAAAAAAAATTAAAAAAAAAATCAAACGGAAAAAAAAAAATGCCTTCATATTTGAATTTGTGCTGTTGCTACTACTAATACTTTCAATACAACATACCGGACAATAGTTTCCATCAATAAATAAATATGTATTTTATTATATTTAAATGTTATAAATGTGTTTGTAAATAGAATGAAAATTGTTTGTCCTTTTACCAAAAGGGTGGAAAGTGTATTGCTGTACAAAATATTAGAAATATAATAAAAAGAAATCCTGTTGGAACAATAGACCATAACAATTTGAGTAGGTAAAAAACAAAACATTTACCCTTATATATCTACATAGGCAATTTTAAAAAGAATTCAAACGATGAAAATTGAAAATCTTATAAGCGATATTTCAGAAACAAAATCACTATAAAAAGGAACAGAGTGAATTAGGACGTGAAAAAAAAAGTAAAAAATGAAAACAGGAATTATGTGTAAGCTTTACTACAATGAAAACACACAAAGCTATAATATATTGCAATTACATAAGTAATAAATCCACTGAAAAGGGGAATGAACTTACTTAGAAAACCTGTGTATATCGCCAGCCATAAAACCAAGAAAAATGACCGTTGGACACTAGGAAATCTATTCTCTAAGTTGGTACATAGATATTATATAACAGCGCGTCATCAAGAGGTCACAGGTAAGTATCCATGTATTAGACAAGAACATTTTTAGGAAAAGAAACACACTTTAAAACATTTAGATATCGAAATACCTTTAAATGTTTTTTTAATCGCTTTTTTTGCGTCGGATTTTCAATATAAAGCTGGAGTTATCGTTTGACGGACTGTAAATGTAGATGCACTGCAAAAAGATCAACTATATCTAATATATACATAATTTATATGTACCCTTATTTATAAATGAACGTTAAGGCATGACGTAACGTAAGTGAAACGGACTGGAACGGAAGAGTTGGCCAACTTTCATCTTTTACAATACGCAAGAAACGGACTTCTTGCGTCCGACCAATCAAAAGAAAGAATTGTGTGTGACAACAGCGTGCTGTCAGTTATCACTTGTCCCGCGCACTGTTAGAAAAGTTTTTTTTTATATATTTATTTACCTCCGATAAATAAACAAGCAATATTTACCTATACCAGCGCTGTTTATACCTGTTTAGTTAAAAATGAATTACAAAATGAGTAGTAAGTAATAGGTTATGTTTGTTTTATGTCATGTAACCACCTCTCTATTACTCATGCGCGAATTCCGTTCCGTCGAATTATAGATCTAATAATATTTTAAGGTCCGTTTGTTATGTATGCAATGCGTCTACGTATAGAGTCCGTCAAACTATAAATCCAGCTTAACACATGTTATTTAAAATTTCCTCGTATTTCACGTGACATTAGGAAAAAGAACTGTTGCAATTATACTATAAAATTTTGTTTCTGAACTTCAGTCCCAACGAATGCTTCTTACGGGCATAGCTTTTTGATAGTTATCAACTTTTAGAAAAAGATAATTGTTAGTATATAGTGCAAAACTTGTATACATGGTCTATATATAATATCAAAAACTGAAAGGAAAATTGATAAGCTTTTATTCTTACATTGCTTTTCTTATACCTAAAGCTATTAGTTTTTAAGATATTTTCATATAACCAAAAAATATTATGCACTATATACTAACAATTATATTTTTCTAAAAGTTGATAACTATCAAAAAGCTGTGCCCGTAAGAAGCAGAGTTTAAATTATTTCAGTTTCAGTACAGAAGCCTTGGAATTCGCCATGTTTTCCATATAATACTAGTGGTAACTTTTGAACCACTCTGTATCATTTTCTAAACTTTTAGTATGATTAATGTCAAGTCTAAACCAATGAAATTGTGGAATAATACAAAGGGCTTGCCATTTAAAAAAACGTAAGTTTGGTTCACCCTGATGAGATGAGCTTATTAGCCTGTACAAATAACAATAATTTTAAAATACGTACTTTATGACTGCCTACACACTGGCTGCTTAGTTTTGCGTGAAATGTTTGGTCTTTGAGGTAATATCGAACTTCTACGCACTAATAACTCACCCTGTATGTATATTAAATGACCAATAATGAAGAAACAATAAATGTTTTAGAAATGTTGCTTTTAGGAAATTTTTTTATGAATGATTATAAAAAAATGAAAAGAATACCAACCTTCTTATATTTTAAACAGATATTTGCTGTTTTTTTTTGTTTAATCAGTATTTAATTCATGATCCGTAAAAAAATATGCTACTTAGCAGATTAACTCCCATTTACCTTGACATTTTATCAAATTTTAAAAATTTTTGTCGATTGATCGTGCCAATAAGGGATTAAATAAAATTGTCACAGTAGGTACTAAGTTCATGTGTTTATTTCATTACTTACATAATTAACTAATAACATAATCCAAAAGGTTATCTTTGAATTTTTATTCAGTACAACACAATAATAATGATAATGCTAGGTACATTTATATAATATGTATATCATTATTATGAATCTGTAATGTGTTTCCATGAGGAACCTATATAATATTATTACCTAATCTAAGTGTCATTTGCGCTAACTAAAACCAAATTTACTGGCACAATATTATCCTTAGTTATATTTTGTAGCTCTCCATACCATATACCATACACATTACACATATTGTAGTATATTAAAAAAAATAATATTTTCACCGGAAATACGTGTTTTGGGTCAGACTTAAATAAGTATTTTTTTTAATGTCTGTATCAGTCCGTACACACACTAAATAGAAAACGGCTAAACACATTTTAACGAAAAACTATTGAACATGGCGATGAACTGATTCGAGTTTGGGACTCATAGGGCGTAGCGGAAGGGTATAAAAAGTGCCAAAACTTAAAAAATCATATTTATTGCTAAACAAAATGGAAAAACTAAGTAATTATCTTTGTGCGAATAAACCTGGGCCGAAAAAAGGCAGTGATGTACAATTAATGTAACGGGGCGCCCGTAATTAATTTCGAAAGAGACGAAAACATTGGAATATATAAATAAATAAAACTAAAGTACCCTCGAAAAATATGACAATAATTTAAGTACAGAATTTGACTTGAAACATATTCGATATGCATACATAGGAGTTAAAAAGGGTTAAAATATAAAAAAAGATTGTCAAGTGTCAATAATGACACATTTTTCAATATTGAAGTCGAAGGATATCTAACTTCCTGCAAAAAAAAAATAAGTATCCAAAAGGCGTCCAGAAAGGTTTCTATACATGGACTAAATTATAAAAACGTGTTAAAATCGCAATATATTGATAGAATTATTTAATATCCAAAACTGGACCTAAAATAACTTCTAATCCATTTCCCATATAATTTAAAGGAAGCAGTGGAAGCGTACATGAACACGCTTCTATAGTCATTATTAACAAAAATATACACCAATTAATTTTGATAGCAATGACATTCTTCCAGTTTAGGCTTACTTTTACTCATTTTTAATTCATATTCAATATAATATCTAATCATTTTGTCAAGGCGAAAGGATTAATTAGAACAATTAAAAACAAAGCAATAACAATTAAGTTTTATAAACATTATATACTATGTACTTAACTAAAATTCCCAAATGTTCAAAGTGCAATCCATTATGTTCTGTATAGAAAGTTATTATTTATCAAATCGCACGATACATTGAAACTAATGTTTATTTTATTACGAGACTAAAAATAAGATTAATGGCCTTTTGCACCACAGTTTAAAGCAGCACCCAGCATTAGGCAAATAATAAACTTTGTATTTTGTTGGCACTTATTCTTTCCCTACGTTAGGTGCTGCCTAAAATTGTTGGTGCCATCGTTCATGAAACTGTTACTCGTCTTAGGAGTAAAATCCACAAAAAACAAATGATGAGTGTTCATGCATTCTATTCAAAAAGCCGCTGTGCAAAATAGAATTTCTCGTGTATATGTAAGAAAACAAGAAATTTTCCATAACAACTTTATATTTTCCAATAAACAAGAGTCATTAATAAAATCAGAATATAATATCAATTATGGCATCCGTTCTATATGCCGGCCCAAGAATAAGTGTTCCTTTCTTTTTACCAAGAGTCCTTTCTTTCCTACTCTATCATCTATAAATCTACTATAATATAAACACACAAAAGTAGAACATGTAACTCACTTAATATTATGGAAAAGATAACAAATAATTACTCCCAGCCTATAAACTAAAAATATTTGTTAGACACGTCTGGTAATAAATTGTCTTTAAGAGTCACATGAACCGTTGACACGTTAAGGTATTCTTACATATACCTATAATAGTGTCCGTTTCTTGATACAAATTGATTAAACTTTTACATGATTTATAGTTACTTTAACATAATTCTTCATATATGCAATGATAGTGGTTTCATTATCTTTTAGTTATGGGCAATGTGAGCCAACAATACATTTGGCTACCTTTCGTCAACCGGTATTATATTTTCGTATGATAGCACAAAACTTACATATTAGACTTAGTTTTCTACGTATGGCACTATCTAGAGTAAGAAAAGTGTTGTTCGATAACATTAAAAATAACTAAATAATAGTAAACAAGATGGTAAAATGTTACTACAGATTATTTTTAAGTGGCTCTTAATTCCCCTGGCTACCCTACACCCATCCTCTATACCTGCAGCGATGCATCCGAATTTTCTATTATTTTAAACATTGCCGATATTTTTGTGTGAGCTTAAGTACCTAAAAATGCAGTAATTGATGAGTCCACTATAACACAATAGTATATTCTGCAGCGAGCACAGAATGATATTAATTTGCCACGCGTATGAGAATTATACAAGTGTGAAATTATCATTCCGTGCGAGTTGCGCACTATAATTTATCTACGACCAAACTTTTCGAAAAATCCCACCTATTTACACTAGCTAACGCTTCTTTCATGAGTTTTGAGTTTAAACGAAATCATGCATATTTCCTCTTAAGGCGCTAAAAGGACGATCAACTGGTTCAAAAACAATGCAGCATTATCCAAAAGTGTAATTGCTATAAGTTCAATTTACTATACCAATAATACAAATTACTATGGTCAATTTTTCTTGTTATATTTGTATTTTCCATTAGACGTCGCCATAACACAGTATAATAAATAATACAGTATTTTGACTTTCACGTTTGCAAGCCGTCCTGCGCATATCGTCGCGCATGCCGCCATTATGGGTTACAACGTCAAAATAATCGCATAGACGTAGATAGATACAGTTCACTCCTGTGTTCAATATATAGTTCATTGTCGGCGTGTACGAGATAAATAAATATTGTGTTTAAATCTAAATCTGTGTTTTGTGTTTTTGGTATAGTGTTCGTGAGAATTAAAAGGATTTTATTTTTATTAACGTGTCTTGGGATTCATACAATGAATAATCACGGAGGACATGTGTGTGTTGCAAAATGTTGTCCCAATAAGCGGTACACTTGCTCTAAACATATTTTTCGCTTCCCCAAAGATCCTGTTAGGTGAGTAATAAGTAAAAATTAAGATAAATACTAGATAATTTTACGTTTATAACAACTATTTGTATAACCGTAAAATTTATATTACGAAATGACAGTATCTAATATGTTTTTAAACTAAATACAAGTGAAACATAAACACAAGTTCTCGCGTGGCAAGTTGTTATTTTATTGACAATATCATTATAAAGTTTCAAGAAGTCTTTGCCAAAATTTGCCTTTAAAGTTGCTGTTGTTGTAATTTGTGAATTAAACTACCCGTTTAACTCACTACAACGATATTCATAATAAACCACGAAAATTGAAATAAACGCGATTTATTAATAAAGAAAAATAACAAACTAAATACAAAACTGAAACGATTTTAACTGACCAATATAATATAGAAATTGAAAACTAATCAAAAATCTGACAATCTTAATTCTTTTTTGACAATAACAACTTTTTCCAATAGTTATTATTATTGTTATTAAAAATCACCTAATCATGTCAACATTTAACTGATAACACCACTCAAGGTTGCTTTCAATCACTATGACAAAAATATTTCTGAACATATTATTATGTACTTAAATATTTTTACAAAAATAAAAATACAGTACTGTGGTTAGAAACCAAAAACTATAATTATTCTTAGTCAGGACCTGACCTGTAACCCAAAATGGCGGCATCTTACGTCACAGTTTTTTTCAAAGTGCGAACGTGGAGACGGAATGCTGTACTTATTAATGCTGTGGCCAAAGTAACGAACTGCATTATTAACATCAGGTCTGTTCCAACCCCACCGAAAATCATTTAAGAACGGTCATACCACTCACAACACCAGATCTATAGTTACCTACCTTGTTTTAATTGTACTTACTACTATGTTAACATTGTAGTAAGTACATGTTAGTCGCTCATTGGGCAACGATTTTAAGTTCCAGTAGACAATGTAGGTACTACATTTAAAACACGTATATTAACCTGTAAAAAGATTTTGGAAAATAGCTGAAATATTTACCCATGACAGACGGCGATATCATGTTGTAATTGAAAATGATACTCTGTATAGAGTTTGACTTGTTATAATAATTGTTAATATATTAATAATTCTTTAAATGTTTATTCTTGAACCTTTTTTTATTTATTTTTTGACTATTTCTTAGGGTATTGGTTCAAATAGAAATATATCGCAGAACAAAAATAAAAACTTGGTTTTTATTTTATGACATATTTATAAAACACAACGTTTAGTCAACTGATTGTCTTCATCAGGTGTACAGTGTAGTTTCTTCTTTTAATAATTAAAGTCTAATATACTATTTTTACTAATAAATTCTTTTTCACTTACTCTCTCTATATTTTTTACTTTGTTCTGCGATATATTTCTATTTGAACCTATATCCTAAGAAATAGTGAAAACAATAATTTAAAAAATTAATAGATTGTCAAAATAAAATACATTGACAAAAAATAGTAAAAACGGCAGTATTTTAATAAAAAATATAGTTCGAAGACAGTCATCAACATTTGGTCCTTGAGCATTAGAAAAGCAGTTGATAAGCTTTTTTTCAGAAAAAAATATTCAAGATGGAACTTTACAAACAATAGTTTAAACAAACAATTTAGAAGAATTAAAAGGATTTTCGAATAAAACAGAAAGAATTTGAAGCTTTCTAGCTTCAAATTCTTCTGCACTCTGTGCTACGAAATCAAACAGCAAACGATCTGAAATGTCGTTACAAGTACAACTACTAAAATGAGAAGCAAAACTAGCAGTTTTTGAAAAAGAACTTAAGTATATAACGGGAAAAACATCATGAAGAAGAACGTATAGAACGAGAAAAACAATAATGAAAAGAACGTATAGAACGATTACATTGTATTAAAACAGCTCAAATATTTATTTAACCACGCAGACGGCGATATCATGTTGTAATTTAAAATAATCCTCTGTATATAGTTTGACTTGATATAATAAATGTTAATAGATTAATAGAGATACAGATTGTCAATATAAACCAGCTTGACAAAAAATAGTAAAAAAGGGCAGTATTTTAATAAAAAATATAGTTCGAATAGAGCCATCCACAATCATGTGTGATAAAATATATTTTATATATCTAAAAGAACTGAATTTAAACACTTTAAAATACAATACTTCATTGTAAAATAATATATGACAATATGGATTGTAATATTACAATATTTAATAAATTTATTTCTAATCTACTGTTCGATCCATTACCATCATCCTCAATATTCTCCCAAAACACAATCCTACCTTCCACTTCTGGGTATACAGGACTATATGTTTTGAAATACCACACGATTATCTCAACATCAATCAAATCCTGTGCTATTCTATTAAATCCTTTATCGCGCAACACTGTGTGTCCATCACCACCGTTCGCCAAAAAATCACTAACGATTATAGTGTAATTCTTTGTTGGATCCAAGTCTTCATATATCGGAGTGACACAATCGCTACAACGAGCTTTTACGGAGACTACTCGTGACATTGCTGGTTTGGATCTATCGTAGACTATCCGTAAGCCAGAAACTTGTAGGAATTCTCCATTTGATGTTTCACCGTTACTTCTAATGCCTTGAGAAAATAAAATACATGTTTAAACATTAAAGTAAAAGCGATCTACTTAACAACTGAAATGTAATATTTAAATTAATGAGACAAGTTTTCACGCACTTCGTGAAAGTTCAAAAGCGTCACAGATCATTAAAATTAGTTGGAAATAACCCTTTTTCAATTATTAACGATCACGTTAACATAGATGATTAACAAAAACGAAACACACAGTTGTATACATTTTTGTTGTGAAATTAAAGTGTGTATACGAACTAATAGCAGTGATACACTTAACAAATAGACAGTTACTTATTACACACAATTTGATGTAGATACCTTGTTCAAGAACTTGCACCAAATCCTTCCCTAGTATGGTAAGAACCAGTATTTGATTACCATACGGCACAGCAGCCAACAATTCACCTCTTGTAACATTTCCGCCAATACCAAATGGATCAATAGTATTCCTTATATTACCACCATTATAGATTGCTATAGGTGCATGAGTCCAATGTTGCATCGAAATGGTCGCTATATACGTAACATATGCGTCAGAAACCAAATTGCCAAAGTTACATTCCTCACGTCTACATAAATTAGCACTTGCCTCAAGCACTACTCCTGATTTTCCAATAACTTCTTCGTTTAAAGCCTCAACTTGAGGGCGATAAATTTCAAGTAGGTCGAGAACATCGGTATCTTGCTCAATACTTGGTTCTAGAAGCATTGTATCTCCTCCAAATCGAACTAAATCACCAGCAGAGTTAAAAGTAACGTTCAATTGTCCCAAATACTTGGTGTAAGCGTATGCTTGAACAACTAGTACTGGTTTACCAGATGCTTGATTTACAACTTTTGGATACTCCGCCACTGGTAATTCACCTTCTTGTTGTACAGCATTTGAAAGAAGTGAATGAGAATGACCGCCAACAACTATATCAACCAAAGGAACATTTGCAGCTATTGCTTGGTCGGTAATATATCCGGAATGTCCTAGGGCTATTATGATGTTAACACCTGCTGCTGATAAAGCTTCACTTTCACTTCTTATTGCTTCAATTTCATCGGTGAATGTTGTAGTTCCAGGTTGGGATATATCTTTTGTTTGTGGTGTGATGTATCCGATGACCCCAATTTTGCGACCTGATACTTGCAATATCGTGGAATTTGTTATTTTTGTATTTAATATGATGTTGTCTGTTTGAAAATGTACGTTTGCAGCTACAATTGGTGATTTGATACCTTCAACGAATGGTGTGAAACCATTGAGGCCAAAATCAAATTCGTGGTTTCCAAGACACTAAAAATAAATCCTTAAATGGAAAGTTTCCACTTGAAAAAAAAAATAGTTTCCGATGTGATGGTGTACCGCCAATATTAACTTTAACATTTATTTCAATATGCTCTATTTTACTAGTAGGTAGATACTCAGTGACCATTAAAAACAAGAAAGAACTTTTGGTATGGCTTGCTAAACAGAGTAACAAGACTTTCTATTGGGAATTTAGCTCAAAAAGCGTTCTTCGCCGTTAAGTGAACCGGCCTTTTATGATGTGCAACTCGTAAATGATGCGTGACAAATGCAACAGCCAAATTTTCAATTTTCTGAAGTGTTCATTCTGCACAAGTTAGAGTAATAATAATAATACATTTATTTTATCTAAATACAATTGAAAAAAGTAAACTTTGTCTATAGAAACTGGTTCTTATCGACATTTTATATCCCTTAAATAAGAGCTCAGAGAAATATAATTTGTTTAAACCAAACATATTTTCTTCTGAGCGATTTCTAATGGCTTAAATATGTTCTAATATGCAACAGCACAAATATAATGAAACTAACACAAGATAGGCAAGACCTGTAATTATTTAAATGTATATTTATCTTAGGGTCGCTGCCAATAAACGAATTCACGATTGTTATTTGATATATTTTTTAAATCCCAAAACGAAAATAAATAAAACGTTAAGTTAGAGTCTTAATACATATGTAGGCATTTTTATGAATTCTTAAAAATTACCTAGTTTGAACCGAAGAACTTCGCGTTTGACTTCAAAACAGAAAAACAAATATCTCGAAAACTAAATGAGATATCACAAAATTTCTTTAAATAATTAACTTACGGCTTTTCGTTTTTAACCCTTTAAAACATACGTGTAAGTATTTATGAAAATTGATTTTTATAAGAATGAAGAATCCAAATAGCTTATAGCGACAAACAAACATACCTACATACTTAATGTATTGTATTGTCATATTTGTGCGTACCCAACAGCAGTATTAGTTATTTAAAACAAATTGGTGGCTTAAATTGTAAATCGGCTTATATGAAAGACGAAGTCTTAACCTTGTTTAGCCTCCTTAGCACTTCATTTTAATATTGTGATCGAAATTATCTTCTGTATCACGTCTTACAATACGTTTGCATATACAGGGTGGTCCAACGAAAAGTTTGCACCTAGCTTTTCTCTTTTTTTTGTAGTCGATTGCGAAAATGCTCGGACACGTCGATTTTGCTTTTGAGGGGGACACATTTTAAACATATTTTTCGATCTGCGCCTTTAACCCCCTAGCGGGGGTGAGTAACAACCCTAAAATTTTAAATGGAAAGAGGGGTCTAATGACATATCATTTGAAAGGACACAAAATTGTCTTTCTAATGATACCCTATTTGTCGAATTTTACTAAAACAGTTAATACGAAAACGACTTTAAAGACATTAAGCTGATAATTTTGGTATTAATGAGAAATACAAATAAGTTTTAATTATTACGACTGAAAACAACTACAATCATTTCTAAATTATTTACTTTGAAGAAAAACGGGATTTCAAAAACACTATCTTATTTATCAGAACTAAATTCCTCACTAATCGTTTGCGTTTTTTGTTGAAATAAAAACTGCAGATACGTGTAGGAAAAGAATTTACACCGTTTATTTTAGTCTTTTCATTGATTCAGTTTGGTTGCTTCTCAAGTTATTTTACTTTTACCGTACAAAATGATTTATTCCATTCTAGAACGAGTTGAAATTGTTAAACTTTATTTTCAAAATAATAGTAGTGCTAGACTTACGGCTCGCTTATTTAATGAGAGACATCCCGATAAAAATGTGAATGATGTGTACGTTGGCAAGTTAGTTAAAAAGTTTGTAGATACCGGATCTGTCTGTAATGTAAAACACCAGCCGCAGAAACCGATCAGAAATGAAGCTGTGGAAGTCGCTGTTTTAGGGCATGTTGAAATGGATCATAGTCAAAGTACCCGTCAACTAGCTGAAGCCTCAGGTGTCTCCCGTTCGTCCATAATACGAATTTTAAAAGCGTACAAATTTCATCCGTACAAAATCAAATTAGTACAGGAACTAAATGAGGATCATCCTGATAGAAGGCTGCAATTTTGTGAAGCAATGAGCCAGCGTTTAATTGAAGATCCGCAATTATTATTTAACATTTGTTTTTCCGACGAATGCACATTTTATTTGAATGGAGCTGTAAATAGGCACAATTGCCGTTACTGGGATGACAGTAACCCACATTTATTCCGTGAGGTTCATACCCAGTATCCTCAAAAAATAAACGTCTGGTGTGGCATATTAGGAAATCATATTATAGGACCACTTTTTATTCCTGGAAATTTAACTGGTGAAGTGTACCTAAACATGCTTGAAGACACAATTGATCCTTTAATAACACAAATAATAGAAGATGACCAAAATCATACTGCTGATCGGCTTTATTTCCAGCAAGATGGAGCACCTCCGCACTATGTGGCTCCTGTAAGACAGTTCTTAGATGACCGGTTCCCTGGACGGTGGATTGGAAGGAGGGGCCCAATTGAATGGCCTGCCAGGTCACCGGATTTATCGCGTTTAGATGTTTTGCCACGAAGCCCGAGTCCATAGAAGATCTTCGCCAACGCATTACAGAAGAGTGCAGAAACATAACACCTGATATGCTACAAAATGTTAGAAATAGATTTGAACAAAATCTGTATTATTGTATGGAATCAAATGGGTCACATTTTCAACATTTGTTAATGTAACGTTTTAATAAATCAATTTAACAGCTTGTTTACTTTTTTTACAAAGCAATGTTAAAACTAACAAACATTGGAATGTACTAACGATTGCAGGTGTTTTCACTCGCAATAATTAAAACTTATTTGTATTTCTCATTAATACCAAAATTATCGGCTTAATGTCTTTAAAGTCGTTTTCGTATTAACTGTTTTAGTAAAATTCGACAAATAGGGTATCATTAGAAAGACAATTTTGTGTCCTTTCAAATGATATGTCATTAGACCCCTCTTTCCATTTAAAATTTTAGGGTTGTTACTCACCCCCGCTAGGGGGTTAAAGGCGCAGATCGAAAAATATGTTTAAAATGTGTCCCCCTCAAAAGCAAAATCGACGTGTCCGAGCATTTTCGCATTCGACTACAAAAAAAAGAGAAAAGCTAGGTGCAAACTTTTCGTTGGACCACCCTGTATATGTTGCTATTGTGAGTAGAAGATTCCATAAATAAAGATCGTTGAACTTGTGTTGCAGAGTAATTGCAAATAATTATACCTAGTTCTGACTAAGTGCATAACAGCTTCCAAAATATAGTGCTTCTAATAATAATTTAAGATGTCATAATTGTGGATCCACATCATACTCATAAATTAATATAATATATACAATGCAAGTATATAACCGCGTCTCTATTGGCTTTTGGCTGAAAGTTAAATAAATTCAAACATCAACTTCCTTTGTTAAACCGTTCACTTAAATAATAAATAAGTAATAAAAATCATAAGTTTTCATGTATTATTTTAAAATTATTTCAAAAACAAGTTATTACCTATACTTACAGGCCGGAAATTTTATTTTTTATATTTTCTCTGTGGAGTATTACATTCGAGCTAAAAAAAAATCAAAGACATATTTGACAACTTGTGTCATTGAGAAAGAATTCTGGCAGATTTAGATTAAGTGAATAGTATGAAAATAAAAATAAGTACAAATTAAGAGTTTTTTTTAGATAGGTAGATATAATAATGTTTTAATATTTCTTATATTATTGTGGAAGTTGGTCTGTTGTTTAGGCGAGTAAACTTCCATAAGAAAAGCACACATATCTTTTTCCTTTTCTAATGACAGTACTTTCATGAAAAATATGACGATTTGGAAAGTGTTTTAAACATGTTTCCCTTCAAAGAAGCCTCAACAAAAGTTGGCAATAGTTCAACTTTAAAATTCTTTATGGATGAACCATATTAAAAAACTAAAAATCGAATATATCGATACATTTCTTGCATCTTTATTAATGAATGAAAGTTGAAATTTTCAGCATCCGCGTCAAATTAAATGTATGAGTTAGGTCTGCAGTTTTGTTGACAAAAAAATCGTCACGTCAAATACCTACTATTATTTTATAATTTTTTATACATTTCGCACAATTGTTTATTTGGCATATATCAAAATGTTTCAAATTTTCAGCGCTATAGGATAACCGTAAATTCATATCATGAAAGAGCATAATTAATGAAAGATCTGCTAAAAAGAATTTAATAAACATGGCTGGTAACAATATGTGCAGACCGGCTATAATTTCAATAGTAATAATAAAAAAAGTTACATGCCCAGTTTTGAACTCACATCCTTTCGATTACGAAGACTAGACGTGAACGCATAGCCCAATGGCCTGTGGTCTGGATTGACTATTCAAAAGCTCAACTTGTCACGATCTGTTTTCCACTCTGTTGATATGCCTTATCGGACCGATGCATGGTAATCGGAATCGGTATAGTACGGCATTTCGACAGAGTGTAAAATACATCATTCGTTCTACGCATCTTACGAAAGAAAGAAAGATTTCGCCATGGAGAATTCATTTTGCTATGACTACCTGGAGTGATCTTCTTCAGTATTTCAAAGAGGTCCCCACAGTTCTCTACTGTCACTATCACTACTATGTATCACGCTGCTAACGTTCGGGCCAGCAAAGAATCTCAAGTTTGATGTGTTTGCTAGATAGAGTAGGATGGGAGCTAATTAGTAGTACGATAGATATACGTGTCTACATATGGTAGTCTCGAGTGTGTGAGGTTTGTAGTTGTTTCATTTTTCGGCAGGAACGAATGGAAAATAAACAAAGTCAGCGAATACATGATTACTGAATAACTGCGTTGGAGCGTCTTGTATAACACCATTTCCATCAAACTAAAGTCCAAGTGATTTTCGATTTATTTATGAAATTACTTAGTCTGGGCTCATCTTGGTATTAACCACTATATTAATAGTGTGAGCTGGTTCCATGTTATTATTCAGACGACAACGATATTACTATAGGTTTCATTCTAGGTCTTTGGAGGTGTAGTGCACGTGCTTTAACTATCTAACTCAGGCCACGTGCAACGGGACCATCAGGGTCAGTAGTTTTGTGCAACCAAGCCTAGATTTCCGAACAAGTTCCTTTGAGCTATTGCAAGCGCGACGGTGTTTCCGATTATAATTGTTAGGTTTTTATAGTGTTATCCATATTATTCGGTGTTGATTGAATTCATATAGTAGTTATAGATGAATCCTTACTGCTTTTTTCTACGACTATACTTTAATAAATTTATAAGATATTCACTAACGGTATTTTTAATTAAATGCAGATATTCATTGTGATACAGATCTTCAAAATGAATACAAAACACAATTTAGGCTAATTTATACCCTTCATAATTTTAAATAAAATGTTTTATAAATAATTGTTGACATTTTTGACTAGTAAATGAGTCGTAGAAAAAATTAAATACGCAAGTCGCATTCAATAGCTATTAAGTACCTAACATACTCCCGCGATTTTGGAAAGTAATGATAGAGCACCATATTACAGTAGGTACCTCCCAAATTGTAACTCTAGAGGGGAGGACGGTCGTCCAGAGAATATTGTCTTTATTTCAGTTGCCGAACCAGTTTCAGAGCCTGTTCTTGAAACTCAGATATCTTTTCAAATTTTGAAAGCACCGTGTCGTATGCGTTGGGTAATTACCCCATAGTCAGATGATCAAGGACCACAGAGTATCGTGGCCTATAAGAGATAGATACGGTTAAGTAGTTGAACGAAGAGCACTATATTATACAAAAACGTTATTAATCTTCCCTATAACTACATTAATTATTTCATAATTTATGGATCGAAATAAAAATAAAACAACAAATTCCGGATTTTAAATATTTATTACAACCATTAATAAAAAAAAAGGAAACGATTGAATGTGTGTGTAGTTTGTTCTCAAATATTGTTGTCTTTATGTTGTTTGTTTTAAAAAAAAAATATGTTTACTAATTATATAAGCATAACAATAGTTCTTCACCGATATCCAACAACAAATTATAAATGTCTACACATAAGGTGTTTTCGATGATCGACTGAAAAATTCGATAAAGTTGAAAGTTTACGAGCTCCAGCATTTTATAAAGAACGTACTCAACATTTGTGTGTAGTTTTCGACTTGCCCTATTTATACTTCTGCTGTTCACTAATCCGGAAAACGTAGGACAGAAATAAATTGTTTTTTTTTTTCATCGGTTATAACTTTATTAAACTCTTAAGCGAATAAGTTACGAAACAACTAACAAAATCATAATTAAACTCATTCGTCTCACAGTTTTTGGGATATGTAGGTAGGTATGTAGTTTTATAAATTTATAAATCCAGCATAAAGGTGGCGATTGACTGGAGCCGATAATTGTAATGTAATGCTCTATACAGCAACCCCTTCAGTTCACCAAAACACATCGTAGCGAATGCTCGGTTCACGAGTGATCCACCATTCTCAGCTGCATTATGATTAAGACAAAATAAAAAAACCGACAACATGATGGAGCAGCCGCAAGCGCGAGCAGTTCTCGGCGAGCGGCTCAGCTTTCTGTAGTCATTACGCATAATGCTCGATGTGTAACATGTTACATTACAACGTTCAGTTACAAGTCGGTCGCCGCCTTAATACTCATGCAGTAACCCGTAATTTGTATTTCAGTTTTCACTAAGCAGTAAAGTATGAAGTAACATACTTTATTATTATTTTCATTCCTTATGTATTTTTTTCAGATTCGGATAGACTCCTTTTTATTTGGACATAAGGTTGTTTAAACACGACCTTCTGACTATTGGTATTAAATAATATCTTTAAGAAAATATTATAATTACTTTAAAATTAATTTTTTTTTAGAAATGGTATATATATACCATGTTTATATTGACTATATCCATAATAAGTAACATAATCTCTAAACGAACTATACCTAAATCAATTCACTAGGTATTTCTTTTCTTAATGCTTGTGTTAATAAATCTGTAAATCATTGTATGTAATAATATATTCGTAATTCGTAAATATTTTCTGTTTATGGGTGATATACTACACAGTCTCAACTTTAATACCTTTCGTTTTTATTATGTACCTGCAACTCTCCATGTTACACGAGTTACTGGGATTTCTATCTTTGAATACCGTTTGTTTTTGTATTGTAGAATAATGTTTATTTACTCCGCAAATCTAGCTGATTTATATACTATAGCACTTCCAGTAGATAATTCTATCCATTTAAATTTACAATAAATTTTAGTAATACTGTCATTATCAACAACAAATTATTATTTCTTACACTGAAACCAGTTCCACGGAGAGACTCAGATGTAAATGTTATCCTGAATTGTTCCTCTGGATATACAGGACTATACCTTGCAATATACCATGCTGTAGTATCCACATCACTAAGATCCTGCGTCATTTTATTAAAACCGTTTTCTTTCAATACTGTATGTCCATCGCCTCCTTCAGTCAGAAATGTTGTAGTAACAATTGTATAATCCTTTTCAGATTTCAATTGTTCATACACTGGAACCGAACAAATCCCACAACGTACTTGCACATCAACGACTCGTGACATAGCCGGTTTTGTGCGGTCATAAACGATTTTGAGTCCCGAAACTTGTAGAAATTCTCCTGCAGAAGTCTCTCCATTACCTCGAATACCTTGTTCTAGCATTTTGAGTACATCCGAGCCTTTAAGTGTTACAGTTACAACTTGATTTCCGAATGGAATTGCGGCTAAAAGCTCACCCCGTGTGATGTTACCACCATGGTCAAAGGGATTTATTGTATTTCGAATTCCACCGCCATTAACTACTCCTATTGGTGCGTTCGTCCATATGTTTGTTGACAACGATGCAACATAAAACACATATGAATCTGATATGAGATTACCAAAGTTACATTCTTGAAATCTACAAATACTTGAATCGCCTTGAAGTACTACCATAGATTTGCCTACGACTTCTTTATTAATTTCAATAATCTTTGGACGATATACATCAAGTAAATCAAGAAAGTCTTGTTCTTGGGTTATTGATGGATCAAGGAATATTGGTTGACCATTCCATTTGACTAAATCACCATTGTCGTTGAATGTAACGTTAAGTTGACCCAAGTATTTCGTGTAAGCATATGCTTGGACTACTGGTACTTGTTTACCAGATGATTGTACAATGATTTTTGGATATGGATCTTCAATATCTTCAGTATCTGGTTTAACTCCGTTCCAAAGGAAAGTATTAGTATGGCCGCCAACAACGACGTCTACTAGCGGAACTTTTTCTGCTATCAGTTTATCCATAAGATATCCAGAATGTCCTAACGCTATTATAATTTTTACACCTTGTTGATTAAGAACTTCACTCTCTTTAGCTATTGTTTCAATCTCATTGTAGAATATGACATCTCCTGAGGATGATATTTGTTTGGTTTCGGGTGTCAGGTAACCAATAACACCAATCTTGTGTCCATTAACGTTTAGTATCACAGACTTTTTGATTTTTGCTTGGAGTGACGGGACATGAGTGAAGTTTAAGTTGGCAGCTAAAACAGGTGTTTCTAATCGGTCAATAAGTGGTGCCAGTCCGTCAATGCCAAGATCAAATTCGTGATTGCCCAGGCTCTAGAATAAATATAAAGAGTTTGGGTGTCATGTGCCGTTTTAAAAGCAAGTACTTGCATTGAGTTAGTAAGCTTTATCTGGATTTTTTCTTATCAAACATGAAGTGTTAAATTTTACAGAACGAATGTTTGGCAAGTAGCTTTAGGGACAGCCATTTGTCGGACCGGTCATGCAGCCTTAAAGTCTTATCAACTTCATGAAGCCTGAAAGACAAAGTGCAAGATGGATCCAGCGTCCTTACGAATATTACTTTAAAATTGAGTATTGAGAAGAACGCTCTAATTTATATAAATCGAGGAGAACGCCGCCACCATGTGCTAAATGCAGAGCACAGCAAGCCAGACTGAAACAAGTTATAGTGACGAATAAAGACAAGATAAAATAAACACGACGTTTATATTAATGGTACCTAATATCAAAAGTACGAAGTACGGTTCTTCATCCACAATCAGACGATATAGTCAATTGTGAACAAGGAACAGACGGACTGGAACTCAACAATTTATACGATAAAATACTTACACGGATCCAAGAAAAAATTAAGTTAGGAAACATAATCTAAATTTTTAGCCAAATGTGTTAATAATTAAAGCTAGTTCACCTGTAACAATATATTTAAATAAAGTGCATGATGAATCTGTGTAAACAATATTAGATATAAAAATTCTAAATAACATACTTAGGTACATAAAACTTTAAATTTTGTAATTAATCGTTATTACATATAATTTGTAGGAACTAAACTATAAAAGTACACCTAATAACTAATAATTTGTTTTATTTTTAGCAGTTAATAATAAGCTATATCTACATTATTAATAGCGCTAGAATCACTAATGATAATGATGGCATTTTTGTGAAAAATTTTTAAAAATAATGTCATGCATTGTATGAAAATAAAATAAATATTTGACGTATCGACTATCCATTATAAAATCTCTACCTAATTGATTTTTGAGGTACACTTATGGGAGGAACGAAAATATTTTATATAGAGTTGTGTAATACGTGCTTAGTCATGAAAGGTCGATATATGTATAGGTATTTGCGGTGTAATACTCGGTGTAATATAAAAAATATCAGATTAATGCCTGTAAATGTCCAGAAATATAAAAGAGAGAAGTAATTAAAAATCCTGATCTTTTATTTACAATTTCAAGGCATATTCAGTATTAAATATATTGCGCAGTATGTTTTTGGTCGCTCCTTTAAAAGACTAACGCAATTAAGATATGTCGCATATAAATTGCTTGAAGTGTATTTCCAAAAGCTGTCTGTTAAATTACTAAATGAGCGGCAATTTTTAAAACAGATAACATTTAGCAGTGATTTTTATTTGTTATTATATAGTTTGAAAGCGGCTTGTAGATACATTTAACGCAAACAATTATCATTTTAGTTTTTTAATGAATTTATAATATTTTAAATCAAGACACATGATATGGGAGAATGCATAATTAAATAAAGCTTAGTAATCTTTTGTTTACATTACCCCCGTATTTCAATATTATTCACGTTCGTAAACGAAAAACATAATATAAAACATTAATTTAATCCACAGAACATGAAAACACAAGAATGAGTTGACAATAAACCTATGCAACACAAGCATAAATAAAGTATTTGCAATAATAATATAAAAAATATCAGATTTACGTGTGCAAATATTCGGAAATTTAAGATAGATAAGTAATTTAATTCATATTTACCCTTTTCAAAGAAATAGAATATATTTATATAGAATTAACAAGTCAGAACAAGCTCAAATTTATTACGCCATTTTTCACTGTAAGCCTAAGTTTTGATATTGAAAGTTACGTTAGATTTTAAAAGTGATATTTTCAATAGGAATTAATTCATAATATGTAAACATCCATCTTCTAAAAGGAAGCTTGCCTGGCAATTTGAATATATTTTCCTGTCTGCCTTTATTTTAGAATATGGCAACTTAACATGAAAACTAGATAAATATAGGTAATAAATCTTTATACGAGTATATTATTCTTAAGTTTTTTTTTTTCATAAAGGCTGTTGCCTGTCTACTCCATCCTCCTCAGTAATCAGTAGCACAAATAAAGAAATTCACTATCTTTTTATTAAAACAAGACCCTATACAATATTTTTTATTTCTTTTTATATTGGAGAATTTAATAATTTTTTGTTTGTTTTTTTGGCTTATTTTCTTCGACATTTCTAAGCCGATGTGCTCAGTGATTGATGAATTGACTATTAAATATAAAGATATATTTCTGCCCCCAATCACACTCCTCTTGTGTAACATGTATTACTTTACTATTATGAGAAATACAATGACAACTCTAAAAACGACAGAGTTAACTTTTGTTTAAAATAAAATTCTCTATCAAAAATCAAAATTAAGGAAATTATTGTACAAACCCGCATTAACTTTTACATCCCGTATCCTACACTAATATACTATACTACTACTAATACTAGGTCCCTATTTATTATTATGTTTTTGATGACCATTGGTGTAGGTCAAGGAAGTATTTTTTAAAGGGTCAAAATATATTTTACTCTTTTTTTATTTTCGAGACATTTTATTTTTTCTTTCGATTGGGAATTTCAAGGTATTTTGTCTGTTGTGAGACATAGTTTTTGTTGTACTTATATGTTCAGTTAATTGAATACGAAAACCCAAATAAAATTTTAATTTTAGTGTTTACGTATTTAGAAAACTTGTGCTTGTAATTCAATGGTAGTCGTGGCATTAGCCAGTGGAGTAGTTTTGTCTTGTTCTCTAAATACTTACGATAGCATCTGGTTCCAAAAGATTTAGAAACGCCGCTGAAATATTCCATGTGAACAAATTGAACCAGGTCGTGCCAACATACATATCACCTGCATTCAGGTATATCACTGGGGGGCCTTTACCTTCAGCCGCTAATTGCCGGTATCGACGGATTTCATGAGCCGTTCTTGCCATACCACCTGAAATTGATAAATTTAAGATTTAAATACAACTTTATTCATTCTCGTTTAATAATATAATTAGAATAGGAAGCATAACCTTGGCTTAAGCTAATTTCTTTGATCAAATAGTTACAGCTAGCAGGAAAGAGAAAAGGATATATTTGCAGTCCACGATAGTGTCTGCTAACAGTAAGACAATGTGGATCTCTCTAAAAAAAAATCAAGTTTTAAAAAATAATAACTGCATTCCTGAACATATCGGTACTGCAATTAATAACTATTTTGTTAATGCTATTCCTCAAGTGAAATCTAGTCAAAATATTAGAAATTATTATTCTGGAATAGTATCTGAAACTGAAATTCCGAATAATTTTGTGCCAAATAAAGTTTCAAGCAGTTGGGGCTGATAATATTCATCTTAATTTCCTCATATTTAGCTGTCCATTTATATTAAGATATATATCGCATATTGTAAATTTTTGTGTACCTATTATCTAACTCTGTATTATTTCCTGCAATATAAATAAATAAATAAATAAATCTTTAATGTCTAACAGGTTTACACCCAATTACAAGACAATTACAATGTATCAACTTAAAAATAATAATTCTATACAATTTATAGACTTAAATATAACACCAAATACTGACTACACGACGAATAAGAACAAAATAAAAAATACACTAGTTATTATTAATAGAAAACCAAGAGTACGCTAAGCTGACAAGCCACGCCACCCCATATCTTGAGTAAAAAAAAAATCATTCCCTTCTCAACATGAATCTAAAAAATATAAGAATTATAAGTTTAAACTAGTTAGATATTCGTGCAACTGACGCTTGAAAGTGTTAAAATTTTCATTGAAAAAGTCAACAAATCTGTGTATTTTATGATAATTGAACAAACTGCAAGCTCTGTAAACCGGCGCTCTACCCTCATAGTTAGTGTGTGCTTGAGGTACTCGAAATATGTTGCTATTTCTTGCATTATGTTGGGGAGCATTTATATTGATATGTTGCAAAAGACGAGGACAGTCAATCATGGCATGAATAATCTTAAATAAGAAGACCTGATACGAATAAATTCTGCGATAGTTTAGAGATTGAAATCCGAATGTTTTTAGCAACGTTTCATGACTATATCCTCTGTAGGGAAAGTGGCCATTAACTTTAAAATAAATATGTTTTAAAAATTTTCGTTGGACAGCTTCTATTTTATTTATATGTACCTGATATATAGGGGACCAAACAACCGACGCATATTCCAATTTAGGTCTAATTAGTGAGTTGTATAGTGACAAAAGACAATGCACGCTTTGGAAACCCACAGTAGAGCGAACAATAAAACCCAAAATTCGAATAGCATCATTCACAATTCGCTCCACATGATGGTTAAAGGACAAATCACTATCAACCCAAACTCCAAGATCTCTGACAACCTCGCATCTCCCCAAGGCCGCTCCATCCACACTATAATTCATCTCAAGAATATTCCTCCCCTTGCAAAAGCTCACATACTTACATTTGTCTATGTTTAGTGGAATTCTATTTTCTGTACACCATATTACGAGGCGGTTCAAATCGGTCTTTAGATCCTGACAGTCCTGGAAGTTTTCAATAACACGAAACAACTTCAAGTCATCGGCAAACAACAGACATTCACTCCCAATATTTTGTGTAATGTCATTTATGTATATGGCGAACAATAAGGGCGCGAGATTACTTCCCTGGGGCGCTCCGCTGGTCGCAGTGAAATCATGTGATCTGAACCCGTTATATTCGACATACAGCCTGCGTGAGCATAAATATGATTGGAAAAACTTTATTAGATTATGGGTGAAGCCGACATTTTTCATTTTAAGTTGCATTATTGTATGATCCATCCTATCAAATGCTTTTGAAAAGTCAGTATATATAGCGTCAATCTGTAGTCCTTTTCCAAGGGCGGGATAGGTAGCCTGCAGAAATTCTGCGATGTTAGATACCGTCGATCTCTTTTGAAAAAACCCGTACTGTTCCCACAATATGAGGTTTTTAACTTGATTAATTTGTTCTGCAATACCGTTTCGAAAATCTTTGAAAAATTCGATATTATTGAAATTGGGCGATAGTTTGTCATTCTATCGTTATCGCCCGCTTTATGTACAGGGCATATTCGAGCTATTTTCCAGGCGTCAGGAAATACATGTGATGAGATTGATTTATTAAACAATATACACAAAGGCTCCGCCAGAGCATAGGAACAATCCCTCACAACGAATGCGGGAATATTATCTGGTCCTGCCGTCATCTTGGGTTTTAACTTTTTCAATGAATCGAGAATGTCTGTCACATTTAACTCCCCAATACCAACCGGAATATCGGCATTTCCATCTGGAGTATAATAGTCCACCTGTTGCGATGGCAGAAAAGCACTTTGAAAAAAATCGGCAAAAGCGGTCACTATATTCTTAGGCTTCTCCAGCAGGACCTCGCTGTCACTAATCATACTACCGGGAATGCGCGTTCTTCTAGATTTGCTTCGCACGAACCTCCACAATTGTTTAGGGTCCGATTTAACACAATCCTGGATTTCAAGCAGATAATTGCTATATGACGTTTCAATTGCCCGCTTAATCCTACACCTCAAAACCCTAAATTCATTTAAACAGAGAACAGAACCAGTAGCCCTCCATTTTTGTAACACTCTATGCTTAGCCTTGATTGACTGAATGATGTCCCGCGAAAACCATGCCGGATATGAAAACCGTCCCGTACGCACTTTAAAAATAGGTACACACATGTCAAAAACAACAGTCAGCCTTTCGTAAAATAATTCAGTAGCCTCATTAATATCCTCATAAGCATGTAAGAATGTCCAGTCTATGGAGGCAATTTCATTATACAATAGAGGAAAGTTAGCCCTGCGAAAATTGTATCGTTTTGCAAGTGCATTAATAGAAAAATCTTTGTGACTTGAGTTAAGCCTTAATTAAAACAGAACATTTAGGGCAGGATGATGACTGTCTTCAGCCACCGCAGGCGGTACACAGCGTATAACATGACAGTCAAAGGTAGCAAGTACCAAATCCAGAATATTATTATGGGTATTAACAATCTTATTATATTGATTCAAATCAAAAATAGCCATCATATCCAACAATGCCTGCAGTCTCGGGTTTGCAATAGACTCCTCGGTGTAATGTATGTTGAAGTCGCCTAAAATTAATAATTGTGACCCATACAAATAAATAAGGGAATCAAAAAGTTCCCAGAGCTCTGCATAATTATCCAAACTGACGCCAGGTTGCACATAAACACAAAAAACATACAAAGAGGCATTATTGAACTTGATTGGGCAGCCGATGACGTCAATAGAAGGGGAAAGCCGCTGATCGACTCTCACATTAACAGGTTGAGGTCTGTCCTGACCGCCAAGAGCAGTCCCCCGCCCCTAGTAACGCCAAGGGCCCCCAAATCCCGATCCCTGCGATACACGTTATAAGAATTTTCAAAAAGTTCAGTATTATTTACATTTGACTGTAACCAAGTTTCTGTAATGGCGACAATGTGATGATCGCTTTCTGCTACATATGTATAAAAATCTCTAACTTTAGTATTGAGACCCCTAACATTTTGATACAATAAACTCAAGCAAACATTCTGCCTGGTAGACACAGCAATTAGTTTTTTGGATTATATGGAAAACTGCACAGGTGGTTCGCATTCCGAAAACTAAAAACCCACTAGAACTAAAACATTTGCGACCGATCAGTATAGGGCCTATCCTAACTGAATAAAGATTATTATTATATCCAAAATGGATGATTTTAATGACTTATTACCAGAAAATACACGCCTGAGCGCAAGGTATCGTTTTAAAATCTACTTCAGATAATACCCAATGCAAATAAATTTAACATCAATGGTCTCATATTTTAAAAATTGATGACGTACAATTTCTTAGGTGACAGTTTTAAAAGAAACACGATCTAATAAAGATAATTAAGACCAGCAGAGATAGACAAAAATCATTTATTTATTGGAAATAAGCGTCTTAGAGAATATTTCTGAATCATAAGGCATAACGATACTCAATCCTTAAAAATTACATTGTAAGCACACAATTTAGAAGCACGAATTTTACATTTTTATTGTTCATGTAAGTAGGTACCGTCTATTTATTTTGTATGGTACCTACCATACAAAATAAATATAAAATATTATATATAACTTAATAAAGTTGTGTAATACGTATGATGATTGTTATATTTTGTTATTTACTTGATTTATTCAATGGAATAATAAAATGACTCGTTAAAATATTTTTTTATTCATTTATTGTTTATAAAGGTTTACTACCTTACAACAAGAAAACTTGGTTAGACAATACACCAAACAGTACAAAAACTATTTAAAATTATAAACAGAAATAGCAAATCAAGAAATTGTTGTTGGCTGTAAACAATTACACTACTGCACATATCCATTTATTAAGAAAAGGGACATTAACTTCAACGAGCTTACCAAAAAAAGACGCAATCTTAGAAAGGTCCGACAAACTTGGAGCGATTGTACTTAGGTCTTCAAGACTTTTGGGGGAAAGATAAGTTGGAATAAAAAGTACACTCATAAATCAGATGGTGAAATTAAAAATAGAACAAAGCTCGCCCATCAGAATCACGTAGCATATGCGACTGTTGTGTGTATGCGGCTTTAAAACAAAGAAATTTAGGCGGCAATATCCAAGATAGTTGCTCTTACAACCTCCTCATTATACCTGTTACTTGATACAATCAATCAATATTACAAACACAACAAAAACAAACATCATCATATGAAAATACATCTATGTTACGTTCCACTTAGGTCTCTGCAAGCAAACAAATACGTACCTATTTCACAAGGTCTTACGGAATTCAACTGCGTTGACAGTTGACTCATCAAGTTACAGGGTGGTCGCAAATTACTGTAGCATGGTTAATTAGTAAAAATAGGCATAGTTTGAAAGCCGAAGAAAGATGCTTTATGACGACATATCATACATCATCAAGTTTACTTAATAAAGGGGCTTTTTTATGGAAGCAATTGTTTTAAAAAATATTTTTATGTAACCATGGAAATATAAAATTAGTGACATTTTGATGATTTTTACAAATTAACGCAAAAAATTATTGAAATGAAGATCTTATATTATGAACAGTGGATCAAAAGTTATGTGAAAGACTACAATTGTTAAAGATTTGACATTAGATAGCAAAACAAACGGAGATACACTCACAGAAATCTTATATTATATATACTCGTATATATATACTCTAGAATGATAATCCCGTAGTACAAAAATGTAACCAAAAGTTTAAAGCTGTCCATAATGCGCATGATCACCAATATCTTATTTTTCAACAGGACCGGCTTTGATTAAATGTAATATTACTGTTATGTTATAGGTATGTTTAAAATTAAATTTTACCATTTGGTAACATTCAAATAAAAAAATAGAATAAAGGAATTTAAGAAATAAAAAATTTCATTAAATATCTACATACTTTATTGCCTAACAGGTACAACCCAATAATAATAAATCTAAACAGAAACGAGAAATAAGTAAAAATTGTAATACTGGAAAATATCTTAAGGACATGAGCATTCTAATTATTTATTTAAAATTATATAAACATTGAATTTAAATTCAGATAATCAAACTAATTTACATATTCACAAGAATGTACTACGAGGGTGGTCTGATAAGTCAGTGACTTTTTGAATGTCCCGCGCATTAACTTTAGGGTCTTTTGACCATCAATTGCAATTATTATAAAAAGTAGTTTATTAGTACAAGTGCCGCTGAACGTTCAGGTCTTCCAAAAAAATCGTTACGCCAGAAATCGTTGATAAAATCCAAGGAATGGTATTGGACGATCGAAGATTGAAAGTGCGTGAGCTGGATGACGCTGTAGGCATTTCAACTGAGCGGATGCATCATATTTTTCATGAATATTTCGATATGGAAAAGCTGTTCGCGCAATGGAAGCCGCGACTGCTCACAATCCACCACAAAAATAACTGTGTGACCACTTCAAATGAGTATTTGGGGACATTCTACCGCAATCAAAACGAGTTTTTGCACCGTCTCGGTACCATAATGGGTTTCTACGGGCGAACGTGCACCGAAGAAGGCTAAGATAAGTCAATCGGCAGCAAAGTCATGGCCACAGTTTTGTAGGACTCGCGCCGCGATGTAATTCATAGCGATTATCTTGAAAAGGGTAAAACGGTTACCGGCGAATATTAGTTAAATATGTTGAACAGATTTACCACTCTTGTAAAGCAGAAACGACCACATTTATCGAAGAAAAAAATGTTGTTTCATCAGGACAATGTACGGGTGCATACGTGTATAGTCACCATAGCAAAAATCCATCAATTGGGCTACGAAGTGCTACTACATCCACTATATTCTCCAGATGTAGGCCTCGCCGAATATTTTTCCAAACCTGAACAAATGGGTGGGGGGTATGAGATTCGAGTCGGATGAGGAGATTATCGTTGAACCAAACGCTTATTTTGAGGGCCTTGGGGAATCTAATTATTTAGAACGTTGAACAAGGAACGTATGGATCTAAAAGGGGATTATGCAGAAAAATGAAATGATTTTGTACCGAAAAAATTGTTTCCTTTAAAAGTCATAGACTTATCAAACCACCTTCATATTATAAACGTGTATATACAATAAAATAAACTGTTCTTAAACACACAAGAAATGTACTTTTAGTAATGTAAAAACAAGCTCAAATCACGCGATGTGATATTAGATCTCCATTTCTATTAACTAATTGGCAGACAAATAATATTATTTTTAACTTTGGAAATATAAAATTTTCATTTTTAGCCCACAAGCACAATCTAAATATGTAATTGCACAGAATCAAAACTTACAGCGAAAAACAAACCTAGGTATGATTAAAATATAAAATTACTTATAAATTAATATTAAAATTAATTAAGGTGTTGATTTAAAAGAAAGAGCTTTAATCGACGTACGCCTTTTCCTAGAAATCTATCTATTATATCGACAATTGAGATTTAAATAATAATAATAATAATATATAGTTGAGAGACCTCTAGATTCTTAGAAGGAAAGATCTCTGGAAATAACATTTTTTTTTGGGATAAATTAATTTTGAAAAGCTAATAGAGCATTTTCATAAGTAGGAGTATTAATATTGAATTGAATTAATATTTGATCTGCGTTTCTGGGAAACCCACTTATAAACATGTAAGTAGATACTGGCCAAACCTTTTTTCCATTGTATCCAAATCTAAACTCGCCAGGTGTAACTACATTAGCAAACATCTTAAATTTTTGACCATCTCTGATTATTGAAACGATTTGTAAATATTCTAGTCTTTTATCGGAATAGTTTTATATATTTTTTGTTCTTTTTTTTACTTCCTATTCTTGTTCGACATACACTGTCACCATTGTAATGTTATTTACTTTAAAACTCTTTATATTCAGTATACAACCCCCGTGTGACATCACTCCTAACAATATCAATTTTAAGGGGTGATTCGTTGTTGAGAATAAAAAATAGTTTGTCTTATAAATGTCAGGTCACAACTTCACCCATACGAACCGTAAAAATGGCGGAAAATTTAAGTATTCAATTGAATACTGTTAGTAAAATACGTATTTATGTATCTTTTCACTTTTAAAAATTAATTAGAATGGGGTGGAAAACATCATCCCGGTGAATTTTAAAAAACTTGGGCTAAAATTCGGAAATATGTAGATTTAGATTAGAAACTATTTTATCTCTACGACCTTAAACCAACCGTTTTCTAAAAAACAATATAAAGTGTTGCATGTCGGAAAGATACTGTTTATTGCATTGCATGATTTTGAACTTCCGTATCACGCATCCCCATTTAATTACACAAACTCCACATCAGCATCATTTTTCCTTAAAAGTATGGATAGGAATTGTTGGCGAGTAATTCATTGGACCATACCTTGCGATTAACTGGTAAGTTTTATCTTCATTTTCTAGAAGAAACTTTACGGGCTTTACTAGAAAGTGTACCACTGAGAACAAAAACTCAAATACGTTTCATGCATGATGGTACTGCAGCACGTTTTAGTTTGACCGTGCACAAGTTTTTAGATGGTAGTTAGTACTTTTATTAATTTTTAAATTTAAATGTTTCCGACATGCAACTTGTTATTTTTTTTTATTAGAAAACGGGTGGTTTTTTGGAATAAGTTTCTAAATGACTTTGGCAATATAAATATAAGTTTTATCAAAGACACCTTAAAACAAGTGGTAGATGTAATCTTTTTCGCCCCTACTCATAATTTTTGAAAAGTAAAAAAATTTCTCAAATACCTATTTTAATAACAATACTCCCTCAAAGTTGCAAAACAAATGTTTTACAACACCCTGTATAAATACTCGTATGTATAGGAACTAACAATGAATAGAGAGCACAGGGTGCACACAAATCAGAATAATATTTGAATTTTAAAACGATAAACGGTCTTACCTATACAAGACACATTCTTATGGCTATCTTTACAAGTCGCCGAATTCCTTTCAGTCTCTTCAAAACGTCCATGCATATCATTATTATGTAAAATCATAAATTCAAAATCTTCACAGGTGGCCGTGGTCACAAAACAAACAACAAACAACAGACAAAACATATTCTTCATTTTTACTTGCTGCTACTATCCGTAATGATATTTTGTAAGTCTATTTTTTATTTTTAATGCGGACGTGTGATACCTACACTAACTACCAACCTACCGGCTAGGCTTGTTATGCAGCAACAGCTTTCGACGGTAGCAGTTCTTATACTGTACTGGATCAATTATTTTTGTATGTAAAATGTCTAATGAAAAGTTAGGCGCGCGTACTGACTTAATACACGTCATAATAATCACGACAACAGTAATGCTCGCCAATCATTTTTTACAAGCTTGTTAGGTACAGCATGTCCGTATTGTTAACCTTACGCCAACAATATATATTATATATATATAGGTATATAAGTCATATTTACAGATCAGAGACAAATATTGTAATACTGATAACACAAGGTGTTTCAAACTTATTCTTATAAACGTTTAAATAGGAAGTTAATATTTTTGACACCAAAATAAAACTCACACGCTATATATTACGCTTTTCAACAATACAAATAATTTCTTATACTCCTACATTGATATTGGTTATTTTTTTAATCATGTTTAGAATGTATACCTAAATGATATGCCATTCCGGTGAACTGAACGGATTCTTGACTTGGTTTTTGGACGGCGGACTTTGCCTGTTTGTCTCGCGGAAGACTTTATGGTACTTGTGGATTCTAATCACCCAACATTGTATGTAGAATGGAGTTTTTCTGATAAATTCCGTAAATTTTAAAATAAAAAGAATATTCCATTTTTTTAATTTAAAAAAGCAAATTTTATTCCATTATTATGATGCGATGCTTAACGCTACTTTCTCAGAAATAGTGTTCTGTGAGAGGATCAAGGTGGCTTGTGACTTGTTTTACGAAAGCGTTACCTCTGTTGTCACCAATCATGTCCCACTTTCTTATGGAAGAAGTAATCAATATCCGCCATGGATTACTCTAACTATTATTTCCTATTACAATACATTCACTCCACTTCAGAATGGACTACTTCTTTAAAATAATTATTTATAATGTAAAACGAAAAGCAAAACTTTGGCGAAGATTTAGAAGGTCTGGTAGTGAGGATGACATAATGCGATTTGACAGTTACGTCGCAGTATAAAGGACAGCATAAGGGTTTAGTTTGGGGGTTATACTGCCAGAATTGAGAATGAGGTCAGTGTAAACCCTAATAAGTTTTGGTCATACTATGTAAATAACTTGGTGAGCAGCACTAGTATTGCCAGTCAGATGATCTATATAGATCATGACGGCGTTAGTGAGCCACATGAGATTATTGACTAATTCGCTGACTTTCTGCAATCGGGGTTTTCCGTATCATTTTCACTTGGTGCCGACGATGAGGAAATATTTTAGAAGGTACAGGGTGGCCCAAATTAGACGTTTTCTTATGGGAACTCATGTTCCTGTTGAAGAATGCCGGAATGCGATCGCATCCACAACTAATAGGGTAGGCGTTTTCTTATGGGAACTCATATTCCGGTCGAAGATTTACGAAAATTAACCAAGGTCCTCCATGGTCAAATTTTATGAAAAGCTCACTCGTGCGAACTAAATTTGGCTAGCTGTAACGGTTAAGCCGCTAGGTGTCGTTTCTGAATTTTGGTCGATTTCTTTTTTGTTATTTGAGATAATTGATTTCAACGTAGAATCAGATATAGTAACGAGTTTTATTACAGGGCCATTCGTAAAGTTACTGTAACGAAAATTATTTTTCTACTTATGGGATACCCTGTATAATTTTCGATTTTCTTACAGCCATTAAAATAATTCCATTTTCAAAAATATGTATGATTAGGTAAAGCCGAGGGATATTTGCATAGTATAACGAAAGGTAATGTTCCTTTTCAGGTAGTACACGTTGACCATTTATCACTTAGAAAGTTGACAAAGGGGTTTAGATACGTGTTTTGTGTAGTCGATGCTTTCACAAAGTTTATTAAAATTTATTGTTGTAAAGAAACGACATCCGAAAAATGCATTGCACATTTAAAATATTATTTTCGAAACTATAGTAGTACCCCAAGTAACACATTATAGTTCTAGGAAGGTTGTATATTGGTTCTAGAACCACTTTATGGATTTTATTTACATATGCCATTAGGTATAAAACAACCTCCTCTAGCCGGCTACACAAACTCCTGGTGACCAAAAGGGCCCACGCTACAGAACCTCCTGCTAACCTAAAAGTTGTCGACATTTCAGAACCTTAAGGTTAATTATTGATTATTTGTGCAGCTATAATATAACCTTTATATATCCTTACTAGCCAATATATAACTGAATTATAACCTATGAATCACGGGTTTAAAGTTCTAATTTAGCCACTAAAAGGTTCTAACTAGCTCCTTGCGAATTATCAACTACAACCTATTAGTAAATAGTTGATCTGCGGAAAGCATTTGCTGCTAGGTTGAATGTTCCATCGCGCCATCCAATCAACAACTTTTTCACTACTCCTAAATCTACCAAGTGCAAGCAATCTGCTATAGGAAAACAAGAAATCATATCGATTGGAAGCTTTAACATTTTAGAATCTGTTTTATGATGAATCTCATCAGTTTTTTGACGAAAACTTTTGTCTGTCCATTTTGGATATTTGTTATTTGGATAGTAGTTTGTATGAGAAATGTAACAATATTCTCCAGTTATTGTACATTTTTTACATCCATGCTGTGAATTGAAATTTGCGACACCTGTAAATTGAAATTGAATGTAAAAAAAAACTACTTATTCTCTTCAGGACAAATAGACACTATGTTTTTCAAATGAAGAAATCTTGAGCGACGCTTTAAATATTTAACTGCTTTTTTGAACTTTGTTACTAAATTGAAGCCAATATATAATATAGCGACACAAACTTAGAGAAAAGTTATTCTAAAAAGAAAATCCGCAATGAACTTAATGTTAGCTGTAGGATGTTATATATATTTCTTGTATGCTTCCAACATTCTCACCTTTAATAAATGCCCTTGCTGGTGAATCACATACGAGTATAAAACAATTAAGGGTGAGAATGTTGGAAGCATACAAAAAATATATATAACATCCTACAGCTAATATTTTCCAATGCAGACGCCCTATTTCAGAACTACCAGAAGCTCTTCAACAAATTTTGACAAATATTCATTAATGTCATTAGGCTTGCCTTTACCATAATACAAACCAATCACCATTGGTTTAGTATTGAGTTCATTTATGTTAAAGAGAATAGGCCAAAATTCAAACTTGGAAGATTAAAAAATCGGAAGACCATCAATATTTATAGTAATCGAAATTTTTAAATTTGTTTGTGTATTTTGGTAACACTCTTTAATACATTTTTGTAAACCATTGTGCCAGTACCTCCCTCCAGCAATTTCATCAACTTCAATTTTTGTATCTGGTGTAGCCAATAAGGTTCGAGGGTCATTAGGCAGTCCGAAATTACTGTTTTTATTTAAAATCAGAGAGAGGTCCTTTAAGGCAACATGCGTTATTTAATGTTTTATAGCCCATTCTTTTTATTCCTGCCTAATATTTTTAGGTTCAGCATCATATTCACAGTCATCTGATGATTCAGAGATAGATAAAAATTCTGGTGAATTCTCAGAATTGAATCAATATTTCTGGATGTGCTCGGATCATTTACATCATCCGTTAAATAAGGATGTTCCGTTGTTGTTTTACAATGTTTATTTATCTGTAAGATGAATTTCAAAGATAATCAATATGATAGTGCGAACGAAAAAATGCGCTCGATTTTTTGAAAATTGAAATTTGACTAACCTGCTCATTAGCAATTCGTTGAAAGTTCTGTCGCACCTTTCTTTTAAAATTTCCACTACGAACTAGCTTTTCGTGAGACATTCTGTATAGATTCAGGAGACGTTGATGTTACCTTCTGTCTAGTCGAAAACGAGACTAAAAGATAATTTTAGTGACCAAATAGATTTTAAATAAGGGAAGTAGTATTGTGTTATGCCAGAAAGCTTATTTAGTAACTTATAACGCATCGCTTCAACTAAATAGTCTTTAATTAGTTTTAAAATGGGCTACATGGTTATGGAGAAGTTGTTTAAATGACTGAAAGGCACAAAAACTGCGAGGTTATAATTAGGTTCTAACCTAGCAGCAAAAAAAACTTGTAAGTTTTATTTCGGCATTTAAGTGAGTAAAAAATGCCTTATTTATAACCATTTCAAAACCTTAAGGTTTTAGAACTACTAGGTCCTAAAACTCATCATATATATAGTTGATTTAACGTTTTTCAAACATGTTTCAAGCTGTATGTATGATTTCATAGTTCTAAAACCAACAAGCCCAATATATTACCTATGTATAGTTTTTAAGCTTAAGAAAAAGGTACACATTACCTATTTAGAACCTTAAGGCAATTTTAAAGTCTTCCTCCTTAAATAAATGTTACTTGGGACGTATAGTTGCTTCTGTATTAATAATAATAATACAGCGTCTTTATTTTCATTACAAATTGATTTGACTAAAGATATCAAAAAACGGTGGTGCGATCTAGCTTATATGCTATTCTATCTAACCACCAATAATGCAATTAGAACTAAAATACAAATATTAATATAGATATAACAATAAATTCATTCATCCACAATATAATTCTACACAAAATTAGATTCTTTTAGAGAAAATAAATTTCTTAAGTTTTTTCTTGAATGGAACTACAGTTGTACAGCTCTTGACATCCTGAGGCAAAGAATTATAAGTTTTAACGGCATTATAACTGAAAGAACGTTCAAACATAGTGGTGCTATGACGAGGGACAGTATAAAACTAACGGCCTCTTGTAATTCGATTGTGGTTCTCAGCACCCCTTGGCTATGAAGCACATATTCTGGCTGATTGTATAAATTTAATTTATAAACCAAAATGACAAAAATATCGTTCATCCAAACATAACCAATTAGAATCCCGAAAATGACTCGAAACATGGTCAAACTTCCTTAAATTGTAGCTAAATCGCAAACAAGAATTCTGGAGCCTCTACAGGCTGGACTTTTTATTTGCAGTTAAACAAGGCCAATACAAAATGTCACAGTACGTTAATATAGATAATACCAAAGTATCACAAAGTTTTAGTTTAATATCTGTAGTGACCAAATGTTTATTTAAATAAAGCATTTTGAGTTTGCAGTATCCATTCTGTATCAATCTTGCAAAATACGGATCAAATCGAAGTTTCGAATCGACGAGCACTCCCAAGTTTTTAGAGGTTTCGGCTGAACCCAACTGTACTGCATTCAGTCGAACAAAATGATCAGCTCTAATATGCAACTGCTCAGTATTTTTAGCATACTTAACTCAAGAAAACTAGTTTGGTTCGATTTAAAAGTATTTAATAACAAAAGAAAAATAGTAATTAAAATAAAATAATACATGTATGTTCTTACATTATTACAAGTTAAGCCCGGGTTAGCCAACGTTTTATGTATAACGCAGTGAATATGATTAGTCGTAGTTTTTGTCACAGTTTTAGTGTATAATGCATAACAAAAGCGAGCGTTTATCCAACATATAGTCATAAAAATAAGCATAACCAAAGTCCCGAGCCAATCAAAATCTGTATATTATCCGCATGCGGGATGCGGGCAATAATACACAACAAGATTATTTTTATTTTTGTATGGGCCATACCAAACAATAAACATTATTCTATGTTACCAAACATTTAAAACAATTTTGTAATTTTGTCCACAATTTTGCATCATACTTCATAGATCGCCTATGTTATGTAACACAAAATGTAATATACATTCAGCAGTATTATTTTTAAAAGTGTTGTGTACACTTTCGATACCGATACCTAAGACTATCAATACTTTTTAGACAGGTATCGGTAGAATCCATACTTGGCAAAAATTACGGGTATCGAAATCGATACTTTTTACTATTTTCTCATCCCTAGTTACTTCCTCTTCTTCAATTATATGGCCTGGACTTCTGGGTTATTCGGCCAGATTAGGGAACACCCGTTACCTCGACAGGTGCGTGTCCTAGGAGAAAAAAATAAGTAGAAGTCCTCAGCAAAGTGAATCTGGGTGAGATCCCAAAACATCTATTTTACATAAAAATACAACTTTAGGGAGCAATCTTCTAGAAAAGCGCATAAACATCTAACACCTTCTACAGAAAGAAAATCAAGATGCAAGGTGGATAAAGTAACTAGGGGGCACAGGAATCTATGGGTGAAAACTGATGGTAAAAGGAATCGGAACGTCCATGAAATAATCTACATTCAAGCTGTTTATCTTTTTTTATAGGTTACATTTTATATTGGTTTTTTAAGCTCGCCTGCGGACCTGCGCACATTACATTGCCATTTGTCGTAATGCATAATCCATAAAAGTTGAAATAATTGAACTTTCACAAAAAAAAGTTTTAGTCACAGGGACTCGGCTGTAGTCGTCGGCTTTCGGAAACGTCATTGCGGGAAATTCAAACTACGGCATAATTTTTTCATAGGAGAGACATAATAATAATATTTTCATAATTTATAGCATAAAGTTAATGAAATTTCAATTATTAACTATATAATATGCGATTATGTCAATAGTTTGAATTTTCTCGCAATAATATGAATCCGAACGCCGACGACTATAGCCGAGGCTGTCGCTATTCTTACTACAACATTCAAAGTTATGACTAGTACAAATCGTAACAACTTGTAAACTAAACGTTGTATAAACGATACCATTTGACAATGTATTTTAACTAGTTGTGCTTGTGACTATAACTATACACTAATCATATTCTTATGCTTATTCGTTGGCTAAACCAGCCTTTAGTGTTAGCTAATGTAATAATTGTTAGCTAATAATATCACTTGTTTAAAACGACAATCATTTCTATAATACTCTCCTCCTGTTTATTATTGCAAGTTTTATATTTTAACTTATCGTGTATATTCATAATTGAGTTATCCCTAATCATTTCTCAACTTTTATTATGTCTATTTTAAAATAATTACATTCCTATTAGATATCATATAAATTGTAAATCTAAAGAAAACGAGAAATATAATATTAATAGCAATCTAGATGGGTCGCTAATATTATGTGCGCCTACTGAAATAGAAAATAGGGTGCAAAGAACCATCGTTCTGCCTGTGCATGAGGACAGATCCGTACCCGTGCACACTGGCGTCACAATGCAGCTCAGTTTCGGCCTTAGGTAAATAAATCGAGAGAACAGGCTGCTGGGCCATTAACTGCTTTAACTCCGCGAAAACAGAAAAGTATACGTCAGAAAACTTGAATCCGCCCCTACTTTTCAAAAGATCATACAGAGGCTTTGCTCTGACAGAAAAATTCTCGATAAAGTTTCGAAAATAGCTTGATTCTCAAGAATGAATGAAGCTCCTTATGATTTTTCGGTACATCAAGATTGGTAATCGCACTTATGTGTTCATTACTTGGTCTAACCCTAATTTTATCTTTATTATTTCCCAAATATAGTACAGAATCGGAGAGGAACATACATTTGTCCAACTTTAATCTCAAACAATTTCTCCGCAATAAAGAGAATACCTCCCTCAAGATATTTAGATTCTCTTCTATAGTCTCCGTCGCTATCAAAATGTCATCCATATAGATAAGTACTTTGTTATTGAATAGCAAATTTCGAAAACCTGAATTTACAAATCTCATAAACAATAAAGGATCATTCACGAGACCAAATGGAAGCTTCGTATATTCAAACTGAGCAAAAGGGGTGAGCAAAGATGTGTACTTTCGGGAAGATTCCGAAATATTCACGTAATGGAAACCATCCTTTAAATCCAGCTTGGAAAAAACCCTCTTATCTCTCAGATTATCTATCTGCTGCTCTATAATAGGTAATGGGAAATGATCTTTTATGGTAATCTTATTTAAGGTTCGGAAATCAACGCACATGCGCAAGTCACCCGACTTCGTTTTCACCAACACAATAGGTGAGCTATATTCTGAATTACTTGGCCTTATTATTCCTCTACCTAAGAGATCCTGACAGATCTTTCTTACTTCAGACGTCTCGAAAAAGGAAAGCTTTCTAGGACGGTAATAAAATGGTTGTTCGTGCTTTAAAACAATTGACATATCCCACTGTGTTTCCGGACTAGGAGCCTCAGGAAACTTCAGATTAAAAGACTCAAATATGTTAATAAACTTTGCAAAATACTTTTTAGGTAACGCTTCATGTATGTTCATGCTAAAATCGACCGTATCATCAACAGCGCTTATAAGCAATACTTCATTACTAAGAAAATCGGTATTTGTACTTTTATCTCTTTCTAAATCAATAACAACCCCACTCCCGGAAAACTCAAATCTCAAGTGTTCATTTGACATTAAATCTCTCCCCAAAATACAACTATAGATCATTGTGCTTTCAGGAAAAACATAGAACTTTAAAGTAACTGTCACATTGTTATTCAATGTGACATTCTCATCGATATAACCTAAGATCGTCTTGAACTATTTATTCCTGGAAATTCAAACCCTTCAGAATCGGTTTTAATTTTAACATAATTTTGTAAAACGTCAACTCTTATAAGTGAAATACTACTAGCTGAATTAAGCATAGCCTCACAATTTACATTTTTATAATTCTCAAAGGATACATTAATAATATAGGCCGGGGGTCGCCTAAATGTTTGTGATTCTGCCACCTTTGGACTCGCATCTCCTAGTCCTAGTCGTTGAACAGGCAGCACTGCGTTGCTACCCGTGGCAATGTCGTAATGTTCTTGATGAGTAGAGTTGGCCCCCGTACAAACCAATGCAGTGTCGGTACATCTCTCATGCCGGGCTTGACCTGTAGATCCGGAGGTAATTGGCTGGGCTTTCCGAGAAGCGGTGCAGTCTCTGGACACATGGCCGGAGTGGCCACATGTTGGTGACGATCACTGCTGCTGACGTCTTGGCTTTCTACACTCCGAGGACAGGTGACCATGGCCATTACAGTTGAAGCATTTCAACATACGGTCCCGCCCAGGAGGAGTATTGATGGACGATGTCTCACTGTGGTATTCGTTCGGTCATTCACTGTAATTGCATTCATAACATTTTATATCTCTCCCAATGAAGAAAAACCCTGCATACGAGCCTGAGACTGAAGAATATGGTTATCAAACCCGTCACTTACATATTCGATAATATCTCTCTCACTCATTCCAATTCTATTTCCCAAACTAACTTTATCGTGGAAATATGTTGAAAATCTTTCGCCTCTATGCGATTTTCGGGCTCAAAACTTTTTAAAAGATAAATTCTATCCTCACGAATAGTAAACATTTCCATTAATCTTACTTTCAACTCGTTATAAGACATAACAACGAATTCAGGCCTTGAATAAAACCATTTTTTAACTGGTCCAGCACATTTACTTATTGCGATAAGTAGTATTTGATTCTCACTAACCTTGTAACAATCCTGAATAATCATTTCCCGTCTTCTCAACCACATACCGGCAGACTCACTTAAATCAAACTCCGGCACAAACATCATTATTTCTTGCGTCGTTAACATAGCTTGGTTGTGGTAAGCTTGCGCGTTCCAAGACCCTACAGGCTGCTGATATCCACCAGAATGCGGGCACGAAGCCGTCACGTGAGGCGCTGCAACAATTATTGAAGGCGACGCGTATACATATAGCATCGAAACAGACGCCGACGATTGATATGCGGGCGGCGTATGTTGTCTTGACACGAACGGCGCTGAAACATTCTGCACTTGTTCCATTTGACGTGGCATTAACTCTACACTTTGCACTTGCGATGATTGTGACGGTAACGATACGGACACAACTGTTCGTATTTGTGGTGTTAGATACGGCATCGACACAGGCAAAATGCATCTAACTCACGGCAGTCGACCGGGGCTCCAGCACTCCAGACGGTGATCGCGAAAAATTGACAGGCTCCTGAAAATCGGAAGGCAGGCCCGTGTTATCGGCAGAATTCTGATCATCGGCAGACATCCCGGGTTCAGGCACTGAAAACCCACTTCTCAGTTCACAACGTGGTATGATTGGCATGCTCATAGGAATATATCGCAATCGTCACTATTACACAATCTACGCGCAATACTCCGATAGAACCCCACACCTGATAATCTGTAGGAACTTTGGGAGCTTGAATTTTCAAATTAAATGACTTTTTCACAATATTCGTTATTCTTTTTATTTTACATTTCCAACATATAATTTTTAGGGTTATTCTTCTTCTTCTTCTTCATTCAATATTGGCCTTCACCATTAAGTATTTAGCCATTATCCTTGTTTTACTGTTCTTGACCGACGCACAGTGAAGTGCTGCGGAGTCTCAGCTCCAGTCCTCTGCCTCAATGTTGTCCTGTCACTCCTTCGGACCAAATTGTCTGATTGCGTGTGCGAGTTTCAATTATGTTCAAGTTTATTAATTTACAGGAAATATGTTAGTTTATAGATAGCTTAAGAAAAACACACACAAAGAAAAGACAGTACCACCAACAAATTCAGAAGAACTCTACAACGAAACATCAGTGTTATCAGAAGAAGATCTTATTTTGAAACAAATAATTGGTTAGTATTTTGAAAGGTTCGAATTTCAGATTTCGGAGAAGAGATTGTACTGATATAGGAGTCCTAACTCCTGCTTTAGAAGGCTCAGTGTAGAGATCCTGTTGGTTATTATCACATTCAAAAAGGATGTGTGAAAGGTTTCCGACTTGACCACACAGAGATAACGGATTATCCAATATTTTCAATCTATTCAAGTGTTCAGGACATATCCTGAACACTTATCCAATATTTTCAATCTATTCAAGTGTTCAGGACATATCCTGAACACTTGAATATAGCATGACCAGTTCGCATTCGAATTACAGTCGTAATATGCCTTCTGCCCAGGAATGAGAATGTCGAAAACCAGGATTCATTAGGAAATGTCTCCTGAATTGACGCATACCAAGTTCCCTTGGTCGTCGATATAACTTTCCATCCTTGTCTCCATCTTCCATCTCGTAGAGATGATTTGAGATGTGGGAAAAATTCTGATTTATCTAGTTTTAGTGCTGGAGGGACCCTAAGACTACGTCCAATGTTGGCTAGGGAATCGACCACCTCATTGCCCTCGATACCTGAATGACTCGGTATCCAGCAGAGTTTTATATCAAAATCATTTTGATTTCCTTCTATCAGAAGTCTTTTTGTGAGAAAGGGTATTTAGAGTCAAAACGATTCTTCGAAATTTTGGCTATAGCACTTTGTAAAGCACTGAAAATAATAGCCTTTTTGATGTTGTTTGACAAGCACATTCCAATGGTCTTATTCACAGCTATGAGCTCTCCTGTACATATTTGGGTATGTTCTGAGAGTTTTGAAGAAAATTGAATATTCATTGAGGGAATATATATTCCAAAACCAGCTGTATTCACTTCTTGATTGCGGGAAGCGTCAGTAAATATAAATGTATGAGATTTAGAAAGATGGGACGTTTTACCCAAAAATTCTGGGTGAAGATTTCTATCCTGTTTTGACATGTATATATTCAATATCGGAATGGCTTGGTATTGATGGTCCATGTCATATTCGAAACAAGGTAGGACGTCAAAGGTGTGTATTTTTGGGAATAATGGAGCCAACTCATTAAAGGCATATACAAGGGAGGGAGTTTCTCTGGATCGCCAATATCCTTGTCGAAGATTTGCATATGCAGACAGTTATCATCCTCTTCACGATACATTGGAGCAAAAAATTTATCAATATAATAATATTGATAAATATAATAATATTGATAAATTTTTAGTATAAATTTCTCGGCCAGCCATTTTCTTCTATAGGACAACGGAAACTCCGCACATTCCGCTAAGAGGGCATTACTAGGGGGTGGACCTCATGCAGCTTGTAATGGTTCTCAGTGCTTGGTATTGGATACAGTCTAATTTCTGTTTATTTTTGGTTGTTGTTGGAGTAATAATTTGACATCCCTAATCTATATGTGAACGGACCAGGCCTTTATATATACTAACGAGTGTCTGAGGATCAGCACCCCACCAGGTTCGACATACCGCTCTTAAGACGTTTATTCCCTTACTCGCCTTGATTGAGATGCTTTGGACCTGCTTGTCCCACTTCAAATTATCGGTTATGATAAATCCCAGATAATTGTATTCCTTAACCCAGGGAATAACAGAGTCGCCGTATACAGTAGAGGAGGCAGGGAACTGCGCATGTCCCTTTCTAAACATAATTGCAGCCGATTTATTAATTGACAATTCAGAAATATGTTCTCTCATCTAATCATGAACAGAACCAAGGAACATGTTTACCTGATCTATCAGGCCTGGTAATCTAGCGCCCTCTATGATGACCAGAAAGTCATCCGCATACTGAAGAAGTTTAATATTTGCAGGTATAATATCCGACAAGGATTTAGAGTAAATGTTAAAAAGTAATGGACTAAGGGGAGAACCCTGTGCCAGACCCACCGAGGCAGGCCTAGGACCCAAGCTCCCTCCCCCAGTGCTCCTGACATGAATCAACCGACCATTTCAGAGGCTGAAAATGAAGTTTGCCAGTGAAGTAGGAATGTTAAGATCTATCAGATAATAGTAAAGTTTAAAAAGGTTGACACTGTCATAAACGGCTGATATGTCCAACAAAATGGCCAGTGTGAACAGGTTGCGACTGTAGTTTAACAGGACGGTAGATGTAAGAATAGCCAGATTGTCGATACATCCCCTGTCTCTGCGAAATCCCATTTGAAGTTCAGGGAGTATTTGATCTCGTTCCAGTTGCCACTCTATTCGATTTTTTATAATAGACTCCAAAACTTTGCATATACAAGAAGACAAAGATATTGTCTATAATTAGATGCGATTGACGGGTTTTTCCCCTGTTTGTGGATAGGAATAATATGTAGAAGTTTCCAAGAAAATGGGATACTATTTGAATTGACTATGTCACTGAATAACCTCACCAGTATATGTTTACCAATATTCGGCAAATTTTTGATCATGGCATATGGAATGGAGCCCATCCCGGGGGCGGAATCCTTTTTGGAGGTCAGTATTGAATTCAACTCTGCAACAGAGAAAGATAAGGGGGGCTAAAGAGGTTTAGTCTGTAGACTAAAATCTGGGTCAATATTACAGACTGCGGCCGGGTAAGAGAAATAATTCTTTTAGCCTCAAGATAGTTCGACATCGAGGGATCGGTTTGGAAGCGTCCAATAGCACGTTTTGTTTGAGCTATTAATTGGGAGCACTCTTCGTCCCACCATGGGGTTGGACGGCGAGTTGGAAAACATCCATGAAGAGCGGGGGTACTCAATTCTGCAAAGTTGTCATAAGACTGGCCATCCTCCAGGGATAATGTCTCGGATAGTCTATCATAGTATAGAGACCAATTTGTTTTCTTTAAGTGTCTTTTTTGAGTACTTTGAGGGTTATATAAGGAATTTGCTGGAATGTTGATATTAAGAGCTATAGGGTAGTGATCACTATTTCTACAATCCACCAATGTTCCCCAATTTGACTTAACTGCCAAACTCGGAGATAGGTCAACCGCAGATGCAACTCCAAACAGGCAAAATCTCGTTGGTGAACCATTCCGTGCTTAATATAATTTTCAAATTCTCCAAGTTAGCGCACAAGCTACGAATGTTCCATTGTATAATACTAAGCATCACTTACATATGACCCTCCTCTTGGGAGGAGTCCATTCTTTCTTCTTGTGAGGATACTCTCTATGTCTGATTTCAGTTTTGTAATGTCTTAATGATTAGCTTATTGACAGTAAGCATAATATTTTTTAGGTAAAAGTTTCAGTATGCTGAGAGAGATTTTTATTAGTTGTTGATAGATTGGTAAATACGAGTACGAGTGGAGGAAGGGAATAAACATTTTTTATGCGCCTCTTTGTCGAAACTTGGTAAAGGAATTTTCCGTTTTTTTACTGCAGAGTTATATTCTGTCGATTTGTTAATATTCTCATATATTTCTCGTTTTTCATTTATAGGACGAAAATTTTTTGGGGCCGATGTATTTGGAAGAGAAGGAAAATCATTTTAATATTGTATGAGAGGAGAAAATCTATTAGTTTTAGGCGGCAGTAGCTGGATGGCATCATAGTATGATAAGCAATCCAATGACATACATTTTCGGATATTTTTCTGCCTTTTGTATTCTGGACATTCTTTGGCGGTAGATAAATGATTTAGGCTTCTACAATGGTAACATTGAATTACCGGAGGAATATAGGGGTCAACTTGGAATTCTAAACCATAAATATTTAGAGATCTTGGCATTATTTTGCCATCAAATGTGAATAGGCATGTGCCTGAGGGTTTTTATTTTATTTCCCCATCTTCTTTAGATTTGTAATTAAGCCTACGAACACCTAATATTTTACAGGAGACCCTAGTAGCTGAAACTAAGTCTGCTTCGGTCATGTCTTTATCAATATATTTGACTATGCCCTTGTAGGAAACGTTATATGATGGAAAGAACATTTCATATCCTTGCTCTTTGAGAAAAATATCCATAAGAAAAGAATTTGCACTAATGTAGTCTCTAAATTCCACAGATATTTTATTCTTCCTTTTTAGGTTGTATACCTATGTCTCTGGAAATTGATAATGGGTGATAATTCCCAATGTTTTTTTCTGTTTTGCTTTGTACTATAACTATGACCGGGCCGAGGCTATTGCTCTTATATCGGTTATCAAATTGAGAAGGTTTTTGTTGATTAGGAGGGTTGTGTGAATTCTTTGCTCGGTAAATGTTAATTAATGTAAACAAATATCAAATCATATACAGGGTGGTCCAACGAAAAGTTTGCACCTAGCTTTTCTCTTTTTTTTGTAGTCGAATGCGAAAATGCTCGGACACGTCGATTTTGCTTTTGAGGGGGACACATTTTAAACATATTTTTCGATCTGCGCCTTTAACCCCCTAGCGGGGGTGAGTAACAACCCTAAAATTTTAAATGGAAAGAGGGGTCTAATGACATATCATTTGAAAGGACACAAAATTGTCTTTCTAATGATACCCTATTTGTCGAATTTTACTAAAACAGTTAATACGAAAACGAATTTAAAGACATTAAGCCGATAATTTTGGTATTAATGAGAAATACAAATAAGTTTTAATTATTGCGAGTGAAAACACCTGCAATCGTTAGTACATTCCAATGTTTGTTAGTTTTAACATTGCTTTGTAAAAAAAGTAAACAAGCTGTTAAATTGATTTATTAAAACGTTAGATTAACAAATGTTGAAAATGTGACCCATTTGATTCCATACAATAATACAGATTTTGTTCAAATCTATTTCTAACATTTTGTAGCATATCAGGTGTTATGTTTCTGCACTCTTCTGTAATGCGTTGGCGAAGATCTTCTATGGACTCGGGCTTCGTGGCAAAACATTTATTTTTTAAGTGCCCCCAAAGAAAAAAGTCTAAAGGCGATAAATCCGGTGACCTGGCAGGCCATTCAATTGGGCCCCTCCTTCCAATCCACCGTCCAGGGAACCGGTCATCTAAGAACTGTCTTACAGGAGCCACATAGTGCGGAGGTGCTCCATCTTGCTGGAAATAAAGCCGATCAGCAGTATGATTTTGGTCATCTTCTATTATTTGTGTTATTAAAGGATCAATTGTGTCTTCAAGCATGTTTAGGTACACTTCACCAGTTAAATTTCCAGGAATAAAAAGTGGTCCTATAATATGATTTCCTAATATGCCACACCAGACGTTTATTTTTTGAGGATACTGGGTATGAACCTCACGGAATAAATGTGGGTTACTGTCATCCCAGTAACGGCAATTGTGCCTATTTACAGCTCCATTCAAATAAAATGTGCATTCGTCGGAAAAACAAATGTTAAATAATAATTGCGGATCTTCAATTAAACGCTGGCTCATTGCTTCACAAAATTGCAGCCTTCTATCAGGATCATCCTCATTTAGTTCCTGTACTAATTTGATTTTGTACGGATGAAATTTGTACGCTTTTAAAATTCGTATTATGGACGAACGGGAGACACCTGAGGCTTCAGCTAGTTGACGGGTACTTTGACTATGATCCATTTCAACATGCCCTAAAACAGCGACTTCCACAGCTTCATTTCTGATCGGTTTCTGCGGCTGGTGTTTTACATTACAGACAGATCCGGTATCTACAAACTTTTTAACTAACTTGCCAACGTACACATCATTCACATTTTTATCGGGATGTCTCTCATTAAATAAGCGAGCCGTAAGTCTAGCACTACTATTATTTTGAAAATAAAGTTTAACAATTTCAACTCGTTCTAGAATGGAATAAATCATTTTGTACGGTAAAAGTAAAATAACTTGAGAAGCAACCAAACTGAATCAATGAAAAGACTAAAATAAACGGTGTAAATTCTTTTCCTACACGTATCTGCAGTTTTTATTTCAACAAAAAACGCAAACGATTAGTGAGGAATTTAGTTCTGATAAATAAGATAGTGTTTTTGAAATCCCGTTTTTCTTCAAAGTAAATAATTTAGAAATGATTGTAGTTGTTTTCAGTCGTAATAATTAAAACTTATTTGTATTTCTCATTAATACCAAAATTATCGGCTTAATGTCTTTAAAGTCGTTTTCGTATTAACTGTTTTAGTAAAATTCGACAAATAGGGTATCATTAGAAAGACAATTTTGTGTCCTTTCAAATGATATTGTCACGAGTACAGATTCCAAAATTATTAATAAATAAATATAACTTATAAATCAATAACAAACCCCAGATATTCGATGGAAAAATACAAACATATTATTTTCCTGTTTATTCTAGTTTATCTAGATGAGTCACTATTTCTCGAGAATCAGGAGCCCTGCCTCTTACCCTCCGCTTTCAAGGATAGTTATACGGAAAAATGCAGCGTCAGCTATTCCGACCACCACCATCTAAATAAACGCGACGTAGGGGTGGTGGCGCAATATAATTATTATATTAATAACCAATTAGCAAAGAGAAATCAGAAAACCATCTTTGATTCAATCCAACCTCCCTCATTATCATTGGTCACACAGGGAGGATTTAGGCGCAAGATTGTTTAAGAGAGGGATAACTCTTTTATTATAAAATTCTCCTCTCCATAGAAATAAGTTTAGTTGTGTCCTGATTTTAAACTAATAGTAAGAAAACCTGAAGGCAGTAAAATGTGAACCATAGTGCATCTTGACCGTATGTGGTCTTATATTTTAATGTAAGTAATATTATTTGTATTCTATTATTATAACTCTATAGTCTCTAATTTAAGTTTCATCATTTTGTAAACTCTTCTCAACTTTCTCAACTTTAACTGTTAATAAACTTAATATATTTAAACTTGGTATTCGGTGTTTCATCTTTTAGATAAGGTCCTTATTTTCAATGCCCTCGTAGTTCACGTTAAACCTAAACGTGACAATTGGTGGAGGCGCCGCTCTGAAAGTTCGAGCACCGATATCAATTGTTTCATTAAAAGCAAAATAAATGAATTCTCTATAAAGAAATATTTTACTCCTGCCAACCTTGTTGATAGGACTAACTGCAGCAGTCTTGTCTAAAATGGGCACAACTCGGTGTAACTATATATCAATATCTAATAATTCTGGTTATACCTAAAATAAAAGTTTCCGGAAAGTAAATGTTTGTTTAAAAGATTAAAAAAAAAAAAAGAAAAGATAATTAAGTATCCTATCGTATATTTACTAGCTAAATTTGTCAAATAAATTAAATGTTTAAAGAATAGTAGACCAAATTGTATTAAAATAAGACTAGCTGGTTAAAACCCATAAGATTAAAAAATAAAATAAAAAGGAAAATAAGTTGAAATTTGAACATGATTCCAATGAATTCAAAAGACTACAAGAGAGTATGTATTTTATTTTTAATTAAAAAACAAAAATAAAACATTAATGTTTAAGCAGAAAGCTGCTCTAATTGCTAAATTTTAGGTTGTTTTTGAATTGAAAACATTAACAAAAACCAAAAACATAAAATACTTAAAGGAAAAACAAATATGCCGTAAGTTGGGCCATCAAACTAAAGAATTAACTCGAAGTACCTACGTAAATTTAAAATATATCTAGCCCATAAAAATAGGTATGAACATTGGATTTTTTAAATTTTAAAAATTAAAACATATAAGAACTCACATAAGCTTTACTTATTATAGCCGAAAGCACTATTGTAATCATGAAAGTATCTATGAAAAATATGGTTTGATTTGAACTAAGAAAAAACCTACTACATTAATGGTAAAAAGTAATTAAAAGTTTTAAGGAAATAACTATAATACATATATATAAATTATCTCTCAGTAAGATCTTGCGTCATAATAAGTACATCAAAAAGTTATAGATCATAAAAAAGTTAAACATTGAATCTAATTATTAATTTTTTACCTTCTCAAGCAATCGTGAGCCAGAAATCATTAATATCCTATTTATTGGAGTGTTGTTAACTAACTTTTATATATTTTTTAACACCCACTAAATTTACACTAACTCAAAGTTAAAACCATCATAATTATCTCTGGCAAAAACTCTTTTTCACAAAATATAATCAAATCTATAATTACGGGGTAACTTATCCATTTTTAGAATAATCTAGTATAACACCTTGATACAAGAAAATAATTCCACGACGCACTTATTTATTTAGTATTAAAAAATATACAGATAATTAAATACTGCGGTTGTAAAATTGAAAATGAAAACTTTATTGTGAATTATCTTAGAAAAAATTGTATGTGCATATTACAATAGTGGCTTTAATAAAAATGCATCAACAAAATGAGCAAGCAAATTTTTTCAATTATGATATAAAGTCTTTAAATGGCCTTGATAATGAATCGAGTAATGAACTTATCTTAATTTATCCATTTTCGCATCCACAGCATAATATAGAGATACGGATTTGTAGGACAGAATTAAATTATTATTAATACCTACTTAGGACAAAATACAGCAAGAACAGAAATACATAAAAGGATGTCTTAAAAAAAAAAAACTCTCTGAAATAAAAATTGGAATAAAAGGTTTTTAACGGCAAAATTACCACTTTATGGAAAACTATATTTTACTTATTGTTAAACAATTATAACTGAAAGGAGAATGATAGCCTCGTTTATATATTACAACACTTAATTGTTGAAGGAAAATGAACTATATAACATTTAAGAATCCCAAAAATTCCAGTATGGAGAAATATTGAAAAAGGGACAATCATCAATTTAGTAAATAATATGAATGGGTCGTGCAAAACTTATAACAAAAAAACATACAGTATCTTCAAACCATAGCAAGTAAATAAAACATGGGTTGGACTAGGAAAAATCTAAATGTAATAAATAGGAAGCTTGGCAATAAACTCGAAATAAATGATTACTTAAAAAAAAATTAGTGCAACAAATACGCATTTAGGAAATGAAACGTCGACTACTCCACAAAATCATATATATATGTTCAGATCAGAAAAATTTATCAGTCATGCATGTTTCGAGACTTATAAGTCTCATCATCAGTGACGTTTGTTATTCTTACCCTTTTGTGGGATAAAACTCTAACTTAACATTAATAATATTCAACCAAAATACATAGCACAAACTTAATTAGTAATGAAAATTTTCATCATTAATATGATGTGTTGATAATTACAACTTCTTTTTATTAAAATACACATTTGTTTGATACAAAATGCAGTTTATGAAATTTGAAGATCTTGATAATAAATTAAAGTTCGATGTTTTTAGAGCATCAGGGAGATAATAACTTAACATTATTGTTTTTCTTAACTTTCGATACCAAAGACATTTTTCTTTTACGAATACCTTCAATCGCGAGTAATGCTGCAAGTAAGATTGAATTTGACAAATATATTTTTTCAATCACTTACCTACAAATATGATTTTATATCAGAAATAATTTTTATAAAACAAAAACCATATATTTCCACATTATATACCTAGTTGAATAAGTATAAAATATGACTTTAAAAAAAAAACAAATAATTTTAATTATGGATGAATGTCTAAGTTTCCACAATCTTTTTCCAAAAAATATGTAACTTCATCCAATCCAAGTTTTTGGTAACATTTTTAAGCCAAGTCCTTATTAACCCAATGTATTAAAAAGTAATGTATGTATTCAAATAAAAAGCAAATTAGTTCAAAAAGTATTGGTACGCACGGTTTTAACAATAGTTTTAGTCGTATAAATGAAAAAGCTTAAAAGATTATGCAATTGACTATGTTAGAAATTTAAAATAATTTCTAAAGTTCACTAAACAACAACAAATGAGTTGTTGACGAGCTATCTATCTCCATAATTTTCAAATAATATCAAAAACTAACGCCGTTGGTAATAATGATAGTACTTAAAAATATACGATAGCGATAACAGAAAACAAGATATTTTAACTATATATTAAAGCATGCTTTGAGATCCTAAACCAAAAGAAGGAAAGCTCAAAAAAAAAAAAATCCACATGTGGTATTGCAGTTGCTATTTTATGTAAATAGTCTGTGTATTTTGGGGACCAAGTACGAGTTCTTACCCCAATAGATGAGTGCATATAAACAAAATATGTTTTGGTCAACGATTGTATTGCATAAAAAAAAAATTAATACAATTATGAATTGATATGGTACATGGCAGTTTTTATAATGGGGCAATGACTTTTAGTTCCATATATCTCAATAAACAATAATAAATTAGATCAGTGAGACATATACAAAGAAATATTAGACTCAGAGGACTGAAGATGAATATTTCTAGATAAAACTAATGCCTGACCGAAAAAAGAATAAATGGATATGCTCTTAATAAATTTAAGCAAAGTTGAAAGACAGAGAAGTCCCAAGATAAATTGAGTTTTTCAATTTGGAATGCATCTTAATTTAAGTATGCAACGAGTGGTAAAAGACTAATTTTTCCCAAAATTATGAGTCTGTTTCTGATGCGGTAATTGCTGTGACACTTTTTCTGAAACTTTTTAGCGATTTGAACTCTTAACAAATCACTATAAAAGTAATAAATCAATCACAGTGAATAGGTTTGTATAGAGGGACGAATTATCAAAATTCAACTATTGTTGTATATGATAATTTTCATACTTTATTTAAATTTGTTAAAAATGTTTTTGAATGTATACTAATACTAGTTTGTTTCAGATCTTGTCATCTCAATAAATAAAATAAATAAGCTCTACCAAAATAATTATTCTAGGAATTCAAACTTGTATAAATGGATCTATATACATGATATATCAAACATTTAATAATTTTTAAAGGGGAAAATCCCAGTTCTTTAAATGGTGGATTTGATTTTGGTCAGGAAGGTGTTCAAAGTTGTTTGATATAGGTATGAATTTTAGTTTTACACTAATTACCAAATAAGGTACGTATATGCGTTAATAAAGATAGAAGTATGTACAAATATGAATATATAAGTGCAACTAAAGAATATGGCGACATGATGTATCGTTATTAAAAAATAATTGAATAAGTATTCATAATCAATTATGAACGGGAAAAAATAATATATTGAATTTTGAAAATTTTTAAGGGAAACTGACATGGAAATATTATTAGTCCTTAAGATTCTATCCTTCGAGAATGGCTCATATTATTTTAAAGGTGGACTAAAGAATTATGAATGACTGAATATTGATCAGTCGAAGTGTTTTGGTGTTGACCGTAACTCGTAAAAACTGAAATATGTTAATAAAGTAGCCGGTAAATGGTAAAAGATACCACAAAAGTTTGGGCCTAGCCACGTATAAGTGCAAAATATTATTTATTATTTCTTTGTCGACAGAAAATATTGATACCATGGTATATTAGAAGCTCTAATATGAAATAAATTTTAAACATTTGTATTAAATAAAAAACTTTCAAGTAAAAAGTTAACACGCGGAATTTCATTTTCACCCGCTTAGCCACCGGGGGAGAATGATAACTAGTTATCTGTAAAAAATCTGAATATTCATGTATTATAGTGCATGAAGGTCCTTCAAGGGTGGTTCCTGAGCCACCTCCGACATAAGCAGGAGCAGGAGAGAGAACAGGTCAGGCCGGTAAACCTTCCGGTCTGGACGAACCCTTCGGTTGCAAATGGCGTGCCACGTCCGAGTTCCAGCTCTGGAAGAATAGGGAGACGTCCCGTCCATAGAGTGGCTCCGACTAGACGTCGCCAGCCTAGGGTACCCCCCTTGACAATACGAGTAGATGGTGCGGGACCTAGAGTGGTCCGCGGCTAATAAAAGACTAATAATTAATTAAATAATAAAAGAAAGAAACAGTATTTTTTTGAAATAATTAGTGTACAAACTTGATATAATATATATACAATGTTTTTCTCGTACTCTTAGTGTGGAACAAAAAATAATATAGTTTTGTTTCAGACTTTTTATTCTAACAAGTTTGGGGGCAAACGGACTACCGGTACGAATTATACCGGAAGCCTATTGGAGGCAACTACCTGAAGTTATAGGTTATGAAGGAACGATTCCATTAGTGTTTAAAACGGAGACACCTGTAATAAAGAAATACGAACCTCACCTGCTGAATGCATACTGTAAAGATCAGTACCTACCGTGTTGAACCATGTCTTCTTGGTGGACATTTCGATTCGATTCGAGAGGAGTAAGAAAATGTAATAAATGATGTGTATTCTAGTTTTCTAGTAGCAAACAAAGGTAAAAATGAAACTAGCAACAAAATTTTTAAAAGAAGCTTAAATTTTATAAGAGACGCACTATCTTGATGCTGTGGTGCGTGGCAAATCAGAAGCAACTTTAATCATATATCAAAATGAAAATACTTATAAAATAAAGATCAATCAAATGCTAATTATAAAATTTTTTTAGGAAAACTGAACATTTTCGGAGGTTTAGTAAAGACGTAACAGAAAATTTTCAATTACTGGAAATAAAATAAGAAAATTTGAAAATTTTAAACACGATATTTTTCTTGAACAGATATCTTAGTAGCAGTTCAGCAAAGTTACAAAAATTGTTTTTAAAATTAATTGAAATGCTGCTGATTGCTCGTGATATAGAAATAAATTCCTCTTGTCGCTCAAAATATATAACAATAAGTATGGTATTTCCAAAAGTGTTAAATACCTACCAGCTTGATAAATTTATAAATCTAAATGAACAACTCTTAAAAAGAGAGCTATGAATTATCTATACGTTATCCCACACTGAGTTTCACATAGCTACGCATCAAGATAGCTATTATTAAGAAACATGTTAAATGGCAATTATTTGAATTAATTACTACACCATTCGATTGGAAAAACGAAACATGTGTTTTTCTACAAGAAAGCCATTACGTAGCAGCAAGCACTGGCATAAATTCAAAACTTTCACAACTAATTCGACCAATAACAACATTTTCAACAATTGGACCAGAAATAACAATAACAATTCATATTATCACCCCTCCTGTTGTATTTACAATTATCCTGTGCAATGATGGATATTCTATAGGCGTAGCTTCTGCCGCATATAATAATTATCCAGGTGCAATGGAAATACAATTGCCTTTTTCAGTTCTTGTGAATAATAAGTTTTCCATGTAATTCAAACATGAAAGTGCCTCTGCAAACGGTTCAAGTTATACAAGCTACTTGATCTAACATGAAAACCTTTTTTGTAACACAATTACTTTCGATTCCAAAACACCCAAAATTTTGTAAAATAGGTTACTAAAAGTACTAGATTTAAATATATCGACCGAGAATGTTTTCCGGGTGTTGCAATTGGAACTCGAATCAACTATTTAATCTCAATTTTTGAAAGTATGGAATATAATTCCGTCATTGATGATTCTATATCTATTTTGTAAACATAGATCATTCCTATCTAACGATAGCACAAACCTCCTCAGTACAAGCAAATTCTGACACGGAAAATGAAGTAGTATTGGTAACCGTTGGGATAATACTATTGTCTCTATTTTTTGATTGGGTTACTAATAATAATTTGTTCATAGATTGTTTGACAAAAAGAATAATGTTGCTCCTCCGACCGATCTAGCATTGAGGGACCTTGAGTATTCCATGTTCAACGAAGAACAATTACCAACGCCCGACAGGGAACGTTTATTCTTTACAGATGGTAAAGTATACCTTTAATAATTAAACCCGGGAGTGTTGATTAAAAACACAATACGTATACGTATGTCAAGATGACAAAATATCTATTGTAAAGGTACCTATTATTATTATTACTATTAAAATTATTATAATTATTATTAAGATTCATAAACAAAATCATGATTTTGGAATTACTGTTTTCTCACTCGAGTATTCTGAGGGGAAAATGTAATTGTAACTATAAGGAAAGTATTTTAAGCTTTAGGTTAAAAAAAAAAAATAAATAAAAAGTAATACAATAATTTAAAAGAAAAAAACGGTCGCACGTAAAAACAAAGGCATATGTGTCTCTCACAAATGATTATTGTCATTGTAATTGAAAATTACTATAAACACCAAATGCTTTGGTTTGCATTATAAAGTTTCAAGTCGACCATAATAACATAAACAAAAACAGAATAAGGAATGTATTGTATTATTTTAACCGATTCAATTGAACTAGTCACTATGTAAGATAATTATAAGATTAATATTTAGAGGAATTCCATATAAAACTATTAATATTCAACTAATTATAAAAGTATTACTTAATAAGCACTAAATATGAAGCTCTATTATATTATATAACTTAATTTGTTTAACTAGGAATTAGTACTAAAAGTACGTTATTTAGGAACTTTTATAGAATCCTCGAACATCTGTATATAAATATATCTTTAAATGTATTTTTCGACTAAACTCTGTACTTGGGGTCAAAAATTCTCCTAAAACCCAACATTACTATAAATGTCATTTGGCTCTACTGCAGACATGAGTGAAAAGTTGATATAGAAGATGAATACGGCATCAACACTGTCCAAACATACAAGTCAGTATACTGTCAAACCGTTCAGTAAACGTACTAACATCAGTTTCCAAATGATCGAATAAGAAAATATGTACAACCAACAAAGAAGAAAACGTAATTGGCGTTCATTCCCATAGCAGTCATATAACGATAAAGAGCTTTGGGTGAAACCATGGTGTGTACTCGTAACGAAGCGGAAACATGGAACATGGAAGCCGAAGTTCAACATGTCATGGGCCTGACATGATCTTGGTGGGGGAGAAATGTCACGAGTACAGATTCCAAAATTATTAATAAATAAATATAACTTATAAATCAATAACAAACCCCAGATATTCGATGGAAAAATACAAACATATTATTTTCCTGTTTATTCTAGTTTATCTAGATGAGTCACTATTTCTCGAGAATCAGGAGCCCTGCCTCTTACCCTCCGCTTTCAAGGATAGTTATACGGAAAAATGCAGCGTCAGCTATTCTGACCACCACCATCTAAATAAACGCGACGTAGGGGTGGTGGCGCAATATAATTATTATATTAATAACCAATTAGCAAAGAGAAATCAGAAAACCATCTTTGATTCAATCCAACCTCCCTCATTATCATTGGTCACACAGGGAGGATTTAGGCGCAAGATTGTTTAAGAGAGGGATAACTCTTTTATTATAAAATTCTCCTCTCCATAGAAATAAGTTTAGTTGTGTCCTGATTTTAAACTAATAGTAAGAAAACCTGAAGGCAGTAAAATGTGAACCATAGTGCATCTTGACCGTATGTGGTCTTATATTTTAATGTAAGTAATATTATTTGTATTCTATTATTATAACTCTATAGTCTCTAATTTAAGTTTCATCATTTTGTAAACTCTTCTCAACTTTCTCAACTTTAACTGTTAATAAACTTAATATATTTAAACTTGGTATTCGGTGTTTCATCTTTTAGATAAGGTCCTTATTTTCAATGCCCTCGTAGTTCACGTTAAACCTAAACGTGACAATATGTCATTAGACCCCTCTTTCCATTTAAAATTTTAGGGTTGTTACTCACCCCCGCTAGGGGGTTAAAGGCGCAGATCGAAAAATATGTTTAAAATGTGTCCCCCTCAAAAGCAAAATCGACGTGTCCGAGCATTTTCGCATTCGACTACAAAAAAAAGAGAAAAGCTAGGTGCAAACTTTTCGTTGGACCACCCTGTATGTATTGCTATCGCATATTTCTGTATCGTTCTTAATCTATAATGTTATAATACCTGTAGATAACTTAACTAAAAATCCAACAATAATATTTATTCTTAGATATAAAATTGTTAACAATATTGTTACTGATCAATTTAAAAAGTTCATTACATATTATATTTTCGACATCGATATTGTAGCGAAACGCCCGGCTAAAGCTTCGCTAACGACCGGAATTCTTGGTGGAGTTCTCAGTAGAATAAATAAAGCTACTTTCGTAATCTTTAAACAAAACAGTTTATTGAAACAACCAATCTAAAAACAAAACACTGATATCAAGAATAACGCTAAACTGAATTTGTCTTGTAAACTTATAGGGTTTTAATTATATGATAATAAATACTAAAAATGTTAAGGTTATACTGAACATATAGGTACACTACATTCATGATATCGCAAATATCTGGACCAAACACTTACCTAAATGTAGGTAATATCCTTACAACCCAAAACACTTAATCGGTTTTCTCAAATAAACCGTGTATAATAATACTACAAATACAGTAAACAACAAGCTAATTAATAATACTTATTCAAAGATGCTGTATACCATTAAAATGATATTCAGTAAATCGGTATTCAATGCAGAACCAAAAATAGGTACTCTACCTCGCGCGTATCAGGTTTACTTTTACCCAAAAAAACCCTATACAGATACATAGAATTTGTAGAAATACCGGGTGAACAACCGTAGAATAATAAACCCAGACATAATTATCGTCTTGCTACATCTGCCCCCGAAGCCCTTTGAAACCCTCAAGTTGATAAAGGGCTTTCAAACCCCCGTAGATGACTGGCGTGGAAATAGCCGCGGTCCTGTTTACTTTGTATATTCTCTAAGACATAAACATCAGTATCAACGATGCGTTTTATACGGAAAGGGCCCTCAAACAATAACATGAACTTTTTGGTTTTACCGTCTAAAACAGAAGAGGAAGGGACAGAACGCAACAAAACCAAATCTCCCACTTGAAATCGCTTATAGGGTCGCCCCGGATGCGCCACGGACCTGCGTAAGGCCTTAGACATAAAACTTTCCCTCGCCAAGTACAATTTGACATGTTGGTCAAATTGGGAGCTTGGGTGTACCCCCACTTCTTCAGGCAAAATCGGTTTCGACGGCTGACCAAACTGCAGCTCTGTAGGAGTGGACATAGTGGTTTCATGTACGACGTTATTCAAAAGAAAAGCCAATCTCGGAACATCCACGGCCCATCGTGTATGCCTTTCTCCGCAATAAACACGGAAAAGTCTAGAGATCTCTCTCATCCATCGTTCGGAGGGGTTGGCTTGGGCATGTCGGACAGAACAATGTATAATCTTTATGTTATACTGTGATAAACGTTCCTTCCAAATCTCAGAAGTAAATTGCGTGCCATGGTCTGAAAGAATTCGCCTGGGAGTTGAAAATTTCTTAAAATAATCCCGAACTAAATGATTTAATATTGCTTCCGAAGTAGGGCGCTTTAAACAGTATAATGTCACGTATTTCGTAAACAAATCAACAACGACACATAAATAAGTGACTCCACCCACCGACGTGGGCAAAGGTCCATATAAATCCAAAGCAATTATATCATTGGGACCCTCAGGGATAATTTGCTTTTGTGGAGGCTTAGGCAAACTGCAGTGTTTTGTCATCTGGCAAACCTTACAAACCCGAATCTCTGCCTTTATACGCCGATGCATATTACGGAAGAAAACCTCACGGCGCAACGAACACCAGGTCTTAAAAACCCCAAAATGGCCTATGGCCTCATGAAATATTTGTATAACTTCAGACACCAAACACTCCGGGATACACAACACGGCCGTATCCAACTCCGACTTTCTAGAATAGAGCAGGCTGTTAAACATGACATATCTTCGGTGATCAGGATGATTCTCTTCCAATAAGTTAGTTAAAACCTTTGAAAAAAACTGGTCCTGCTGTTGCTTTGGGAACAAGTCGATGAATAAATTCTTTAATTTTTGACGGAACGTGACGTGATAATCTACCCGAGCACTACAACCAAGTACATGAAAATGCTTACTAGATGGGGTGCCAGGCCTATAGGGAGGATTTCTAGACAAAATATCAGCGATGTTATTATCTCTACCTTTGACATACTCAATTCGAAATTGAAACTCCTGAAGTGACAATATCCAGCGTGTTAGGCGGGAGGAGAGGAGACGGCATGTTTGAAGGTAAGAGAGAGCCCGGTGGTCGGACAAAATCGTGAAAGGCCTACCCAAAAGATATATCCTCCATCGGTTAAGGGCCCACACAACCGCTAAAGCCTCCTTCTCTGGAGTGCTGTAGTTACGCTCCCTTTCCAGTAAAAGCCGGCTGGCGTAGGCTACAACGATTTGTTGTTCGCCAGACTTTTGGAACAGCTGGGCACCCAGACCATAATCACTCGCATCCACCTGCACATAATAATCTAGAATAGGATCAGGATGATGCAATAAAACCCGTTTCGTTATTAAATCCTTTAAATGCATAAATGATGTCTCCTGTTCATCACCCCAAATCCACTTAACCCCTCGTCTAAGAAGAGCCACTAATGGCTCAGATACTGTTGCAAAATTTGGACAGAAGGATCTGTCGTAATTGCACAAACCCAGAAACCCTTGTAACTGTCTCAAGTTAATTGGCCGCGGAAAATCTACGATGGCCTGGACTCTCTCAGGGTCACTGCGTATTCCTTGAGATGTCAAGATATAGCCCACGAAATTTAGCTCCTTTCGGAAAAATTTACATTTGCTCAACCGAACAGTAAAACCAATAGAATTTAGGGAAGACAATATTCTATCAATGTGGTCCAGATGATCCTCGATACTTTCCGATTTGATCAAGAGATCGTCGACATACGCCGTCAAACAGTCGCGAAATTCAGCCCCCAACATTTGATCAATGCATCGGGTAAATGAAGATACAGCAGTTTTGATACCAAAAGGGAGCACAGTGAATTGATATGACCTACCATTTACGACAAACCGTGTATACTTTTTTGATTCGTCAGATAATGGGATCTGCCAGTAGGAATGGGTAAGATCTAACGAAGAAAGAAATCGCTTACCCGACAATTCGCGAACCATATCCTCTATTTTCTGAGGCAGCTCGGAATCATCCACCATGACCCTATTCAAACGCCTGGCGTCGAGACACACCCTCACACTACCGTCACTCTTAACATTAGTAACCAAAGGACTACAGTACGCAGTCGAGGCGCGCTCAATAACTCCCCATCTTTCCATCCTATCCAGCTCCTCCTGCACAGCCTGTTTATGAGCGACGGGTATAGGGTATTGTTTAACCTTGAACGGTGTTGTATCGGATAATACAATTTTATGACTTACCCGTTAATTCTGCCGGGCACATTTGAAAATACTTGTTTATGCTTGTGCAACAATTTCATAAAAATATCCTTATCAGGAGATTGTAGTTCACAAGCAGCGACAACCTCCCCGAAAGCGATATCGGAACTTACTCTCTCTGCTTGTAGTTTTGGCAGAGATTTATTAACGCTACGCAAATGCAGACTTAAAGGAGCCGCCACTCGGAAGCTGTGCTGAAGTGGCATCTCTTCGACACAGAGTTCAGGATCTCCAAAACACAAACATCGATTATTTACATCGAGCTTTATAGCAGATATTCTCATCCAGTCTATTCCCAAAATAACAGGAAAAACTAACTCAGGAATGACCAAAAACTCATGGCTGAAATGTTTATTTGAAATCTTAAAGTCTAACAGCACTTGATGGGTAACCGTTCTCTGTTTACCACGAAAAGCGCCAGACACCCTAACCCCAGTCACTGGGAACACGGCTAACCCTGGTTGAATCCGTACCACCTGCTGGAAAACTGCACCTGAAATACAACAAATTTCACTCCCGGTATCCAAAATTGCAGGGAACTCACGATCGACGACAGAAATGGCATACACCGGGCAATGTGTCTCCATCTCGTGGGGGAAATCACAAATCTCTTCCAGTAAATCTTGACGGGGATTAACGTTAACTGGATTAACAAGGTCGTGAAACTCAAACTGATTTCTTGGATTATTAGCCCTATCACTAATTACCCCCACCCTAGGGCTGGATGGATGAAGGCACTCTAGTTTTCCGACCTCGCGGGGGATCGGTCCCGGAAAGTAACCCGTGATTTGGCTGGGCTGGATGACCTCTCATAAGTTTTGGAAAAATTACTTGGGGAACCTGCCCGGTTATAAGCATTGTTATTCTCCGCCTGTGTGAGGGGTTGTCTTTGAGATTCGGGTATTGAAATTTTCTAATGTTAGGACTTCTGACAAAATCAGCCTGTCTGAGGCGTTCAAGTCCCTCACCTATAGTTGTAGCTCCAATAAGGGATAACGCAATTTCGGACGGATAACCTCTACTTATTGTTGCTATTAATACGGGTTCTGTATAGGGCGGCTCTATATACTTAGCTTTTGCCACTAAATTCAAGAAAAAATCTACGTAAGAACCCGCAGAGTTACAATATTTACTCGCTTCGATTTCAAAACGGCTAGAAGACTGTTTTAATGGACCCCAAAATTGTTGTAGAAACGCGCATTTAAAGTTGTAAAAATTTTGAAAAGTGTTCATCAATGCGTTCGCCCAGGTCTTAGCGTTACCAAAAAAACACTCATATAATATAAATCGAACACAATTAAACTCCACAACATTAAAGTCAATTAAATTTTCTATTTGATTTATAAAATCTCTGGGATGTAACGACCCATCATCTCCAAACTTTGGCATTATCTTTTCTAAAGAGTTATGTGAAAATAGCATATTATTTAACATGCTATCTCTAAATTGCACTTGATTAAAAGCAGAATTATAATTATTGTTAATTCCCGAATTTAAAATAGGTACGAAAGTATGACCATCCTGTATATTAGTATCATGATTTCCTTGAAACCCGTGTATATTTGGTTGACATCTCAAATTATTTAAATTTAAGTTTTGCTGAAACAATGGGTTAAAATTAGCATTATTTTCGGGTAAAAAATAATCAAAATTAGGGTTCCGGTTACGTGGTAACGGATTTTCGTAATATGCATTCATATTTAAATTTGGATTTTGTGAAGTTACATTGTTTCCAGGATTTTGTACTTTCGCACCATTTTCATATACACCCTGTACATAATACATTGGTAATCCATTTCCGGCTAAATAATTAGGACAGTTATTATTACTAACGGATATAGCTGGCATTGACCTATTTAAATTACTATAATTACAACTATTTACATTTGGAACAGAATTATTAAGAAAGTTTTGTGTGTTACCAGTTTGTTGACTTATTCCTTTTTCGGCCCTTGGTTTGTTAGCTGGCCTTGAAAATACCTGACTTTCACCCATGTTCAACGAATGCGTTCTACGTGGAGAAGAAGCTCTTGAGGATGAAAGTGGCGTAGGAACTGGAGGAACTCCTATGGAGGCTGCCGTTAGTGATGTAACACGATCACCACCAAATCTTCTTGGTATTGCCCCCGTGTTGGCATATCCTGAGGCACCCATAGGCACTTGCATATTATCCCTAGTTCTACTCCGTGTTTGAGGAGGGCTCTCCCGGATTATTCCTCTAGAAGGCGATCTGGTTAACACCATAATAATTATGTGGTAGCTTTCTACTGGCCACTATGTTGGGCGACAAGTTGTAGCGAAACGCCCGGCTAAAGCTTCGCTAACGACCGGAATTCTTGGTGGAGTTCTCAGTAGAATAAATAAAGCTACTTTCGTAATCTTTAAACAAAACAGTTTATTGAAACAACCAATCTAAAAACAAAACACTGATATCAAGAACAACGCTAAACTGAATTTGTCTTGTAAACTTATAGGGTTTTAATTATATGATAATAAATACTAAAAATGTTAAGGTTATACTGAACATATAGGTAATGTCAGGACGATTGTGATCTACTTTGCGTACTGTAAAGATGTCCCGATTCCAGTAGATTTTAAACTCATTGTTTTCAAGCACAGCAGTAGGTTTGTAAGCGTAGTAAGGACGAATATTGTTCAGAATTTTTTTTGACTTACAGATATTTAAGTAAATTATTTTGGCCACGTTGTCATGGCGTTCGGTGTACCTACTGCGTGGGTGCTAAAATTGTGCAGCCAGAACTCAAATGCTGTATGGTTTCCTGGACTGCGTGACACAGCCTACATTTGTCATCTGGTAATTTTTCTTTCAGCACTGCTTTTCTATATCCCTTAGTTGGCACCACTTGGTCCTGGATGGCACTCACAAACCCTTCCGTTTCACCTGATAGTTGGCCATTATGTAAATATGCCACTGATTTTTGTTTATCCACACATTGGCTGTTTAAGGCTGATATAAATTTTCCATGCAAGGGTTTTTGTTTCAGAGATTCAATTTTTTCTGCGACACCCAAGGTACGGTCAAAATTTGTGTTGTTATTCAATTGCAACAGTGAGTACTGAGTAATGGTGTATCTTTGTTGATGAAATATTATTTTAACATTTGTTTCTCTTTGTTACAGGTTTCCTCGATGTTGCACAATCCTCTGCCACCACTGGACCTACGGAGATAAAGCCTGGTTACTGAGGAATTGGGATGGTGCATTCTGTGTTTCGTAAGTATTCTTCGTGTACTTCTGTCTAAGTTTTGAAGGTCAGTGGGAGACCAGCCAAGTATTCCGTAAGTATAACTCAGCGCAGCGGTTCCCTAATCCGCGAGTGAAAAACGAAAGAACTCCATGCCAACAGGAGGAATTAAGGAATGCCTACGCGGAACTTAAAGCTAAACAGGATGCAGGTGAGCGAGTAGTCCTCAAATACTTTAATAACTGTCCTAAAGTTACCTGTACAAACAAGCGCCAGCGAGAAGAAGACGCGTCATCAAACCAACACACCAAGAAAAAAAACGAGCTAGGTTTGGCATACGGACAGAACCCATAATTTTTTGGAATATAGAAGGTTTTAAGAATTTGAACTGTTTTTTCAGTGAGCATAGGGATTGACTTTCTGTGTCTAAGTGAAACGTGGTTGGTTAGCGATGCCCAGCTTCCTGGTCATCTCGATCAGTATAGGGTGATACTTTCGGCTGCCGTCTGGGAGAGGTCTCGAGGGCGTGCCAGCGGTGGGTTAGCAATAATATATAAAAAATCGTATCGTAATGCACGAATCCTCGACACCTCTCCTTGGTGGTTAATTTGTTCTTGTTCTTGTAATTTTGGGGAGTATGTTATATGTTGCGTATATTTCAAGCCATCTGTTGATCTTATGTATTTGTTAGAGATTTTTCAAATTACCTTAGATGAGATAGCACATAATTTTGAAAACCATATTTTCATTATTGGTGGTGATTTTAACGCTCGAGTGGGAAGCCTTCCCTCGATACCTGAAGAACTTACATTCAACACAAATTTGCTTCCTGGATTTGTCAGTATGGATGCAGTTGTTAGTAACAGAGGGCCCTCTCTTTTGGAGTTCATGTACGATAATGGCTTCTACCTAATTAATGGCTTTACTACTTTGGATAGACCAGCATGTTTTACGTTTTGTAATGCCCGGGGTTCTAGTTTGATTGCCCTGGTTTTCTGTAGGGCGCCACATCTCAATAGAATTAGAAACTTTAATGTTCTGCAGTACATATCGGGTTCCTCACATTTTCCTATTTGCCTCTATTTAGAAATACCCATTCAAAATGACCCTCCTAGCCGGGTCAAGTCAACTATTGCAACTGAAAAAATGCATTGGAATGAACGCAAGCGGGAGGAATTTCTATATAGTATGTCGATCTCACCTAATATTGCATTTACTTAAGCGCATTAAATAATAATCTAATCTCCACAATATGGCACATATCAAATGATCTAGGTTTAATAAAGACAGTAAATCCAAAGCCCTATTTTAAAAACAAACCTTGTTTTGATTTTTAATGCAATTTTGCGAAGCGTGACGTAAGGCCTCTTTAAAACTCTGTAAAAATCACAATTTCTGTGAGCCTTTTAAATCCGAATATATAGTTTCAAAAAGGCAATATAAAAATTTGCTGCGTTCCAAAAAGAAGACCTACGATGAAAACTTGGTTTGTGCTCTCAGTTTGGCTAGGGATCAGTCAGCTTTTTGGAGAACACTAAGATCTTTTAGGCGGACTCCTGGGGTCAGTCCTGTATCTATTGAAATATGGGAACATTTCAACGATGGTTTGGCTAAAACTAGAACCATCACGCAACCCCCATCTCCTGAAATTCATAATCATTTTTTAGACTCCGACATAACCGTTGACGAAATTCAGCAATCTTTAAAAAGGGCAAAGAATGGTAAAGCGCCCCAAAACTGTGCCTGTACTTGTCCTTGCTTTTCAATAGAGTCCTACAAACAGAAACAATTCCATCTTCCTGGCACCAAGTAATTATGTCGATGTTACATAAGAAGGGCTCCAGGGATGAACCATCAAATTTTAGGGGAATTGCCCTGCTCAACACCGCGGAAAAACTGTTCACATCAGTTATACAAGAGAGAATGACCCAGCACTGTGAGGCTCATGACATCATTCCGGAGTGTCAAGCAGGATTTCGGCAAAACAGGAGTTGTATTGACAATATTTTTGTTCTAAACTCCGTTATCCAGATCCATCTACGACTCAAGCGACGGAAAATTTTTTGCAGCTTTTGTAGATTTCAAGCGTGCTTTTGATATCATTAACCACACATTGCTCTGGCAAAAGCTACATCGTGTTGGCATTAGCACAAAAATTATTAGATTTAATCAAAAATCTTTACGATAAAGCGACGATGCGTGTAAGATCCAATTCAGCAACTTCTAAATCTTTTGATATTACTGAAGGTGTCCTCCAGGGAGAATCTTTAAGCCCTTTACTGTTTTCTGTGTTTTTATCGGATGTCGAACGATTCTTTGCTTCTAAAAGACTAGCCGGTGTGTATATTGATGGTGGCCACAGTCTGTTCATGCTTCTCTTCGCTGATGACCTTGTTATATTGAGCGATTCACAAACCGACATGAATAGAAAGTTGAAAGGCCTATATGAATATACTAAAGATAACTGTCTCACAGTGAATACGTCAAAAACGAAGATTGTGATTTTTAGCAGAGGCGGGTATTTCACAATTATATGAATTATAAATTTTATTTTGATTCTATGCCACTGGAAATCGTAAAGAACTACATATACCTGGGGGTTGACTTCTCTTCATCATCGCTATTTCACGAGATGTCAAACAGAGCGGTCGCGAAATGTAAGCAGGCTGTGGGCTTCGTTATTGATGTAATGGCTCGTTCGAAATTAAACTCATGGGGCTCGCGAATCAAATTGTACGAGAGTATTGTCTTGAACTCATTAACATATGCTGCAGGTGTTTGGGGATTGAGGTACGACACCTTAGTAGAGCAAGCCCAGGTCAGTTACTTTAAGAGACTTTTGTCATTACCCCGAAATACTCCAGACTACATCGTTCGACTCGAAACCGATTCAGTTGCCCTTAGTTACGTTCTATTGAAATCAGCCCTTTCTTGGCTAGGAAAACTCAAAAAGATGAACCATGCTCGTCTACCCAAGATATGTTACTTGAGGCTGCTGGGTTTGAGTACCAATCACGATCCTGACTGTAGATACAACTGGCTTTTGCAGCTTAAGCATTACTTTCTCTGATTCACTGGATATGTGGAACACCGAAGCCCTATACTCAACGGGTCCTACGCAATTTTCGTTCGTACCTGAGGCGGATGGATCTTCAAAGATCGGGAGTGTCGTCTTACCCCTACTACTTTAAATATTTTAATCTTGACGGTCTTCCACCCTATCTGGAGATCAGGTGCCCTTTCTATATGACCAGACTGATAGCACAGATCAGAACATGCAGCAAAAACTATATAAGGCAAACTTATCGCGGATTCTCGAATACCATAAAGATGGATCAATTGTGCTCAATTTGTAATTTAAACAGGCCTGAAACTCTCTCACACTTGATGTTCGAGTGCCCTCTGTATAGGAATGTACGAGATTCGTATATATCAAATATATCGAACGATGATGATTTGATTACTGCACTGGCTCCATACTCACACTCACAAAAATCGTGAACTGTCTTGTAAATATGTTAAAACTAAGGTCATTTCTGCTGAATGAATAATTACTCTTAGGGTCTTTTTAAGTAGGTATATTGTAATTTTTTATAATTATGCGATTGTATTATTTATAGTTTGTAAGCGGTTGTTGCTGTTGTTTTTTTTTTCACTCTTATTTTTTTTTGTTTCAATTGCACTAATCGCACACATTAGGTTAAGCATAGGGTAATTGGTATAACAACGATGTATTTATTAATAACCTGTAAAATGTACGTGCTCTTTGTAATTAGGTTGTAAACCTTTATGTACAATAAATAAAAAAAAAAACACAGCGCAGGGACAGTCCAGGTATTGATTGCGATAAACTTTTCTTTTGAAGGTAGGTGAGTGATGGCGATCTTTGTGGCCCGTCTCAAGTACATATCTGTGACTTTTTGTTTCATAGTGTTGTTATCTATTTTTCCGCGTTGCAGCATGTCCAAAGGGTTCATCCAAAGTCTTTATTTCCACATTATCCATTAGACCCATATTAGGTTCTTGTGATAATTTACCTTTAATGTAATGATCCGCAGCACATTTTTCCAAGCCGAACTGCATCTTAATCGATTTTGTGATTGAAGATACAAGTTCTAGCATGCTCTGCATGCTGTCGATTTCCTGCGAAGAGCTTCAGGTCATCCGTATACAAAAGATGCGACAAACGAGAGAATTGGTCAATCTTAAAGCCGTAACTTGACCGATTTAATACATCACTCAGTGGATTCAATGCTAAGCAGAACCAAAGAGGGCTCAGTGAATCATACTGAAATATTCCGGTTTTAACCCTTATTGGTTCTGTCCGGCACGAGTTTTGAGGAATCAATCGTGTATTCCACCTCGACATTAGATCTTTTAGCAAGGCCACTATTCGTGGCTCAATTTTAGAAAATTCCATGACTCGGACCAACCAGGAATGAGGCACAGAGTCGAATGCCTTCCTATAGTCAATCCAAGCGCCAGAAATATGCCTCTGTTTATGCTGAGCTTGTCTGACCACGATGTTATCAACGACCAGTAGTTCCTTGCTACCCCTGGCACCCCCTTCTGCATCCGTTCTGCTCAATTGCTAAAATATCGTTTTTTGTGATGTAAATATTAGAGAGGCATGTTATTGGTCTATATTCTTTTGGATCATCAGTTTTATCGCTCTTTGGCACCAGATATGTGATACCTGCGCACAAAAAATTTGGTATAGTATCCGTAGAACCAATTGCATTTTGAAACAATTCCGTCAATACTTTATGCGTTGATATTAGTCTTTTTATCCAAAAGTTGTGAATGTTGTCTATTCCAGGGCATTTCCAGTTCTGTGCCGACGCTATTCCTTTCTGTACATCACTGACCTCAACAGAAACAGGCGGCATCGAGTTCATATTTTTGTGTTTGCTCAAGGTATCATTGATCCAATCTACTTCCTCCTGCATTTTAGCTTGTCCAGTATTACTATTATTTTATATTGTTTCGTATATTACACGAGCACAAATGTGTTAAAAATATATAATAATTAATATTAATAAACCAAATTTATTAAATATTAATATTGCAATATTTTTTTTCCAATAAATAGGTAAATCGACATAAAATATTTGAAATTAGTAGGTATATGTAGTCAAATGAAACATTTAGATTCAATATGGTTATATACGCTTACAGACAAATAACAAAAATATTTCATTGAATGATCCAGGGCCGTACTCAATGCTATATATTCACGAGAGTTTTAACTGCTGACCTCATATCTAAAAACTGGCAAAGCGTGCATTCTTGAAATTAATACTGTAAGTAGTCAACCATATGTCCTTATTAAAAATATATGTAAGAATCACTAACACCCCATCAGAGACGTACTATTTATTTTTTCCCCCGCCAGCAACTTTTAACTGCTGACCTCATATCTAAAAACTGGCAAAGCGTGCATTCTTGAAATTAATACTGTAAGTAGTCAACCATATGTCCTTATTAAAATATACGTCAGAATCACTAACACCCTGTCAGAGCCGTACTATTTATTTTTTCCCCCGCCAGCAACTTTTAACTGCTGACCTTATATCTAAAAACTGGCAAAGCGTGCATTCTTGAAATTAATACTGTAAGTAGTCAACCCTACGTCTATATTAAAAATATATGTCAGAATCACTAACACCCCGTCAGAGCCGTACTTTTTATTTTTTTCCCGCCAGCAACGTTTAACTGCTGGCCTCATATATAAAAATTGGCAAAGCGTGCATTCTTGAAATTAATACTGTAAGTAGTCAACCCTATGTCCTTTATAAAAATATATGTTTTGGATCGCCATGAAAATAAAAATATAATTTAGCACTAAAATGTACCGTTCGAATTTATTCAAATATTTGCTGATATTATAAATCATCAATTCAAAGAACTTTATTTGAAATAAAAATGACATTTTTAGTGCTAAAACGTATTAAAAAAACTCAATCAGATTATTAAATTATTATCTTTATTTCATACTTTTTTTCCTACAGGGCACGCTCTACTTCGTCAATTGAGTAAACCAAGTTTTAACCATTTCGGTTTACATATCTGTACCCCAGAATAAAACTGTATTAAGTACTACTATATTCACTCCTGCAAAATAAATATATTGCTTATGAATAACAAGTTCAGCTTTTTTGAAATGAGATTTGGTTCGAGAAACATATAATTTAATGGCATTATTTTCACTACGAACTCCGTAATTTACTAAAGGAATATTATACAAATTGTTGTTCTTCAATATTTGTTTAGCTAAATTCATTTTTCGCTGTTCACTAGAAGCTGTGAAAACTTTGCCAAAATTTGAAGCGGTTAGACGAACTTGTCGTTCCTTAACCCAGACATTAGAGCTCCTTTGTGCTACGGTTTCTTCTTGAAGCAAATTCATCGATCGAGGGGACAGTTTCAAGGTTTGTAAATGTTCCGAACACTTGTCACGAAGGATAACTGATATATCATCCTCTCGGTGTATATTGTTCACATCGACATTTGGAGTGCTTAAACAAAGGCGGCACATCAATTCGCCAGAATAAGATTTGTCTAGCGTAGAAGAATCACAATTCTGCATGATGAATCCAACCATTACACATATCGCATTGCACCCAGTCGGCAGTTGCATCTAGCCTTCCGCGTCTACAGTATCATTGTGACCAACGTCCTGGAAACATTTTAAATACTTTCCAGAAAAGTGTGTGGAAATTGATGTCTTCGGTCATATACACCAATATAATAAAAATAATAAAGACGCGGCTATCTATTGAGCTAAACCAAAATGCAATGTGAAAAAAAAATTTGCTTTCGAACATATACTAGAGAAATATTGAGGTGTTTGAAAATACCTGATATTATTTCCTAATCTTTGACAGAAAAGGAATTCTCCATTTTGGTTTGGTTTGCAGATAAAATATTTTTAAGGACATCTTATTTAAAATTAACTTTCATAAAGGAAATGGTTATTATATATAAGAAAAGAGAGATTTAATTAAAGAAAACGCCCTCACAAATCAGGATGAATTTTGACATTAGACGACTACGGCTAATAATAGGTTCGTTGCAACAGCCTTCTAAAGCAGTACCTATTATTCATTCTTAGATTAACAAGAACACATAATCTGTTAATTACATCAATAATTTTAAACGTGCACAGAGTGCTAATCATCCTGATTTCAATTTTTAGTAAGGACATAATATGGTTGAATATTACAGTATTAATTTCAAGAATGCACGCTTTGCCAGTTTTTAGATATGAGGTCAGCAGTTAAAAGTTGCACACGAAAGAAAAAATATATAGTACGGCTCTGACGGGGTGTTACTGATTCTGACATACATTTTTAATAAGGACATGTGGTTGACTACTAACAGTATTAATTTCAAGAATGCACGCTTTGCCAGTTCTTAGATATGAGGTCAGCAGTTAAAAGTTGCAGCCGAAAGAAAAAATATATAGTACGGCTCTGACGGGGTGTTAGTGATTCTGACGTATATTTTTAATAAGGACATATGGTTGACTACCTACAGTATTAATTTCAAGAATGCACGCTTTGCCAGTTTTTAGATATGAGGTCAGCAGTTAAAAGTTGCTGGCGGGGGAAAAAATATATAGTACGGCTCTGACGGGGTGTTAGTGATTCTGACGTATATTTTTAATATGGACATAGGGTTGACTACTTACAGTATTAATTTCAAGAATGCACGCTTTGCCAGTTCATAGATATGAGGTCAGCAGTTAAAAGTTGCTGGCGGGGGAAAAAATAAATAGTACGGCTCTGACGGGGTGTTAGGGATTCTGACGTATATTTTTAATAAGGACATATGGTTGACTACCTACAGTATTAATTTCAAGAATGCACGCTTTGCCAGTTTTTAGATATGAGGTCAGCAGTTAAAAGTTGCACACGAAAGAAAAAATATATAATACGGCTATGACGGGGTGTTAGTGATTCTGACGTATATTTTTAATAAGGACATATGGTTGACTACCTACAGTATTAATTTCAAGAATGCACGCGTTGCCAGTTTTTAGATATGAGGTCAGCAGTTAAAAGTTGCTGGCGGGGGAAAAAATATATAGTACGGCTCTGACGGGGTGTTAGGGATTCTGACGTATATTTTTAATAAGGACATATGGTTGACTACCTACAGTATTAATTTCAAGAATGCACGCTTTGCCAGTTTTTAGATATGAGGTCAGAAGTTAAAAGTTGCACACGAAAGAAAAAATATATAGTACGGCTCTGACGGGGTGTTACTGATTCTGACATACATTTTTAATAAGGACATATGGTTGACTACTTACAGTATTAATTTCAAGAATGCACGCTTTGCCAGTTCTTAGATATGAGGTCAGCAGTTAAAAGTTGCAGCCGAAAGAAAAAATATATAGTACGGCTCTGACGGGGTGTTAGTGATTCTGACGTATATTTTTAATAAGCACATATGGTTGACTACCTACAGTATTAATTTCAAGAATGCACGCTTTGCCAGTTTTTAGATATGAGGTCAGCAGTTAAAAGTTGCTGGCGGGGGAAAAAATATATAGTACGGCTCTGACGGGGTGTTAGTGATTCTGACGTATATTTTTAATATGGACATAGGGTTGACTACTTACAGTATTAATTTCAAGAATGCACGCTTTGCCAGTTCTTAGATATGAGGTCAGAAGTTAAAAGTTGCTGGCGGGGGAAAAAATAAATAGTACGGCTCTGACGGGGTGTTAGGGATTCTGACGTACATTTTTAATAAGGACATATGGTTGACTACCTACAGTATTAATTTCAAGAATGCACGCTTTGCCAGTTTTTAGATATGAGGTCAGCAGTTAAAAATTGCAGCCGAAAGAAAACATATATAGTACGGCTCTGACGGAATGTTAGTGATTCTGACGTATATTTTTAATAAGGACATATGGTTGACTACTTACAGTATTAATTTCAAGAATGCACGCTTTGCCAGTTTTTAGATATGAGGTCAGCAGTTAAAAGTTGCACACGAAAGAAAAAATATATAGTACGGCTCTGACGGGGTGTTACTGATTCTGACATACATTTTTAATAAGGACATATGGTTGACTACTTACAGTATTAATTTCAAGAATGCACGCTTTGCCAGTTCTTAGATATGAGGTCAGCAGTTAAAAGTTGCTGGCGGGGGATAAAATAAATAGTACGGCTCTGACGGGGTGTTAGGGATTCTGACGTATATTTTTAATAAGGACATATGGTTGGCTACTTACAGTATTAATTTCAAGGATACACGCTTTGCCAGTTTTTAGATATGAGGTCAGCAGTTAAAAGTTGCAGCCGAAAGAAAAAATATATGAGAGAGAGATGTATTTGGCGACACCTAGCGTGAACAGGCAATATGCCGGGTGAAACACAGTTCACAACGATGGCCGGACAAGAAGCAACAACTCCATTACATCCTATTGCCAACACTAGATGCGCCCGAATCCCATAGCAGGGAGGCTTTATTTAAGAATTGCTTGTTACATAAAGCAACACGACTTTAAGTTATGTTGGAAATCAATTCTCGTGCTAGTATAAGCTCTTTGTAAATGTTGGAAGTTTGGGTCACACTGCCTGCCGATCACCACTGATGAGTCGTGGATCGACGAAACGGCCGTCTGGTGAAAGTCATTTCAATTTCAAGAATGCACGCTTTGCCAGTTCTTAGATATGAGGTCAGCAGTTAAAAGTTGCTGGCGGGGGAAAAAATATATAGTACGGCTCTGACGGGGTGTTAGTGATTCTGACATATATTTTTAATATGGAAACAGGGTTGACTACTTACATTATTAATTTCAAGAATGCACGCTTTGCCAGTTTTTAGATATGAGGTCAGCAGTTAAAAGTTACTGGCGGGGGAAAAATAAATAGTACGGCTCTGACGGGGTGTTAGTGATTCTGACGTATATTTTTAATATGGACATAGGGTTGACTACTTACAGTATTAATTTCAGGAATGCACGCTTTGCCAGTTCTTAGATATGAGGTCATCAGTTAAAAGTTGCTGGCGGGGGAAAAAATAAATAGTACGGCTCTGACGGGGTGTTAGTGATTCTGACATTAATTTTTAATAAGGACATATGGTTGACTACTCACGGTATTAATTTCAAGAATGCACGCTTTGCCAGTTTTTAGATATGAGGTCAGCAGTTAAAAGTTGCTGGTGGGGGAAAAAATAAATAGTACGACTCTGACGTATATTTTTAATAAGGACATATGGTTGACTACTTACAGTATTAATTTCAAGGATGCACGCTTTGCCAGTTTTTAGATATGAGGTCAGCAGTTAAAAGTTGCAGCCGAAAGAAAAAATATATAGTACGGCTCTGACGGGGTGTTAGTGATTCTGACATTAATTTTTAATAAGGACATATGGTTGACTACTCACAGTATTAATTTCAAGAATGCACGCTTTGCCAGTTCTTAGATATGAGGTCAGCAGTTAAAAGTTGCTGGCGGGGGATAAAATAAATAGTACGGCTCTGACGGGGTGTTAGGGATTCTGACGTATATTTTTAATAAGGACATATGGTTGGCTACTTATAGTATTAATTTCAAGGATACACGCTTTGCCAGTTTTTAGATATGAGGTCAGCAGTTAAAAGTTGCAGCCGAAAGAAAAAATATATGAGAGAGAGATGTATTTGGCGACACCTAGCGTGAACAGGCAATATGCCGGGTGAAACACAGTTCACAACGATGGCCGGACAAGAAGCAACAACTCCATTACATCCTATTGCCAACACTAGATGCGCCCGAATCCCATAGCAGGGAGGCTTTATTTAAGAATTGCTTGTTACATAAAGCAACACGACTTTAAGTTATGTTGGAAATCAATTCTCGTGCTAGTATAAGCTCTTTGTAAATGTTGGAAGTTTGGGTCACACTGCCTGCCGATCACCACTGATGAGTCGTGGATCGACGAAACGGCCGTCTGGTGCAAGTCATTTCAATTTCAAGAATGCACGCTTTGCCAGTTCTTAGATATGAGGTCAGCAGTTAAAAGTTGCTGGCGGGGGAAAAAATATATAGTACGGCTCTGACGGGGTGTTAGTGATTCTGACATATATTTTTAATATGGAAACAGGGTTGACTACTTACATTATTAATTTCAAGAATGCACGCTTTGCCAGTTTTTAGATATGAGGTCAGCAGTTAAAAGTTACTGGCGGGGGAAAAATAAATAGTACGGCTCTGACGGGGTGTTAGTGATTCTGACGTATATTTTTAATATGGACATAGGGTTGACTACTTACAGTATTAATTTCAGGAATGCACGCTTTGCCAGTTCTTAGATATGAGGTCATCAGTTAAAAGTTGCTGGCGGGGGAAAAAATAAATAGTACGGCTCTGACGGGGTGTTAGTGATTCTGACATTAATTTTTAATAAGGACATATGGTTGACTACTCTCGGTATTAATTTCAAGAATGCACGCTTTGCCAGTTTTTAGCTATGAGGTCAGCAGTTAAAAGTTGCTGGTGGGGGAAAAAATAAATAGTACGACTCTGACGTATATTTTTAATAAGGACATATGGTTGACTACTTACAGTATTAATTTCAAGGATGCACGCTTTGCCAGTTTTTAGATATGAGGTCAGCAGTTAAAAGTTGCAGCCGAAAGAAAAAATATATAGTACGGCTCTGACGGGGTGTTAGTGATTCTGACATTAATTTTTAATAAGGACATATGGTTGACTACTCACAGTATTAATTTCAAGAATGCACGCTTTGCCAGTTTTTAAATATGAGGTCAGCAGTTAAAAGTTGCTGGCGGGGAAAAAAATAAATGGTACGGCTTTGACGGGGTGTTAGTGATTCTGACGTATACTTTTCATAAGGACATATGGTTGATTACTTACCGTATTAATTTCAAGAATGCACGCTTTGCCAGTTTTTAGATATAAGGTCAGCAGTTAAAAGTTGCCGGCGGGGGAGAAAATAAATATTACGTCTCTGACGGGGTGTTAGTGATTCTTACATTTAATTTTAATAAGAACATATGGTTGACTACTTACAGTATTAATTTTAAGAATGCACGCTTTGCCAGTTTTTAGATATGATGTCAGCAGTTAAAATTCTCGTGAACATATAGCATAGAGTACGGCCCTGGATCATTCAATGAAATATTTTTGTTATTTGTCTGTAAGCGTATATAACCATATTGAATCTAAATGTTTTATTTGACTACATATAACTACTAATTTCAAATATTTTATGTCGATTTACCTATTTATTGGAAAAAACAATATTGCAATATTAATATTTAATAAATTTGGTTTATTAATATTAATTATTATATATTTTTAACACATGTGTGCTCGTGTAATATACGTTTAAACTGTATATTATTATGAATTATCAATCGCCCCCGTATACCTCATTCGGCAATGTTCGAAATTAACTGCTAGAGTTTTAACTGCTGTCTTCACACTGGTAACTGGATTAATTATTATGATTATTATTATTATTAATTGAGTTTTGTCACAAGAAGTTTATATTTCTTTTTATTTAAATATCATTTCAAAATTTTTAGTATTAGGGTAGTTTGTTGAACTTTAACAAAAACAACAGATGACATCAAACAACAATAAGTGTTGCAAACCATAAGACCTTCTGAAAAGCCGAATAACTGTACCGGCAATGTAATACATCTAAGAGAGGTTTAATACGATAGACACAGTGATCCACGGAAAAAATCTAGAAGTGGTAACTGAAAATTAATTAAAAGTTGTAACATCATATTTGGCAGCAATAAGAAGTTTGCTCTATATTGGATGTAAAATTAGTACAGTAGAAGGCGTGACTAAGTATTCTGCGCCTGCTTATAAAGTTGATGGAAAACAATGTGTATATCTACGTCTTGTACATATTAGGTTTTATTTACCGAATGATACACATATCTCAGCCATGGATTTAGCTTCGCTTCGATGGTGGTTACTTTAGAACATATTTATAGGAAATATTTTAGGTATGAGAAATTTATAGAACAAAAAATCTATTTCAATAGTTTGAGGTTGAATTTCTTACGCAGGTCCGGGGGAGTTATTGTAGTTGTAAATAATATTCTCCAAATTTCCAATAGTATCAACATCTGGCACTTTTAATATTTCTGATTTCTCTCTACATTTGTATGTTCGGGAACAAAATAAGTCTCTACCTTTCGTTACTGTTAAAGTCACGTACCGGCCTGAGGTAGTACTTTCCTAACAGAAATGCTTTCTTATAATAATAGTCAGTCAACAGCATCCAAACAGTTAACACTCCCCTGCCAGTAAGTAACAACTCTCTCGCCAGCCTCAGCCTAAGCAACACACTCTGTTCCTTATCAATAAATCATCTGTTTTGTACATACCGTAATCTGTGTAAATTACCAAATGATTTATCTACTTTCTTTGCTTTGAATTGTGTTTTTTCAATTCAATCTAGTATGTATCATTAAGTTGCTGAGAATACAGATAAAATAAAATAATATGTGATGAAAAGTAAAACTGTACCATGGACACTCGGTGTTCCATTTGAAAAAAAATATATCTGAAAACAGTAATTTATGTAACAATTTTGTACATGTAAAACATTTCGGGATTCACCAAATTAAGCAACTCACGGGGTTTACTCAAACGACATGCTATTTCTCATTCGTAAAGCAAATACCATAACATTAATTCCTTTATTCATGCTATAAAATAATAAATTAACTTTTTGTGGATATAATTGTTTTACAATTACCTTGATTAAAGTATTTTTATTATTTAGGATTTAGATAATGACATCTTTTTCTAATAAGCTATTCAAACGGAACATGTTTTATTCATGACTGTGTACTACAGGGTTCTAGTCTGATATAGTTGAATGAAGGAGTTCATGGCTATTTAACACAACGCAGCTTCACAGATTTGACCCTATATGTTCCACAATATTTTTTTTTGACATTCAATCCATACTATAAACCTATGCGATTGTAAGGGAACTGTTTTTTCTTTTGTTTATTAAGATTAAACTGTAAAATATTAAATTAAAGTACGTATTATTTACCTACCTTTTTTTTATCAAGACCGAATTTAGTATAGTTTGACTTGCCCGAACGCCACGCGATTTTGACAAAATTATTGTATAGGTAGGTACACCGTATATACCGGGTGTCCCACCGGGAGGGGTTTCGATCGATTATGCATAAACTACACGGTGTAACAATCTGAAAATCTGGTGTAGTACTTAGGTCGACGGACCAATTCAGCTAAATTGTTTTTAATATCTAGTTCTTCCGGTTATACCGGAAGTAAGTATTAACTTACTTATTTTAAATACGAATCGATATAAGTTATATTTTTTTGGATTCTGCTTGTAGTTAATAATAATAAATTGTCTTTATTAAGAAAACCAAATAAATAATTACATTACATGATCCAGTTCGCTGCTCATGAAGGCGAAGTCTAGCTCAGAGCTACTCTACTCAAAGATAGTTCCTGTATAATGTGTGTTATACATATCATGCCCACCCGTTTGCGAAATATCTGAAATTTTATGTCAAAAATGTCGTTTGAAGATTAAAGAATAATTAAATAATAAAATTTTATTATGTGAAAGCTTTAATAATTAAATTTGTTGCCCAACAAGCCCTATCCTAGTACTAAGAGACCTACTTTAGGCGTCTATGTGTATTTTTTAATACATATGTATAAAGGGTATTTGAAAAAAATGGTATAAAATCAAATTCAACAGTTTTAAAATATTGTCAATATTACATTATTCTATTACAATAGTGATAGGACTTTGACATTTAATTGATTATAGTTGGCCATGATGGCTTTAGTAAATAAATATGAGAGTTGACACAAATAATCAACAATTATGACAATTGTAGGTACTAATTATTAGTAGTATAATAATCATGGCGAGGCGTATAAAATATACTAACGAAGACTATCTAAATTTCTCTAGTATTTATGGAGAATGTGACATAATGATAATAAGAACGTGTGATGCATTTGCTGCCAGGTACCCAGAAGAACACTAAACATCATCTAATGTTGTTAACCTAAAACATAATTTTGTTTTGAGACTGCGAAGAAGTTGATGAACTAATGACGAGAACGTATGATATAAACTTATCTAAGGTTAACTCATAAAAAAAGTATTACTCTAACAAATTTTTTACCTTGCATTTCTAAACAATTTCCCCGTCTTAAAAAATTATTCATGTGTTGCCCTCCAAATAGATTGTTGACTTAAATTGTTGATTATTTTTGACTAAGTGTCATAATTTATTTGCTTTCTAAAGCCATCATGGCCAATTAAAATCAATTAAATTGTAAGGTCCTATCACTATTGTAATAGGAAAATGTAAAATTGTCAATATTTTGAAAACAAATTTTTGGAATAGACATCCTTTCATAAACTTGCATTTTTGATGCAAAAAAATTAAAAATATAAAAATTGGGGGTTACCATTTAAATATTTTGAATTTTGACACTTTTTTCAATTTGATTTTATACCCTTTTTTTTCAAATACCCTGTATTAATATGTAAAAAAAAATATACATAGGCGCCTAAAGTAGGCCTCTAACTACTAGTCTATCCCAACAAATTAAATTATTAAATAATCCATAATATAATAGAAATTTGTCATTATTCTTTAATCTGCAAACGTCATTTGTGACATAAAATATCAAATATTTCGAAAACAGCTGGACATAGGTATAAGTAGAATCCAAAAAATATAATTTATATAGGGTCGTGTTTAAAATAAGAAAGTTGACACCCACTTCCGGTTTAACCGGAAATACTGGACTCTTGAAAATATTTTAGCCAACTCAACCGAAGTACTACACCAAATTTTCAGATTGTTCTAGAGTGCAGTTGGAAATAAGCTCAACGTGTCAGAGCGAGCACAACTATTTACTAAATATAATAGAAAATTAATTTTAATAATAATAAATATCCTTTCATCTAACAATGCATGAAGGCGTCTCAATGCATAATATCAAATTATACTTAGTTATATGTTTCCTATCAACAACAATCTCCCATTCTACCCATCCTAATATAATATTACCTATCAGGCGTACACAGTTATCTACATATCTTACGCGCTTTCATTGCATTTCAATATTGTATCGCCTTACCTTAAATTTAAAATTTAACTCTGATACGCATCCCCTCTGATGTTTCCCCTACAACGGCAACGGCAGCATAAGAATTAAAGAAAATAAATATACATACATTTTATATTTTTGGAAAGAAAAAGGCTTAGTCTATGCTCCTCGTGGAATATATCTTTGATTTATAATTATATGTATGTATGTATAATATGTTAAGCAAATGACTCGTATATAAAGCATATATTTGAGCAAGTTTTAAAAATACTAAAAATTTAATATGGGTACTTATCAACGTTTTATGTTAATGACTACATACTTTTAAGCCCGAACTCCCGAACGTCTAAAACTTACTGATTTTCATAATATGGGTAAACTCTTATACATTTTACTTTCCCGCACAGGCAAATCATTGTGAGCGCCAAAAAAATTTTAGATAAAGACGGATATAACCATTTTGAAGTTACCTGAGACGATTCAGACCATTTCCAGATGGAAGTCTGTGTGCATGTGTGTCTGTATGTACCACGCCCAAACGCTTTAACCAATTGAGCTAAATTTTGGTATATGAATTTGGGGGAGTCCTAGGATGAATCCATAAGTTTTTGGTTGAAACTCTTAAGCCCTGTGATAGGGGTGGACAAAACCGCTAAATTTTCAAATAGCAGTAGGGGTCGAGTGATACATCATTTTACAGCGATTGGTGAGTTTTGATATTTGCCCCCATAATTCTCGAGAAAATTGCGTTTAGAATTTCACCAGTTAGGTAGTTGGAACGTATATATTACAATTAAAATACAATATTCTCAAAGATGGTACTGTGGCGTCATTGATAGAGCCTTCTCTTCGCATGTTGAATAAAGTACCTAGTTAGTTTGTTACGTTAGTTTATTGGAAATAATGAAAATAATACAATTATAATAATTATTGTTAAACTTCTGTTTCGTTACGCAGGTCACATATTTTTGAATATATTATAACTTGTCGGGAAAGTTGTGGGGGGTGACACAATCGATTTTTTATTAAATAATGTGGAAAATAGTGCCCAAGTACAAAATTTATATTTACCTTCATATCTTTCTCATTAAATCCAGAATACTTAAATATACATTGTTTTGAAAGTCTTAAATAAAGTATGATGATTATACTTTCTGAGACAACCTGTATAAATGTCATATTTTAGAAAATTCAGCTTATACCGCAATGTGACATAATTTAGATTTTTTTAATTTTCAGCTAACGCGGACACATAACTGAAGTGCCCTTATTTAGACGTAGACGTACTTACGTAGACTCAATAACAAAATAACATATCATTATACCTATTTGTAAGTTCAACATAAAATATTAAGTAGGTAGGTAGAGTGAAATGATATTTTGTTATTGCATGTAACTAAATATATTATCTTAAGCTTCTTTAGTAGATAATATCTTTATGTTTGACTTTATTTTAAATGAATTATACAGATAGGTACAGGGCCTAAATAAGCACACATCGGTTATTTATCCGTGTTATGTCTGTATAGCCGAAAATTGAGAATATAAATTATCATTATATCACACTGGTCAATTATTCGCTGATAATATTTTTTTTTTTGTAAACATAATTTATTAAGTTCACGAAATAAGTATTCTGAATTTTTTGACATATATACTCAAGCCTCTAATATCGAAGGTTATTTGTGATTATAATTATTATTAATTAGAATTCATTAAGCAATAAATTCCTTCAGCCTGACACGCTTTGCATAATCGATTGAATTTTTTCAATACTGTTATAATAATATTCCTTTATGGTGATGGAAGGTCAAAAGTGGCATTTTTTTAATATAATAAAATGTTATACTTTAGATATTGTACCTACTTTTATAGCCACTGATTGAAATAATGTTAATAATAAAAAAAATCAATGAATAATAGCCAAAATTAACTAGATGAACTATTCTCAAGCCAGTGCCATATGAATGTTATGTTTTTAAAGAATACATTTTTAATTTGTTTATAAAAATGCGGGATCTAGTAGAATAGTTTTTAATATACGAATTTTCATTTCAAAACTTGTATTTAGACTTTATGTAAGTTTATGAATAACTTTACTTCATAACATTTTTGATAAAAGTAATAAATAATAGTACCGGGTGTCTCAAAATCGGCGCCCGAGGCCTATTGTATGAAAACGGGATTGGATTTTGAAAATATTTTGATGTGGTATAAATTGTGTTGCATTCAGGTATATTTTACGCCAAAAAATTATTTTTTTCCGATTTTGCAAAATGGAGAATATGATGTAACCAGTATTATTTTCCCCCGAACATAACTCTATTTTGCCACATTCCGAAAGCCCTAATTTTCCTAAATACTTTTTCACTAATAAATTTGTTTCTATCTTCATCCGCTAAAAAGATGGAGTGCCAAAACTGACAAAAAAAGAGTATTAAAATATAATTTAATATAGCCATGTCATATCAAATGATAAATAATTATTACATTACTGGTGACAATTCTTGTCAAAATAATAAAGAATTAATTGTTAAAACAATAAGTACGATACAGAAAATAATGACAGGTAAAAAAAAATTCTCTTACTATTATGACAATTTTATTTTATTCTATAATTAATAACATATCTGCTGGCTGTGATATTTTCATCTGTTCTCTGGAAGAGCTTGATCGGTGTATTTTGGTGAATTTATAATTTATAGTTTAATCCTCTCATTTGTGTGCCGCTTGTTATTGTTGATGTATATATATATACACAGGGTGTCCCCTCTCAAATGGAAAAAACTTCTGGTGCATATTGAGGAACCATAGACAAGCAGTTCGAGATAAGAGACTGATGTCCGGAAGTGCATGGTTTTCAAAACACAGGGTGTCAAAGTCTTTTTCAAAAAACCTTTTTTTATCAATATCTTAAAGACACGTTAACCGATTTTCTTGAAATTCGCTGGTGATGTAAGCTTAATAAGACGCTCAGTTAGCACTAATTAAATGATAATTATGGCCTCCAGTGGCGCCCCGGGGGACAGTGTCACGAATAAATATGACAAAAAAATGTACGCTACTGACTTTTTTTGATAGTTTTATATATTTTTTAGAAAGCTCAGTTAAAAATACAACTTTTTTGTCACTTGATATTTTATCGTACCTCTCTGCGTTTTCGAGAAAATTTTTTTATTAAAAGATTCATTATTATTACAAAGAAAAACAAGGAGGCTTTTTTACAAATAATTTATTATTAATAGTGGAGCATTTTCGGCACCTGTCGAGCCAAGATTCGCGCACCCGAGCAAACACGCCTGGATCGTTCGCGATAAATTCCGCTGCCACCACAACTCTAGCAACTAGGTCCTCCATTGTGGGCACAGGAGTTGCATAGATCAACCATCCCATTTCGCCTCAAAGAAAAAAGTCCAGGGGGGCCAAGTCCGGCGACCTTGCTGGCCAAGGGACGGGACCACCTCTACTAATCCACCTGTTGTTGTAGGTTTGGTCGAGGCAACCTCTCACGCTGCGCGGAAAATGTGGTGGACAACCATCGTGTTGGAACCAGGCCTCTCTACGCAACTGGAGGGGTACATCTTCCAGCAGCTCGGGCAGAATATCTCGCAAAAAAACTAGATAGCTATTCCCGTTGAGGTGATCAGGTAGAACGTACGGCGCAATCAAATGGTCGCCCAGAAAACCTGCCCAAACATTAGCACCTCTGCTGATATCCTCTGATGTGCGTAGCATGGGGATTTTGGTCGCTCCACTCGTGGTTATTACGAGGATTCAATGTCCCCTCGCGCGAAAATCCTTTTTCATCGCTCGTGAAGATTATACTTAAAAAATCAGCGTTTTCATCCGCTTGACCGAGCAACCACTCGCAGAACTCGAGCCGCCGAGGAGCGTTGCCAGGCAGTAGATGCTGCACCTTTTGAGGTCTAAATGGATGCAGATCGTGGATTTTCAATACTTGATGGACAGTATTTTTGCTGCAATCAAGTCGCGACGCGATCTGACGAGTGCTAGTGTTGGACTCATTCTGAATGCGTGCCATGACTTCATCCTCAACGGCATCTCTGATCGGACACTGCCTTGCAAATTCTCGCATAGGCTGCAAAGATAAGAAAGCCTCTTAGATTGGCTGTAAAACAGAAACGCGCAAGAAAAAACACAGAAAGTTGCCATTTCTGCAATACTTACCACGAATGAGCCGGTCTCCCGTAGATTTTCATTAATTTTGACAAAAATCTTATGGTTTGGCAATTCACGATTTGGGAACCGCTGTCCGTACAACCGTTGCGCTAACAAAGAATTACCGAGATACAAGAGATGCATATCTGCAAGCTCGGCTAATTCAAAACGATTCATTTTTGCAATTAGTGTAACGTTTGAAGATAATTAAGTACTTATGAACTGACACTTTTACTAAAGTTTGACATGTTTATGTGTTACCATGACAACATTGTTTTGTTCTAGATTTTCACTATTAATAATAAATTATTTGTAAAAAAGCCTCCTTGTTTTTCTGTCTAATAATAATGAACCTTTTAATAAAGTTTCAATTAAATTTTTTTTTTCTCGAAAACGGGAGAGATATGAAAAAATATCAAGTGACCAAAAAGTTGTATTTTTAACTGAGCTTTCTAAAGAAAATATAAAATTTTCAAAAAAAGTCAGTAGGGTACATTTTTTTGTCATTTTTATTCGTGACACTGTCCCCCGGGGCGCCACTGGAAGTCATAACTAACATTTAATTAGTGCTAACTAAGCGTCTTACTAAGCTCACATCACCAGCAAATTTCAAGAATATCGGTTAAAGTGTCTTTGAGATATTGATAAAAAAAAGGTTTTTTGAAAAAAACTTTGACACCCTGTATTTTGAAAACCATGCACTTCCGGACATCAGTCTCGTATCAAATCATTCCATATTTCGGATAAGTTAAAGAACTATGATTTTTTAAATTTTTGACCCCTCTTTTAAGCCCCTTGCCTACGCTCAATGTTAATCACTACCTATAAATATCCTGTAGTATTTTCGTACCAAATGTGGTTAAAATCCGTTAAAAAGTGGTTTTTGAGTTATGCCGGATACAAATTTTTTCTGACCTTTTTATAGAATTTTCACGGACGCCTATGGTACATTAATTTTTGTCGTGTATTTTTAACATCAATTCAACTAGTTAATTATAAAAAAAAATTACATTTAATTGTTTTTTATTTTACCCATTTTTCTACTATTTACGAACGCCTATGTAAATAAAAATTTTATGCTGCATTTTTTAGGTTATCTTATATCAAAGCTATATATAATTAGCCAATATTTCTGGTATATTTTGGAAACATTTTTTTTTCGTTTTTGACCATTTTTAAGACTATTTTCGAACCCCTGTGTGAACCAATTCTCTTATGTAACATTTTTTCGGTTATATCCTATCACAAATATGAAGAATTATTCAATATTTCGGATAAGTTTAAGAATTATGGTTTTTTAAATTTTTAAACCCTCTTTTAAACCCCTTGCGTACGCTCAATGTTAATCACCACCTATAAATATCCTGTAGTATTTTCGTGCCAAATGTGGATAAAATCCGTTAAGTGGTTTTTGAGTTATCACGGATTCAAATTTTTTCTGACCCTTTTATAGAATTTTCACGGACGCCTATGGTACATTAATTTTTGTCGTGTATTTTTAACACCAATTCAACTAGTTAAATATAAAAAAATTTACATTTTAATTTTTTTTTATTTTACCCCTTTTTCTACTATTTACGAACGCCTATGTAAATAAAAATTTTATGCTGCATTTTTTAGGTTATCTTATATCAAAGCTATATATAATTTGGCAATTTTTCTGGTATATTTGAAAAACATTTTTTTTTAGTTTTTGACCCTTTTTTTAGACTATTTCCGAACGCCTGTGTGAACCAATTCTTTTATGTAACATTTTTTAGGTTATATTCTATTACAACTATAAAACATTATTCCATATTTCGAATAAGTTTAGGAAATATATATTTTTTATGTTTTGACCCCTTTTCCACTATTTACGAACGCCTATGAAAGTAAGTTATTTATGACACATTTTAAAGGTTATATTCTATTAAAGGTATAAATAATTAGTTAATATTTCCGCTATGTTTAAGAAGTACGTTTTTTTTAAAATATTTCTTACCCCATTTTACACTATTTTCGAACGCCAATGTGGTCTAATATTTTATGTTAAATATTTTAGGTTATATATTCAATTAAATGCGTAAAAAATTATGCAGTATCTCGGATAAGTTTAAGAACTATGTATTTTTCTAATTTTTGAACCCTCTTTTAAACCCCTTGCCTACGCGCAATGTCTCCCAAAATTTAATCAGCTCCTCGCCATGTCCAATAGTATTTTTGTACCAAATTTGGTTAAAATCTGTTAAGCGGTCTCTGCGTTTTCGTGCATACAGACAGACATTTTTTTAAAACTACTTATTAGCTCTCCATATCATATATATATGTAATAATGTATATGTATATGTATGTGTGTATGTAATGTATACAGACAGACAGACAGACAGACAGACAGACAGACAGACAGACAGACAGACAGACAGACAGACAGACAGACAGACAGACAGACAGACAGACAGACAGACAGACAGACAGACAGACAGACAGACAGACATTTTTTTAAAACTACTTATTTATGTATAAAATGACCAAAAACAAGTATTTCCGGTGAAATTAAAAAAAAATTTTTTTCATGAAACTAATAGTCTCCATATATACATATATTACATACCTATATGATATGGAGAGCTAATAAAAAGGAAAAGAGAACATTAATGAGATGTTGGAAGACTGACAAAAAAAATCCTGACAAGACAAAAATTGTTTATCGAAACGTTTTTTTATCTCACTATTGTTTATTAATACGAACCAAAAACCGCAAGTATGATATCCAAAAAAATTATAAATATATGGTTCAAGAAAATTAAGGGAAAAAAAATATCAGGTTTGTCGAGAATACTTTTTTGGTATAGACTTTGTAAATAATTACCTTCCGTATATAGTATTCATTATTTTGACAATTAAATAGTAATTATTTTGACAATAGTTGTCACTAATCAAACAGAATAATTGTTTTCCAGGGAGCACTTGATTGGTAACATGGCTAAATTAAATTAAGAGATAGATTTTTTTTTTCGAAAAGTGTTTGAAAAAAAAATAGATCTTTTCGATTGTAGCAAAATACAGTATGTTCGTGGAAAAATAACATTGATGACGTCATTTTCTCCATTTTGCGAAATTGGAAAAAATATTTTGCTTTCCCAAAATGGACCTTAGCGCAACTCAATTGAGCCCTTTAAAAAAGATTGTTATTATCTTATCTGGTTTTCATACAATAGGCCTGGGGCGCCGAGTTTTGGGACACCCTGTACATCTCCCTTGAGGTAATTTCTATGTTTCCTAATTTATTAACACCCTGTACATCTGATCGGAAATGTTTATATTGCAAATTTATTTTCTCGACAAGCAGAACTTTTTATTTTATAAACAATTACTTTTTGTCGTAAAATGAATAATAAAGAATTTTTTCCTCTTGTGTACGCTATCCACAGACACCCGGTATATCTGTATTATATAAAAAAAAACAACACAATTATCATTAAATGTGATATAAAGGAAATGCTAAAATTACTGTTTTTTATATTTTGCTATTATAAACACGTCAATTAATATACACTTTGCAAGATTACTATCCTATTTTGCTGTTAAAGTTATTATACAAATATATTTATAATGATCATGTGATTAGATTAGATGATAGTTCGTGGCCAGATACAGGGTGTCCCACGATGAATTGGATTAATCGTTTTGTCGGACAATATTCTGGAAAAGAAAATTTAAATATGGGGTTGTCTTTGCAGCAACCTGTGCATTGTTCTAAAAATGGCTTCCCCTAAACATGTCTTATAGAATTTGTACTGGTGTTATACTATGAGAAAACGCGAGATTTTCTCAAGGTGTTTTTGTTTAGCGTAGGCCATATAAAGGGGCAAAGTATTTCGGTACCAGAATCCTTTTATTTTGTATGCTTAATATAAATTATTTAAATTCACAATCTAATATTAAAACGAACTTTAATTAATTTAAAAAAAAAATAGACAGCATATTTAAAATTGTCATTAATAGCTTGCACACTGGTGAGAAGTCAATTAGGTCATCTATCCCCTCCTTGGCTAGACATAAAGAGAGTCTATGTGAATGACTCTAACGTAGAGATCGGCCAGTTGTCCCGAACTTTTCATGAAGTTTATGATCTCTCTGCTTTTGATTCTAGTTTAATGAACCGATTTGATTATCTTTGATACCTGTTTGATACTACCGTAGTGTGTTTCCCATAACTGTCAGAACAATTTCATCGGCGTAACTTGGAACCCAACTAATCCATATTTAAAGCGAGGTAGTCCTGGACCAGTGACCACACAAGAGGGGACGACAGTCTTACGGTCGCAGACACTTCCCACATTGAGGCGTTATGGCGCGGTTTTTTAGCGCCACTGGATCCATCCATCCTGCTAGCGAGCGATCTAGTGCTTTTGTAACCTGCCCTTTATTTCGATAAACGTACACAGGGCTTCTTGTTTCGGCTTGAATGTGTTTTCGATATTTCTCACTAAGCTGTACATAATGGCGATAGACAGGCAAATGGCATATTGTGAAGCAGTTTCTTTTTTGGAGCAGTTGGAGCAGTTCTCCAACTGGCAAACCAAGGAAATTTCTATTCTGAGAGATGTAACTGCAACCAGGGAAGATAGATAGAGAGGTATGATAAAGTTTATACTGTAAAACTATTAAAAACACAATGAGAAGACACACAATGAGAAATATTATTTAAAATGTTAGAAAATATATTGAACTAATAAAAATGTATCTCAGACAGTTAACTAAATTAATTGACAACTTTTGACAATTCAATAATTAAAAAATAGATTATATAATATAATAGCTGCTGGTCAAGCGTGAATAAATATAAACGTTGGTGTTGGTTATATGAATACAAACTGTGTTGCTGAAGCACGAAAATTATTAAAATACTACTATGCAAAAAGGTGAAGAAACCAAGGAGGTTAGTCTTGCAAACGTATATAATTTAGTTTTAAAAACATCACAGCAGATATCGTCCCAGTTGGATCGTGTTGACAGTCGCCTTAGTAGCCTGGTACAAAAATTAAATAATGATATTGCTCAGTTAGAAGAAAAGGTACATAAACTTCAAGCGGAAGACGAGGGTTTACGAAATGATCTTCAAAATGTTGACTGTAAATTAAGAAAACGCAACCTGATAATTTATGGCAGAAAGAAGAAGCAAACGAAAACCTTGTTCGAATTTTCGTGTCACTGATAAAGGATAAACTTGAGCAGCAGATAGAGCCATGTGAAATCGCAAATGTTTTTAGACTCGGTGCAGCTTCGAAGAAATCACCTGTGCTTGTAGAACTTACTACTGATATTAAGAAAAGAGTGATACTTTCAAACAATTCTAAACTAAAGGGTACGTCAATATATATTAATGAGGATCTTTCACCGTCTGATCGTGAGGAAAGAAAAATATTGGTAGAAAATCTAAAACTAGCAAGGTCACAACACAAATTGGCGAAAAGAAAGGGAAACAAATTGATTGTGGACGGCGATGTCTACTATTGACAGGATTTAATCGACGTGGATCTTTATGTCAAGAAGCACTTTCAGACTGTTATATTTCGAAAGGGAACAGTATAATATAGCGGATGATTTGTCAGTGTTTAAATCCAGGTAACGTTCCTCACTAAACTCATAGATCGCATGGAGATCCCGATTAATAATATCAGAGGCATATGCCGCGTTAGACGAATCAAACCCGTAAGTCAGCTGCGTATCGTCAGCAAAGCACTGAATCTGACACAATCGTACACGATCTCGAATGTCCATGGTATACAGCAAAAAACAACAAAGGGCCCAGAATAGAAACCTGAGGCACTCCAGATGTCACAGATTTCGAGGATGAAACCGACCGCCCCAACTTTACACTCTGACTATGGTCTCCCAAGTATGAAATGAAAAAGTCAATGGAAATATTATCCAGACTATACGACGCTTTGATATCAATAGTGCATGATTTACAACATCGAACGCCTTCGTATTTGAAGGCAATACGAGAACGCACGCACACCTTTTATCCAAATCACGGCAAATATCATCAGTAACATTTAATAAGGCACCAGTGGTGCTGTGACCTTCACGAAAACCAAACTGATGTTCACCAAAAATATTGCTGATTACACAATAATTATTTAGTTATTTAAACACTATTCTCTCAAGTACCTTACTCATTGTCGGCAGAAGGCTAATTGGCTTAAGAGCAATCATCCAACTGACTTCAAAGATCTTCGGCCAATTAGCCTTCTGCCGACAATGAGTAAGGTACTTGAGAGAATAGTGTTTAAAGAACTAAATAATTATTGTTTAATCAGCAATATTATATCGTTCAAACTTTTCCTAAGGGAAAAGTTTGAACGATAGCATGTTTCCATTGACTGGGATATGCTCCGACCTCAAGACAGCAATTTATCACGTGAGTCACATGATCAATTAGAATAGGAAGGCACAACTTTAACATTTTCATCGAAATATCATCGCTGCCAGAAGAACCGGACTTAAAACTATTTACAGCTTGCAAAACATCTTGAGATGAAACCATCTGTAAAGTAAAAATCATGTCACCATACCGATTGCTGTTGTAGAACTGGGAAGTTTGTTGAGTCGGTTCGGTATTTGTAAAGACAGAAGTAAAATAATCATTGATAGCAAACGGATCACTCAGTTCCAGTGGTAGAGAAGTATTTTGTGTTGGTACCGCTTTCATTATTTATATACGCACGCTTTTCTCTCATAACGGATGTAAGAACAAAGTTTCTCCGTTGTTTATAAGTTGCTCCAATTTACTACCGTCCCATTATGTTTAAATTTTTGGAAAGCTCTATCCCTATATTTAACTAGTATCTTTATTGCTGGTGTAATCCAAGGGGCAAACTGTTTGTTCATTCGTGCTGTCCTCCATGGTGCGTGTTTGTCAAATAATGTAGCTATCTATGTTACTTGTTAAAAATTGCACTTTGTCATTAAGATCCGTAATATAATAAACATCACTCCAAAAAGTTTGTTTGAGATCTCTATAAAACAAGCATTCGTCAAAGTTACTATAATCTGTGTAACTATACCATTTCTATTTTATGAAGTAATCCATTTAAAGAGGAGCGATGATTAATGTATAAATCAAACGGCGTCTGCTCCACAAAATAAATATATTTATATTATTATAAGTCAAGGCACATTGCCTATGTCAGTCAGACATGTTTCGAGAAATCAAATATTCTCATCATCAGTGACTTTCAGTACAAGATTAACAAATATTAGTGTTATCAATATAACATATTCACTTTGTGAAAAAATTTTGTGAATATTTCATGTAAATCAAAACATTGTTTTATATAAAAATTTTTAAAATGAAATTAAAAAATATATCCAAATTCAAAATTATTTTATGGCATTATGCCTATTTTTATGTTTTCTTTTTATTTATCATTACAGATGTTTTAAATGTTTAAGAAAATTTTTTAAAATAAAAAGAAAACATAAAAATAGGCATAATGCCATAAAATAATTTTGAATTTGGATATATTTTTTAATTTCATTTTGAAAATTTTTATATAAAACAATGTTTTGATTTACATGAAATATTCACAAAATTTTTTCACAAAGTGAATATGTTATATTGATAACACTAATATTTGTTAATCTTGTACTGAAAGTCACTGATGATGAGAATATTTGATTTCTCGAAACATGTCTGACTGACATAGGCAATGTGCCTTGACTTATAATAATATAAATATATTTATTTTGTGGAGCAGACGCCGTTTGATTTATACATATACCATTTCTGTCTAGTTTTAAAAACCTCAATTTTAAGGCAACAGTAAACTAAGTGATGATCAGATATATGACCGACATCCTCGCAACCCGAGTGACCAACAATACCATTACCAGTAACAAATATTGGATCTAATAAAGTTGAAGAGTTTAATGTAACACGTGTAGGGCTGTTTATAATGTGTACGCAACCATATGCATTAATTGTCTGACTCAAAGGATTTTGCAAATTAAACAGATTCACATTTACGTCCCCAGTGATTACAACATTATTATATGTTGGCACCAGATAAGAAAGTACGTCATCTAAGTAATTAAAGCAATCTTGAATGTTTCTCTGAGGTGGTCTATATAAAGTACCTAATATAAGTATTTCCGATCCTACTCGAATTTTAGGCCACATATTCTCTATACTGCCATCAAAGATTAATGTACACAATGATAGTCAGCGTATATGGCAAATGAAACTCGTTTTTGTTCATACTCGATACCAGATACATCTATTAGAAATACAGACAACCCTGATTTTGTAGATGGCGTTATATAATATATTATTTCGAACTAAATAAACATATGATGAAATTTTAGACAAGGAAAGGTATAAGCTTCCCCTACAAAGTGGGAGTTTGTCTTTTACTATTATACCTACTTAATATAGGTAGGTATCATAATATGTGAAGCAGTTTTTTTTTGTCGTGTAGGTAATACCTTTAATAATGGAATATAATATCAACGCAAAGATACTATGATGTGTATGTACGAAAATAAAATGTTCAAGAGTATATATATATATACAGGGCTGGTTCAGTAAATGTTTTAGACAATTATTTTAGGCCTTTAAAATTTGGGACATAAGGATGCATCAAAAAGTTCTATTTAAATGAACTAAATTTTCCATTATAAGTATGACTTCCGGTTATACCTGATTCAGTTTTAAGGATCAAACTCAAACAGCAGATTCCATTTATCTAAACATGAAAAAAAGATCATATTAACATGGGTTGACAAAGGCTTTTTTAAAATCTCTGTCGAACAAAATGTTAACATTATTAAAAAATAAATCTCAGAGGCGGGTAAATTAAACGGGAATGCACAACAAATTATATGCAATAAAGGTATCCTGATATTGATACGAGGTCTGTTATAGAGTAATATCGATATGTTTTTTATTATTCCACAAGAAATATTAATATTACGAAGGCTGCTTTTTGCAAGTGGCTGATGTAAAAAATGTTTGACATTTGCTGCATGACAATAAATATTTAAAAAATACAGTTTCTAAATAATACAGGATGTAAAAAATTATAATTTTTATTCTGTTTTTATTCAAAATACAAATATATTGAGAAATATGGTTGAGGGTTTTGGTGAAGTGGTGAAACGTATTTTTAATACAATTTATTTTACTTTAAAGGTCCTATACTCATCGATTATAATCGAATATTAATTTACTCAAAAATAGCTATACTAGTAAAATAAGACTTAAAATAAATGAAATGCAGTTTTTGCGATGCCTATTTGTAAAAAAAACTTACAGCCTCCTTATCATATTTGTTTTCGTGGAATGATCAACTTTAAAAACTAATCATTTGTAGATCGTCATTAATAAATATAAACACGTTTTGGAAAAAGCGTTAAAAACACACACTCAGGGTAGTACTTTTAACAGGGTGTTAAAAGTATTTCGATAACCAAGCATTTGTCAACTCATGTCATATGAACTTTGGTTATGTCTTGACAAGATGAATCTTCTGTTTCAGTTTGATCGTCAAAAACTGAATCACCCTGTAGTTTAGATTTACCTTAGAGATAAACGAAACGTATTTCGAAAGGTTTTTACTGTGGGATTAGGATTATAAACTCCACAATACCTAAATGAAGAAAATTTATTTTCTATTAGATCTTGATTTACTCTTTTGGTCAATAAGTACTGATATCTGTTTGTTGGATTCTTTAAATTTTTTTCTAATAGTCTTCTTTCTGAGAAATATTTTGAGGCTAGAGAGAATGCGTCATATCATCTGAGTTACGCGCTATAATCTATAACCTTTGAATAACTAATATACATGGCCTGATATTTTGTTTTAAACGACCCCTGTATCTGCTGTTTTTTGGATTCTTTATTTTTTTTCTAATGTGCCTTTTCTTGAGATATAAGCTGAGCCTCGTGAGAATGCGTCAGACCTTCTGGGTTACGCGCTATAACTCTTGATATATTAACATACATGGCCTGCTGTTTTGTTTGAAACGACCCTCATATCCCCTGTTTTATGGAATTTTGAAGTGAATACTCCTTTGGCCGCATGAGAGTGATTTTTCAAGGTCGCGTCACGTCACGACACGATTTAATATTTTCGTCCCGCAAAAGAGATGAAGCATATAACAAATATGAGGGAGACACAGCACACGTGTTATTTTACAAGGCAAAGATTGTGTATTATACGAGATACTGTCGATACAACCGGTGTAGGTATTGAATTAAATTTTTTATGGAGGTAGACGTAAACAGTAATCATATATAATAACGAAATATTAGAGAGGGTCAGCCATAAGGAAGAAGATTGTGCTTGGACTTCGTGATGCTTGGATTCTTTTGAAAATTATGAGTCAATAAAAAATATTAATAATATACACTTTACCCAAGAGAAATAAATATGTTGTAGTTTGAAATTCTCGTCAAAGAAGTATTCACTTCTATCACGTGTACTGTGCTGCACGCAAATTTTTTTTTTATATTTTCACCAATAGTTCTCTTCCTTGAGAACTATTTCACTTTAATGAGAAACCTATAAACCTTCGAATCAAATTAGCCTACACATACAATTATATTTTTTATTGTTTTCCCAATAGTTCGTTATTGAAAATGATTTGACCCTTGTGAGAATGTCGACATCCCTCTGAATTAAATATACAGCCCTTTCAATTTTAATATACCTACATTCATAATATTATATATTATTATACCTACCTAGTCAATTTTCAACATAATTAATTATCAATTTATTTTAACGAAACAAATTATTTAACGAAATGTTTTTATAAAACCAGTAGGTATATTTAAACAATCCATAAAAACCCCCTTTTTAACTTAATATTTTCCATAAATTGAGATAACTCCGATTTAATATTACATGCCCAATGCTTGGCATGGTCTACTTACTAGAAACAAGAAAATCTGAAATAAAATTAAATCTCAATCTGATGCAAGCTTCCACTACAGAATATACCTAATATGTTTGTCTATTAAAATGTTTTTTACGTACGACCACTACTGTAAATACTTAAAAACACACCGTCTCCGATCAATGTAAGATTCCTATTACGTACGGTAAAAAAATCGCACAGCTTGGTAAAAAAATCGTACAGTTTTCCTAGCAACCGCTTAGCAACGGTCAATACAAACAAACTTATTCAAAAACTAACATAATCTTAAATCAAATTTATATGTGGGTGTAATATTATAAAGTGAAATTAGTTTGATTACATAAAAAATGTCGAGTGACAGTGAAATAGAAAATTTAACTCCATCCAATATTAGCGAAATTGCAAAAGGTCCTAAAAACAACTTGTTACCGGCAAAATCTGAATATCGATACAAATTTACTTTTACCAAAGATTCATTGAATGGAGATTAAAAAACGACGTTAAATCATTTTCCGAGATTGTAATGATGGCATATTTCCAAGAACTATCAAAAACGATGAAGCCTTCCTCACTTTGGTCATTTTACTCAATGTTAAGGGCCACAATTAATATAAATCACAATGTCGATATTGCAAACTACTCCAAATTACAAGCTCTCCTGAAGAGAAAATCGGACGGCTTTAAATCCAAAAAATCCAAGATTTGGACAAGCAAGAATATAAACGATTTTCTAGAAAACCCACCAGATGATAAATATTTGTTTATGAAGGTAATATATTAAGCTCAATATAATGTTAGATGTGTAAATTTATTTCAAATCGTCTTTTCCCTGTTGAAAATGCCAGATAGAACCATATAAAAATAAAATTAATATGGATAAATACGGTTCTTAGTGTGTGTTTGAAACAGCAATTCCAAACTAAAAACATATTTGAAATAATTACTATAAATCAGGAATACCCACAAGAATCCAATAGCATCTTAAATGGATTTAATATGGTTTTATAAGCAAATCCAAATGCAAAAGCTATTGGGATTAATTTGTAGTTATCAGATTCTCTCAGGATTGCCCAATAGAACCTGTTTACATTTAGAACGGATTTAATATGGTTTTATAAGCAAATCCAAATGCAAAAGCTATTGGGATTAATTTGTAGTTATCAGTTTCCATCAGGATTGCCCAATAGAACCTGTTTACATTTAGAACGGATTTAATATGGTTTTATAAGCAAATCCAAATGCAAAAGCTATTTGGATTAATTTGCATTTATCAGATTCTATCAGGATTGGCCAATAGAACCTGTTTACATTTAGTACGGATTTAATATGGTTTTATAAGCAAATCCAAATGCAAAAGCTATTCGGATTAATTTGTAGTTATCAGTTTCTATCAGCATTGCCCAATAGAACCTGTTTACATTTAGAACGGATTTAATATGGTTTTATAAGCAAATCCAAATGCAAAAGCTATTGGGATTAATTTGTAGTTATCAGTTTCTATCAGGATTGCCCAATAGAACCTGTTTACATTTAGAACGGGTTTAATATGGTTTTATAAGCAAATCCAAATGCAAAAGCTATTGGGATTAATTTGTATTTATCAGATTCTAGCAGGATTGCCCAATAGAACCTGTTTACATTTAGAACGGATTTAATATGGTTTTATAAGCAAATCCAAATGCAAAAGCTATTGGGATTAATTTGTAGTTATCAGTTTCTATCCGGATTGCCCAATAGAACCTGTTTACATTTTGAACGGATTTAATATGGTATTATAAGCAAATCCAAATGCAAAAGCTATTGGGATTAATTTTCTATCAGAATTGCCCAATAGAACCTGTTTACATTTAGAACGGATTTAATAGGGTTTTATAAGGAAATCCAAATGCAAAAGCTGTTGGAATTAATTTGTAGTTATCAGATTCTATCAGGATTGCCCACTAGAACCTGTTTAAATCTAGAACGGATTTAATATAGTTTTATAAGCAAATCCAAATGCAAAATCTATTGGAATTAATTTGTAGTTATCAGTTTCTATCAGGATTGCCCAATAGAACCTGTTTACATTTAGAACGTTTTAATATGGTTTTATAAGCAAATCCAAATGCAAAAGCTATTGGGATTAATTTGTAGTTATCAGTTTCTATTAGGATTGCCCAATAGAACCTGTTTACATTTAGAACGGATTTAATATGGTTTTATAAGCAAATCCAAATGCAAAAGCTATTGGGATTAATTTGTATTTATCAGATTCTATCAGAATTGCCCAATAGAACCTGTTTACATTTAGAACGGATTTAATAGGGTTTTATAAGGAAATCCAAATGCAAAAGCTGTTGGAATTAATTTGTAGTTATCAGATTCTATCAGGGTTGCCCACTAGAACCTGTTTAAATCTAGAACGGATTTAAATGTAAATCCCTGTATATTATTATAAATAAATTATAACTCTTCAATTTTGTTGGAACAGGTTAAGGTCTATTGTATTATAGGATTACTTACCTCTTCGTCGATTTAATTTTCATTTAGTATTATTATTTTTTATATATGTCTAGAATTATTGTTTTAAAAAACCATAACTTTGGGATTTTTGGAAGCAAAAAAAAGTCTGCACTCGGTTACATGTACTTTTTTCTATTTTAAAATTACATGTCAATATTTATCTCAATGTTCACCTAAAACAAAATATAAAATATTTTATATAGCAAAATATTAATAATATTTAATCGATGAGTAGAAACAAGTACGTTTTATCACTTCACCAAACATAATTTTTTTAATGTATACGCACGTTTTGGTAACAATGTTAGCATCTTCAAAGGAGAACTAAAATGCTTAGTCAACATCACTTGAAAATAAAATAAAAGTGATTTGAAATGAAGTGGTAAGACGTGTGCTTAATTGTCTAATAATTACAATTAATAAAATAGTTTATTCTCACAGTATAGTAGTAGTAGTATAGTAATAACACAAACAACGTCAGTTTTATCAAATGACATAAAAACGGTAGCAAAACATGTTTCGTATGTAGAAACTTTAATCATTAACATTAGGTACATACGAAAACAAAGATATCAAAATCATAATTCAATTATGTTTTATTTAGAACATATTAATAGTTCTTTGAACTAACATATATTTTTTGTCATACATATATTATGTAAAATGATGAATACTAAATTACCTAATTATTTAATTTAAATCAGGCAAGTGTCTGGTCTTTTAAAATCACCACACTGACGTAGGCGTAAAGAAGTTTAAAGACGTCTTGTCTTGGGTTTCAATAATAATTTGATTATGGAAATGTTTTAGAAGATAGATATTGTGAACTAAATAAGTAGCCATTTAAGTTTTAGGGCTCCATAATAAATTGAGCGGCTAAGTTTAATGAAAATTATTTTTGGAATGTTATCATAAATAAGTGTTTTAGGTCATTTTATACGTAAATAAGTACTTGTTGAACCAAATTTGGTAAACCATACTACTGAACATTTCTAAGTTCTAAACTTAAAGTGTATAAAACGGATAAAAAGTAAAGCCAATATTTTTGTCGACTATAAAATAAAGATGTTAGGACTTTTTTCATAGAAAAAAGTATAACATAAAATTGTTATTGAATAATACTAACTTTCCGTTCCTCATGTCTTATTCTCTAAAATATCTTAACTCTCTACGTTTATTTCTTCAGAGGTTTCCGTATTCTCTTTTAAATTATTATTTTTCATCCCATCTAAAAAAAATTTCAAGTCATGATTAACTTTTTGTGGAAAAGTTAGACATTGGAATATTAAAATATCAGTTATGAAAATACTGTTAAGCAGTTCATTACATAAACAATACTTTTATTTAATTGGTACTTACCACAGCTCTGCCGGGGCGCCCTATTAATATCGGATATCTTTATCCCAATCCAGGTATTTACTTTTGATAACTGGGTACGCATGGCGATTTCATCAGTCCCTTTTTTAATTAAATAAAATGTTGCATTATCTGAAAATGCAAAACGAATCAGTTCCATGTATTGGCTTCAGATATGCCATCTAAATATGCCCAAATAGAAATAAAATTTGAATAAATAGGCCATTCTTACAGGGAGCGGTGTGCAATTTTAATAGCAAAGTAAAAAACAAATGTCATCACAAATATGTTTTATATTAACGCCTTTATAGAGACACGTTTCGAGAGTATAATACACTCATCATTAGCCTACAGCAACCTAGTGCTGGAAAACCGAACAATTAAACATTCACATTTCAATGCAGAACCTGTACTGGGGAGCATTTAAGAGTTTAAATGGTAAAACGTAAGTATTTACAATACAAACATTGTAATAACGGTATTTATATTGCTACAGACTGATGATGAGAGTGATATATCACGGAAACATGTTTATATAGTAATTCCGACTAATATCTGCATTGATAATTATTAGAATCATGCTGCTAAAATAATTGGAGATGTCCTCGGACAGGGTTCTTGTTAATTTTCCAGACTGAATAAGAGATATTATAATTAGGTGGATGAGACAGAAATGTACTTGAAGATTAATATTGAAATATAGAAAGAATCTTCCAGATGACAAATTTGTCCACAAACAAAACCTTAAATTGCAGACGTACAAGAATCATAGAACAACGGCAGACTTCTTATCGCACTGAATACAAAATTTGTTTAAAAACATTGCAAAGAATAATAAATTAAATTATTGGTGTGGAAATAAAATAAACTTCCTGAATTGGTTTTTTTAACTTTGTGTCATAAGGAAAATCTGCCTCATGATCATAATGAAACCTATAGAACGGTAGCAAGTGAGAACCCAAAAGTTCCATTTTAGTCATGATATCAATGATACTTGAACGTTCAAAATAATACGGTTTTCAAAATACCAAAGCTACCTTCTAAGGAGAAACTGTGTTCTTGGTAAGGTTTCTACAAAAATAGCAAGCAAACACTTTATAAACTACTAAGTACTAGATGGATAAAGCTAAATAATATGATTTCACTCTTACTTAGTTTTGAAACAACGTCGAAGACATTTTTGGCAACCATTGAACATTTAATAACTCATTTGTTGCTTTCAGTTGTTCCCTCAAATTATTATTTAGTCTCATTGGCTTTCGTGAATTTTCTTTCAGAATTTCCTCTGGGTTTAACATTTTAGTTCGCTTTTCCCTTATCTGCGTTTTCAGAGCATCAATATCGTCTAAAACAACATGATTTATTTAGATTTACGGACGAATATAAATTTAAAAAGTAATCAATAATAAAAATAGCAAAAATACCTTCAATATTTAAAATACATGCATCATAGTACTGCTGCTCTACTGGCCACTTTAATTTATATTTTTTATTAAACATTATATTGTAAGTTTTTTATATCTTCGGTGATTCCAATCTCCTGTACTATATCATCATCAAGGAATCTGAGATAAGCATACCCCAACTAAAAAGAGTAAAAAGTTCTTAAATATTATCATTAATTCTCAATTATTAATAAAATAATAAATTATCATTACTTCTTTAGATCTTCTTTCATCTCCCAAAAGTCTTGAATGCATGTATAAATAGAAGAAAATTTAATTAAATAAAAATTGTTAAAATAACAACAAATAATGTTTAATATTTTACCGTTTTGGAAAATTTAACACATTTTTTTTATTAATTGATTGTGGTGAAATATCTATTATTACAGTACCTATATGTACAGGGTGATTTCTGGTTGATGGTATACACTTTGTTTTGTTGTTTTGGGAAAAGTAACAAGTACGAATATTTTGAAAATGTAAGTAATTACTTAAGTTGGATTTTTTCGATATAGTTGTAGACAACTATTAAAACGTTTTTTTCTTTATTCACGTTGATAATGTTCACAAGAATAAGTGTATTCTACCACTTCACCCAAATTACATATTATAGTGACAATATTGTAGGCTGATAGATTAGGTATTAGTACAGCTAATACACGCAATTAGCTGTCGTATTAGGTTGATCTGAATAATCACTTACATTTTCAAAACAATCGTATGGTTACTTGTCGCAAAACTTCCAATATACCATCGACCAGCAATCAACCTGTATCTTATACAAATAACCATAGGTACCAAAGATTAATATACATAATATATTATTTATATTAATCTTTGCCTATACTGTGTATCTAATACATTGCGTGCATACTAATGATAATGATTACTATAATATTATATTAGCAGAGCATGGGCAATGTTTTTTATTCCTTATAAAGAAAATGATATACCTTGGCAAAGATTAATCTACACAATAGATAGTCAGCCCAATGCATTAAAATCAGAACATCTCTAAGTATGCCAGCCACTACGTGGCGTATACTAGCGTGCACAGCATAGAGCAGTATTGTCACAGCCAGAAACCGTTTTGTAGTTTATTAATATCAGAAACAAAACGCAACGTATAACAATTATTTACATCATTTGCAACAGATATGCACCGGCAATGCTGTATTGTCAGAGAGAGAGATTGATGAAATTCTGTATTAATCTGGAGGGGATACGTAGGGGGGGTAGAAAAAAAACAAGCGAATGTGGTGTGTGTCGTGCTGTTGCCGATTCGTCGGTAAAAGAAACACACAGGGTGATTTATTACAAGTACAGTATTGAAATAAAAGCCTAATCTCTATGAATTAAATTTAATATAATAATATTTAATCCATGTCATACATGTTTCAAGACTAGACCAGTCCCATGATCAGTGGCGAACAATCATTAAATGAAAAGCTTTTAGATAGAAACATACTTTTGACTCCATTGTAATAATTTGTTGATGTATATAAAAAAATCTAAATATCTAAAAGCTAAAAGCTTGAAACATGTTGTATGGCATGGATTAATGATTATTATATTAAATTTATTTCGTGGATATTAGACTTTTATACCAATACCGAAATCAAATAGGTATTAATGTACATTATTCTTTGTCAAAATTATAACTCCACTTAAGAATCGACTAGGTACTTTTTCAATTTATTACATATATTTTAAATATTTCACGTAGACAATGTGGCAAAGATGTAACAAGATTGTTGTAGATCTTATAATACCTATAATAAAAAAATTATCATTGCTACCTATATTATATTAGGTATACCTATTATAATAGTCTGTCTCTGTTATTGTGATTTTCATTGTTTTCATACCTACTGATTATGTTTTGAAGAGAATTAATATATTAAATTTAATTTAATCTTTGATACTACCAAATATTAATAAGTTAATCTTTGGCTGCGTAGTTATTTTTTTGTGAATATTTTTAGCTCTCCATGTATGTATATATGGAGACTATTAGTTTCATGAAAAATTTTTTTTTTTTAATTTCACCGGAAATACTTGTTTTTGGTCATTTTATACATAAATAAGTATTTCCGGTAAAATTAAAAAAAAAATTTTTTTCATGAAACTAATAGTCTCCATATATTCATGTATTACATATATGATATGGAGAGCTAATAAGTAGTTTTAAAAAAATGTCTCTCTGTCTGTATTCACGAAAACGCAAAAACCGCTTAACAGATTTTAACCAAATTTGGTACAAAAATACTATTGGACATAGCAAGGAGCTGATTAGATTTTGGGAAAGATTGAGCGTAGGCAAAGGGTTTAAAAGAGGGTTCAAAAATTAAAAAAAATCATAGTTCTTAAACTTATCCGAAATACTGTTGTGATAGAATATAACCTAAAAAATGTTAAATAAAAGAATTAGTTCACATAGGCGTTCGAAAATAGTCTTAAAAAAAGGGTCAAAAACGAAAAAAAATGTTTCCCAAATATACCAGAAAAATTGGCTAATTATATATAGCTTTCATATGAGATAACCTAAAAAATGCAGCATAAAATTTGTATTTACATAGGCGTTCGTAAATAGTAAAAAATTTTATATTTAACTAGTTGAATTGGTGTTAAAAATACACGACAAAAATTAATGTTCCATAGGCGTCCGTGAAAATTCTATAAAAGGGTTAGAAAAAATTTGTATCCGTGATAACTCAAAAACCACTTAACGGATAACCTACAACATGCAGCATAACAATTTTGTTTACATAGGCGTTCGTAAATGGTAGATAATTGTGTTATTTTACTAGTATAGATATTTTTGAGTAAATTCATTCGGTTATAATCGATGAGTAGAATCTTTGGAGTAAAATACATTTCACAAAAACCCTGGACCATATTTCTCAATAGATTTAAATTTTCATTAAAAACAGATTAAAAATTCTAATTTTTTACATCCTGCATTTCGAAACCGTATTTTTTTAAATAATTATTGTCATGCTGGAAATTTCAAACCTTATTTACTTCAGCAACTTGTAAAAAGCACAGCCTTTTTAATATTAATATTTCTTAAAATCGATATTACGCGATAACGATGACTTTCTATCAATATCACAGAAGGATACATTTATTACGTATATAATTTGTTAGATTTTACATCTCCGAATTGAAACATACGCAAAAAATGTGCATACAAAAGTTAGGGTAGCATTTCACGCCTGTATGCCCCTTTAATTTACCCGCCTCTGTGATTTATTTTTTCATAATGTTAACGACAAGTTGAATCTGCTGTTTGAGTTTGATCCTTAAAACTGAATCAGGTAATAACCGGAAGTCCTATCTATAACGCCAAATTTCGTTAATTTAAATATAACTTTTTGATGCATCCTTATATCCGAAATTTTAAATGACTAAAATAATATTATTTTAGTCATTTAAAATTATTGTCTAAAACATTTAATGAACCAGCCCTGTATATTTATACTATTATAGTAATTTTTTTTATTTTCGTACATACATACACATTAATCTTTGCGTAGATAGGTATACCATATAATTTTATATTACCCGACAAAAAACACTGCTGCACAGTAGTACATATATGATACCTATAATATAAAAACAAACTCCCACTTCGTAGGGGAAAGTATACTCGTCCTTGTCTAACATTGCCCATATGATTATTTTATTTCAACACAATACATAGAACGCCATCTACAATTTCCATGGTTGCATGTTTTTCTAATAGATGTAGCTCGTGTCGAGACAGTTTCAATTTTTGTTTTATTTCCCATATACGCTGACTATCTATTGTGTACATTAATCTTTGACCTTGGTAAAAAGAATAATTTATTTGCTTACCTGCTTCTTATAATTCGGAATCAATTTTATCACACCGTCGGCGTCGTTAACAAATCACAACACAACACACAACACAAAGTTATTTAGTTATTTTATGCTGTTAGATAGTCATAGATAAAAGATATTATAATATATATTTAGGTTAGCATTTACACTTATTTTATTACACAATTGAGATAGAGTAATTAACATATTATTGATAATGAAAAACAAAACATAAACCGACGCCATAACAAAACACGATGCTAGAAATGGAATTTGGGAATTCCCCTTTGTTGTTTGTGTGTGGCTCTGTGGTATGGTCCGGCTAGGCTAGATTAAGTAAAAAATTGTACCGCAGCAGTGTGTCATAGGGAATTATCAAATTGTAACATATTTTATTCGACAATTCCAAAATCGATTCGAGCGGTGGACACCGAACGAGACGGACGTGTGTGTGTATCAGTTGAATTAAATATATCTCAACGTTTTATGATAGTGAATTTATGAAATAAAACAACACTAACAGTGTATTCACAAAGAAAATCAAACTGTAAGTAAATATTTAAAAAGTGTTTTACCAAGCTAGTTTAATTAACATCATAATATACAGTTTAATTAACTTAACACCATATTTTAAACAATAAGTGGCGTTGGTGGACTTTGAACACTATCAGTCTGCCACTATACATATCAGTGTACGTAGCGGTTGTTAAACAGGACCGTACTCAGCCACATGTGGTGGATAACACCTTGATATATGAGTACCCACGAAACTGGGTCTTCTGACTACAGGAGCACCCCAAAGACCACCGACCAAAGCATGGAACCATCAACCTTACAGAAAGCTTCATATGCAGCCAAAGCAGCAAACCAGCATTTCCCGACAAAAGACCAAGCAATAATATTTCCAGCTATAGAGGGCGTTAAATTAGAGCAATACATTTACTCATTGGGCGCATTGATTGGACCAAAAAATATAACATTCTCATCTAGAATGTCAAATAATAGAGTATGTGTGTACCTCTCAAGTAAAGACTTAGTCAACAACTATATGGAACACCACGGATCCATCAAAATCGAAGATCATTTAATCAATGCTCGGCGTTTAGTATCTCCAGCAGAACGGCTAATACTGTCCAATGTTTGTCCTAGTATCCCTCACATTATCCTAGAAGAATCATTGGCTCAAATTGGTTTAAAACTCGTTTCTCCCCTTACCTTCCTCAGAATCAGCATAGCCAATCCAGAATACAATCATATTTTAAGTTTCCGTCGCCAAGTATACTTTGCACCTAACAAAAACGTTGTCATACCTGACTCAATTCTAGTCTCCTTCGATACTTGCGATTATCGAATATTTCTCTCCCAAGACTCTCAATCATGTTTCAAATGCAAACAAAAAGGGCATATTGCCGCTCATTGTTCAAACCATCCTACACAAGACACTTCCTCTACTTTAACCCCCACTACGCAAGACACGGAATCAGTTTCTCTTACTCAACCTACGCCAATGATAGAAACCGCCATCGAAACTAATACCGACAAAAGAACAAATATTTTACCGGCACCGTCAGGCAAACGGCCGATATCCGAAATCCTGACACCCCCAATATCAGTCCCCAGTAATGAAATTGACACCACCTATAACGTTTTCATAAAACCCGCTCAAGCTGTTAAAAAAACAAAACAGTACAAATCAACAGAAGATCTATGTCTACCTACCAAAATATTTATAGAATCTATGGCCCCATCATTTCCCCTAACTTACCATCAAATAGTAGATCTCTTTGAAAACACCTATTCTGCAAGAAACCCCATAGAGATCACTCTAAAATATACACAAAATCTCAGGGATTTATGCGATATGCTACACAAAATCTACCCTCATTTTGTAGATCGTAGTATAAAAACAAGATGCACAAAGCTTCGTAGAAAACTTCTAAAACACCTCAACATAGATGCATCTTCTGATACCGAAAGTGACACGTCCCAAGAATCAACACGATAGTAATAAATTTACTTACAGCTTACAGCAAATAACATCAATTTTATATATTTCACATTCAATTCAATAATCCAATGGAACCTTAATGGGCTTTACGCCCACTTAGAAATGTTCCAACTAATACTTAAAGAACTAAACCCTTCAATAGTATGTCTACAAGAGACACATTTTCGCGATCAAAATGCATACCAATTAAAAAAATTTAACTGCTTTCACCGAAATAGAAACACAACAAACAGAGCTAGCGGAGGTGTTGCTATTTACACAGACAAAAATATCGTAGTGCAAGAAATAAATTTAACCACACCCCTTGAAGCAGTAGCTGTTCATATTTCTTCCCCAAGTAAACTCAATTTATGTAATATATACATCCCAAATAGTCACAACTTAACTAAAATTGAACTCCTGAACCTTATCAGCCAAATCCCCGCTCCGAAAATTATTCTGGGCGATTTCAACGGCCATAATATTATGTGGGGGAGTAATCGAACCGACACCAGAGGCGATCTTATCTGTTCAACAATTGAAGAACAAAATTTATCAATTATGAATAATGGAAATCCGACCCGCTTCAATTCATTTAACGGAACTTTATCTTCAATTGATCTTACTATATGTGACCCTCTGACAATCGCGGAATTTCAATGGGAAACTCTCGATTTTTTATACGGTAGCGATCATTATCCTATTAAATTAACAAATCTTAAAGACTCAAATAGAAACCGATCAACCCCTTTCGCCAGTTGGAAAATCAAAACAGCAAATTGGTCCCTGTACCACTCAGAAATCGAATCTGGTTTAAGCTCCCCAAATCACTCTTCTCCAGATATTAATATTAACATAAAAAATTTTAACAATATAATCCTCAACGCAGCCGCAGTGGCCATTGGGAAAACAGGAAACTTACAAAATCACAAACCAGTACCATGGTGGAACGAAGAATGTAAAACCGCCATAAAAAACTGCAAACACGCTTTCAATATTTATAAAAGACACAAAACAACAGCTTATCTGGATAACTTTAAAAACGAGAGGGCAAGATGCAGATTTATCATCAAAAGATCTAAAAAACAGTCATGGGAGACCTATGTGTCTAGTATAAGCCCAGATACACCCGTTAGCGAAATATGGAGCAAAGTCAGAAAAATTTCTAGTATAAATACCTATCACCATATCAAATACTTGTCAGTAAATAACACTGTATTTTCAACTGACGATGAAATCGCAAACACTTTAGCCAACTCTTATCAAACCCTAAATGACTATCATCCGGATTTCATAAAATATAAAGAAGAAAAAGAACGCGTCTCGCCGATCATAATCGAGAACAACATTGATCCACTTAACAAGGATTTAAAGCTCTCAGAACTGGAATACGCCCTTAATATCATCAAGGTCTCAGCTGCAGGCCCAGATGACATCCCTTCAATATTTCTTAAAAATCTTCCACACGTTGCGAAATTGTATTTACTCGACATATTTAATAGCATTTTTAAAAATCAAACCTTCCCTAATTTATGGAAAACATCTATAACAATTCCAATTTTAAAACCAAACAAACCACCCTCAGACCCTAAATCATACCGTCCAATTTCCTTAACTTGCACAACATGCAAACTATTAGAAAAAATTATAAATAACCGACTTTCATGGTATTTAGAATCCAAAAACCTCATTACGCCAGCACAAAACGGTTTCCGTCCGAAAAGGTCTACCACAGATAGTATAATCGAGTTGGAGTCTGATATTCATGAGAGTTTTTTAAATAAACAGAAATGTATAGCAATTTTTTTCGACTTAAACAAAGCATTTGATATGGCTTGGCACCACAACATTTTAACTCAACTCTTAGCATGGAAGATCAACGGTAATATTCTGGGATTTATCAAAAACTTTCTAACCGACAGGAAATTTAAGGTTAGAGTAAACGGTTGTTACTCATCTCAAAAAACTCAAACTACCGGTACCCCTCAAGGCTCGGTAATCAGTACTACTTTATTCCTTGCATCTATAAATAACATAGTGAGCCAGATCCAAACGCCGGTAAAAGCCAAGTTATTTGCAGACGACCTTGTTATATATGCTCCTGGCAAAAACTTGTGCTCCATAAAAAAGCTACTAGACAGTGAAATATCAAAACTAGAACAATGGTCAAATCAAACTGGTTTCAGATTCTCAACAGAAAAAACTAAATTTGTTATATTTTCTTCAAATGACCTCACGCAACAAACCCTCCCTAGCTTTCGTTTATATAACAAAAATATAGAACAAACTTACGTTCACAAATTTCTTGGTATGTATTTTGATTGCAAACTAAATTGGAAAACACACATAGAAAAGCTAGTTTTAACATGTCAAAAAGGTCTAAATCTACTGAAGTGTTTGGCAAACCGAAATTGGGGCGCTGATACAAATCTTCTCCTAAGTATATATCGATCCACTATCAGATCAAAAATAGACTATGGATGCACCGCATATGCATCCGCAACCCCTACCACATTAAAAGCGTTAAATCGAGTTCAAAACGCTGCACTCCGAATTTCCTTAGGAGCTTTCAGGACAAGCCCTTGCATGAGCCTCTACGTAGAGAGCGGAGAAATACCCTTACATCTAAGACGAAAAGAACTGAGCCTAATTTATGCATGTTCAATTAAAAGTCTTCCTAGCCACCCCGTGTATAATAGCGTATTTTCAAATCGCTACGAAGAATTACTCAACAATCGACCCAGGGCTCACCCCCCCTTTTTCCATCGTATCAACACCTACGTTAAAAATTTAAATATTGAATTTCCAAAAATATTCCCTATCCAACACTCAACTCCCGCTCCCTGGACAATAAATACCCCAACATGCAACACGTACCTCACTCGCTACAAGAAGTCAGACGCAGCTCACAACCAAATCAAATCCAACTTCAGGGAAATTGTGGAGCAATACGAAGGGTATACAAAAATATACACAGACGCATCTTGCACAAGTAGTAGTACCGGGGTTGCTTTTGTTGCTCCAGATTCAGTTGCCAAATTCAAATTACCACCAGAAACAACTTCATTTAACGGAGAACTGTATGCGATACTAGAGTCTCTAAAATACATTAACAGGCAACCATCTGGCAAATTTCTTATAATAACAGATAGCTTAAGTTCCCTTCTTCGACTACAAGAACAGTTTAACAAAAACGCAATAGAACTGCTAATAAAAGAAGAATTATACAAAATCCAATGCAAAAACCACGCATCTATCAACTTCATCTGGGTTCCATCACATATCGGAATAGAAGGGAACGAAAAAGCTGACAAAGCAGCTAAATGTGCAGCAGAAGAAACTGAACAACTCCACGCCTTAAGCTACACTACAAATGATGCACGGCTACTAGTGAAGAAGAAAATCAGAGAGTCGTTTCAGAATGTCTGGAGTAACTGTAGAACCCAACTGCAAGAGGTCCAACCAAACTCTCTCCAGAAGAGAATATTGCCTAATACGAGAAGCCTCCAAGTATTGCTCTGTCGACTCCGAATTGGACATACAATATTTTCACACGACCATCTACTATCCCGCAACGAGCCTCCAATCTGCAACACATGTAACGTCCGCCTAACTGTGAAACACGTCCTAGTCGAGTGCCCTACTTTACAACAGAAGAGGAGCAACATAAACATTCCAGCGAACTTGAGAGACCTACTACGCGACCACCACAATATCACCAACATTAGAACATTTCTACATGACATAAACCTGTCCATCGTTTAAGCATTAAGTTTGTTCATTATTGTTAAATACCCCTTCCTTCCGTCCTTAAATTCAGCCAATGTACATATTTCATTGTTGTAGAATTTCTTTTTAAGTTTCATCTATTGTATCATGTATGATTATATAAACGTATATTTTTGTTTAGTACTGTAATAGCAGGTATTAAGGTGCGCTAATAACCCCTAGTGGTTGATGCGCTTTATTTTTCAAATAAAAAAAAAAAAAAAAAAATTCCAAAATCAAGATTATTACAGACTTTGTTGTCTGATTATTATGCATGAGTTTATTCAGTTGACGATAGTTTTTATTGTTTTCTAGAATATATAACTTTTTTTTTTTGAAAATGCTATAAAAGAAAAACTGCTGAATATTTTCTCAAATTTATTTTTTTATTTGAAAGTACAATCCTTCCGGTTAATAATGACAAATAATTTCATTCAAATGGCTGCCTCGGCTGGCCATGCAGTAGCCTACACGATCGGTCCAATTTTTAAGCACATTATCGATTGTGTGCAGCTGTATTTCACCAATGGTTTCACGAATATTCTCCTTTAAAGCGTCAATTGTCTCTGGCTTGTCGACGTAACACTTATCTTTGACGGCACCCCACAAATAATAGTCCAACGGTGTCAAATCGCAGCTCCGAGGTGGCCAAACGACATCAGCTCTGCGGCTGATAATGCGATCTTCAAAAACAGGGCGCAAAACATCGAGTGTAGCTTCGGCTGTGTGGCACGTAGCGCCGTCCTGTTGAAACCAAATGTTGCCAATATCCTCCTCTTCAATTTTTGTGAACAAAAATTCGTTCAACATGGCCCGATAACGATCGCCATTGACTGTAACGGCCACTCCTTGGTCATTTTCGAAGAAAAATGGCCCAATTATGCCTCCGGACCAAGATCCGCACCAAACAGTGACTCGTTTTGGGTGCATCGGCTTTTCAATGTATGCGTGCGGGTTTTCTGTGCCCCAAATGCGACAATTTTGCTTGTTTACATACCCGCCAAGATCAAAATGAGCTTCATCTGAAAAGATGATTTTTTTTGGCAAAATCGGCATCTTCTGTAAGTCGATCGCAGGCCCACTGAGCGAAGCGAAAACGCATTGGATGGTCAGTTGGCTTCGACTCCTGAACCAATTGGACTTTGTATGGCGTCATACCAAGGTCTTTATGCAAAATTCGCCTCAATGATGTCTCCGAAATGTTCAATTGTTGAGACCGACGGTGAATTGATGTTGATGGCGCCTCACGCACACTTTCTGCCACAACAGCAATATTCTCGGGTGTACGCACTGTTTTTGGCTTTTCACGCTTTGGTTTATCGATGAGGATGTCAGTTTCTTTCACTTTTTTCACGAGATAACGAACATACGGAGCTGACGGTGTTTCTCTTCTTCCAAGATCCGTACGCAATTTTCGCACACATTCTGCAACATTACCATGATTTTCAAAGTAATGTCGCAATATTTCCCAGCGTTGTTCAAGCGTATACACAACCATATTCGTTCAGCGGAAGGATAAAACTAATTATCTGTCAAATCAGACATGAGCTAAGTGTTACCCTTCGCGAAATAAGCACTAGTTGAAAAAAAAAACGTTAGATGGCGGACCCTATATAATGACGACATAGAGATTGCAACAGATGTTTTAATTACATTTAGATATTTTGACTTTTTATATAAAGACAATAACAAAATATGCGCCATAGCGATTAATATAATACTAGATAATAGGTATATAAATATGCGCTATTATTGTTATAGATAGAGAATAGTAGGTATTAAATAAGCTACCAAAATTGAGTTATGACGACATACATGTTGTATTCACACACACTTCTGAATGTGATTGTATTAATATTCATGTCTTCACCCATTCTATAATAATTTTGAAATATACTATGATATAATTCTATACCGTGTCAGATGTCATCTGCAACCGGCAACACTGAACTCTGAACTATTCCCAAGAGTCAAGCATAAACCACTAATACCTACTTACTAGTTGCCAGATTTAGGTAAATCCGCAGCTTTGTCGCGATTTTCTTAATAAAATATTCATATATATTTGATATATTTATTATAAACTAAAATATAAATGGTGATATATATTATAGGTTGTCCATTATTTCAATTTTAGTTTTTTTCTTATTAGTTATTTTTTTATTTATTTAGTTATCATGTCATAGGCAAAACCAGGAGCAAATGTACGTTCATGCCAACGCAATTGTGACTCTTTTGATATACTTTGCTATCTTTTCTTATGTAAAAAATGTAATTAAATTTTGAATACCTATCTGTGCGTTAGTAAAAATTACTATGTTTATAATTATGTATATAGGTAGGTAATATCAAAGATTAATGTCTTTGGTAATAGTGAAGGCTATACCTCGGCAACACTGAGTATTAGTAAATGGTCAGCGTTGCCGGTTGTAACATAATAATTATTATTACAATTTTGCACTAAATCTGGTACTAAACTTGTACTGTAAGATGAATTTAATGAATCTGTACTAGGATTTTTTATATACTAAATTGGCCAAGAATTGACCTTTTTTTCTTGGTGACGTAACATAATATGTTGTAAAATCTGAGCAGCTATAACATTATAATATTATGTTTAAGCATGTTATCGGCAACAGTGGATATGGTAAGAAAATCATAACTATTTTGGCAACACACAAAAAACAAAGTAGTAGTTGTCTTTATAAAGACAATGACCTCACCTATCTATATTATAAATGTTTAGGTATATATTTTATTTTAATAACTTAAAACGCCGTGTTGTTTTATGCAATAATTTCTTAAAATAAGGAGCTCAAGAAATCTGCATTATTTAGGATAACGGAAATGAATGAAATTTTTTATTGTATCCGTATTGAAACCAATAAATTCCAATTAAAGAATTCCTTATTAATACATATTGAAACCAATTCGTTTCATGATAATTTTTATTCAGTACTTCCATATTAAACGCAATTGAAATAAGCAGTTTTATGCCGCATAAAAACTAATTCAAACTCATAAAACCAAATTAAACATTTGATTTGGAATACCTTATTGAAACCAACAATTCCCAAATAAAGAATTTCTTATTAATCCATATTGAAACCAATTTGATTTATAGCAATTTTTATTCAGTACTTTCATATTAAACGCAATTGAAATAAGCCGTTTTATGCCGCATAAAAACTAATTCAAACTGATAAAACCAAATTAAACATTTGATTTGGAATACCTTATTGAAACCAATAAATTCCAAATAAAGAATTTCTTATTAATCCATATTGAAACCAATTCGTTCCATGGTAATTTTTATTCAGTACTTCCATATTAAACGCAATTGAAATAAGCAGTTTTATGCCGCATAAAAACTAATTCAAACTGATCAAACCAAATTAAACATTTGATTTGGAATACCTTATTGAAACCAATAAATTCCAAATAAAGAATTTCTTATTAATCCATATTGAAACCAATTCGTTCCATGGTAATTTTTATTCAGTACTTCCATATTAAACGCAATTGAAATAAGCAGTTTTATGCCGCATAAAAACTAATTCAAACTGATAAAACCAAATTAAACATTTGATTTGGAATACCTTATTGAAACCAACAATTCCCAAATAAAGAATTTCTTATTAATCCATATTGAAACCAATTTGATTTATAGCAATTTTTATTCAGTACTTTCATATTAAACGCAATTGAAATAAGCAGTTTTATGCCGCATAAAAACTAATTCAAACTGATAAAACCAAATTAAACATTTGATTTGGAATACCTTATTGAAACCTGTAAAGGGTTGTTGGTTTAGTAATTATTATCACACCGAAAAAATATACTTCTTTAAAATGTAAAAACAAAAAAATAACTTTAATCAGAATAAAAAAATAAGTAACAACGAAAATATTATTATACGTCTGTATCGCGTCGGCGTTCGGTAAAGCGTAATGTTTTTTTCTATTTATTTGCGTCGTCTTGCAAAACAAGTCATGATGCTTTTTGTGTGGTGGCAGCACTAGTCGGGCATTGCGCTAGCTGGCCACCAGTGGTGGAGGTTATTAGAGGGTTTGGTTTGTTACAATCTCCCCCTTTGCTCCACATGAACGTCCCGTATGTGGTGCAACTTCTGGATTGGGCTGAGACGTACAGCAATCGCACTGCACACGTGGTTTAGGTCGTCTTCTACCATTGGCGGAGGCTGACATTGGCTGTTGATCGTTACTGACAGTGACAACTTCCTTGTCAGTGGTGGTTGGCGGTGAACTACGTACATCGTTCGAGGTTGGTTTGGGCGGTCTACCCCGTTTTCGCTTCGGATTCAGCGGCGTAAGAAGGTTGTCCTTGGTATCACCTCGATACAAGGTGAGGGCGGAGGCGTGGTACTTTCCCATAGGCGTAGACGGATCGTCAATGGTCGAAATCTCATAAGTGGTTGGAGTCACTACCTTAGAGATACGATATGGCCCGTCACGTTTAGGCGCGAATTTCGAAGTATAATTCTTACTGGAATTACTTAAAGTATGAGTATCGACGAGTACTTTATTGTCGATATTAAACGGACTGGTGTCGCGACGCGTAGAGTCTTTGTAACGGTTACGGCGGTCTTGAGTCTGTTCGTGTTTATCGCGGGCTTCACTAAGGGTTTCACTAAGTGTTAATAGATAAGGTGTTATCTGCGCGACAAACGTATCATTTTGCACTATAGCGCGCATGTCTCTATTTACATCATCGGGCGTACGGAGTTCGCGTCCGAATGTTAAATACGCAGGCGTAAAACCTGTAGACTCGCACTTAGCAGTATTTATTGCAAATCGGATTGCTGGGATTTTGTCAGGCCATGTAGTATGGTCGGAAGAGGTCAGAATAGCGAGTTGTGTTTTCATGTCACGATTTTTGCATTCGACAGGGTTAGCTTCAGGATGGTACACGGGGATGAGGGTTTGTTGGTATCCCAAGCAGTGGGCAACCTGTTGCATGACGGCGCTGACGAACTGCGACCCGTTATCACTGATAACTCTTCTAGGTACTCCAAATCTCAGTATGATTTCGTCTATAAGGCATCTGGCGCACGCTTCAGCTGTGGCAGCCTTCAACGGGAACAACTCAGTCTATCGACTGGCGGTATCCTCGATGATGAATATCCAATGGTATCCTTCACTTGACATAGGTAGAGGTCCGAACAGGTCTATCGATATGACTTCGAACCGTTGAGCTTGGATAGGTGTCTGTAGGAGACCGGCGGGTTTCAAATTGGAAGCTTTGAATCGTTGACAATCTATACATTTGCTTATGTAGTCTGTTATTGTCCGGCGCATGCCAACCCAAAAGTATCGTCGGGCGATGCGCTGATAGGTACGTTCTATGCCGTAATGGCCGGCTGTCTCTGAATCATGGTATTCATACAGAATCTTCGGTATTCTGGTCACAGCAGCAACTAACTGGGGTTCTTCCCTGTCCACGTCAGGATTATAACGATATAGAACACTACTAGACAGGAGGTATCCTCTTTCGGCCCACTTCTTGAAATGGATGTCGGGCTCGACTTTGTTTTCGAAACAATCAATAATTTTCTTGAGTTCAGGGTCTGCTATCTGCTCGTTACGTATTTCGGCAGCAGATAAGTTCGGAAGATCTATGGAGATGAGATTAACATCGGTGTTATCTCCAGTATCGTCAAAAGTATCTTGTGAAGGTCTGCTCAGCGTGTCGGCTACAACGTTCTTCTTGCCTACGATGTAGTCAATTTTCAAATTGTAGGGCATTAACGATAGGGCCCACCGAGCCAACCTTCCCGTCGGTGACCTCAGTCCCATAAGCCATTTTAACGCCTGATGATCACTCTGGACAATGACAGTAGATCCTTCTAGGTAACCTCTGAATTTATTTACAGACCAGACTACCGCTAGAGCTTCGCGCTCCGTGGTGTTGTAGTTCTGTTCGGCAGACGTCAGTAGCCTTGAAGCATATTCAACCGGTTTCTCCTGCTCACCCTCCCCCTGGAGTAGACATGCTCCGATAGCATAACTGCTTGCATCTGTGCGGAGTACGTAGGGCAATTGACTATCAGCCTGTCGCAGAATAGGTGAGGAACACAGCAGACTTTTAAGTTGGGCAAACGAGTTTTGTTGTTCCTGTCCCCAAATCCACTTGGCGTTTTTCTTGGTAAGTATGGTTAGTGGTTTAGCAATGTGCGAAAAATTGTCAATGAACCGACGAAACCAGGAACACGTTTGCAGAAAGCTAAGTAATTGTTTGACATTTCTCGGGGGAGGCATGTCCAAAATGGCAGAAACCTTTTCCGGATTTGGGCGGATCCCCTGAGGCGATATAATGTGTCCTAGATAGTGAACTTCTTGACACGAGAATGAACATTTTGGTCGATTCAAAGTAAGTTTGAACTGTTGAAGTCGTACAAATGTTGCGCGTAAGTCACTAAGGTGTCCATCAAAAGAGTCTGAGATGATGATTATGTCATCCAAGTAGGCAAGTACCAGTACATTAGGAAGTCCGGATCGAAGCCTGTCAATCAGTCGCTGGAATGTTGATGGCGCGTTTCTGAGACCGAATGGCATTCTTATGTAGCGAAAGGTACCGAAAGGTGTAATAAAGGACGTCTTGTCTCTATCAGATTCGCGTACATTTACCAGATGATACCCACTTTTGAGATCTAGGGTAGTCATGTACTTAGATTTCTTCGCAGCATGGAGCAGATCATCAATCCTAGGTATAGGGTACCTGTCAGCCCTTGTGACAGCATTTAGGCCCCTATAGTCGACAGTGAGTCTAACACCACCTGTTTTCTTAGGCACCAACACCACAGGTGCGGCGTATGGCGATTCACATTCCTCAATGTATCCACATTGTAGCAATTTGTCAATCTCTTGCCGAAGTAACTCCTTCTTAGGCTCGGGCATCCGGTAAGGAGGTACTGCAATTGGAGTGTCGTCTAGAAGAACTATGGCATGTTCGGCGTATGGAGTAGCTTCAGTTTGAGCCTCGAAATTACAAGAAAATTCCGCAAGAAGATCGTTTAAAGCATCTTTCTGATCAGCATCCAAACTTAGTCCTTCATCAGATCGTAGTTTGATTTCATCAAAGCTGATGTTGTTTACAACGCACGAAACGTCGGGATCAGTAACAAATGAAAATTTGTTTGAAGGTTCGTTTCCAAAGTAAAACCTATCATTTGGAATGTCGACTATGACATTGGCAGCTTGTATCCAGTCTACGCCTAAGAGAGTGCGACTGTTTTCATGCTCTGGTACCGATATAAAACGAGTAGTTACTGTTTTATCATGTAGCGTGACATCCAAGTTGAATATTTTTACTTGTACTCTGCGACGAATTCCATCAGCGAGAGTCATCAAAAGGGTATCCTCAGTATATGGAACCTTGTCTTCCAGTAAAAGTTTCAATAGTGACGAACCGGCAACACTGGACCTCGCTCCGGTGTCTACGAACGCATAACCATTGTGTCCGTGTATGTTTAGCGCAACCAGAGGGCGTACGCTGGGGTTGTCATCTTGAAAATTATTGAAGAGAAATTCTGTAGTACTGGGACTGCTTTTCAATTTGCATTTTGGGCACGTACTCTTGATATAATCCGGGTTACCACAACCATAGCAGGAAATACCTGATGATGTAGGTGAGGAAGAAACTGTTTGGGTTAGAGGTTTCTTTTGGGGACTACTGGTACTAGTAGTGGGAGTACTTTCGACCGATTTCAGTTTTGAGAGCTTGCGGCACTCATCTTTAGTATGACCGACATTTTTACAGAAGGTGCAACGTTTTTTAATAGTGTCTTTTACGTCATTAACTTTAATATCTACGGACGCATCAAAAGTTTCTTCCGCAACGCGAGCTTGCGAAAGTAGGTGCTGAAACGAAGTAACTTTATCGCGCGGGATTTTTTCACGCACTTTACGATGTAACAGCCCGTACACCATATCGATTTGTACAGTCTCAGAAAGCGTTTTCGATGGAAGCTGAGCTAGAATAGATCGCGCTTTACAGATGAATATATCCGTTTTAGTCTTTGAATCCTGTTCTTGTGAAAACAATTCGCGATATACGCGGTAGGGCGGTTTAGTAGGACCGAATGTAGATTTAAGTAAGTCTATAGCATTTTGCCAAGAGTCTAGTGAACCTTTTACGCCTTGGAACCACGTAGCAGCAAAGCCGTCGAGTAACATTGGTAATCCGCGTAGCGCGTTTTCGTCAGAAATATTGCAGCAGTCCTTGTATATTTCTATAGAATCGGTAAATGCGTTTACATCGGCCTGCGAGGAACCGTTAAACCTGCTGTTACAGTTCGCAAAGTTGCCTGTGTATATATTTGTATTTACCGGCGCGGAAGTATCGAATGTTAGCCGCGAAAGTAGTTCTTGGAACTGATTATCTGTGAGAGTTACAGACATTGTTTCTACCGTTTAAAGTTGAAGCAGATAAGATATATAGTACTTATGTACATGCACAAATTGGAACAAACTTACGATACACTGGAATTGGTACTGGATTTGTCCTAAGTGGTAGATGCTTTTAACACAGTAGCAAATTGTTTCTAATCGTCCTACACTTTGTAGAAGCAATTAACACAGTCACAAATTGTTTCTAAACGTCCTACACTCTGTAGAAGCGATTGAAATTGCAATTTTGATCGAAAAACTACGCGATTTGTCCTACACTGTAGAAGCAAAAAAAAACGCGGGAGATTTTTCTTCAACACAACACTGATATTTTTACACTTTAAGAAAAAACTTTTCGGATCCACGTTATGGGCGCCAGTTGTAAAGGGTTGTTGGTTTAGTAATTATTATCACACCGAAAAAATATACTTCTTTAAAATGTAAAAACAAAAAAATAACTTTAATCAGAATAAAAAAATAAGTAACAACGAAAATATTATTATACGTCTGTATCGCGTCGGCATTCGGTAAAGCGTAATGTTTTTTTCTATTTATTTGCGTCGTCTTGCAAAACAAGTCATGATGCTTTTTGTGTGGTGGCAGCACTAGTCGGGCATTGCGCTAGCTGGCCACCAGTGGTGGAGGTTATTAGAGGGTTTGGTTTGTTACAAACCAATAAATTCCAAATAAAGAATTTCTTATTAATCCATATTGAAACCAATTCGTTCCTTGGTAATTTTTATTCAGTACTTCCATATTAAACGCAATTGAAATAAGCAGTTTTATGCCGCATAAAAACTAATTCAAACTGATAAAACCAAATTAAACATTTAATTTGGAATACCTTATTGAAACCAATAAATTCCAAATAAAGAATTTCTTATTAATCCATATTGAAACCAATTCGTTCCATGGTAATTTTTATTCAGTACTTCCATATTAAACGCAATTGAAATAAGCAGTTTTATGCCGCATAAAAACTAATTCAAACTGATAAAACCAAATTAAACATTTGATTTGGAATACCTTATTGAAATTAATAAATTCCAAATAAAGAATTTCTTATTAATCCATATTGAAACCAATTCGTTCCATGGTAATTTTTATTCAGTACTTCCATATTAAACGCAATTGAAATAAGCAGTTTTATGCCGCATAAAAACTAATTCAAACTGATAAAACCAAATTAAACATTTGATTTGGAATACCTTATTGAAACCAATAAATTCCAAATAAAGAATTTCTTATTAATCCATATTGAAACCAATTCGTTCCATGGTAATTTTTATTCAGTACTTCCATATTAAACGCAATTGAAATAAGCAGTTTTATGCCGCAAAAAAACTAATTCAAACTGATAAAACCAAATTAAACATTTGATTTGGAATACCTTATTGAAATTAATAAATTCCAAATAAAGAATTTCTTATTAATCCATATTGAAACCAATTCGTTCCATGGTAATTTTTATTCAGTACTTCCATATTAAACGCAATTGAAATAAGCAGTTTTATGCCGCATAAAAACTAATTCAAACTGATAAAACCAAATTAAACATTTGATTTGGAATACCTTATTGAAATTAATAAATTCCAAATAAAGAATTTCTTATTAATCCATATTGAAACCAATTCGTTCCATGGTAATTTTTATTCAGTACTTCCATATTAAACGCAATTGAAATAAGCAGTTTTATGCCGCATAAAAACTAATTCAAACTGATAAAACCAAATTAAACATTTGATTTGGAATACCTTATTGAAACCAATAAATTCCAAATAAAGAATTTCTTATTAATCCATATTGAAACCAATTCGTTCCATGGTAATTTTTATTCAGTACTTCCATATTAAACGCAATTGAAATAAGCAGTTTTATGCCGCATAAAAACTAATTCAAACTGATAAAACCAAATTAAACATTTGATTTAGAATACCTTATTGAAACCAATAAATTCCCAATAAAGAATTTCTTATTAATCCATATTGAAACCAATTCGTTCCATGGTAATTTTTATTCAGTACTTCCATATTAAACGCAATTGAAATAAGCAGTTTTATGCCGCATAAAAACTAATTCAAACTGATAAAACCAAATTAAACATTTGATTTGCAATACCTTATTGAAACTAATAAATTCCAAATAAAGAATTTCTTATTAATCCATATTGAAACCAATTCGTTCCATGGTAATTTTTATTCAGTACTTCCATATTAAACGCAATTGAAATAAGCAGTTTTATGCCGCATAAAAACTAATTCAAACTGATAAAACCAAATTAAACATTTGATTTGGAATACCTTATTGAAACCAATAAATTCCAAATAAAGAATTTCTTATTAATCCATATTGAAACCAATTCGTTCCATGGTAATTTTTATTCAGTACTTCCATATTAAACGCAATTGAAATAAGCAGTTTTATGCCGCATAAAAACGAATTCAAACTGATAAAACCAAATTAAACATTTGATTTGGAATACCTTATTGAAACCAATAAATTCCAAATAAAGAATTTCTTATTAATCCATATTGAAACCAATTCGTTCCATGGTAATTTTTATTCAGTACTTCCATATTAAACGCAATTGAAATAAGCAGTTTTATGCCGCATAAAAACTAATTCAAACTGATAAAACCAAATTAAACATTTGATTTGGAATGCCTTATTGAAACCAACAATTCCCAAATAAAGAATTTCTTATTAATCCATATTGAAACCAATTCGTTTTATGGTAATTTTTATTCAGTAATTCCATATTAAACACTATTCATTTTAACCTATTAAATCCGTATAAAACCCACTTTGTTTTGAATCTGTAATGGCATATTAGATCTAATCATATTTAAAACTTATAGAGACCAATACAATTCCATTGATGTGTTTTATATGTATATCCAAATAAACCCAAACCATATTGAATCATATAAGATTACTATTAAAATAACATAGAGCTTGTCAAAGCCAGATTAAAACCTACATTCACTTATAGATACTTATAGATCCAGATCAAGTTTTAATATGATTCTATACGGTATTTTCAACAGGGGAGTAACTAGTTGTTACCCCTTAAAGTAACTACAACTTCAAAATAACCGTTACTTTAAAAGTAACTCTGAGTTTAGCGAGCGACACGTAAAACTTCAGTGAAACGTTAGGATATGTTGCTACAGACAAAGCTCTGAGCTACCTATTCTATTTTTTTTTTCCTAATACTAACTGTATTATTTAATTATTTTCTTAATTTTAAATAGGTTACGTAATTATGAGCTGTAATTTAAGTAATAAAAACTTTTGATCTTAATATTGATTATTTTATTAATTTGGATTGTTACGTATTGTAATCCAAAAATACACGTAGCTGCTGCTAAAGACACATAAGAACAATTAAAATTTAAGGAATAAGACTTAAGAATTCTAACCAATCAGAATGAAGTACGGCATTTATTTATATGCTGTACTGTACCAAACAGTCTGTTGGTATTAACAAGTTAGGAAAGATTCCAAAACAAATAGCAATATATCTGGGACTACCAGAAGCAGCGACTTTTACATGACACTGTTTTCGACGCTCGTCCGCCTCTATTCTTGTTGATGCGGATGGTGACTTATTAGATTTAAAAAGACACGGCGGATGGCAGGCATCAGCCGTAGCTGAAGGGTATGTGGATAATTCCCTAAATAATCAAACTAACAATTCGTCTAAAATATCATCTGCAATAGCAAGTACTAGTAATAGTACTAATAGTATTAATGAAAATTTAATTGACTAATGATGTAAATCTTACTTATGCTTCAACAAGCAAAACAAACGATATACCTTTTGTCTTGAGTAATTGTTCTGTAACTATAAATAATTATTATAATAAGAATAAACAATATAATAAAAATATCTTCTCGTGGATGTTATCACGTTCTTAAATTATTAAATTAATGATATTGTTACCAGTTCAGATGGAAAACTAGAACTAAATGATGTTGTGTGAATAAGTAGGTCGTAGGTAAAGTATAGTACTTAATACGTGTTGTAATGCAATTACGCACTCATAGAATTACTATTATTAGTAACTTTTCCATTCGTGCGTAAAATGCTTTTTTTCTACTCCTGTTTTGTTAAGCCGTCTATTGCAAAACTGTTAACGTGACATGTAAATTCAATCTTACATAAGTGTTACGTAATGATCACCAAAGTGTTACGTAATGAATATTACATAACACTTTGGGGATTTTTATTTTTTATTATGGAATTATGTCAAACACAAATGTCAAATATATAAATGTCATAATTACCTTTTCTTCTGTGTGAAATATTTTTGCTTAAATTTTAATTCTGAAATGGATTTTGATTCTGCAAAGTCGTAGAAAAAGTACAGTACATAACTCGAGCTGTAAATAATTTTCCATGCTCGAGACTATTGCCTCACTCGCCGCTTCGCGGCTCGTGGGCAAACTAGTCTCTCGCATGTAAAATATCATTTACAGCACATGTTATGTAATATACTATTACAACACTTATTACGTAATATACTACGAGTATTATAAAACCAGTATATTTAAGCAATCTTTAAAACCCCCTTTTTATATTATGTATAATTTTACATAAAACCGATTTAATTAATAAGGTAAATTTACCGGACTGAATAAAAAAGTATGGCTTTTTTGTAAAGCAGGACAACATACAGATGAAAAGGATATACTCGAATATATAAAATCTCAGCTGCCAGTGGCGGAGATACTATGCGATAAATTGAATATATCCAAAACTATATACCCTTGTTTCAGAATAGCAGCACCATTAAAATTTAAAGAAAAACTAAATGATCCTGCGTTTTGGCCAGATGGAGTAGAAATCAGAAGATACAATTTTAGAGCAGTTAAGCCAGATGGGAACAAGGATAAACCAACAAATAGCGGAAATAATTTTTTAGCATAAGTGACCTTCTGCTAAACAATACACCCACCCTCCCAAACAGCAATCCCCCAATACTATTTAAAGTGATGAACCAAAATGTACAATCAATTGGAAACAGCATAGACAAATTGGAACATTTTCTATCAAATAACCCGTGTGATGTAGTTACTATTACAGAACATTGGAAATCCTCTGAACAAATAACAGCATATAAGATGCGCGGTTTCAGGATAGTGGCAGATCATTGTAGATCCAGTGGTCTTCATGGTGGTGTCGCGATATACTGTCAAAATGATATACGTGTCAATAAACTTGAAAATATTAACAAACTAAGTGAAAATTATAATTTTGAATGCCAAGCTATAAAGGTACAGAAACGATTCCGATATAAATAGATTTTATGAAAAAATGTATGAACTCATAGAAGAATTGTTTGAGCTGAATGAAATATTTTTTATTGCTGGAGATTTCAATGTCGATTTTAAAAATTTAAAGTGTAATAATACTAGTGTTATGCTTTCTCTATTACAGTCATTCAACATTTTTACTTTAGTAAACGAGTACACTCGTGTCACACCTGTATCAAAGACCTGCATAGACAATATCCTAACAAATTGTAATATATATGAATATAAAATGAAAATAATTAATTTACATTTATCCGATCACATGGGTCAAACAATTGAATTTCAAATAAATAATATTAATAGATACGCTGCTGAAGTCAGAAACTTTAGTGATAAAAATGTTAATATTTTTATACAGGAACTTAAACGAATAAATTGGGTAAATCTATATGAAATATCATCTGAAAGTGTGAATGAACAATGGAATTTCTTCCTAAATACATTTTTATATATTTTTAATAAATCTTTCCCATTAAAAGCTTGTAAAACAAATAAAAAGAATAATCATATAAATACACCCGAAATTGAAAAATGTAGGAAGAATCTTAGTACATTATCTATGCTTATGCAATTCAATGTACAGTGCTTGGGCGACTATAATAGAGAAAAGCAGCGCTTGAGTGTATTATTAATAGATGCTAAAAAGAAACAGTTTGATCAAAAAATAAATAATTCTGACAATATCTCAAAAACGATTTGGGCGGTAGTAGAAAGTGTTTCTGGTAACTTAACAAAACCAAGAAAGGATTGTGGTATTAGTATTGATCGTGACCTAACAAGTCTCTCAGATGAATTCAATCAATTTTTTGTGAATATTGCCTCTAGTGCAACCCGTAATATTAAGAGTAATAATGAAATCTCAAATAATAGAACCCCCCAAACTACTTTTACTTTTGAGTTGACTACACATGATGAGATTATAAACATCGTTAAAGGACTCAAAAACAAACACAGTTCTGGGTGTGATGAGGTGTCATCGACGATAATTAAAAAATGTTTTCAAGAAATAAGCATACCGGTACATTATATTGTCACGTTCAGGTTTAACGTGAACTACGAGGGCATTGAAAATAAGGACCTTATCTAAAAGATGAAACACCGAGTACCAAGTTTAAATAGATAAAGTTTATCAACAGTTAAAGTTGAGAAAGTTGAGAAGAGTTTACAAAATGATGAAACTTAAATTAGAGACTATAGAGTTATAATAATAGAATACAAATAATATTACTTACATTAAGATATAAGACCACATACGGTCAAGATACACTATGGTTCACATTGTTACTGCCTTCAGGTTTTCTTACTATGAGTTTAAAATCAGGACACAACTAAACTTATTTCTCTGGAGAGGAGAATTTATAATAAAAGAGTTATCCCTCTCTTAAACAATCTTGCGCCTAAATCCTCCCTGTGTGACCAATGATAATGAGGGAGGTTGGATTGAATCAAAGATGGTTTTCTGATTTCTCTTTGCTAATTGGTTATTAATATAAGAATTATATTGCGCCACCACCCCTACGTCGCGTTTATTTAGATGGTGGTGGTCAGAATAGCTGATGCTGCATTTTTCAGTATAACTACCCTTGAAAGCGGAGGGTAAGAGGCAGGGCTCCTGATTCTCGAGAAATAGTGACTCATCTAGTTAAACTAGAATAAACAGGAAAATAATATGTTTGTATTTTTCCATCGAATATCTGGGGTTTGTTATTGATTTATAATTTATATTTATTTATTAATAATTTTGGAATCTGTACTCGTGACATTTCTCCCCCACCAAGATCATGTCAGGCCCATGACATGCTGAACTCCGGCTTTCATGTTTCCGCTTCGTTACGAGTACACACCATTGTTTCACCCAAAGCTCTTTATCGTTATATGACTGCTATGGGAATGAACGTCAATTACTTTTTCTTCTTTGTTAGTTGTACCGATTTTCTTATTCGATCATTTGGAAACTGATGTTAGTACGTTTACTGAACGGTTTGACAGTATACTGACTTGTATGTTTGGACAGTGTTGATGCCGTATTCATCTTCTATATCAACTTGTCATTCATGTCTGTAGTAGAGCCAAAATGACATTTACCATAATGTTGGGTTTTAGGAGAATTTTTTACCCCAAGTACAGAGATTAGTCAAAAAATACATTTAAAGATATATTTGTATACAGATGTTCGAGGATTCTATAAAAGTTCCTAAATAACGTACTTTTGGTACTAATTCCTAGTTAAACAAATTAAGGTATATAATATAGTAGATCTTCATATTTAGTGCTTATTAAGTAATACTTTTATAATTAGTTGAATATTAATAGTTTTATATGGAATTCCTCTTAAATATTAATCTTATAACTATGTTACATAATGACTAGTTCAATTCCATCAGTTAAAATAATACAATACATTCCTTATTCTGTTATTGTTTATATTATTATGGTCGACTTGAAACTCTATAATGCACACCAAAGCATTTGGTGTTGATAGTAATTTTCAATGATAATGGCAATAATCATTTGTGAGAGACACATATGCCTTTGTTTTAACGTGCGACCGTTTCTTTTTTCCTTTTAATTATTGTATTACTTTATATTTATTTTTTTAACCTAAAGCTTAAAATACTTTCCTTATAGTTACAATTACATTTTCCCCTCAGAATACTCGAGTGAGAAAACAGTAATTCCAAAATCATGATTTTGTTTATGAATCTTAATAATAATTATAATAATTTTAATAGTAATAATAATCATAGGTACCTTTACAATAGATATCTTGTCATCTTGACATACGTATACGTATTGTGTTTTTAATCAACACTCCCGGGTTTAATTATTAAAGGTATACTTTAACATCTGAAAAGACTAAACGTTCCCTGTCGGGCGTTGGTAATTGTTCTTCGTGGTCCCTCAATGCTAGATCAGTCGGAGGAGCAACATTATTCTTTTTGTTAAAAAATCTATGAACAAATATTATTAGTAACCCAATAAAAAAAATAAAGACAATAGTATTATCCCAACGGTTACCAATACTACTTCATTTTCCGTGTTAGAATTTGCTTGTACTGAGGAGGTTTGTGCTATCGTTAGATAGGAATGAACTATGTTTACAAAATAGATATAGAATCATCAATGACGGAATTATATTCCATACTATCAAAAATTGAGATTAAATAGTTTATTCGAGTTCCAATTGCAACACCCGGAAAACATTCTCGGTCGATATATTTAAATCTAGTACTTTTAGTGACCAATTTACGAAATTTTGGGTGTTTTGGAACCGAAAGTAATTGTGTTACAAAAAAGGTTTTCATGTTAGATCAAGTAGCTTGTATAACTTGAACCGTTTGCAGAGGCACTTTCATGTTTGAATTACATGGAAAACTTATTATTTACAAGAACTGAAAAAGGCAATTGTATTTCCATTGCACCTGGATAATTATTATATGCGGCAGAAGCTACGCCTATAGAATATCCATCATTGCACAGGATAATTGTAAATACAACAGGAGGGGTGATAATATGAATTGTTATTGTTATTTCTGGTCCAATTGTTGAAAATGTTGTTATTGGTCGAATTAGTTGTGAAAGTTTTGAATTTACGCCAGTGCTTGCTGCTACGTAATGGCTTTCTTGTAGAAAAACACATGCTTCGTTTTTCCAATCGAATGGTGTAGTAATTAATTCAAATAATTGCCATTTAACATGTTTCTTAATAATAGCTATCTTGATGCGTAGCTATGTGAAACTCAGTGTGGGATAACGTATAGATAATTCATAGCTCTCTTTTTAAGAGTTGTTCATTTAGATTTATAAATTTATCAAGCTGGTAGGTATTTAACACTTTTGGAAATACCATACTTATTGTTATATATTTTGAGCGACAAGAGGAATTTATTTCTATATCACGAGCAATCAGCAGCATTTCAATTAATTTTAAAAACAATTTTTGTAACTTTGCTGAACTGCTACTAAGATATCTGTTCAAGAAAAATATCGTGTTTAAAATTTTCAAATTTTCTTATTTTATTTCCAGTAATTGAAAATTTTCTGTTACGTCTTTACTAAACCTCCGAAAATGTTCAGTTTTCCTAAAAAAATTTTATAATTAGCATTTGATTGATCTTTATTTTATAAGTATTTTCATTTTGATATATGATTAAAGTTGCTTCTGATTTGCCACGCACCACAGCATCAAGATAGTGCGTCTCCTATAAAATTTAAGCTTCTTTTAAAAAATTTGTTGCTAGTTTCATTTTTACCTTTGTTTGCTACTAGAAAACTAGAATACACATCATTTATTACATTTTCTTACTCCTCTCGAATCGAATCGAAATGTCCACCAAGAAGACATGGTTCAACACGGTAGGTACTGATCTTTACAGTATGCATTCAGCAGGTGAGGTTCGTATTTCTTTATTACAGGTGTCTCCGTTTTAAACACTAATGGAATCGTTCCTTCATAACCTATAACTTCAGGTAGTTGCCTCCAATAGGCTTCCGGTATAATTCGTACCGGTAGTCCGTTTGCCCCCAAACTTGTTAGAATAAAAAGTCTGAAACAAAACTATATTATTTTTTGTTCCACACTAAGAGTACGAGAAAAACATTGTATATATATTATATCAAGTTTGTACACTAATTATTTCAAAAAAATACTGTTTCTTTCTTTTATTATTTAATTAATTATTAGTCTTTTATTAGCCGCGGACCACTCTAGGTCCCGCACCATCTACTCGTATTGTCAAGGGGGGTACCCTAGGCTGGCGACGCCTAGTCGGAGCCACTCTATGGACGGGACGTCTCCCTATTCTTCCAGAGCTGGAACTCGGACGTGGCACGCCATTTGCAACCGAAGGGTTCGTCCAGACCGGAAGGTTTACCGGTCCGTTCTCCGCCTGACCTGTTCTCTCTCCTGCTCCTGCTTATGTCGGAGGTGGCTCAGGAACCACCCTTGAAGGACCTTCATGCACTATAATACATGAATATTCAGATTTTTTACAGATAACTAGTTATCATTCTCCCCCGGTGGCTAAGCGGGTGAAAATGAAATTCCGCGTGTTAACTTTTTACTTGAAAGTTTTTTATTTAATACAAATGTTTAAAATTTATTTCATATTAGAGCTTCTAATATACCATGGTATCAATATTTTCTGTCGACAAAGAAATAATAAATAATATTTTGCACATATACGTGGCTAGGCCCAAACTTTTGTGGTATCTTTTACCATTTACCGGCTACTTTATTAACATATTTCAGTTTTTACGAGTTACGGTCAACACCAAAACACTTCGACTGATCAATATTCAGTCATTCATAATTCTTTAGTCCACCTTTAAAATAATATGAGCCATCCTCGAAGGATAGAATCTTAAGGACTAATAATATTTCCATGTCAGTTTCCCTTAAAAATTTTCAAAATTCAATATATTATTTTTTCCCGTTCATAATTGATTATGAATACTTATTCAATTATTTTTTAATAACGATACATCATGTCGCCATATTCTTTAGTTGCACTTATATATTCATATTTGTACATACCTCTATCTTTATTAACGCATATACGTACCTTATTTGGTAATTAGTGTAAAACTAAAATTCATACCTATATCAAACAACTTTGAACACCTTCCTGACCAAAATCAAATCCACCATTTAAAGAACTGGGATTTTCCCCTTTAAAAATTATTAAATGTTTGATATATCATGTATATAGATCCATTTATACAAGTTTGAATTCCTAGAATAATTATTTTGGTAGAGCTTATTTATTTTATTTATTGAGATGACAAGATCTGAAACAAACTAGTATTAGTATACATTTATTAGTATACATTCAAAAACATTTTTAACAAATTTAAATAAAGTATGAAAATTATCATATACAACAATAGTTGAATTTTTTAGATAATTCGTCCCTCTATACAAACCTATTCACTGTGATTGATTTATTACTTTTATAGTGATTTGTTAAGAGTTCAAATCGCTAAAAAGTTTCAGAAAAAGTGTCACAGCAATTACCGCATCAGAAACAGACTCATAATTTTGGGAAAAATTAGTCTTTTACCACTCGTTGCATACTTAAATTAAGATGCATTCCAAATTGAAAAACTCAATTTATCTTGGGACTTCTCTGTCTTTCAACTTTGCTTAAATTTATTAAGAGCATATCCATTTATTCTTTTTTCGGTCAGGCATTAGTTTTATCTAGAAATATTCATCTTCAGTCCTTTGAGTCTAATATTTCTTTGTATATGTCTCACTGATCTAATTTATTATTGTTTATTGAGATATATGGAACTAAAAGTCATTGCCCCATTATAAAAACTGCCATGTACCATATCAATTCATAATTGTATTAATTTTTTTTTTATGCAATGCAATCGTTGACCAAAACATATTTTGTTTATATGCACTCATCTATTGGGGTAAGAACTCGTACTTGGTCCCCAAAATACACAGACTATTTACATAAAATAGCAACTGCAATACCACATGTGGATTTTTTTTTTTTTGAGCTTTCCTTCTTTTGGTTTAGGATCTCAAAGCATGCTTTAATATATAGTTAAAATATCTTGTTTTCTGTTATCGCTATCGTATATTTTTAAGTACTATCATTATTACCAACGGCGTTAGTTTTTGATATTATTTGAAAATTATGGAGATAGATAGCTCGTCAACAACTCATTTGTTGTTGTTTAGTGAACTTTAGAAATTATTTTAAATTTCTAACATAGTCAATTGCATAATCTTTTAAGCTTTTTCATTTATACGACTAAAACTATTGTTAAAACCGTGCGTACCAATACTTTTTGAACTAATTTGCTTTTTATTTGAATACATACATTACTTTTTAATACATTGGGTTAATAAGGACTTGGCTTAAAAATGTTACCAAAAACTTGGATTGGATGAAGTTACATATTTTTTGGAAAAAATTGTGGAAACTTAGACATTCATCCATAATTAAAATTATTTGTTTTTTTTTTTTAAAGTCATATTTTATACTTATTCAACTAGGTATATAATGTGGAAATATATGGTTTTTGTTTTATAAAAATTATTTCTGATATAAAATCATATTTGTAGGTAAGTGATTGAAAAAATATATTTGTCAAATTCAATCTTACTTGCAGCATTACTCGCGATTGAAGGTATTCGTAAAAGAAAAATGTCTTTGGTATCGAAAGTTAAGAAAAACAATAATGTTAAGTTATTATCTCCCTGATGCTCTAAAAACATCGAACTTTAATTTATTATCAAGATCTTCAAATTTCATAAACTGCATTTTGTATCAAACAAATGTGTATTTTAATAAAAAGAAGTTGTAATTATCAACACATCATATTAATGATGAAAATTTTCATTACTAATTAAGTTATGTATTTTGGTTGAATATTATTAATGTTAAGTTAGAGTTTTATCCCACAAAAGGGTAAGAATAACAAACGTCACTGATGATGAGACTTATAAGTCTCGAAACATGCATGACTGATAAATTTTTCTGATTTGAACATATATATATGATTTTGTGGAGTAGTCGACGTTTCATTTCCTAAATGCGTATTTGTTGCACTAATTTTTTTTTAAGTAATCATTTATTTCGAGTTTATTGCCAAGATTCCTATTTATTACATTTAGATTTTTCCTAGTCCAACCCATGTTTTATTTACTTGCTATGGTTTGAAGATACTGTATGTTTTTTTGTTATAAGTTTTGCACGACCCATTCATATTATTTACTAAATTGATGATTGTCCCTTTTTCAATATTTCTCCATACTGGAATTTTTGGGATTCTTAAATGTTATATAGTTCATTTTCGTTCAACAATTAAGTGTTGTAATATATAAACGAGGCTATCATTCTCCTTTCAGTTATAATTGTTTAACAATAAGTAAAATATAGTTTTCCATAAAGTGGTAATTTTGCCGTTAAAAACCTTTTATTCCAATTTTTATTTCAGAGAGTTTTTTTTTTAAGACATCCTTTTATGTATTTCTGTTCTTGCTGTATTTTGTCCTAAGTAGGTATTAATAATAATTTAATTCTGTCCTACAAATCCGTATCTCTATATTATGATGTAGATGCGAAAATGGATAAATTAAGATAAGTTCATTACTCGATTCATTATCAAGGCCATTTAAAGACTTTATATCATAATTGAAAAAATTTGCTTGCTCATTTTGTTGATGCATTTTTATTAAAGCCACTATTGTAATATGCACATACAATTTTTTCTAAGATAATTCACAATAAAGTTTTCATTTTCAATTTTACAACCGCAGTATTTAATTATCTGTATATTTTTTAATACTAAATAAATAAGTGCGTCGTGGAATTATTTTCTTGTATCAAGGTGTTATACTAGATTATTCTAAAAATGGATAAGTTACCCCGTAATTATAGATTTGATTATATTTTGTGAAAAAGAGTTTTTGCCAGTGATAATTATGATGGTTTTAATTTTGAGTTAGTGTAAATTTAGTGGGTGTTAAAGAATATATAAAAATTAGTTGACAACACTCCAATAAATAGGATATTAATGATTTCTGGCTCACGATTGCTTGAGAAGGTAAAACTAATAATTAGATTCAATGTTTAACTTTTTTATGATCTATAACTTTTTTATGTACTTATTATGACGCAAGATCTTACTGAGAGATAATTTATATATGTATTATAGTTATTTCCTAAAATCTTTGAATTATTTTTTACCATTAATTTAGTAGGTTTTTTCTTAGTTCAAATCAAACCATATTTATCATAGATACTTTCATGATTACAATAGTGCTTTCGGCTATAATAAGTAAATCTTATGAGTTCTTATAGGTTTTAATTTTCAAAATTTAAAAATTGCAATTTTTATAGTTTCATAGCTTTTTTTTTGTGGTCTAGATAAATTTTAAATTTAATTTAGGTACTTCGAGTTAATTCTTTAGTTTGATGGCCGAACCTATACATAATATTTGTTGTTTTTGTTAATGTTTTCCATTCAAAAACATGTTAAAATTTAGCAATTAGAGCAGCTTTCTGCTGTAACATTAATGTTTTATTTTTGTTTTTTAATTAAAAATACATTACATACTCTCTTGTAGTCTTATGAACTCATTGGAATCATGTTCAAATTTCAACTTATTTTCCTTTTTATTTTATTTTTTAATCTTATGGGTTTTAACCAGCTAGTGTTATTTTAATACAATTTGGTCTACTATTCCTTAAACAAATCTATTTAATTTATTTGCCCAATTTAGCTAGTAAGTATACGATAGGATACCTATTTATTATTTTTTTATTTTAATCTTTTAAACAAACATTTACTTTCCGGAAACTTTTATTTTAGGTATAACCAGAATTATTAGATATTGATATATAGTTACACCGAGTTGTGCCCATTTTAGACAAGACTGCTGCAGTTCAGTCCTATCAACAAGGTTGGAAGGAGTAAAATATTTCTTTGTAGAGAATTCATAGTTTTGTTTTTAATGAAACAATTGATATCGGTGCTCGAACTTTCAGAGCGGCGCCTCCACCAATTGTCACGTTTAGGTTTAACGTGAACTACGAGGGCATTGAAAATAAGGACCTTATCTAAAAGATGAAACACCGAATACCAAGTTTAAATAGATAAAGTTTATTAACAGTTAAAGTTGAGAAAGTTGAGAAGAGTTTACAAAATGATGAAACTTAAATTAGAGACTCTAGAGTTATAATAATAGAATACAAATAATATTACTTACATTAAAATATAAGACCACATACGGTCAAGATGCACTATGGTTCACATTTTACTGCCTTCAGGTTTTCTTACTATTAGTTTAAAATCAGGACACAACTAAACTTATTTCTATGGAGAGGAGAATTTATAATAAAAGAGTTATCCCTCTCTTAAACAATCTTGCGCCTAAATCCTCCCTGTGTGACCAATGATAATGAGGGAGGTTGGATTGAATCAAAGATGGTTTTCTGATTTCTCTTTGCTAATTGGTTATTAATATAATAATTATATTGCGCCACCACCCCTACGTCGCGTTTATTTAGATGGTGGTGGTCAGAATAGCTGACGCTGCATTTTTCCGTATAACTACCCTTGAAAGCGGAGGGTAAGAGGCAGGGCTCCTGATTCTCGAGAAATAATGACTCATCTAGATAAACTAGAATAAACAGGAAAATAATATGTTTGTATTTTTCCATCGAATATCTGGGGTTTGTTATTGATTTATAATTTATATTTATTTATTAATAATTTTGGAATCTGTACTCGTGACAATACTGTGGCAACCTTTTTATTGTGCCACACTGTATATATGTATTTTTAAATTTAGTTATTTCTTTGTAAAAATTTAGTATAGTAGTTGTAAATAATATTTTCTAAATTGCACCAAATGTTCAAACATCTGGCACGAATATTTCTACTTTCTTTTTAATGTTTTTCATTTTCGGGAACAAAGAAGAAATCCCTGGTCCGTACCTAGGAAAAGCAGTGGTTAGTGTTAAAGCTACGTACCGACCAGATGTCGTACTTTCTCAAGAGAAATGTTTTTTCTATAATTTTATAATTTTATCCCAGTCAGTCTTCAACATCAAAACCGTCAACATCTCTCTCGTGCCAAAACTCTCTCTCCAGATTTTATAACAACTTAACGCTCAAACACACTTTTCCGTTTTACTAAATATTCAGTTTTGTACATACCGTTAAACAGTGTTTTAATTATTACAATCATACTACCCAAATTACCAAACAACTCTCATATAATTGTTATTAATACACTCGCATAAACCATAAACGAAACTCACCTTCGGCTCGTTTCGTATCCCGGTTCATGCTCATGTATTAATAACCATCATTCCACAGACTAATGTGACAGTGGTTGTCAAAAATCGAGCGCGTCGTAAAATATTCAATTTGAATTCGATTCATCATTTACCTATATAATAATCATGGAACATCTGATTCATTGTTGTGACGAGGAAATTGAGTATTGTACCCCGCCTAAAATCCTCGAGAAAGCGAACGAAGTTTCGATGAATTTGCTGCTGGAAAAATCAAGAACCAAATATGAACTTCATTATTAACTGTTTATGGATTGGTGTAGTGCTAAAAACGTTAAAAAGTAAAGTAAAACGTGATTTTGACGTATTTATCGGATCTTTCACAAAAATACCAATCTTCAACACTGTGGTCAATTCATGTCATGTTAAAATCTACGCTATTAGTTAAAAATAACGTAAAAATTAGAAATTTCACAAAATTGACTGCCTTTTTAAAGAAGAAATCTGCTGGCCACATTGCAGAAAAGTCAAACATTTTCGGACAACGGGATATTGAAAATTTCTTGAAACTGCACCGGATGGAATACATTCAATGACAAAGGTAAGCAATCATCTTATGAATCAAAAACTATAATTTTACTCTTCAAAAATACAATTTTTGGTAGTGTTGATTATAGTCCGGTGCTTGTAGAAGTATTGAACTCACAAATATGAATAAAGACGATATCTTAATAATTCACGTGCAGCCACAAAAAGTCATAAGGGCCGAACTTTTACTGTATGCAACACAGAACAAAAAGAAAATACTACTGACTTTGTATGAATATGCAAAAAGTATTTTAGTATACGCCTCAAAAATATGAATTCTCGACGATTCTTTGTGAAATACAGTGCTGGAAAATGTTCAGCTCAAAATGTAGGACATCATACGATTGATCCAATTCCTTCTAAGATAGCTTTTTATTTAAACCTACCAAATTTCAAAGAATATACTGGACATGCGTACAGAAGGACATCTGCCACACTTCTTGCTGATTCATGAGCTGATATATTGTCACCGAAAAGGCACGGTGGATGGAAATCAGCTACCGTACCAGAAGGCTACGTGGAAGACTCAATAAATAATAAAATTAGAGTAGCTAAAAAAATGTTGGATTGCAATCATCAACCTACATCAAAAACACCCTCGAACGGTTTGCCTGCTTCGACCACAACATACCATTTATTAAAAGCACATGATGAACCTGAAACCAGTACTGAAGCTGACATCATGAAAAGCTCAGTAATTACTGACGGTTTATCAGCTGTAGTCTCGAGCAAAAATTCATCATCAGCTTTAACAAGTATTATTACAGAGCAGCTACAACTGTCTAATTTATCTAAACAGGGAATCACTTTTACTAATTGTACAATTCAAAGTCCCATTTTTAACAAATATATCAAACAATACAGATTAAGTTTGTTTAATTAATTATAGTTTATATAGTTAATAATAATACTCAGGCTATCTTTGAATTGTGGGGTTTTTCTCTTGCGAAGTTTGTTAAATCGTTAGTAACATTACAAAAGAGCGGTTGACTAATTGTTCTTTTAACGTTATTTAGTACCTACTGATTTGTTATTTGTTTGAAATTTGTAATTTCTATTAATTGTTAGAGTTTTGTATTTTTTTTATGTATATATGTTATATTGCTCTGTAAAGGGATTATTCTCTGGGCAATAAATTCTATTATTATTATTATTTAGTACGTTTAATGTTTTTTTTTTCTTTTTTTTTTTGTATTACCTACAATTGTACGGTGCCGGCAGAAAAATAATGTGTAAACCATGGCGGTAAAGTGATTTTTTCAGGCTTCAAGAAGTGTCCGTGGTTCATCCAACGCTTTTTTTTATGTTGTGTTGTCACTTTCTTTTCTAATTATTTTAATATCAAACAACCCTTTAAATTCTGTCGAAGGCGCCAGGAGAGTCGATTAATAATTTATTTTCAATAATTATTTTTTTTTATAATATATCTATTAAAATTTCTCTACCTGCTGTGTGCGCCGCGTCAGAACAATATAAACCTTTGTCAAGGACACTGTGTGCCTTGATAATTAGTAATTTTGGAATAAGTTCGTTATTGTTGAGATATACTTTACTGACTGTTGGGGAACAAGAAGAACTACCCGTTCTAAATGAAACACCTGGTTCGTTTAATTAAACAATAGTTTACTCGGTGTACATTCAAATAAGAACACTTTTAGATACAGAAGAATTAATAATATATAAACTAAGAACGAAACTGAATTTAACAACTCATCGTTCTGACAGCAAGTGACAAGTCTGTCTCAAAAATTGATTGTTTACGACTTGTGCCAGAAATCTAATAATGTGTATAACAAACACAGTGGGTTTTCATAACATTCTCCCACCTGAGAAACTGAACTATCTGAAGTTTCTCACAAACAAGAAAATACAAAAATGCTAAAGACATATTGAATCTAACAAAGTCTTATCCTAATCCTTAAATCTACGCGGTAATTTAATGACTCTACCAGAACGAGTAGTTTTACATTCGGGTATTCTGCTTTCGCGAAACGGATTCACTTTTCCCGGAACACTCGAATCACACCGCGAATCACTGTAGTCATACTCTTTATCCACAGTAGCAGCTTTCGCAGCACCGCATACGTCATCTCCTGACTTACCTTCCGTTGATGTTCCTTGCATTTCGAGCGGAAAAACACGTTGGATAGGCCTCAGCAACTGACCCTTCGTCGTTCGTATACGTACCAAGCGAACACATCCGTCTTTGCCTGGGAGTAATTCAACCACCTGACCCATAGGCCAATCTACTCGCTTATCTTTATCGTTTCCTATGAGCACAATTTCGCCCAAGGTAACGTTACGTGACGCCCTTGAACTAGTTACTGACTGTAGTTGCCCAAGATACTCGTTACGAAAACGTATTCGCAAGTCATCCCGCAGTTTTTGTAAATTTTTAACCGATTTACTTAACGAATGTTTATCAATCGCATCGCAGTCTGGTACACCACTATTTGTTAACTCGCGTAAAAACATATTAGGGGTTAATGTGATCAAGTCATTCGCGTCGTTAGTTTGGTAAGTCAAAGGCCGAGAGTTTATAACAGAGTCACAGTCGCAAAGGATAGTCAATAGATCCTCATAAGTAAGACATGCACGCCCCAACATTTTGCGAAGAAGCTGCTTCATAAGACCTACCAGACGCTCGAAAAACCCGCCCCACCAGGCAGCCGTTGGTGGGTTAAAACGCCATATAATCCTTTCAACCGAACAATTATCTATAATATCTTCCCAGTTTAACATTTAGAACGCGTTGTCTGTACCCACAAAATTAGTCCCATTGTCACTAAACATAATTTTTGGACGACCACGCCGAGCTATAAAGCGTCTCAAAGCTTTCATGAAATGTTCGGTGGACAAGGAGGTAGCAAGTTCCAAATGCACCGCACGATATACCGCACAAGTAAATAAACATGCCCACACCTTCTGCCCTGTCTTTAAATAAAGTGGTCCCGCGAAATCCACGCCAGAGACCTCGAATGCCACTGCGTGACGTACACGATCCAGGGGCAAAGGTGGGCTTTTCATTACAAAAGGTTTGCTTCTATAACGTCGACATACCGTACAGTCACCGATGACACTCCGTATGTAACGTCTACCACCCAAAATCCAATAGTTCTCTCTCAACGCACTCAATAGTCCCTGCACACCGACATGACACAACTTTTGATGCATTGACAAGACTAACTTTTGCGTAACTAAATGTTTTGCGGGTAAAATAATCGGTAATCGAAAGTTTTCCAGGTCTTGTCTGTTGGATATACGCGATTTTAGTCGTAACACGCCTAATTGGTCACGAAAAATATCCAAAGTCTTAATCCTTGAATCATTCTCCGAGAAAACTTCATTCTGTACCACCTTACAAACAAAAAGTTCAGCATAATTCAATTCCTCCGCTGACAACGGACCACAATGTTTGGAACCCTTATTCTTAGAATAGCCGTTATGAAAAACACGAATTATCCAACCCATCATACGAATCATTTTTGAGTACTTTGAAAAATAGTTGAGGTGAAAATCATCAGATGTAACATTAATCATACACACGATTCTCTTTTTCTTCTCCTTGCTTATCTCTTCTTCGTCAACAGCCTGGTCCTCCTGTGACCAAAATTCTTCACTACGCAGCAGCCACTTAGGCCCCTCCCACCATCGAGATTTCAAGAGAGATTTAGCTGAACAGCCGCGAGAGGGCAGATCCGCAGAATTCATAATTCCGGGAACATGTTTCCACGCTGTCACAGGTGTTAACGACCTTATCTCTGATACCCTGTTCCAGACAAATGAAGCCCACTCTTCCTGTCTGCGAATCCAGGATAACACCGTTGTGGAATCACTCCAAAAATAACAGTTCAAGTGTTTATCCAAATTTTTTCGTATCGAAGCAAATAACCGCGCAGCTATGGTGGCACTCAATAGTTCTAGTCGAGGTATGCTGACGTACTTCTTTGGAGCGACCCTAGACTTTGAAGCAACTAGATATAGAGAAACATCATCACCTCTTTTTACGCGAAGAAAAATAACACAAGCATACGCTTTGATACTGGCATCACAGAAAACATGAAGGCTACACTCGTCATTTTCATCAGCGCAGTCTATCCACCTTGGAATCTCGATACCATGCAACTGCTTCAAATCGTCCACCCAGCTACAGAATTCTGCTTTTATTTCGTCATCCACTGGCTTATCCCATCCCAAATTATTTTTCCACGTTTTCTGAGAATTTTGGGACATACAGTGATGGGACTCGTAAATCCAATCGGATCGAATATCTTCTGAGCGACAGATAAAATCATACGCTTTGTCACAAGTGCGCCTTTTATTTCCTCCAAACTGACGATGCAACTTTTCAAAGCCAATGAATCTCTTCTAGTGTTCCAAACGAGACCTAGGACCGGGACATCACAACCATCGCCGTTATATTGTGTCCTCTCCCACCCTCGAAGATCAAACTTTGCCGCAGACATTATATGTATAGAGTCATTGATGAAACCCCTCAACGAAGCTTCATCGGGTAAACTTGTCACACAGTTATCGACATAAAAGGACTTTTGCAATCTAGCCACAGTACTCAAAAATGAATTCTCTTGACTTTCAACATATTTTCGATGAGACTGTTCGAGATGATGTTCTATCGTCGCGCCAAGGAGAAATGGACTGCTATTCACACCAAAGACTACACGTTTGTGTCGATAAACAATCTCGTTTCCATCCGGATCTTTCCACAAAAAACGAAGACAATCTCTATCTGCCTCATGTAAACCGATTTGCAAAAATGCCTTCCTTATATCAGCTACCACCCCTATTCTATTCTCACGAAATCTTAATAAAATGTTAGAGATTTCTTCAATTAAATTAACCCCCTTCTCGAGACACTGGTTTAAGGAAGGTTTATTTTTCAGTTTTGCTCCTGCATCAAAGACCGGCCTGATTTTGGTGGTTGAGTTCTCTTTTAGAACTGGTCTGTGTGGCAAATAATGTACAGCCCCGTTGAAACTAGATGGTGTCACCTCATTTGTCACTAACTCTATAATTCCCTCACTCGCCCAGTCCTCAAATATTTCACCATACACCTGAACCAAATCCTGCGAACGTAGCTTCCTTAAAACATTCTCTAAACGGCCTTTAGCGAGGTCGTAATTATTTGGGAGTGGGGGGTGACCTTCAATCCAGGGAAGTCTGACCTTGTAACGTCCATCGTCCTCAATTTCTACTGTATCAGAAAAATATTCCATAGCTGCTAGTTCCACCTCCTTTCTGGTCTTTTGTGCTGTAGGTTCGGTAATTCCCAAAACGTCAAGTTCCCACAGGTTAGTAATCGATGCATCATTAACAAGCAAACACAACGTTGATATAGACGCATCCCTTCCGGTTGAGTGTGTAGGAACCTTGCCCATCAATGTCCAACCCAAAACTGTCTCAACTGCCACTAGACCGCATGTTAATACATGACGCCTACCAGTATACAATCTACCAGCCACATCGGAACCGATAAGTAATTCTATTTTTCCTGACTGAAGTGTATCGTTGACTTCAACTTCCAGCTCCCGCAGTTCATGAATCCAAGGACCAGGGAAAATCGGAGAAATATTACCACAAATCTGGGGTTGATCCAACACCTCGAATTTACACGAAAAATCGGCTGCCGTTACCTCCACCTCATACAAATTATGGCTTTGTTCCGACAAAGTACCGCCAAATAGACAATGCATTATTTTTTCGCGTTTCTTCGCCCTTAACCCGATTTTCTCAGCCGTCGACATTAACACATATGACCGCTGGGAGCCGGTGTCAATCAAAGCACGCACGTCATACAAAAGACCTTTAGAAATAACTTTAATACGCAAAGTTTGTAAAAACACATGGCCACTGGTAACATTTGTCGCATTAAGTTCAGGTTTCGGCCTGGTGACAACAGTTCCGCCAAATTTCGATTCCCTGTTAACCTTTAAATTGGGACACATTAAAGTAATGTGTTGCTTGCCACATACTATACATTTTACGCGCGCGTTACATCTTTTCACTTGGTGGCCCTTTTTCAGACAACGAAAACAGCCCCCCTTATTTTTAATTAATTGTTTTTTCTTGTCTAACGAAAGAGATTGTGCCTTAAAACAATCTGTACTATCGTGTGTTCCGTCACAAAAAATACATTTAACAGTCTCACTGTTAACTAAATCGGCCGCTGTAGGTACTGTTGGAGAATCACTGTTTTTATTAGTCTTTCTACCCACTACCGCACTAGAAGTTCGCGAAGCATCGTGAAGTCCAAAACCCTCTGATGCCAAAGCTAGGCGTTGCTCGTTTTCGACCTCACCCTGTAGGAATTGCATAAGTGCTTTTAATCTCTTATCTAAAGTAACATTATTTGCGCCGATATCAACCGGATCCGCGTTCAAAGCACCGTCGTCCATATTATGAGAACCACGAACTATCACGCCATGAGCCGCACATAAAGTCACCGAAGGTCCTCCGGCAAACACGATTCTATGAGGGGATAAAGCATAGCCGCGTACCTATCCGACGTTATACCGAGAGTTTCTAATGCCCTCAACTGTGTTTCAATTTGATCATACAACCGAGAAAGTTCCACTTTATTTTTTGACACGGCGTTACTCAAAATTAACTTTAAGAGTTCCCTCACATAAACTTCGATTTGGAGATCTTCCCTGCCAAATCGCGCTTTTAAACTGTCTATTATTTTCGGATAGTTACCGCCCGTGGCAGGAAAACTCTCGACCAGCCGTCTAGCCCTACTTTCCGGAATCGTTGCCTGAATTAAATAATCGACCTTATCCGCACTATCAATATCTGGATCTTCGTGTACCTTGCTAAATTGCGCCCAGAACGACAACCAGTTTCGAATATTGCCATCAAACTTTTTAAATTGTATGACAGGAAGCTGAAAGGTACGCCTACCTGGTATCCCTACATGTCCACCTACCCCTACATTACTGACGGCATACTCAGAGGAACTGTCCTCCTTAAACAATTTGTCGCACTTCAAATTCAACATTTTAAACTTTCTGACGTATGTGTCACACGTATCAATATCCATAGATAATTCATTTTCCGTCAAATTTTCATTTAAAAGTAATTCAAAAATATCAGAACTTATTACTTTTAACTCACCAATTTTTTCTTGTAGACTCTCCCACGCCACTTTAATATTGTCTAAGTCCGGTACTGGCTGGGATAAATAGCCTTCCAATTCATTTGCACATCGGGTAAAAGAACTACGAATTACCGCACGATGTTTCTTCTTATTTTCAAGACCTGCCATTTTTGGAACTTCACACAACGAATAGCGAAAAACAAACCTCGAATCTGGTCAACACCCGCAGTTGTTTTATCAAAAAGCAAACCGTTAAAAAACACTGCAAAATTCGAGTCAATAATTAATTCGCTTACGAATGTCTCCAAAAAGCCACAATATATTATTAATATAGCGATACTTGCCAACAATTCTTGTTTCTTCTACAATATACACCGGGTCCTGTCATGGTCGCCAATATGTTGGGGAACAAGAAGAACTACCCGTTCTAAATGAAACACCCGGTTCGTTTAATTAAACAATAGTTTACTCGGTGTACATTCAAATAAGAACACTTTTAGATACAGAAGAATTAATAATATATAAACTAAGAACGAAACTAAATTTAACAACTCATCGTTCTGACAGCAAGTGACAAGTCTGTCTCAAAAATTGATTGTTTACGACTTGTGCCAGAAATCTAATAATGTGTATAACAAACACAGTGGGTTTTCATAACACTGACATTTCTACTTAACATTTTCCTTTTTTTGATATATGTGATGTAAACTGATTTGTGCGCTATAACACCTAATTAAAATTGTGTGAACGAGGACGAGAGGAGAAGAAGCCGGCCGGCACGTCCTGCAAGAGTGAATATAATAAGGTAGGATTTTTTAAAGAACATTCACAGTTTTCTTTTATCGGGAAAAGCGTCCATTTTTCTCTCCTGACGCATTTACAATTTTTTTTTATTTGCTCATATAACATTTTGGTCCATATTCGAGCCAGATTTCCGGTATTTTGTTACTTTTGGGATTTTTTTTAGATCCGATTTTCCTGCCTATATCATATTATTTCTCATTGCCAATTCGGTCCATTGCCATTTTGTTAATAAATTACTTCTATAGTAGATATCTATATAGACATTATTTCTGAAAAATTTTTGGTTTCTTTTAATTCCATTGTGGGTATACATTTATTTTATTGTATGCTATAGCTAATAGGTATTTCTTTTTTTGTATACGCCGCACATACCTATTTCTAATATCTACTTTATACACAAAAATTTCATTTTTATATTTAACAATTTATAGTTATATTTCTATAACTTAATTTTTTTAAATTTGGATTGAATTGCGTAGGTATGTATATCGCAAAATATTCACCGCGTCGTGAAGGCTGATTCTGGGAATTTAGTTGGCTGTTTTTTAATAAATTATCAGTTCTACATTTTATTCTTTTTACTATTGAGCGCGAGTGTTGGCCTGGATTAATTGTTTATAAAACCATTTGAAGATCTTCTACTTTTATTTTTATTTTCCTTTGCAAATCTATTACAAATATGAGCATTCCGGCAGTAGATAAACTGGCGAAATACAAATCGTTGAGGCAAACTGCCATTAAACGTGTGGAAGAGCTTCACTCAGTGGCGGAGGCTTGTAAGGACGATGATAGTGCACATTTGGTCTTCAAAATGATGTACGAAAACATTGATGATATCAAGGACGCGTTTGCTACACAACACAACACTATTATTGGTAACACTCCAATGGATAATGATAGTTTCGAAGAGCAGGACGCTATCCGAAAAAACTTTGATAAAAAATATTACATGGTAAAGGCGTTGTATAGCAGATATATATCATCGCCCGAACAGGCATCCCTTGCAGCATTAAATACCAGTCAATTTGGCACTGCTGCAACTCACATTCTACCTAAAATCGAATTACCCTCTTTTAGTGGTGATGTTACCGCATTTATGTCTTATCAAGATTTATTTAACGCACTTGTTCATTTCAATTCAAATCTGAGCAAGATAGAAAAATTCAATTATCTTGTATCATCACTTAAGGGACCCGCATTGGCTCTAGTTCAACACTTGCCTATGACCGCAGCAAATTACGACATCGCTTATGACTCATTGGTCAAACGATTTAAAAACACACGTCTTGTTGCTTCAGCTCTTTGGGCTAATATTGAGAAAGCTCCTAAGGCTTCATCTGATAACGTTTCTGAATTACGCAAACTCATAGATATATTTTCCGAAAATCTTTCCGCATTAAAAAATTTAGGGTTGCCTATCGATCAGTGGGATTTTATATTAGTGCAGATGTTGTTTAAAAGATTGGATATCAATATCGTTTCTCGGTTTGAGCTTCAGCATGATTCTTCAGAAATGCCTAAGTATTCTGAGTTAATAACATTTTTGGAGAAAAATTGCTGTGCTTTAGATAATTTGAACATCTCTAATAAAACAAAAATTTTTAAAACCCCTGATAATGTTAGTCACACCAAATCCACTTCATTTCACAAACATTCCACCTCTTTCTTGGCCCAGGTTTCAAATTCGAAGTGTTCCATATGTAAGCTGGAACATGTTGTATATAAATGTCCAACCTTTGCCAATAAATCGCCTTCGGAGCGCTATCAGATGGCAAAGTGTAATAATCTATGTATAAATTGTCTTAGTGGTTCACATACTTCAAGAAAATGTAAATCAGTTTCCACTTGTCGAAAGTGTAGACAGCGCCACCACACTATGTTGCATTTCGAAAATAATTCGCCCGCTGTAGCCGATAATAACGCCCCCGCTTTACCCTCTGTTTCTTTTGCTCAACCTAATAACGAAAATATTTCTTACCCAATCGCATCGGATTTACCCTCCACACATGCTGGTTTTGCCTGTCAAAAGGCCAGCGTCTTATTGTCCACCGCCCTTGTCGCAATTTGCGATTATAAAGGAACTTTTCATACAGTACGTGCACTTCTGGATTCCGGGAGTATGACTTCCTTTATAACACAGAAGTGTGTTCGTAGGTTAGGCTTACGACCCGCTAACTTTTCAATCAACATTAATGGCCTTGGATCCATGAACACTTTGGCTAATTCTGGAGGTATTACTCTATCTCTTCGCTCTATACACCCCCAGTCATTTTACCCAAGATTTGTGAAAACTTACCCTCAGCGCCTATTCCAACTAAAGGTGGTCTCACATTTCAAATATTACATTAGCTGATGCTGACTTCAACAAACCCGCTGCTATCGACGTGCTATTGGGTGCTGACGTTTTTTCTCAGATATTGCTCGATGGACGTATACAGGGTGGCACAGGAAGACCTGATGCTATCAATACCATTTTTGGTTTCATTTTGATGGGAAATTTCGAACGTGATGTTGTGAAACCGACAGTAACTTCGTTATTTTGTCACTTAAATACGGATATTTCCCCTTCTTTGGAGGAGGAACTTAAAAAATTTTGGTCTCTCGAGGAGGTTCCCGAAGTTAAATGCTTTTCAAAGGATGAATCTGAGTGTGAAGAAATATATTCTAAGACTCATTCTCAAGATACCTCTGGACATTTTGTTGTACATCTTCCATTTAAAGATCCTTGTCCATCATTTCCAGGTATTCGTTCCTTAGCAATTCAAAGATTTATATCTTTGGAACGACGTCTTTTAAAATTACCTGAGGTTTACAAACAATATTGCCTCTTTATGAAGGAATACCTAGAGCTTAATCATATGGTTGCTGTGGATAGACCTTCTGAAGCAACGGAAGATTATTATTACATCCCGCACCATTGTGTGATTAAACCTGAGAGTCTCACCACCAAATTAAGAGTGGTGTTTAATGCTTCTGCGCACATTCCTAACCAAACTTCGCTAAACGATCACTTACATCCTGGCCCAAAGTTACAACAAGATATAATTGCTGTCTTAATGAAATTTCGTATCCATCCTGTCGTTTTGACCGCTGACATAACACAAATGTTTCGACAGATTTGGATTACGCCTGCACACCAGAACTATCAAAGAGTTGTATGGAGGTTCTCGCCTGACGATCCCATACAAGACTTCCAACTAAAAACCGTGACTTACGGCGTGTCCTCCGCCCCATATTTGGCTATCCGCACTCTTCTTCAACTCGCCGAGGATCATGGTTCCAATTTTCCGCTAGCTGCCGAGGCTCTACGCCAACATACATATGTTGACGACATAGTTGTCGGTTCTTCATCGATTGAATCTGCGCAAGTACTTCAAAAGCAATTGATCTCTCTTCTCGCTTGTGGTGGTTTTGAGCTGAGGAAGTGGTCTAGCAATGTGCCATCCTTGCTCAGTCATTTGCCTTCGTCTGATTTATCATTTAATCCGCATACTTTTGTCCCTAATTCCTCTTCCGATTCACTCAAGGTTTTGGGATTACAATGGAACCCTGGCACAGATTGTTTTAAATATACTAGCCAACCAGGTGAAAAAACTTGCACAAAAAGAAATCTGTTATCTCACTTAGCACGAATGTTTGATCCTCTAGGATTTCTGTCCCCCGTGACTTTCCTTATCAAACATTTAATACAGCATATTTGGTACCTGAGGCTCAGTTGGGATGAAACGCCTTCCAATGAGATTATTCGTTTGTGGGAAAAATATTTAGCTGATATTTCATTTCTTAATGAATTCTCGTTATCTCGCCGCTTACTTCCTGACACCTTTGACTGCTGTGAATTACACTCTTTTGGAGACGCTAGTGAACGTGGCTATTGCGCGGTTGTATATTTTCGTATTTTTTCTTCCAATGCAATCACCACTTATTTTGTTTGCTCAAAATCAAAGGTAGCTCCTCTCAAGAAAATCTCCCTTCCGCGCCTGGAACTTTGCGCCGCAGTTCTTGTTTCCCGCTTAACAAGTTACGTGTTGTCGGTGTTTAAAAATAGTGTTAGCTTCAGCCGTGTCTACTGTTGGTCCGACTCAACCGTAGTTCTAAGCTGGATAAATTCATCGCCGCATCGCTGGAAGACGTTTGTTAGTAACAGAGTGTCCTTTATGCAGTCCAATACCCCTGAAGCCTCCTGGTTTCATGTTAATTCAAGTGACAATCCCGCGGATATCGGTTCCCGAGGTATGCTCCCATCTGAGTTGGTTCATAGTTCTCTATGGTGGGCGGGGCCTACATTTCTTCAAGCTCCACAGTCGCACTTTTCGCCGTATCCAAACATTGTCCCTTCTACTGAGTGTTTAGAGGAGGAACATCATGTTACGTTAACTACCACCGTAACTCACTCCAATTGTCTAGATGATATCCTGGAAAATTATTCTTGCTTAGATACTGCCGTTCGCATACTCGCCTATGTCCTTAGGTTTATATCAGTGACTAGAACTCACACACGACCAACTGAATATATTTCCTCTTCAGAGTATTACAGGTCTCTTTTAGCTCTTGTTAAGCACACCCAAGGTGTATTTTTTGGGGATGATATAAAATTAATTCAAAAGGGAAAACTACCCTCAAAGTACCTGAGAAATTTGTCCCCTTTTCTGGATAATCAAGGAATTTTTCGTGTAGGTAGTCGCTTGAAAAAACGCTCCAAACCTTTCTCCAGACCGCAAATTCCCCATGTTATTACCGAGTCGTTCACATTTGACTGATCTCGTTATTAGAGCAGCTCATATTAAGTTTCTTCACGCAGGTATTCAAACCACACACTCTATTGTGTCTCGACAATTTTGGATACTTGCCTCAAAACGATCGGTACGCCGTGTTCTTTCTAAATGTATTCGATGCTTTAAATCGAACCCAACTTCTACTACCCCTATAATGGGAAATCTACCCCTAACAAGGGTGTCAAGGTTGAAGCCTTTTTCGCATGTTGGGGTTGATTATGCTGGACCCTTCACTGTGACGATGTCCAAAACTCGTGGAGCAAAGACCACTAAGGCTTACCTATGTTTGTTTATTTGCTTTGCCACCAAAGCAGTTCATTTGGAATTGGTTTCCTCCCTATCTGGAGATGCATTTTTGGCCGCTTTACGACGTCTTATCACGAGAAGGGGACGTTGTGAACATATTTACAGCGATTGTGGAACCAATTTTGTGAATGCACAGTCACAGTTGAATGAATTTGCTAGGGCTGCAGCAGCTAAAGAAACTATCGTCTTTAGCCGCAACCCACCTTCGTCACCAAACTTCGGAGGCCTTTGGGAATCCAATATTAAGACGGTTAAAACGCATTTGTATAGAGTAGTTGGGTCCCAAATATTGACCTACGAAGAACTGTCTACCGTTTTTATACAAATTGAGAGTGTCCTTAATTCGAGGCCTTTATTTGCGCTTAGTAGTGATCCGAATGATCTCGGTGTTTTGACTCCTGGTCACTTCCTGACCATGGAACCGCTGACTGTATTCCCAGAACCTGACCTGCTGGAGACTCCGTTGAACCGTCTCACCCGGTGGCAGTTACTTACTCGTATGCACCAAGACTTTTGGCGCAGGTGGTCTACAGAATACCTTCACACCTTACATCAAAGGGCAAAATGGCATACCCCTAGTGCACCAGTTCAACCTGGTGTTTTGGTCTTGATTAAACAAGAGTCCTCTCCTTTGTCTTGGTCAATGGGACGCATAATATCTACCCATCCTGGTACAGACGGCGTAGTCCGTGTTGCCACGGTTCGAACGATGACAGGTGTTCTAAAGAGGCCAGTTTCTAAACTGTGTCCTCTGCCTATCGATACTTCCTAAAATACATACGTATTTTGGTGGGCGGTATGGTTCATCCAACGCTTTTTATGTTGTGTTGTCACTTTCTTTTCTAATTATTTTAATATCAAACAACCATTTAAATTCTGTCGAAGGCGCCAGGAGAGTCGATTAATAATTTATTTTCAATAATTATTTTTTTTTATAATATATCTATTAAAATTTCTCTACCTGCTGTGTGCGCCGCGTCAGAACAATATAATCCTTTGTCAAGGACACTGTGTGCCTTGATAATTAGTAATTTTGGAATAAGTTCGTTATTGTTGAGATATAATTTACTGACATTTCTACTTAAAATTTTCCTTTTTTTGATATATGTGATGTAAACTGATTTGTGCGCTATAACACCTAATTAAAATTGTGTGAACGAGGACGAGAGGAGAAGAAGCCGGCCGGCACGTCCTGCAAGAGTGAATATAATAAGGTAGGATTTTTTAAAGAACATTCACAGTTTTCTTTTATCGGGAAAAGCGTCCATTTTTCTCTCCTGACGCATTTACAATTTTTTTTTATTTGCTCATATAACAGTCCGGGCTCGCTAAAGCTCGCCCGTACATTTCTTCTTTCAGCCTGAAAAAATGACACTTTACCGCCTAGGAATACAATATACTATTTTTTCAATTAAGGATAAATAAACTAAAATTGTTTTATTTTTTTCTAAAAAAATATCGCTTTCACTTGATGAGGGGAGAAATTATTTTTGCAAATCTCGTACATAATATGTGATTATAGCATCATCCAATCCCAATAATAAAACAAGATAATAATAATTAAAGAAAAAATAAGATAACATAATTTTTATTTGTTATATTTAATATAAAAAAATAAACAAAGTGAAAAAGATAAAAAAAATCAATAGAATATTGCAAACAAACTGGGAATATTATTGTAACATATACAGAAGGGTATAAAAGTAGTAATTAATAATAATTATATTATTATTATATAATAATACCGTGTATACAAAACAGACTACGAGATACACATAAACATAAAAAAATAATCGGATAATTGCAAAATTCCACTAAATTATTTGTGTTAAAGGAAAATTCGTAAAAAGTTTTAATAATTATAATCAAAATTTTTTGTTAAACTTTGCGTTTCTTCACCTTCTCTTGCATCTCTTTCAACAGGTCATCGAAAGAGCTGTCTGTTTTCTGTTTCGTTTTCGGTGCATAGTATTCCTCATCTCTCATATTATCTGAAATAAAATACATTCTAATAAAATACTGTCATGCTAATAGATTTTGGACGGAAAAAATACATTACAAGTTTCGAGATTGGTTAAAAATACTTCAAAAGTTTTGAGATCAGTTAATAATACTCCATGAGCTTTCAGATTGGTTAAAAATACTGCACAAGTTTCAAGATTGGCTCAGATTGGCTAAAAACACCTCATAAGTTTCGATATTAGTTAATAATCCTCCCTTTCAGATTGGCTAAAAACACTGGACAAGTTTCGAAATTAGTTCATATTAGCTAAAAATACTTTAAATTTTCGAGATTAGTTCAGAAAATCCCATGAGCTTTCAGAATGGCTAAAAATTCTTCACAAGTTTCGTTGGCTAATAATATTTCACGAGGTGTGAGACTATGTATCAATACTACATTATTTTTTGTGTATTAAACTTACCGAGATCTGCATATGGAGTTTTACAGAAGTCTCTTCGACCGCCAAAGCTAATCTTGAAGTATGGATAAGCTGGATCATCGTTCCCATGTTCGTAAGCCTCATGGGCGTCCTCTTTGTATTTGAAGGTAATGAAGCCATAGTTTTCTCTAATAATACAAAATATAACCACATCAGGAACTATTCATACGTTAAAAATACAATCCGATTATTATTTCAAGAATTAAGATTTGTGCATTATGATTGCCTAGGTTCACAAAACGAGAAATATGAACCCTTTCGCTTACATCACACCCTAATTTTAATTTGCCAATGTTTGCAAGTGGCAATTCTATAGCTAAAATTAGGATGTGACAATAACGATCAAGTGGACTCTTAAATTTTAATCAAATATTATCGCAAAATTGTCTTCTGATGCTACTTTCATATCGCTTCGAACCCTAATTTTTCAATATTTTTGGGAAAACCGTTAATTCTTACAAAAAACCTCTAGAATAGGCTTTTCTAGATCCTTTCATTATTAATATAACGCAGTTCAAATATTACACATACGTCGTCGTTTGGTTACAAAGCATATCCTTGCTTTTGCTACAAACCCAGATATTTATCAATATTACCGTTACCCGTTAAGTATTTGCAAAAAACTCTAGAATAAGTTTTTCTAGATGATTTTATTCTAAATCTAAGACAGTTAAAATATTACACGTGGAACCATTAGTTACGAAGTTATAAGAGACAAGCTAGGTGCTACTTGCACATGGTTGCTTTTGCTTCGAACCCCTTGACATTTTTCAACATTTTGGGACAACGGTAAAGTATTTCAAAAAACTCTAGAATAGGCTATTCTAGACAAGTTTTTACATATCGGATGATTAGTTTCGAAGTTACAACATGAAAGCTAGATGGATGTCGTTGCATTTACTACAACCCCAATATTTTGAGAAAACGGTAACGTATTACAGAAAAAAAACCCTAGAATAGGTCTATTCTCTCTACTTACAGATCTGAATATTCATGTTCTCGGAAATGCAGCCTAACATTGGTAATACGACCAAATTTCTGGAATTTCCTACGTAAATCTTCTTTAGTTGTATTACTGTAGATGTTACCAATGTACAGGATGCGTCGTTCTTCAACTGCATTCATATGTTCCTTATGATCAACGTTATTCGACCGGTGACGCGAATACGGGGGCGATCGCGATCTTGATGTTGAATATGATAACCTAAAGAATAAAGAAATAAGTTTGTCACTATAACGAACATTGGCTGTTATAACAACAATAATTTTGATGTTTCATCATACACACCTTGAAGTCGAACATGTCGAGCTTCTACGGCTACAATTTGAACTAGACGATTTTGATGTTTGCCTACTTCTGGAACATAAAAATAAGACACACATTTCAATTAACTTTTTAACTTTCGTAATCGGTGCAAAAAGGTATAATCCTTATTTAGATCTACTATTCCATATTCTGAGAAGTTTGAAACTGGTATTTTAAGCCCTATCGTCTCAATTTACGATGTCATCAAAGCCCTATACTAGACAACTCATAACGGGAAAACTTGTATGTCCTTGTCTTTGCAACCCTGACATTTTTCATAAAATATAGTAAATTTAAAATAGTACAAACCAGAAGATTAATTCAGAAGTTATAACAAAAAAGTTAGAGCTTATTTGCATAACTTTGCTTCTGCTTCCACCATGATATTTTCCAATATTTAGAAAAAACTTTCAATTATTTTAAAAGAAGTCTAGAATAAGTTCTTCTAGATAATTTCACTATTAATCTAAAATATAGTTAAAATATTACACATTCGCCGATAAGTTCCGAAGTTATAACGGAAAAGCCAGACCCTATTTGCATAACTTTGTTTCCACTTCTCTAACCAACGAAGTTATAATGAACACTTTAAATTAGTTACGATAAACAAACAAAAACTCACCTTCGAGTACTACTGCCAACATGAATACTCCCATCTCCACTGGAATTACTCTCTATCCTCTGCCGTCTAACTCGACCTTTCTTAGTTTGTTCAATCAACGAAATATTCGTTTGTGTACACACCGAAACCATAACAGGCCTCACCCGGTCCTTTTCCAAATGCAACACCTGCTTATCCTCACCATGCTCCTCAGCAACTGCAGCCGCAGGCGTATCCTCTTCACAGCGACTCGATTGCTCAAGCATTTGCGGAATGTAATCAATCACAGCATTAATCAACGAATTGCTACTGAATTTCGAACTCGCTTTCTCCAATAACGGTTGCATCTCATATAGTGTCTCAACCGGTGCTAGTGGATTATGTTTGAACGACTTGAAATCTGTGTTCACACCAAAACTAACAACATATTTAGTTTCGATATTCGGCGGTGGCGCTTTCTTGACTATCGTCAGTGGTCGTTCAATTTGTGCACTACTACAGGTTATTTGTGGTGGTTTGACTGTGGTAAATTCAGATTTCTTCGCACCGTCAGCTTTTGGAGCGGCATTCAACACTTCTTCAGCCATTTTTCGTAATTTTTCTTGGTGTTTTATGAGTCGCATTTCCTCGTCTTCAATTTGTTCTTTAGTGTTGGTATCATTATTGGATTTTGTACTATATGGCGCTGTAATTACTTTCCGGCGTTTCTTGTACTCTTCGAAGTTCAGTTTCTTTTTCTGAGTAGCCGCAGTCTCGTTTTTACCGATGGTATTTACCTATAACACCGAATTATACCTAAATATGATCAACATTTTGTATTAAAATCACTTACCTTCAATAAAGACACCATCAATGAACCATCAGCATTTTGCACTACCGGTTGTAACGGTTGATCTTTCGGCATACCACCACTACTACTATTATTCATCACACTATGATCATCTTCAGAACTATCGAATCCTGAATTCTTTTTAGCACGGAATTGGCTAATGGGGCTGGCGCAGTAATTATGTTCCAAACGCACGATATCCCTTATTTTATTGCTTTCGGAAACCGATTTCGTTGCCGCTCCTTTGGTACTCGCCATGTTTGTCTCTCTTCCATTTAATTCAGCAATTTTAGGTCTATCATTCTCCGATTTGGACTTGCTACTGTGTTTCTTGCCATTGGTCACAGCCGGTATCGCCGGTATAACCGGGATCGGCTTACGTTTAACGGATTCCTTGATGCGTGCAATGAATTCCTGTGGAAGTGATTCCATGATCTGCTTCGTACCTTGAGCATTACCATTTGTTAATGTAGACGAGCCTGATGCGTGTAGAAAAGTGGTTGAATTATTCTGTTTCGGTTTTGGTGGTTTCTTTGTTGTTTCTTTTTTGCTGTTACTTAATGTTGATTTTGGTACAATCGTTTTCGGTTCCTTTTTATCTGAAAAGTGAGTGAAACACTGATTAACGCAAAGAACGCTATCGTGACATTACATGAGTTATCACGACATAATATCGATAGGCTGATGAATCACGGAACAATTTTTTGATAAAAAACAATGCAGATAACGCAAAGAACGTTATGGTGAGATGACAAGAGTTATCAAGACATAATATCGTTAGCTGACGAATCACTGAACGATTTTTCGATGAAACGTAGTCATGAAATGAAAAAATTATCATGTCACGACATTTATTTGATGCGGACTTTTGATTATTTTGGTTTTAAGACAACATGGAATGATCTGATGCGTTTTCTAGTTCGAAGGCGAGAAAAGTACTAAAGTAAAAACCCAAATGTACGCAATTCTGGGTAGTAATTTTACTAAATATGAAAAAAAAACAACATTGGAAAACCATCACAATTAATGCAAAACTTACTATTAAATAACGGTTTCTGTTCTCCAGCATCGTTCATCGATTTGCATTCCTTATCTTCCTCTCTCAAACTAACAATAGCGTTTTCAGTTATTTCTACATCTGACGAGACTTCAATTCCATTCCTCCTATTTGAGTTGCTATCAAATAAGGCAGGCGAATCTGCGAAGATGTTTTGTACTGGTAGACTGTTCGATTCGACTTGTTCTAGCAGACTGTTTAAACCGCCGGCCTCAGGGATCACGCTCTCTGAAAACCAAAAAACACGTTAATTTAATTTTGAATAGCCAAATAATAGTTAATGGGTCAATCAATTACAGCTTAAATTAGTAGTATAAATTTGAAAGAAAAATAAAATAATTTCAATTGTCACGAATGGCTTATTTTGTAGATATTTTAATTTAGTTTAAGAAAATATAGCAAAATAGCTAAAATGTAGTACATACAGTTTATTAAAAAAAAAATAAAAGCCCAAAGTCAAAAAATTTAAAAGTTCTCGAAAACAAAAAATTATTCTCTTGTTAATTCAATTTGCTAAAACTAAGATTAATGGCTTATTTTATAGATATTTTAATTTACGTTAAGAAAATATAGCAAAATAGCTAAAATGTAGTACAGTTTATTTAACTCAATCTTCTTAATGAAGTGGATTATTTTTCTGGGTGAGCTTTCTTTTAGACTCGCTGGCAGAAGGGTTACTTCACCAAATATATCGAATCTGGTTCTAGCTACAGCTGGGCAAGAACACAGTATTCTCTGGTTATCTCAACTTGCTAAAACTAAGATTAATGGCTTATTTTATAGATATGTTAATTTATTTTAAGAAAATATAGCAAAATAGCTAAAAAGTAGTACAGTTTATTTAAAAAAAATAAAATTTCAAAACATTTAAAAGTTCTCGAAAACGAAAAATTATTCTCTGGTTAACTGAACTTGCTAAAACTAAGATTAATCGCTTATTTTATAGATATGTTAATTTATTTTAAGAAAATATAGCAAAATAGCTAAAAAGTAGTACAGTTTATTTAAAAAAAAATAAAATTTCAAAAAATTTAAAAGTTCTCGAAAACGAAAAATTATTCTCTGGTTAACTGAACTTGCTAAAACTAAGATTAATGGCTTATTTTATAGATACGTTAATTTATTTTAAGAAAACATAGCAAAATAGCTAAAAAGTAGTACAGTTTATTTAAAAAAAAATAAAATTTCAAAAAATTTAAAAGTTCTCGAAAACGAAAAATTATTCTCTGGTTAACTCAACTTGCTAAAACTAAGATTAATGATTTTATAAATATTTTAGTTTAGTTTAAGAAAATATAGCAAAATAGGTAAAATGTAGTACAGTTTATTTAAAGAAAAATAAAATTTCAAAAGTCAAAAAATTTAAATGTTCTCGAAAACGAAAAATTATTCTCTGGTTATCTCAACTTGCTAAAACTAAGATTAATGGCTTATTTTATAGATATGTTAATTTATTTTAAGAAAACATAGCTAAAAAGTAGTACAGTTTATTTAAAAAAAAATAAAATTTCAAAAATTTTAAAAGTTCTCGAAAACGAAAAATTATTCTCTGGTTAACTGAACTTGCTAAAACTAAGATTAATGGCTTATTTTCTAGATATGTTAATTTATTTTAAGAAAACATAGCAAAATAGCTAAAGAGTAGTACAGTTTATTTAAAAAAAAATAAAATTTCAAAAAATTTAAAAGTTCTCGAAAACGAAAAATTATTCTCTGGTTAACTGAACTTGCTAAAACTAAGATTAATGGCTTATTTTCTAGATATGTTAATTTATTTTAAGAAAACATAGCAAAATAGCTAAAGAGTAGTACAGTTTATTTAAAAAAAAATAAAATTTCAAAAAATTTAAAAGTTCTCGAAAACGAAAAATTATTCTCTGGTTAACTCAACTTGCTAAAACTAAGATTAATGATTTTATAAATATTTTAGTTTAGTTTAAGAAAATATAGCAAAATAGGTAAAATGTAGTACAGTTTATTTAAAGAAAAATAAAATTTCAAAAGTCAAAAAATTTAAATGTTCTCGAAAACGAAAAATTATTCTCTGGATATCTCAACTTGCTAAAACTAAGATTAATGGCTTATTTTATAGATATGTTAATTTATTTTAAGAAAACATAGCTAAAAAGTAGTACAGTTTATTTAAAAAAATAAAATTTCAAAAATTTTAAAAGTTCTCGAAAACGAAAAATTATTCTCTGGTTAACTGAACTTGCTAAAACTAAGATTAATGGCTTATTTTCTAGATATGTTAATTTATTTTAAGAAAACATATCAAAATAGCTAAAGAGTAGTACAGTTTATTTAAAAAAAAATAAAATTTCAAAAAATTTAAAAGTTCTCGAAAACGAAAAATTATTCTCTGGTTAACTGAACTTGCTAAAACTAAGATTAATGGCTTATTTTCTAGATATGTTAATTTATTTTAAGAAAACATAGCAAAATAGCTAAAGAGTAGTACAGTTTATTTAAAAAAAAATAAAATTTCAAAAAATTTAAAAGTTCTCGAAAACGAAAAATTATTCTCTGGTTAACTCAACTTGCTAAAACTAAGATTAATGATTTTATAAATATTTTAATTTAGTTTAAGAAAATATAGCAAAATAGCTAAAATGTAATACAGTTTATTTAAAGAAAAATAAAATTTCAAAAGTCAAAAAATTTAAATGTTCTCGAAAACGAAAAATTATTCTCTGGTTAACTAAACTTGCTAAAACTAAGATTAATGGCTTATTTTATAGATATTTTAATGTAATTTAAAAAAATATAGCAAAATAGCTAAAAAGTAGTACAGTTTATTAAAAAAAAAAAACTCCAAAAATCAAAAAATTATTCTGTCTCAACTTGCTAAAACTAAGATTAATGACTTATTTTATAGATTTCTTAATTTATTTTAAGAAACTATAGCAAAATAGCTAAAATTTAGTACAGATACTAACGACGTGGAGGTGGTACCTTCATTAAATTGGAAAAATACCACCAATGCACGTTATTGGATATTGGATACAAAACATACAAAGTTAGTTAAAATATCCTTACCTCCACGTACATCTACAGTCTCAATTTCAACATCGTCATCTTCAAGACTATTACAATTATTCTTAGCTTTGTAATCATTAAAATCACTACTGCTATCGTCATTATCCATAATGTAACTCTTAGTCTCCATATTAATTTTTTTAATTCCACCGACCTTAACATTTCTCCGGTTATTACTATTTGCATTAATTTGGTCTGGTAAATCTGGATTTGAGAAAAGAAATGACGGTAAATCAAATTTGTCATCGCTGATCGATTGATGTAAAATATCATTCAAACAGGTGAAATCCGGTTCCTAAAACAAAGTAATAAGACAAGTTAAAGTTTTTGTCAAAATATTTTTTGTACTATACATAAAAGCATTTAAAAAATAGATACACTCACTCCCGACATCAGCCAGTTGTCCAATATGCAGTCAATATCTTCAATGGAAGAGTTGTTTGGTAAAACTCCTATATCGCCGATCAACCTTGAGAAGAAATAAAATAAAATATTTAGATGAATAAAACGACGTCTCCTCCAGAAAATAAACATAAATATATTTGTTCAATTTAGAACATTCTCTCTGGGTCAGAGATATTTTATAAAATAATTAAAAGTTTAATTAAACATGTAAAAAAACTCACAAATACATGGCAATTAGTAAGCCTATTACTAATGTTTACAAGTTTAATTAAAGTTAGTTCATAGGAAGAATATTGTTATCAGATTTCTAATTCCTCAAATCCGATTCTACCAATCCAAACTCAGAGTCCTGTTGTTTTTAATATATGATGTAGTTTTATGCAGATATACAAGTACAACCCAAACAGAATAAATCATTGGCATGCAATAAAAAACTATAATTTAAGTTATCAGATGTTAAAAGAATTAATTTCACTAAAATTAAAGTAGTTGATTGGTTGATACACTGAATAATTTCTAGTCCGTTCTACTTATAATCAATTAAATCAAATGAAAACTTACTCTTGTTCAGGTTCATTATGAGTCTCTTTTATTATATCATTGAAATCCTCCGCGAAGATGTTTTGTGGCAATACTGGTCGACGGTTGGATTCGATTTCTGCTATTAGACTGCTTAAATCGTCAGCTAAAACGTAGTACAGTTTGATTTAAAAAAAAATAAAAGTTCCAAATTCAAAAAATTTAAGATCTCGAAAACGAAAAATTATTCTCTGGTTAACTCAACTTGCTAAAACTAAGAATAATGGCTTATTTTATAGGTATTTTAATGTAGTTTACGAAAATATAGAAAATAGCTGAAATGTAGTACAGTTTATTAAAAAAAAATCCAAAAGTCAAAAAATTTAAAAGTTCTCGAAAACGAAAAATTATTTTCTGGTTAACTCAACTTGCTAAAACTAAGATTAATGGCTTATTGTATAGATATTTCAATTTAGTTTAAGAAAATATAGCAAAATAGCTAAAATGTAGTATAGTTTATTTAAAAAAGAAGTCCAAAAGTCTAACATTTTTAAAATTCTTAAAAATGGAAACATTATTCTCTGGCCAACTAAACTTGCTAAAACCAAGAAATATGGATTATTTTATAGATAATATGATGTAGTTTAAGGAAATATAGCACAAAATATCTCAAATGTATTAGTTTATTAAAACAAATTAAAAGACCAAAAATCTAACATTTTAAAATAATAATAAAAGTCCAAAGGCTAAAATTTTTAAAATTCTTGCAAACGAAAAAATTATTCTCTGACCAACTAAACATGCTAAAACCAAGATTAATAGCTCATTTTATAGTTTAAGGAAATATAGAATAATAGCTAAAATGAAGTACAGTTTATTTAAACACGATTAATTAAGTCCAAAAATCTAACATTTTAAAAATTCTTAAAAACTAAAAAATTATTCTCTGGATATTATAATGTAGTTTACGGGAAAAATTTAGACCACTTTATTTAAAAATAAAATTATAAGCCCAAAAGTAAAGAATCTTCAAAATTTTGAAAACGAAAATATTGTTCACTGGCTAAAATTAAGATTAATAGGATATTTTGTAGATGTTACAATATAGTTTAAGAAAACATAGAAATATAGCTAAAAAGTAGTACAGTTTATTTAAAAAAAAACTAAAATTCAATTATTTTCGCGAACCCTGCGAGGAAGCTACTAAAACTAGATTAATACCAAAAACAATTTGTCAAATGCATTTTCTAGTATTACGCCGAGAAAAGTACTAAACTTAAAACCCAAATGTACATAAGTTAATTTTTATATACCAACGACTTTGAGGTGGTGCCTTCGTTAAATGGGAAAAATACAACTAACGAGCATTGGATAATACAAAACGTACACCGTTAGTTAAAATATCCTTACCTCCACGTACAGTTATAGCCTCAATATCAACATCATGATGTTCAACACTATTATAATAATTCTGAGGTTTGTGATCATTAAAATCACTGTTACTATACTCATGATAATCCTTATTGTCTGGTAAATCATCCAACTCATTGGAATCAAGACAGGACGCTAAATGATATTTGTCTTCAATGTCTTTATCTCTGATCGCTAGCTGTGAAAAATCATCATTTAAATAGGCGAACTCAGGTTCCTAAAACAAAATATAAGACAAGTTAACATCTTTGTCAAAATATTTTTTTTCTATCCATAAAAACATTTAAACATTTAGGTAAACTTACCCCCCATATATACGGCAAGTTGCTCAGTGTGGTGTCAAAATTTGGATCTTCAGTGGAACAGCCGGACTTTGGGAAAACTGCTATATCGCCGTTCAACCTTTAGAAAAAATAAAATGAAATATTGAGATTATTAAAACGAGACTGCTCCACAAAATAAACATAAATATATTTGTTCAATTTAGAACAGTCTGTCTGCGAAAAATTTTCACAGGATGAACGTATCTATTGTTTAAACCATGTTATAACGGAAGGTAATTGTAAAAGTCGCTGATGATGAGAATATGTTCTCGCAACATGTCTGACGCAGACAGAATGTTCTAAATGGAACACATTTATTTATTTTAAAGAAGTAGTCCATATTGAAGTGGAGTAGAATGATATACAATTTGAAATAAAAGTCAATCTCCAATAAACGAATTTAATAGATTTCTCTATAAGTGTCTTTTTTTAACCATGCATGTTTCGGGGCACCAGTCTCCATCATCAGTGGTTAGTAAATTGAGAAAAGCTAGTCTTCATTCTGTATAAAGTTATGTTAAAATTTTGATAAATGTATTAACTTCATTACGTGGAAAAAATGTTACGTTAAGATAGAACTACATATTTTTAGCTCTCCATATCATATATGTAATATATGTATATATGGAGACTATTAGTTTCATGAAATTTTTTTTTTTAATTTCACCGGAAATACTTGTTTTTAGCCAATAAGTAGTTTTAAAAAAATGTCTGTCTGTCTGTATGCACGAAAACGCAAAAACCACTTAACAGATTTTAACCAAATTTGGTACAAAAATACTATAGGACATGGCAAGGAGCTGATTAGATTTTGGGAAACATTGAGCGTAGGCAAGAGGTTTAAAAGAGGGTTCAAAAATTAAAAAAATTCATAGTTCTTAACCTTATCCGAAATACTGCATAATTTTTTACGAATTTAATTGAATATAACCTAAAATATGGAACATAAAATATTAGACCACATTGGCGTTCGAAAATAGTGTAAAATGGGGAAAAAATATTTAAAAAAAAACGGACTTCTTAAACATAGCAAAAATATTAACTAATTATTTATAACTTTAATAGAATATAACCTATAAAATGTGTCATAAATAACTTACTTTCATAGGCGTTCGTATATAGTGAAAAAGGGGTCAAAACATAAAAAATATATATTTAAGTAAGTTTTCTTTATTTGGGTTGTAGGTCGTAAACAATAAAACTCAGTTTTAAATATCACTAACGTTTCGATCTATATTAGATCATCCTCAGAGTGCTGCAAAATACAAACGCATACATTTAAAATATTATCAAAAAACAATCAATTGAAAATTATATAAAAGAAAAAAAAAACAAAACACATTAAAACAGGAACATAAATTGAAAACATTAAAATAAAAAATACAACAATCGAATTATAATATTTGAAGACAGGTAACACTTACAATTTTTTTTGCGTTTCTTTTGTCTTATTAAAATGTCAGCCATAGAAACAATTAACAATTAGGGTTACTCTAAATATCTTTTGATGCAATTAGTAATTCCTATATTATATGAAATAATATATGTATTCATCCAATAATATAATTTAAATATGGTTTATTAGTCGTTATAGGAACCAACAAGAGTGTTAAAATTTTTATGTGTATTTAAAGTTGGAAACGAAATTCTTCCTTTATTGAACTTATCAGTTGTGCTTTTTTTTTGTACAAGTATAGTAAAAAAAAATAAAATTTATTTTTCATAGATATCAACTAAACAAGAGTAAATAGGATATTTTTAAGATTACCGGGAACATTTTTTATTCCCTGTGTGTCCTGTTGTTTATTGGCGTTATTTTCATGTCTTTTTATTAGAAACATCTCGTGTAGTAGTCTTTTTTTATAGTTTGTCTGTCGACCGATAATTTTAGTGTTTTCGAAATCGAAATTGTGATGGTTGTTGTATGAATGTTCTGTTAGCCCTGTTTTTCCCGCATTGGTAAATAGATTTTGTGGTCTAACGCTACGTTTGTGTTCTTCTAATCTTGTTTTAAGATATCTTTCAGATTGTCCAATGTACACATTATCGCAATCTTTGCAAGGGATTCCATATATTATGTTACTATTAAGGGAATGGGGAGTCTCAGATTTAATTTTGGAAAAAAAAATTTTTATTGTATTTTCACTTTTAAAAGTTATCATACAAGTTGGGCTATTTACAATTTTTTTAATTTGTTCTGATAATTTATGAATATAGGGAATTTTAAAGTATTTTACGTTAATTTGTGTTGTATTAATATTAGAGTTCCTATGGTTTTCATTATTATTATATAATATCTTAACTATTAGTTTTCTTGGATAACTGTTTTTTTGTAAAAATTATTCAATTTTCTTTAAGTTATCTTTATGAAATTTTTGATGAGATAGTTTTAAAGCCCTATCCTTTAGGTTTTTTATAATATTAACTTTTTGTGTAAAATGGTGATGGCTTTGGTAGGTGGACAATTTCACAAAAGACAATTATTTCTCACCTCAAGAAAAATAGTATATTATTTAACGAGCGTATAATGTAAGCTATATTACACGAGCCACAGGCGAGTGTAATATAGCCATTATACGCGAGTCAAATACTATATTTTATCTACGACTATTCATTTCTGAAAGAGTATACATGAAATTTCGTTTTCACTGTCAGAATCCATTAAAATTCACGTTTAACACAATTTAATCTCTACACTAAACCGTAACATTATTGCAAACGTCAAATATTTTTTATTTGTGTCAAATGCAAATGCTCTAGTTGTCATAGTAACAATAATCTAAGGAAGCTCTAATATGTATAAAAATTTATATTCCACGGGTGTGGAATATGAAACTCATATTCCACACCTGTGTAATATGAGTTACATTTTGTACTTAGTATCACAAGCAAAATACGTCTATTAATAAATAGTCGTAGATAAAAGTCTTTAAAGTGTATCAATGGTGTTTTTCCTAAACTTTATTTCTTACCTAAAATTCATAAAGAAAACACTCCACTCCGACCGATTGTTAGTTTTGTTGGGTCACCTCTATATAAAATTTCAAAATACATCAGTAAAATTTTAAATTATGCCTTTGAGAAGGACCTGTACTATACCAAGAATTCTTTCTCTCTTGTCAATGAACTACAACATATCATAATACCAGATAATTATCTTTTAATATCCTTAGATGTAAAGTCTCTATTTACGAATATTCCTTTAGATTTAACTACTACACTCATAAAAGAAAAATGGCACCTAATGCAGCATCATTGTAACCTACCAAGTGAGAAGTTTTTGGAAATTCTAGAAATTGTTTTTCATAACAGTTATTTTAAGTTCAATGATAAATACTACAGGCAGATTGATAGTTTAGGAATGCGTAAATGTTTGTCTCCCATATGTTCAGATATTGTTATGAGTCAATTACAAAAGTTTTGCATTTCAAAATTACCTTTTCAAGTTCCAATATTCAAACGATATGTTGACGATATTTTTACATGTGTTCCGAAAGATAAAGTTGATTTAACCCTACAAATATTCAATAGCTATCATCCTAAATTACAATTTACATTGGAAATAGAAAAAATTGGAACCATTCCCTTTCTAGATGTTTTAATTATGAAAACAGATGATAACCAACTCATTACAGATTGGTACCATAAGCCGACCTTCTCGGAACGATATCTGAACTACCAAAGCCATCACAATTTTACACAAAAAGTCAATATTATAAAAAACCTAAAGCATACGGCTTTAAAACTATCTCATCAAAAATTTCATAAAGATAACTTAAAGAAAATTGAATCATTTTTACAAAAAAAACAGTTATCCAAGAAAACTAATAGTTAAGATACTATATAATAATAATGAAAACCATAGGAACTCTAATATTAATACAACACAAATTAACGTAAAATACTTTAAAATTCCCTATATTCATAAATTATCAGAACAAATTAAAAAAATTGTAAATAGCCCAACTTGTATGATAACTTTTAAAAGTGAAAATACAATAAAAAAATTTTTTTCCAAAATTAAATCTGAGACTCCCCATTCCCTTAATAGTAACATAATATATGGAATCCCTTGCAAAGATTGCGATAATGTGTACATTGGACAATCTGAAAGATATCTTAAAACAAGATTAGAAGAACACAAACGTAGCGTTAGACCACAAAATCTATTTACCAATGCGGGAAAAACAGGGCTAACAGAACATTCATACAACAACCATCACAATTTCGATTTCGAAAACACTAAAATTATCGGTCGACAGACAAACTATAAAAAAAGACTACTACACGAGATGTTTCTAATAAAAAGACATGAAAATAACGCCAATAAACAACAGGACACACAGGGAATAAGTCAATGTTATTTTAATATTATTAAAAGAATACACAGTAAACTTTAAAAATGTTCCCGGTAATCTTAAAAATATCCTATTTACTCTTGGTTAGTTGATATCTATGAAAAATAAATTTTATTTTTTTTTTACTATACTTGTAATATAATCGATGAGTAGAACCTTTGGCGTAGAACACTAAACTGACACTCGTTTTACCACTTCACCAAAACACTTCTTTTAAATCTCGACGCGCGTTTCGCTAACAATGTTAGCATCCTCAGGAGAGAATTAAAACTCAGTGGTTCACACAGGCGTTCGAAAAAGGGTAAAAAAAAATGTTTTTCCAAATATAACAGAAAAATTGGATACTTATATATAGCTTTTATATAAGATAACCTACAACATGCAGCATAACAATTTTGTTTACATAGGGGTTCGTAAATAGTAATAATAATAATAATAAACAGTTTATTTGCAGTCATATACAAAGAAAAATTTACAATGCATAACGTGTAAACATAATAAAAACGCAATCACAATTACAATATAGCAACCGCAATCATAACTACAAGAAGGCAAAAAATAACTGCAAAATGGGTTAGAAGGCAGTAAAACTGATTTTCATATTCTAACCCGTACGGAAAAATTCACACTTTATACTACTACATATATAACAGTTCCCGAAAACTTACAATTAACTAAATCAATTTGAAATGCAATGAATACAAAGAAAGAAAAACAACAAAAGAAAACAAAATTAAAATAAAATTAAATTTGAAATCATAACCACTACACAATATGAAAATTAAACCAAATTTAATAGTTTTCTTCTAAGAGGTACACAAAACGTTGTTATTTTATATGTCTTAAATTGTGAGGAATTCCATTGTAGATGCTATAGACGTTATAGGAAAAGGATCGCTCGAATAACAAGGTGCGATGAGCCGGAGGAGACAATAAACCCCTAAACCTCAGATTAAGACTGTGTACATCAGACCTAAACCTAATCTTTTCGAACAAATATGGTGGATGCCCGTCAAGCAGTAAATTGTGATAAAAGCATGCAGCGTGATGAAATCGTCTATCCTTCATAGAAAGCCATTTTGCACTAACCAATTTGTGGCTTATTGGATCATATTTTCTAATTCCGTATACATACCTTAAACAGGACTTTTCTACACGCTGAATACGATCTTGATCTGACTTCAACAAACAAGGACCATACACAATATCACAATAATTGAGGTTACTTAGCACAAGAGCGTCTGTTAATTTTATTTTTAAATCTGTTGTAAGACAATGTCTGTGCGGATATAACATTTTCAATGTAGAATATTATTTACTTATACATTTAGTTATGTGACCCGTAAAGCGCAGATCCGTGTCCATTTCAACCCCTAAATTCCTCGCTGACTGACAAAATGCGATGGGCGTACCATCAATGTCAACCCTAAGACCCTGTTCCACGAATGCCCTGCTTCTACCAAAAGCCAATACCTTTGTCTTAGATGGATTAATTTTTAATTGGTGTGCACTGGACCAAGTTATAAGAGAAGTTAAGTCTTGTTTTATTTGATTTGAAGCAACAGAGATATCTTAAGGATTAAATGAAAATCTCAGCTGACTGTCATCAGCGTACATATAGGGACTACAAAAATTAAGTCAGCTTGGAAGGTTGGATGTATATATACAGAAAAGTAGAATACTGATCCCTGAGGCACACCACAAGCTATGTAGCCCAAGTCAGATCTTCCATTAAGGGTTTCAACAAATTGACGACGACCGTGCAAATAACTCTTCAGAAAATTCAAAGCACTTGAAGAAAATCCGGAAAAGCTGAGAACTGCCAGTAAAATGTCATGACTTATGGTATCAAACGCCTTTGAATAATCTATCAATAGCAAAGTAAAACACTTACCGGTATCGAGATCACGCAAAATGTCATCAGTAACATCCAGAAGTGCCGTTGTACAGCTGTAGCCCCTACGGAAACCCGATTGTTTTTTGGGCAATATATTATATGATGTAACATGAGATTTAATTTGTGAAGCCATTACCTTTTCTAACACTTTTGATAAAGGTGACAAAATAGATATGGGACGAAGACCACTAAAATCGTTGACCTCTTTAATTTTGGCTGTGGGTATAACTTTACTAAACTTCCAAGGGTCGGGGAAAACGTGGCACATTAGACAAAAGTTAATTATGTGGGTGATAAACGGAATTATACGTGGACAACAAAGCAACAGCATATCAACATTAATCTGATCAGGACCCAATGCGCTTGTTTTTATCTGAAAAATAAAATCTTTGATTTCCTGTTCCAACCAAGGTAAATTCAAAAAGCTGTCCAAAATTGCACTTTTTACGATTGAAATAATAATTTAGTAAATTGACATCTGGAGGTGTGAAATTTGCATACTTCAAAAAATAATTATTAATATCCTGTTGCTTATTTTAATGTTGTGGAATGTTTATTATTGAACTTTTTTTATAAATATCAAGTTCGCTAAGGTTACTCCACAAAGCCTTAGCATTCCTTCTATAAACAGTCGTGCAATATTCTAAGTATGACTTTTTCTCTTGATTTATTGCAGACGTTGTCATGTTCTTTAAATTTTTGTAATTATTCCAATCTTGCACTGATTTAATACTCTTAAATTTACTAAATGCCTTATTTTTTAATGAAATCATCTTTTTTATTGTCTCAGTACACCAAGGCTTGTTAACTTTTTAGTGCGATATTGTTTTTCTGGTGCTAATGTATCAAATAGATTAAGCAATAAACTCGAAAAGTATGAGACCTTCTCATTTATGTTATTTATTTTTAATATGTCTTCAAAAGGGGTTATTTGTAAAAACTCATTTAAGAGCCGACGATCTAAAAATTTTAAATTTCTCATTTTAAATGTCATTGTTTTGTGTTGAATCTTTGGCAGTTTCAAATTTAAAAAGGTGAGAAAATGGTCAGAGATACCAGATAAATCTAAGGTACCAGTAACGAAGTTATCAATATGAGACGGTATTATAATTACATCCAGCAAGGTTGAAGAGATACCTGTAACTCTTGTAGGTGTGCTAATCACTTGTTTTAAATTAAAAGCCTCAATAAAATTTAGGAAATCTACCGCTGCTTTACCACAAACATCCAACATATCAATATTAAGGTCTCCACTACAAATTATGATGTCATTAGTAACAATGTACTTAGATAGAACATCTTCCAGCTCATTGAAAAAAGATGCCACATTGAAGGGAGTAGAAAGGGAGGCAAAATAAATTTTATAATAAAACTAAAAAAATCAACTATTTTGCGTACAAGAACTTGTCCTAGAAGATCTAAGATAAAAAATATGTGGGTATAAATAGTGCCTCCAAAGAGAAGAAAAATGAGCAAAACCCGATACTTAAAAAAAATAGCTGATGTGTAAAACAAAACAAAAATTTATTAAATTTAGATAAATGACAAAAAAGTAATAAAATTATTACTTTTACACTTAAATATGGAGAGCTATTCGTGCCTTGAGGGCAACAGTTTATTTATTAATTACTTATATTGAGTTTATTATTATTATATTAATCTAAAAAATCATCGCTCCTCTCTAAGATGGATTATTTCATTAAATAAAACAAAATAGGTCACCTGAGTTCCAGGTAAATGAAAAAGAAATTAGAAATTTTTACATTTTAATTATTTTTTGATTTACCCCTTTTTCTACTATTTAAGAACGCTTATGTAAATTTATGCTGCATTTTTTAGGTTATCTTATATCAAAGCTGTATACAGTTAGCCAATTTTTTCCGTATATTTGGGAAACATATTTTTTTCGTTTTTGACCCTTTTTTTAAGACTATTTTCGAACGCCTGTGTGAACCAATTCTTTTATGTAACATTTTTTAGGTTATATTCTATCACAACTATGAAAAATTATTCAATATTTCGGATAAATTTAAGAACTATGATTTTTTAAATTTTTGAACCCTCTTTTAAACCCCTTGCCTACGCTCAATGTTAATCACCAGCTATGAATATCCTGTAGTATTTTCGTACCAAATGTGATTAAAATCCGTTAAGTGGTTTTCGAGTTATCACGGATACAAATTTTTTCTGACCCTTTTATAGAATTTTCACGGACACCGATGGTACATTAATTTTTGTCGTGTATTTTTAACAACAATTCAACTAGTTAAATATAAAATTTGTCACATTTTAATTTTTTTTTATTTTACTCCTTTTTCTACTATTTACGAACACCTATGTAAATAAAAATTTTATGCTGCATTTTTTAGGTTATCTTATATCAAAGCTATATATAATTAGCCAATTTTTCTGGTATATTTGAGAAAAATTTTTTTTTTCGTTTTTGACCCTTTTTTATACTATTTTCGAACGCCTGTGTGAACCAATTCTTTTATGTAACATTTTTTAGGTTATATTCTATCACAACTATGAAAAATTATTCCATATTTCGAATAAGTTTAGGAAATATATATTTTTTATATTTCGACCCCTTTTCCACTATTTACGAATGCCTATGAAAGTAAGATATTTATGCCACATTTTATAGGTTATATTCTATTAAAGCTATAAATAATTCGTTAATATTCATTTAAATGCCTAAAAAATTATGCAGTATTTCGGATAAGTTTAAGAACTATGATTTTTTTTAATTTTTGAACCATCTTTTAAACCCCTTGCCTACGCTCAATGTTTCCCAAAATCTAATCAGCTGCCATGGCCTATAGTATTTTTGTACCAAATTTGGTTAAAATCTGTTAAGTGGTTTTTGCGTTTTCGTGCATACAGACAGACATTTTTTTAAAACTACTTATTTATGTATAAAATGACCAAAAACAAGTATTTCCGGTGAAATTAAAAAAAAATGTTTTCATGAAACTAATAGTCTCCATATATACATATATTACATATATGATATGGAGAGCTAAAAATATCATTTATCAGATTTATTATTATTATTTCTAATTCCTCAAATTCCATTCTACCAATCCAAACCCGGAGTCCCTCAGCATGGGCGTAGCCAGGGTGTTCCCCAAGGTTGGGGCAAGAAAACGAGGTCATCTTAACATAAAAAACTTATTACAAAATATGTTGGGTTTATAACTCATAAGTGTGTTATTTTAGCATTAACTTTCCTGAATTCTGGCTAAACTTGGACAACATTTCTTATTCAAACTGATCCTTTTTAAAACTCTTTTTTTCGATGGGCGCTCATCATGCAAATTCCAACAAACCGTTGTTCCAACAGTGTTGGCCGTAACCAAGTTTTTACCCGACACAAGGTGCTGAATGATCTTTCTATTGTGCAGGTAGCACTTTTTGAGTAAAAATATTGCGCCTCTTGAACTAGTTCAACTAGGTCTGACATTTTTTTTCTTTCCACAGATTATACCAGAGTTCCACTTCAGCCAAAATCTCGTTTAAGTTGTAGCAGTCACAAAATATTTTAACTTTTTTTTAAAACTCAGTCAATGGTAAAGCAATAAATATATTAGGGTGTAATGAATGCAACTTGTAGGCTGGCAGATTTTCATTAGAGAATTGCTGCCCTAAAGATATTATCAATGAATGCAGATACGGAATTATGAAAGATCTCGTTCCGTACTCTATACCAGAACCTGCTGGAGGATTTGCCCGAAGCGTTTGTCGAATTGTAACTCTCGGCATTTTAAAGTCCGTATTAATGTCTTCGGAAACTTTTTCGACTTCTTTTATTTTCAAATAAAAGAAAACAAACAAAAACTTTCAAAGTCAACTCCACAAAATCTTTAATTTAGTTATGAAAAAGGAAACTAGTTTCGGCTCAACAAGCCATCATCAGTCCTACAATAAAGATAAAAACTACCGCATAAGAGAAAAAAATAAATAAATAAATAAAACGTACAACGGGCAACAAATCTATACATAAGTTCATAAGGTAAAAAACTTACCATTCTCACAAAAACATCCGTGCAGAAAAAATATCACACATGAATATAAATAACTAACATTACACGAAAACAAACACATGTGTTGAGTAAATAAATAAATAAATAAAATAAGAATTTTAATGCATCCAAGACCAGATTCAAATATATCAAAAGGAAAAAACGAAAAACGTTTAACCTTTTTCTATAAATACAGTATGTCCAAAAAGAATTGAATTGAACTGGACTGAAATTCTAAAGAATCGTAAAAATAGTCAGTCCAGTTCAATTCAATTCTTTTTGGACATACTGTACTTACAGAAAAAGGTTAAACGTTTTTCGTTTTTTCCTTTTGATATATTTGAATCTGGTCTTGGATGCATTAAAATTCTTATTTTATTTATTTATTTATTTACTCAACACAGGTGTTTGTTTTCGTGTAATGTTAGTTATTTATATTCATGTTTGATATTTTTTCTGCACGGATGTTTTTGTGAGAATGGTTAGTTTTTTACCTTATGAACTTATGTATAGATTTGTTGCCCGTTGTACGTTTTATTTATTTATTTTTTTCTCTTATGCGGTCGTTTTTATCTTTATTGTAGGACTGATGATGGCTTGTTGAGCCGAAACTAGTTTCCTTTTTCATAACTAAATTAAAGATTTTGTGGGGTTGACTTTGAAAGGTTTTGTTTGTTTTCTTTTATTTGAAACTGACACTCCACTTTGATGATGGATAATTTATTTCTTTTATTATGTTTATGCTTTCGTCATTAACATTTTCCCGGTGTGTTTTTAAAAGGTTTGCAATTCTTTTTATATGATTAATACATTGTAATAAGTTCAAACAACTGGTTGCAAAAATGCAGAATATTTTGCTATTAAGCAGACACTAACCAGAAACTCAGAATTTGAAGCAGAACAATGCACTTGAAAAGCAGCTTTTCTCATAGCTGCATGCCATCTGTTGATAGCGTTTATAAAGCTGCCACGATTTTTACATAATGCTCCCTAAAAATTGAGAGGCTTCTGTATTTTTTGAGACCGAACGAATTTTCGCCGAAGTGGGGATTCTCGGAAAAATGTTATTATTTCTTTTATTGTGGCCACTCTATTTCGAATCACTGATATGTGGTTTAAATCGTTCAGCAGTAAATTAAATTTGTGGCTAGCACAATGAAAATACAGCCCCCGTGTGTACGTTTCTCGAATAATTTGTATACGAATATATCTGACATACCCAGTTAATAGGTTAAGCAAGTAAGTCGGGTAGGATCATTTGAATTTAAACTTTTTTAGCCCTGACTACGCCCATGTCCCTCAGGGCGGGCTCAGTTCTAGGCCCGCTGTTGTTTTATGCGGATGTTTAAGTATCACAAAACAGAATAAATCATTTAAATGTAATTAAGAACTATAATTTAAGTTATCAGATGATTAATTTCCAGTCCGTTTTACTTATAGTCAATTAAATCAAATGAAAACTTACTCTTCTTCAAGTTCATCATCCATCCATTTCAAAACATTACTGTCTAGTTCTTTAATATTTTCGACATATTCTAAAATATCACTCTCCTTAAAACTGTATTTCCCATCCAAATTCCTCGCTTCATCTGGATAAATGTCGTCGGAAAAGGTCATCATCATGAAAGCTGGTACGTAATAGTCAATCACAAACAGAAATTTAAAACATAAATCACAAATACAGCACTAATAAACAAACTCACTTTGAAGCTTATAGCAACAAACTAAATGTTTTCGTCTAATTGTTGGCATCAAGAAACGTAAATCCTCAACCCTTACCGAGTTCTGAAACTCAGGTAGGTGCCATAAATGGTAAGGGTAGGGGGCTTAAAAATACCTATATTTTCATAAGGATTTAACATTATAATTTATAAAATTCGTCATATTAAATAATTACTTAATTAAACATAAAAAGAAAGAAAACCAAGATAAAAATGAAAAAATTAAAAGCTTCTACGGTAAAGAAAAACTCAATGGTTTGTAGTTCAGCAAACCAAATTCATAACTGTTTGTTTTATTTTAAAATTGTTTTTCTACAAAAATTAGTATGTAGTTGATATCAAAATGAATCTCAAGTGACTTAACGAGGCTTTTAATTTTTCATATTGTTATTGATAATGAGACCAGGAGTCTTTGTACATGTTTCATTTTGTATTTTAATTTAACGCGTTTTGAATTTGAATCTCAGTCTTATTTTTATCTCGCAAAAGCTTGTCAATTCCTGGACATGCAGGTTTGCCAAAGGCCCTTTATTTCTGAGGGATAAGGACATTCTTCTATTATTGTCATTTGTCCTTTAAAATCACAAATGTTAACAGATTCGAGTTAAAAAATAATTTCTGTTTTACGAACCTAATCAAATGTACCTTCTAAGTGATAATTTGGTGAATTCTACAAAATAAAAAAAAAGACGTTCAAGTCCTGCAGGCGAAGCAATTGCAGAGGGACGCTGTTGAACAAGTGGTTTAACCTCTTTTTAGTTAATGAAGATAAGTATGACTTTAATGGCGATCCCTCGACCTGATAGCCTATAATTAAATACATTGTTCCAAGAGCTTCTTCTCGTTGATCCTGGCTTAATTTAAATGCTCTAAATATAATCATCTAAGTCTTAATTAATCCACTTTCCATCGAAATATCAGCAGAATAACCAAATGTACAATTATTTTTTTGAACACTATCTAGTCTAGAGCAATGGCTATTTGTTTCGTCTTAATCAAGTAATCTTGATCATTAATTTTTAAATTTAAATCAAGGACTAACTTTAGGTTAGTAATAACAAGATGTTTGGTTCTCTGAATTTTCGACAAAATATGCCAATTTTCTAAGAGACAATCAGCCAATGTGTTCCACCTCACCCTGTGGGAAAACTAGCGATTTTCCACCAGGTAGTTTATTTTCCAGCTGCGGCGTGTACATAGCATAATATAATATATACAGGGTGTCCCACCGGAAATCAAATCGATCTGTATATATAAAACTGTACATAGGAGAATTTTGCAAATTTGGCGCAGATTTAAAATAATATTGGTATATAATTTTCAGAAAAAAAATTGTGTTGAAACCTGAAGAAGTTACCAATTAATTATTCATTATATTTAAGTAATTTGACGAAAATAAATCATGGATATTGTTTTTAACAAAAGTTTTGTAACAAAAAAACTATTTTTATAAAAACCGAACACCCCAAGAAAAATCAAATTGTGGACAATGGAGGTTTTACAGGAATTTTCATGGAATAAAATTCTGGATTTTGGAAAAAGTTAAATTTAATGTAGGTAATAATGGTAAACAACGTTAATATTATATATGCCTAATTTAATCTTCTACACCACTGCTATTACCTGAGCTGTCTAATTCCAGTTCAGGATCACAACTATAGCTGGGCTGCGCAACGCTGATTGCAGATTGAGATAGTACCGAAGATTTTCAGGAGTTTTTAGACATTTAGCCAGATTTCTTAGAGAACCTAGCTTTTGGGGTTTGATTTGAAATTCATCTTGGTATAAATGACGGTTTCATCATATAAAGACATAGTTGCATCATGGTTGCCATATCGTGCACTCCAAAAACATAGTAGCAGGCTAGCTGGCTGGCTTGCAAAAAATCTAGAATTCCGACAAAAACAACCATTGTCCGGGACAATAGTTGTCTTTGCGAGAATTCTAGCGGACTATGGCTGTTTCTGTAGAGCTATTGAATTTGATAGCACCTGTAAATTCAGACTATGTTCTTTTTGTAGAAACAGAGTTTACCAGTCAAACAGTTGGACTTCAATCTATACACCTCAATTTATAATTTATTTGTAAAAAAATTATCGAGCAGAGGTCATTTACCTTTATTGGTCATAGGGTATTTAATCAAATGCCAGTGGAATTGAAAAATAAAGCGAATTTAAAAAATTTTAAATCAAAACTTTCAAGTTGGTTGAGGGGTCAAAACATTGAGTTTATGAATTGAAGCTACTTCTGTGTCTGTTTCCCTGTATCATCATTATACAGTTTGGTTACTTTATTTTGTTTTAATATTTATTGTTTATCTTTGAATAGGAATTTTCGTTACAATTATAATTTAAGTTTTTGTTACTAATTTTGAAAATATTACCAAGTATATAAGTTGAAGTAATTAAAAAGTGGGTGGAGAGCTTTTAGAGTGTCTGTAGAAGATGGACAAACTTCGCAAAGTTTTTACATCCTGCAGGCACCATTCTCCCTCCCTATTATTTATTTTGTTATATTATGTAATTTATGGAAATAAATAAAAAAATAAATAAATAAAAAAAATAAAAAAAAACCGTAAAATCTGAATGTTTGTAATATGGTCGTTTTTGCAAGCAACGCCTCATTTGTTTAACAGCATATTGTGATCACACTTTCCATAAATAATAAATACATTTAAATAATCTTCATGTGTATAATTTAAAAGGCCCGGCATTGTTATTAATTATTTTAAACTGGTAAGTGACGGCGCCTCTATGAAATTTTTTAATTTCCATTGCCTTCATAGCTACCTTGATGTCTTTAAACTTAAAACTTGTAAATTAGCGTTGCTTAATAAGAGAAAACTATAAAATATTGGGGTTTGTATTTAAAAATATTGACTATTGACAGTTCTCTCATTTTCATGCTTGATGTGATATTTTGCACATCCTGTATTAATATGTACCAAAACAGTTTAAAGTTCTCATAAAGAGATAAAAATAGTCTCTAAATCAATTAATGAAGGTTTCCCTATAGGACAATTTTATACCTAATAATTTTAGAGCCCGCAAACGTCATTTTTGATAAAAATAATATAATATGTCAGAAACGGTAAGAATGTATAATAATATATACGGTTTTCCATTTGAAATAAGCAAGTTGACAGCTACTTCCGGTATTACCGAAGGTGTCAATAACTTATGCGTATTTTACATCATGTGCCCCCGTCGATATAATTACACTGCCAAATTTTCAAAATTCTCCTATGTATAGTTTTCTATATAGGTACAGATCGATTTGCTTCCCGGTGGAACACCCTGTATAATTTGTAGGTATTGCCATTAGTGTTTTCAGCAGGTTTTTCCAAGTCTGCTAGTAATTATTCAAAATTCTTAAGTAAGCAAATTTCTTATTAAAATTCAACACTAAAAATACAATAAACAACAGGTACCTGCCACAGGTACCCCTATTATGCGTCATTGAGGCATCTTTTGTAATAGGGTTTAAAAGATCTAGTTTAGGTAAAAATTTTGCATATTACTTGGATACCAAAATATTAAGTACCTGGTTTTATGATGTATCTATTGTTAATACAATCATAAATAGTTAAGGGATTAAAGCAATATATCAATAGTTAAGGGATTAAAGCAATATACAAATACATGGAAATACAAAAACAAAAAATATATCAATTTTTCGTGTCAGGTCCATTTGGATTACCTTCTTTTCTCGTTTAACTGGATTTGATTGAGATTTGATTTGTAATTCTTCAGGGTGGTCACATTTTCTAAATTGTATTTTATGGGAAAATGTTAAATGGGACACCCTGTAAACCTGCTTAAATTTGAGAGGTCCCTTTCCTATACTTTTTATTGATATCATATGTCATGGGCTAACCGTTTTTTATAAAAAAAAGTCATAATTTTTTGTCATTTTATTTTACAGCTCTATTTTAATAATTTACAAATAGACGCTCTAAAAAATAAAAATAATTTTTTTTTCGACAATTTAAGTTTAAATGGAATAAAATCTTAGCTTAAATACCAAAATTTCTATTTCTATTAACGAATATTCTCTTGGGATGAGGTTCGAACACACTCTATCACATAATTGGAACTATACTTTTTTATTTCATTATCATATTGTGTCTACGTTTCGGCAAGGTAAAACTTGCCTTCTTCAGGACAATCTTAATTATTTTTTTTTTTAATATTTGTGTCTGGATTTTAATAATAGAAACATTTCTCTGCAGAACAACAACTATTCATTTTACCAATCGTATTTCTTTTGATAAGAACTAAACAATTGCAGACGAACTAAATAAAACTAAATTTTAAACAACCAAATTTATTTTAACAAATGGCGGCACTTCTGCAGTCTTAAGACATTTCTTTTAAAATACAAAAATTTCTATTTCTTTCTACGGTAGTTGGTGACTCACGGTAAACTATTTATTTATTTTTTTCTATGGGGGTATACATAGAAAAAACTCGGATCGGGCTTGCCAATTTACTGCTCCTCTACGCCCTATCCATCTTCCAGGGCAAGTTAGTTCGTACTTGTTTAGTTGTTATCGTAAGAAATAGGTATCTTTGTATTTGATTATTTATTCCATTTAAACTTAAATTGTCTAAAATGTGTGTTTAAACCATTTTATTTTTTAAGAGCGTTTATTTCCAAATTATTAAAATAAAGCTGTAATTTAACTTTTTTTGTTTTTAAATAAAATGACAAAAAATTGTGATTTTTGTTGACAATTTTTAAATATTTTTTTTTTTTGGAAAACTGTTACCCTTAAGCTCATGCAATACCAATAAAAAGTATATGAAACGGACTTCTCAAATTTAAGCAGATTTACAGGGTGTCCCATTTAAAATTTTTGCATAAAAAGACATTTTAGAAAATGTGACCACCCTGAAAAATTACAAGCCACATGTCAATAAAATCCAGTAAAACTGAGAAACGAAGCGAATGGACCTGAGACGAAAAATTTATATGTTTTGTTTCTGTAGGTACCACAACGCCTTAAATGTAAGTCAAAATTAACCCTTAGTTACAAATATTTCAAAAACTACTGGACCTAGGCATGTCATCCCCTATGTTATTTTTCTTGCCTTTTAGAGCGGCATTTATTTATGTTAAAATATACAGGGTTCATTAAAAAACAAACAAGTTTGGTCTGCTGCGCATTTCTGAACTACCCTGTATAATTGGAAACATTTTTGGGTTGTACATCTCTTCAGTACCTAAAAGTTTTGTAAATGGTTTTTTTGTCTATCGCTTAGAGATCTTGAGATATCTTCCTCACACACATATATGTATTCCGTCAGAACGCAACCATTAGAGAGAAATATATAATTGTATATCGTTTTTACAACTTTTAAGTATTATTCAACTTCCAAAATAACTCCTAATTTATACTTAATTTTTTTTTAATACTATTCACATGAACTCAATCTGACAGAATGGTTTTTAAATGACACAAGTTGACACATTTGGCATTCGAGTATGTTTATGTTATCGTTGTCACCACCTATTAGGTTCTAGGCGTCAGCATTTAATGACAATATTAAAAAACCACACATGGCATACCTGTTTGCCTATGTGTTAACGTAAAGTCTTCGTAATGGTAAGGTTGCATGTACAAAATGGAACCATGGAACATTTTTATATTATTATTGAAATCGTAGCCGGTCTGAACATATTGTTACAGTGACATGTTTATTATATTCTTTTTAGCAGATATTTCATTAATTATACGATGATGATCTGAATTTACGGTTATGATATTATACTACTTAGAGCGTAGAAAATTGTGCAAAATGTATAAAAAATTATAAAATATTAGTATTTGACATGACGAATCTTATTGTAAACAAAACTGATGCATTGTGGTCTGAGAGTTTTAAAACGCGGTCTGCAAGCCCTATTACTACACTTTTTTTTGAGACATTGAGTGACGTTGTTTTTGTGTACCATTTAGTTTTTAATTTGTTGCTGCAATTTTTTAGTGTAAGGTCTAGAAAGCTTATTTCATTATTTAGTTCTACTTCAGTTGGAAATTGTAATTTATTATGGTATGAGTTCAAAGCGTTTTTCATAGTTTAGATTTCAGTTTCTGGGATCGACAGATCTACAAAATAATGTTGGGTAGAAACTTAGATTTGGTATAATCGTCTCTTCCAAATCTTCAAGGACTAATTGAGCGATCAATCTGTTGATAGAATGTAATTCCGTATTGGAAATATGTTCACGTTAAGGTAAATTCTATCTTCATTTCAGTTCCAGCTCTTTGGATCATAAACAAAATTATTTTTAGAAAATAATTGATACCTAGTAAATATGTTTTTTTTAACCAGGGTTGAAAACAATGTAAAAATTACCAAATAAACAAAGATCGTAAACGTTAAGTAAAAAGTAAATTAATGATGTTTGGCAAATTTTACCATGGGACACTACGTCCCATCCGTAAAAATAAAACAGCCTAATTGTGTAATTAATTTAATGTTTATTTCAATATACAAATATACAAAAAGTAGTACATATTAGTAATGCACTAGGTACCGTTTATAACGGTTGATTTTTCGCCATATCACCACTATTACTATTATTTTTGACACTATCATCATCTCTCGAATCCTGATCCTTGTTAGCACTCAATTGGCTAATTGAGTCTCAAGCAGTAATTATGATCCAAACTCACTGATTCCATTAATTTATTGCTCTTGGCAACCGATTCCATTGCCGTTACTTTGGTACTCGCCGTGTTTTTCTCACTTCCATCTCGTCTATCATTCTCCAATTGGGTCTTGCTACTACGTTCCTTGCCACTGGGTACAACCGTTATGTCCGATATAACCGTGATCGACTTCCGTTTACCGGATTCACTGATGCGTGGACATGATTCCAGGATCTGCTTATTACTGTTAACTTTATAATTTGTTACTCTAGTCGAGTCTGATGCATTTAATGAAGAGGTTGCACCACTACTAATATTATTCTTGACACTATTATCATCTTCAGAACTCTCGTATCCGGAATCCTTGTTAGCACTGAATGGGCTAATGGGTCTGAAGCAGTAACTATGATCCAAACTCACTAAATCCTTTAATTTATTTCTCCTGCGAACCGATTCCATTGCCGTTTCTTTGGTACTCGCCGTGTTTTTCTCTCTTCCATCTAATTTAGCAATTTTATGTCTACCATTTTCCAATTGGGATTTGCTACTACGTTTCTTGCCACTGGTCACAGCCGGTATTGGCGGTATAATCGTGATCGGTTTACGTTTATCGGGATTCTTGATGCGTGCAATCACTTCCTGTAGACGTGATTCCAGGATCTGCTTCTTACTGCTATCGTGATAATTGGTTACTCTAGTCGAATCTGATGCGTTTAGAGAAGTGGTTGAATTATTCGGTATTGGTGGTTTCCTTGTTGGTTCTGATTTGTTGTTACTTAATGTTGGTTTTGGTACAATCGTTTTTGGTTCCTGTTTATCTGAAAAGTGAATGCAACACTGATTGAACCATTCAAAACAAATATAAGTGCAAAAATATTATTCCCCCGCTAAGTAAACTTGCTAAAACTAAGACTAATGGTTTATTTAATAAATATTTTAATGTACAGTTTATACTGGACTAATTTTTAGCTATTTTGCTATATTTTTCAAACTACATTAAAATATTTTAAATAATTAAAAAAATTATAAAGTCCAAAAATCTAAAACAAATTTAAAATTCTAGAAAACGAAAAAATTATTCTCTGGCTAGCTACACTTGCTAAAACTAATATTAATGTGTTATTTTGTAAAAGATATTTTAACGTAGTTTAAGGAAATATAGCAAAATAGCTCCAGTTTATTAAAAAAAAATAAAAATCCAAAAGTCTAATTGTAGAAAACGAAAAAATTATTCTCTGGCCAATTGAACTTGGTAAAACTAAAATTAATGACCTGTTTTGTAGATAATTTAATGTGGTTTAAGAAAATATAGCATAATAGCTAAAAAGTAGTCCAGTTTATTTAAAAAGAAAATTAAAAGTCCAAAAGTCAAACATTTTTAAATTTCTTGAAAACGAAAATATTATTCTCTGATCAACTAAACTTACTACAATACAGATATTAATTAGGCTGGTTTTATAGATATTAAAATGTATTTTAAGGAAATATAAAATAATAGCTAAAATGAAGCAAATAAAATGTCCAAAAATCTAAGATTTTGAAAATCCTTGAAAACGAAAAAAATATTCTGCGGCCAACTAAACTTGCTAAAACTAAAATTAATGCCCTGTTTTTGTAGATAATTTAATGTGGTTTAAGGAAATATAGCATAATAGCTAAAAAGTAGTCCAGTTTATTTAGAATGAAAACTAAAATTCCAAAAGCCAAAAAATTTCAAAATTCTTGAAAACGAAAAAAATATTCACTGGCTAAAATTAAGATTAATTGGCTATTTTATAGATATTATAATGTAGTTTATTAAGGAAATATAGCAAAATAGCTGAAATGTAGTTGTTTATTTAAAAAAAATCTAACATTTTTAAAAAGTAGTTGGTAGTAGTCCAAACATCTAACCTCAAAAATTGAATTATTTTCCCGAACCCTACAAGAAAGCTACTAGAATTAGATTGAAAATAAAAACAATATGTCAAATGCGTTTTCTAGTCTCAACCCGAAAAAAGTACTAAACTTAAAACCCAAATGTACATTAGTAATTTTTATATACCAACCGCTTGGAGGTGGCACCTTCATTAAATTGGAAAAATAGCACTAACGAACCTTGGATAATACAAAACATATAAAGTTAGTTAAAAGATCCTTACCTTCAGTAACAGCTACAATCCCAATATTAACACCATCATCTTCAACACTGTACTTATCACTACTGCTATCATAACTGTCATCTTCATCGATGGGCTCCATATCGATTTTCTCCACTCCAGCGTCATGTGGTAAATCATCATCGAACTCATTGAAATAAGGAAATGTCGATTGATGAAATTGGTCTCTTAAATATTCAGTTAAATAGGAAATCTCATTTTCCTGAAACAAAATAATAAGACAAGTTAGCATTTTTGTCAAAATATTTTTTTTTCCTTTGCAAAAAACATTTAAAAAACAGGTAAACTTACCCCTGATATATTAGGCCAGTTGTCCAATGTGCTGTCAATATTATTTAAATCTTCATCGGAATAGTTGCGCTTTGGTAAAACTACTATATCGCCGTTGATCCTTTAGAAAAAATAAAACAAAATATTTAGATGGTCTGCTCCACAAAATAAAATGAATATAAGTATTTGTTCAACTCAGAACAGTGTCTGCGTCAGACATTTTTTTTTAATTCTTATCACATAAAACTAACTTTAATTAAACTTGTAAAAATCTCACATATACACGGCCATTAGTAAGCCTATTACTATCTTATCTGAATTTTACGTAAATAAAATAAAAAATAGACTGCAAAGTAATCGGTCTAAGCCAAAAATATCATAGGTAGAATATTTTTTCCAGATTTATAATTCCTAAAATTCGATTCCACCAATCCAAACCCGGAGTCCCTCAGGGCTCTGTTCTAGGTCCGCTGTTGATTTTAATATATTATGTAGTTTTATGCGGATACACAACTTCAACACAAAACAGAATAAATCATTGAAGTGCAATAACAAATTATGATTCAAGTTATCAGATGTTAAAAGGGTTAATTTCAATTTATTTTTTTTACTAAAATTAAAGTGTCTAGTTGATTGGTTAAAACACCGTTTAATTTCCAGTCTGTTCTACTTATAATTAATTAAATGAAATGAAAACTTACTCTTCTTCATCATCATCAGTCCAATTAATATTGGAACTATCTAAATCCTTTATACTTTCGAGATATTCAAAAATATCACTCTCCTTAAAACTGTATATCCCATCCAAATTCCTCGCTTCATCCGGATAAATGTCGTTGGAAAAGGTCATCATCATGAAAGCTGGTACGTAATAGTCAATCACAAACAAAAATTTAAAACATAAATCACAAACACACAGCTAATAAACAAACTCACTTTGAAGCTTATAGCAACAAACTAAATGTTTTCGTCTAATTGTTGCCATTAATAAACCTAAATCTTCAACCCTTACAAAGCTCTGCAACTCAGGTAGGTGCCATAAATGGTAGGGGAAGTCTGCTTAGATACTAGTCCACTTATAACAAATCAAATACCAATATCTTTTTAATAGTATAATTTATAAAATTTATTTTTTTAATAATTATTTAATTAAACATAAAAATAAATAAAACCAAGATAAAACAAAAAATTACAAAATTAAAAGCTTCTACAGCAAAGAATAACATAATGGTTTGTAGTTGAGCAAACCAAATTCTTAACTTTTTAAAAATGGTTTGCTACAAAAATTATTATGTAGTATAGATATTAATAATGAGACCAGGAGAGATTTAACGCGTCTTGAAATTGAACCGCAGTCTTATTTTTATGTCGCAAAAGCTTATCAATTCCTGAACATGCAGGATGCCCTTTATTTCGAAGGTCTAAGGAAATTCTTGTATTTTTGTCATTTGTCCTAAAATCACATATGTTAACAGATACGAGTTAAAAAATAATTTCGGTAAATTACGACCCTATGTACTTAGTGATATTTTAGTGGTAGTTTAGGCAGACCCGGTGTATCGTTTTTTTTTTTTAAAATGCAAACAAAAGTAATTTAGAAGCATTCTCGTTGCCCAATCTATTTCTTAGTTTAGCGTGAATTATACCAAATAAAGAAAAAAGACGGTCAATTCCTGCAGGCGAAGCATTTGCAGAGGGACGCTGTTGAACAAGTTGTTTAACCTCTTTTAAGTTAATGCAGATAAGTATGACTTAAATGGCGATGCCTCGGCCTGAAAGCCTATAATTAAAGTTTAAATCATAGACTTTCAGTTAATAATAACAACATATTCGGTCCACTGAAATTTTCCATTTGGAACACCGTATACATTAATAAGGTTTTCGATTCTACCTAAAATTCGAACTAGAGTTTATGTATCGTGTCCTATTCTTACCGGTTCTGGCTTATTTGGTTTTATGTCATAAGATTTTCCTAAAAGGAAACCTTCATTAATTGATTTGAATATAAAATAGTAATTTTATGAGAACTTTGAACTGGTCAAAAATTAAAAGATATATTTATTCCAGTGGCGTAAAAAATAGGGGAAAAGTGTCACTAACCCCTATAGCATGCCTCTGGTTAATTTTTTAAAAATATTCTTTCTGTCAAAATATGAATTTTTTAAAGAACATATCGGTCAAGAAATAAAAAAAATATTTCAAGGCGTTTTTGAGATCTTGTAATTAGACAACTAAGCCCTTTAAGGGTATCATATGTCCCTACATCAAAATGCATGAATTAGCGAGAGCTTTCTGTGGTAGACCGTTGTCGGTCGAAGATAGAAACACCTTGTATATACAGTCAGGCCCAGAAGTCTGGAATAAATTTATAAAACGCAGGTAATTAATTTTGGTAAAAATGCTTAAACACGTTAAGTCATTTACCTAATGTCGCATTTTTTGACTCTCACGCCATTTATACAGGTCCCATTTAAGAGATATGAGGACCTAAACTTTTTTCTTAATAGACTACGCTCTATGTATTCCATTAAAAAAAATAATATTAATACATTTTTGGATACAGGGGAAACATTCTAGCCATATTTTATATAGCATGCCTTATGTCCAAAATGAAAGGTTAACGAGAAATTTTGGATTGAATAATATTATCTATTATTTGTGTTTAATAGGTGAGACCAATCTTTAACGTTTATTTCTGTAACAGGTATCAATAGATGGATACCTGCCAAATTGAGTCTGAGGTTTTGCTAATCCGATATACCTTTAAAAGGTATGTTTTATTGCAGGTTTTAATTTTGTTTTCTAAAAGATATTTTACTTTAATCCTTTTATTTCATTCATGTCAAAATTTACGTACCTACCTACCTATTATATTAAAATTATGCTCAAAGACGGGGTTGCAGTTTTTTCATAAGGAAGCGAAATAATATTGTAGTAGGTTTTTAATTAATAACTTTTGTTGTTTTTAGATTTAATTTAAACACTATTAACATCGACTAGGCCACTGAGAAGCAGTCCCAAGATCTCACTAAACTATTTATCAGTATTTGCGAAGTACACAAGGCAGACTAGAAGTCGCCTATCTCTCCAAGTCCAAGAAGAATAGTTTGTAAAGAATAAAATAAGCGAACGGCCCCACAACGATGAGTCTTTAAGAAGTCATAAAACTCTATTGCTACATCCCTCAATCTCTGTGTCACACTATACTTTATCAAATGGGTGGTGATATGTGATAAACATTAAGGTTTTTATAAATTTTGTTCAACCAACACTCCCTTGAAAACTTACGTTCTGAAAAAATGTTTTTCTTTTTTAATTCCCTGTAATAATGTAACATTATCTGTCATAAAACTACACTTAACGGGATGAAATAATTAAGATTTTTCACTCCTCGACGCTTGCGGGAACTTGGTAATTTTTAAAAGATACATTTGGGTCTGAAGTTAGACCTGAAGCCCTAGAAGAAGCCGGGCCTAATTAAATTGAAGAATCTCTAGAAACCAGGACCAGGGACCGTATCCTAAAAGTAAGGCATTCTCCCTATCATTTTCAATGGATGCAGGCGTTACTGATTCGAGATTTCTCGGACGATCGGCCAAAAACCATAGTTCTTAAGAAATATTTTATTTACTGACGAGGTGAATTTGGGTTTTTAAAGGAAATCATGAGTATAAATGTTCATTAGTTGTATGGTTGGGAATTATTCTTGAAAATCTATTTAGGAGCATTGAGACAAGGGAGCAAAATATGATCCTAGTTGGAACACTAGAAGTAAAAAGTATTCAATAGTCTATCTATCAAACCTGCGACCCTTTATTCTACGCCTATGATAGAGATCGTTCTTCAGTTAACATAATATTAAGCTTGAATGTAATAAAAGAAAGGTAGATCAAGTGTGTATGAATCAATGTTTATGATAGTTTGTGGGTCTCTATCCTATTTGTGACAATAGCAATGACCGAATTTGCATTTAGTATATTTTTATTTATAGGTATATTATGTAAGACAGGTAAAAACAAGTTCTAAAAACATGTTGTTTCCAGAACATTCCATTACTCCTGTATTTTAAAATCTAGTAATTAATTAAAAACAAAATACTTGATGCTTTTCCTAAAAAGAAATGATATAGGTACGAGACATAATAACAATTTTTTTATTAATCATTTGAAAATACAAAAAATCATGTCAATCAGGTCCATTCTCTAAAATAAATAAAAATAATCATTTATTGCCTACCAGGCCTGAGTCCAATTACAAGACAAAAATTACATAGTTTCAACTAATAATAAATAAATCTCACGGACTACAAAATTACCCGAATGCTTAATTCAGAATACAAAATACCCAGATAAAGGAGTAAGTATCCATGGGCCATATAAGAACACCGCAGGTCTCAACAAAAGCTATATAAAAAATAAAACAAACAACCAAGTAGAACCCAAACAACAATAATTACTGTCCAGTTTGATTTATACAACTTTTTATAATAACTACTAAATCTGTTTGCCATTTCTCGAAAGTTCTATTTTTCATAAAGATTTTAAACTAAATTATGATATACAAAAAGAAACTATAAAAAATGACTAAATTTTATATACTATGACAACACAATTATTTTGAGTTTCTTTTTTCAATAAGAAAATGTTTTATATTTTAATTTTATAAGATTTTTTCCCATAATTTCCACTAATTGGTAAGTTTTTACATAATAGTTTAAAATATTCTCATGTCTAAGAGCTATAACACTTTCAGTTTGTATATGTTTATATAATCCATGCCATACTATTTTTGAGTTTACCTAAAATGACTGCGTGACTGTTTATTATGAGCCACTGGTGATGGAAACTTAGATTTCCGAAACATGTCTGGCGCTGCAGGCTGATTGCATACTAATATATGAATAGTTTGGTGGAGTAGACGTTGTTTTTATTTGTGTCTTACACATTCAACTCCTCTCGAAGATGGATTACTTCAGAAAATAATAATTAAGAAGTTTAATAAAAATTCCCCATGCGTCTTGGCAGATCAGTCAGGAATCTGCCAGTGTTGCCATGAAAAAAATTCAGTTCTCCATGTAAATGACTATTTACAAGCCCTAGTATTGGCCATTGGGCCCACGTCTCTCATAGCTCATTCGAAGATACGACACTTTAAAATATAATTGTTGCGGGCTTAGTATTGCGAAATATGAAATTTTATTTGAAGCAGGATCTGGGGGCGGTCGAGTCCAAAATGCATCAATTTAAACAGAAATATTTGATAAGCGCAGATCCTGCGGACAGACAATTGAACGTCATAACTGCCCAATAATAGTGCATTATCATATCTCCGTATAGGGTAATAAATTTCTTTGGACACGTTCGATCCTGTCCTCATCCATCCGGTATATTGGTGACCATATGATAGACGCATATTCCAATTTCGACCTGATTAGAGAGAAATACAACATTTATAAGCAACTAATGTTGTGAAAATTTGTTGTTGTTCTGATAACAAAGCCCAGAGACCGAAATACACTTTTAATAAGGGCATATATATAGATTCACCATATGCTGTTTGAAAGTTAGCTTATTATCAATCAGCACGCCAAGGTCCTTAATCGTAGGAGATAATTCTAGCACAGAACTGTTAAGAATGTAGTTAAAAAGAATAGGAAACTGACTCTTCGAAAATGTTTAGTGGTATTTGTTGGTTATCCATCTCTTAACCATTGCTATATCAGCCTGCAGTTGCAGACAGTCTGCATTATTTTTGATTAACCTGTATAATTGAAAATCGTCTGCATTTGCAGAAACTTACTCGTTATATTCAATCCGATGCCATTAATGTAAATGGAGAAAATTAACGGTGTCAGATTGTTACCCTGAGGCGCCCCACCAGTCGCAGAAAACCCCCTCGATTTGAATCCATTATACTCAACGAATAGTCTGCATCAGATAAATAAAACTCAAGAAATTGTACTAGATCTGCATGAAAACCAATATTGCCCATCTTTTGTAATATAGTGTCAAAGGCCTTCGAGACATCAGTATACCTGATACTGATCATTATGTTCTGGTTCTGGATGCTATATCTATATACGATTCGTATGCTTCATCGACTTTTACTTTAACCTGAGATCTGAGATATTTATGTCGGTCAAGGTGTGTGGCATATCCATATTTCCTCCATCGTTTGTAAGATCTATACTTATCATTTATACTAATATCTATCTACTATTAAATACAGGGACGCACATATCAATTACATTAAAAAGTATTTTATAGAACATATCAACCGCCTGATTTATGTATTGAATTTCGCACAGAACCGACCAATCTATGACAGAAATCTGCTCATAAAGCACTACAAAGTTGGCCTACGAAAATTATACATACCTTTGGAATAATTCTTTCTTTTTCTTGGGGTAAAGGTTTTATTATAAAAGGGAAATTTTTTTTCTTTGATTCTACAAAAATACCTGTAGTAGTGTAGGTAGGTACACCAAACTATTTGTCCATGCCAAAAATGCGATGTTGGTACGAGAAGTATTGTACCTGAAGAAGGCTAATGAACGGAAACGTAGTACAGTGACATGAAATAAAAAATATTTCAAAGAAAACAAAAATTCCTTATACAGGGTGTCCCAAAAAACATTCCCCACCCTTTGGGTGTAGATTCTACGACCAAAAATAAGACGAAAATCATTTATGTCAAAATTTCGAAAAATGTCTCCTTATGAAATTATGACCATTTTGAATATTAAAATGAAGTAATTTTCGAAAATAAAATCAAATGTTCAAATTCGAATTATTTATTAACATGCTTACAAAATTGTTTTCTACACGGCCTATTGCTTCGTTTGTAATTTGTGCTAAAGCTCCATAAATGCGAATAATACGATCATCTTCACTGTTGGGTAGGGCATGGTAAACCGTATTTTTCAGAGAACCCCGAAGCCAAAAGTATATTGGGTTGACATCCGGGGACCTAAGAGGCCAAGAAATAGGTCCTCCACGATCGATCCATTGGTTATGAAAACGTCGATTTAATATCTCTCAAACATTTCGAGAATAACGGGAAGGTGCACCATCATGTTGAAACACAATATTTGGCCGCTGTACTAAAGGAACTTCTTCCAGAAGAGTTGGTAATCTGTGAAAATTAAATTAATTAAAAAATTGGCATAGCTATGGTTCTATTATCCTATTTCCCAACAGACAAATCCACACATTTAAGCTCCCGCGTGCTTGCTTATGTGATTCTCTAATTTGGTGCTGATATTCGTAATTCCAACAATGCAAGTTGTGCTGATTAAACACTCCTTGCTGGTTAAAATGGGCTTCATCACGCCACAGTACTTGTTTAAAAATGTCTTCATTTGCGTCCAGGCAATTTAATAAAAATCTACAAAATCATAAACGCAACTCACTATCCCCAGGATGCAATTCTTGAATCGACTTTAGATGATAAGGATGCAGATTTTCTCTTTGCATGAATCTGTTTTTATCAAGGATGACCAGATTTACATTATTAATTCCAAGTGAAAGATTTGTCTAATTTCAATATTCAAAATGGTCATAATTTCATAAGGAGACATTTTTCGAAATTTTGACATAAGTGATTTTTGTCTTATTTTGGGTTGTAGATTCTACCCCCAAAGGGTGGGGAGTGTTTTTGGGACACCCTGTATAAGAACCGTTTCCTCAAGAAAAAGAAAGATATATTTAAAAATTGTAACAAGGTTAAAAAAAGTACAAGATTAAAACATACCTACCTTTTGTTTTCGCGGTTGACCATGAATCCTCTCTTATGCGAATCGATGGACATTTCGACAGAAATCTGTAAGTCAATCTGATAACCATCCTCAGAGACCAATGGCGGAGAGACATGAGCACATGACAGTTAAAATTAAAAATAAATGTAAATGTTGATGATTTCAGCTGAGATCGAAACTTGACTTTCGGATGGATTATAATTATTGTTCCAGATGTTCTCACGTCTAGTACTATCATCTTTGCTATTTTAATCCAGTCGACATCTGAAATGATAAAATAATGAAATTTTGTACAGTTTCGTCATTTTATCTTGATATCATTTTGATTTCATTTAACTTTTTTTATTTTCAAAGATGACGAACCAAAAAACATATTGTAGGGTATTTTGCTAACTTTTTTGTTAGTAAAAAACTAAAAGACTGTCATTTTGGAAAAGATGCGAACAGAAAAAAGGTATCTATATATCTCTAGCTTAGCCTCTACGTTTGAACTATTTGTTCGTTTGTTGTTTAAATACTAGTGCCATTGATTAAAAAGTGTATGTATTTAATTATTTAATAATAATAGTAATAATATTTTGTCTAGTACAAGTAAAGATTAGTGGTTGTGCTGCACAACTTGTTGCGGTAGCGGTAAGTAGTAATTAGGTAATAATATTAATGTTTATTCAATACAAATAATTTTGTATTTTATTTGTATTTGATTATGTAATGGATTTCGTAGAGTAGTGAATGGGGCATAATTTTTAAAAATAAAAAAAAATAAGATTTATCTTACGACTTACTTATAGTTCCAGTTCTGGGCAGACCAATATGCGCATTGACAAACATTCAGAACCGATCTAGAACTGATGGAAATCAAAACGCTGGCTTGACACATGTTTGATACTAGGCATATTTAACCATCAAATTTCAAATGAGTGTGTTTATCACAGCATACATTAAAATGTCAACGTGCCGAGCCAATCAAAATCTGTATATTATGCGCATGCGAGATGCGAGCAATTCACCTGATATTATTTTCGTTTGGCGCAATCACAGAAATCTTATATTATATATATATATATATATATATATATATATATATATATATATATATATATATATATATATATATAACTACGGAAAAATTTTTTTGGGGTATAGGCTATAAGGTTTGATAGTGAAACTCTTGTTTGCTATGCCAAGCTTTCGAGAATATTTATTCCCTTCATCGGGGCTAAAACAAATATGGAACAACGGTGTTAAACAATGGGCATTTTGATAATGATAAAATACAATAATCCACATCCACATATAACCAACTAACCTTAGGTATGCTAAGTTGAGTTTAACAATTTTTTATTGAAATGCATCACATTGAAACAGTACTTAGTATTAATTATTAAGTGCTTAGCACTACATTCTAATAGCAAGTGAATACTGGGAATAAAATAAAATAAAAAGACAAACACACATCCTCTATTAATCAACCAGCTATCTATATGTGATAAATTGTCCGTAGTCTTGGCATTACTAAGATGTAAAATATATGTGTACATTAGACTTGCAGCATCGATGTCTCTTCTTTTATTCAAGCAATTTGGGTCTTTATTAGTTTCAAGCATTTCTAAAAAAAGTCTCTTGTTTGTGTTAGATTCTACATGAAGTGTTTTTGTGTCTTTGTAGTTGGGAATATGACCCGTGTCTAAGTGGTGCTCAGAGAGAGCGCAAGATCTTTTATGCAATTTGCAGTCACTCTTATGAGACGTTAGTCTGTCTTTTAGTACACGAGAAGTCTGTCCTATGTATGTCAAGTTGCAGGAACTGCACGGAATACTGTAAACAACATTAGACCTTTTTAAAGTTTCAGTTTTGTCCTTTACCAATGTGAATAGATTACCTATAGTTTTGGAGAATTTCTGAGCAACTCTTATTGATTTTATATCACTACAAATTTTTGATATTTTTTGAGATAAATTATTAATGTAGGGAATGGTATAATAATATGTCTTTATTGCATTGTCCGTGTTTAGATTAGTTTGAGTCGTATTGGTCCTGTTCGAATTGTCTGTAATGTCCACTGTAGTACTTCTTGTGTTATAAATAAGTTTATTTAGCAAACGTTTAGGATAAGAATTTGTGAGCAGCGCCTGAAACAGAGTTTTTTTGTTTTTTTCTACTAAACTGGGGTGGCAGATATTCTGAATTCTCTTTTTTAGCCCTAAAACCAAATTAATCTTCATTTTTTCCGTGTGAAAAGAATGGTAGTTGATGTACCTTCCCGAGTTTGTTGGTTTAATGTACCAGTCCACATAAACTCTATTGTCTGGCATTCTGATTAATTTAGTGTCTAGGAATGGCACACACCCACCAGTCTCCTCTTCAATGGTGAATTGAATGTCGCTGTTATATCTGTTGAATTTGTTTAACAATTCATCCGTCTTATCGAATGGTACACTACATATCAAATCATCAACATATTTCTTAATAAATGGAATTTGAAAGTCAAACGTTGGTAAGACACTGTCCAGCAAATCATCCATCACATATTGAGCTATAATAGGCGACAAAGTGGCTCCCATTGGGGTACCAAAGATTTGTTTGTAAAAACAATTTTCATGAGAAAAATAAGTGGACTCGAAAATAAACTCAATAATTTTTATAAACTCTGTTTGTGGAATAGACGTTTGTTGTGATATTGTGGACCACCTTTTTTTAATACTATCTAGAACTAATTTTAAGGGTATGTTACTATACAACGAAGCCAGAAGGGTGTTGCCGTGTTGCTGGTACTGTTTCTTGATCCACTTATAGTAATATTTCACCTGCGCGCTCGCCCGTTGTCGAATAGTGACAGTGTTCGATGACTGACGGGAGCGGCAAATGCAACACAGAAACAAACAGCAATCTGTTAACAATTATATTTTGTATGTCCCTCGTAATCCAATAAACAGTCTCTTGTCAACGACTATTCTAATATCGACTATAAAATCATTTTAAGGTAAAATTAACAAAAAGAGAAGGTTTTTTGTATGTATAGAAAAGATAGCTGGTTGATTAATAGAGGATGTGTGTTTGTCTTTTTATTTTATTTTATTCCCAGTATTCACTTGCTATTAGAATGTAGTGCTAAGCACTAGTTATATGATGGTCCACTCCGTATAAATGCTGACCAAGCGAGATCAAATGACACCGCAGTAAACATTATATATAGGAAGAAGACGCTATTTTTCAAGTTCAGTTATAATAATTTTATTTGTTAATATAAACCAGAAATATTGTAATTTTGTATTTTGAAAATAAAGTTTTTTAAAAGGGAAACTCCGGGCTAAGAAAATTAATTGGCGCAGTCAGTAGGATTTTCGGAAGTGTGCGAATCAATCGTATTGCTTTTTCGTGTCAACGGATTTACCGAAAATACGAACCTTTGTTGTGACGTTGGTGCGAGGGTGTTTTATAGAAGGGACTTTCTGGACATCGAAAAATCCCAATCTATCGCAGAACTATAAAGTGCTCTTGAACAATCGATCATCGGTCGATAGAATCAATATTGTCTATCGTCGCAAGGACTAAGTGATTGAGAGGGACCATCATCGCCTAATCAAGACTTGGAACTTATAGTAATGGCCAGAGCGAACCTGATTGTATTAGTGTAAGTGATAAATGTAATGTCAATCAATAATCTTATCGAAAATTTAGAAAATCTCTCATTGCAAACTCCTTCAACTGACTCTGCTATTTACGACCAAAACTTAGAAGTCAATATTAAAGATAATTTGATTGAAATTATTGCTTTAGATAATAGTAATAGCAAAATGGCAAATACTTTTAAACCTGAATATCTAAACTGTGTTCCTACCGTCGACGGTAACGCTAATGATTTAAACAGATATTTATCTACTTGCCAAACTTTGATTGATTCTTTTTACGACATAGCTAACCCAAATAATTTTCACAATATATACCTATTAAATTCTTTAATTGGCAAACTTAGTGGTCATGCTAAATTAGTTGTAAACATCCAAAATGTTAACACCTGGAATGAACTTAAGGACACCTTAAGACGTAATTTTGCCGATCAAAGAGACGAAACTTGTTTAAATAGGGATCTGGTTATGATGAGACAAGCACTAATGAAAAACCTAGTCAATTTTACGACAGGATTTTACACATACTAAATCTTTTATGTTCTTTTGTTGATGCGCACGAATTATCAGTTGCTGGTAAAACATTAAAAAGAAATTTGTATAACGACCTTGCCTTGAAAACATTCCTATCGGGATTAAAAGAGCCTCTAGGAACTACAATCAGATGTATGCATCCCGCTACTCTAATGCAAGCACTACAATTTGTTTCACAAGAGGATAATATTCATTATTTTCAAAACCAAAATAAACCTAATATATCCTTTAAAAATAATACTCAAAATTTTAGGCCCATGCGACAAAACCTATATACGCGGCCCTTTCAAACTAACTTTTCACAAAGACCTTTTAATTATCAAACTTCAAACAATGCTTTTCGAACGAATTTTTCTCCACAGTCGGTTAATATTCGACCTCGTTTTAACGGAACAAGATTCCCCACAAACTCGCAAGTTTTTGGCAGACCAAATAACAATGGAACTAATGTTTTTAAACCTCAAAATGTAAAACAACCTACACCCACATCCATGTCTGGCATAGAAACTTCTCAATTTAAACCCTTTACAAATCAACCTAATAATAATTATAAACCACCTAAATTCACTTTTGAAGAACTATACAATGTAGAATCACATGACCTACCTCAACAAGACTATTATTACGATGAGAGCCAGTACAATGAACCTAACCAATATCAAGATTTCTACTCTGCATATCCTAACCAATACGAACACTCCTGCGATGACCTACCTCAACAAGAACAACCAGTTAATAATCAGCCTGTAGAAAATGCTTCAAATTTTCGACAGGACTGCCAGGAAACCCCGAACGGCTAGAAACACCTACAATATCTTTTAATATGTCCAACCCTAACGAATTATCCTACATTATATTTCCAGAAAATAACCTTAAAATTTTGATAGATTCCGGTTCAAGTAATTCATTTTTGGACGCGATTCTTGCCAAAAAGTTATTTCCGAATAAAATAATAGACGATCCATTCGTTGTGTCTACAGTATATCAGAAATCAGCTCATAGACATAGTGTTCTTATGCCTGCTTCAAAATTATTTAATTTACCCGAAAATAAAGATTTAAAATTCTACCTATTTAAATTTCATAATATTTTTGATGGACTTTTAGGTTTAGATAATTTAAAATTATTGCAAGCAACTTTAGACTACAATAACAACTATTTAGTTACACCGTACACGCATATTAAGTTACAATTCCAGAAAACAAGATGTGAACTAAACAATATAACGATCCCATCGCGTGTCGAACAAGTAATTACGATTAGGACTTCCATAAAAAATGGTGATATTATAATACCACATCAAAAATTTCATAACTGTGAAATCCCAGAATCACTATCAACTGCAAAAAAAGGCTTTGCACTCACAACTATTTTAAACAATACCTGTGAATCCATTACGTTAGACCTATCAGAACCCATAGGCGTAGAACAATTCAATTCTAAGGTAATGTCGGAAATAAATTTAAACAATATTGACGAATCCCCAAAACTTTCAAATAAACTTGACCTTTCCAAATTTCGTACAGACCATCTAAATGAAGAAGAAAAAATAAAAATTTTAAATTTAATTAGAAATTATTCAGACATTTTTTATAATGAAAATGATCAACTGACGTTTACAAGTAAAATCAAACATCGCATAAGAACTACGGACGAAATCCCCGTTTATACCAAATCATACCGTTACCCAACTATCCATAAGGAAGAAGTCCAAAAACAAATAACTAAAATGTTAGACCAACAAATCATCCAACCAAGCACCTCGCCTTGGAGTTCACCAATCTGGGTAGTACCCAAAAAGGCAGACGCTTCCGGCCAACAAAAATGGCGTGTTGTAGTAGACTTCAGAGGACTTAATGCTAAAACCTTAGACGATAGGTACCCACTGCCTAATATCACGGATATACTGGACAAATTGGGCAAATGCCAATATTTTACCACATTGGATCTGGCTAGTGGCTTCCACCAGATACAAATGCACGAACAAGATATCGAAAAAACTGCATTTAGTACAGAACATGGACATTATGAATTTTTAAGAATGCCATTTGGGCTGAAGAACTCTCCAGCGACCTTCCAAAGAATTATGGATAATATCCTTCGTGGCATCCAAAATGAGAAATGCCTGGTGTACCTGGATGACATAATTTTGTTCTCCACCTCACTCCAAGAGCATTTAGACGCGCTCAAAGACGTTTTCCAAAGACTTCGAAACTCGAATTTCAAGATACAGTTGGACAAAAGCGAATTTTTACGTAAAGAAGTTGCCTATCTTGGACATATTGTAACACCAGACGGCGTTAGGCCAAACCCTGACAAAATAATAAGTATAAAGAAATATCCCATTCCAAAAACTACCAAACAAATTAAAGGATTCCTCGGATTGCTCGGATACTACAGGAGATTCATTAAGGACTTTGCTAAGATCACCAAACCACTAACGAAATGTCTAAAAAAGGGAGCAACAATTAAACACGACAAAGAATTTGTGGAGTGCTTTGAACTTTGTAAGAACTTACTGACAAACGAACCTATCTTACAATATCCGGACTTCTCACAGCCATTCAACCTTACAACAGATGCAAGCAATGTAGCTTTAGGCGCAATTCTTTCACAAGGTCCCATAGGACAAGACCTCCCGGTAGCATACGCCTCACGTACACTCAACGACTCAGAAAGAAACTATTCCACCACAGAAAAGGAACTTTTAGCTTTGGTATGGGCAACCAAATATTTTAGGCCTTACATTTTTGGAAGGAAATTAAATTTAATTACCGACCATAAACCCCTCCAATGGCTTTTCTCGGCTAAAGACCTCGGATCGAAATTGTTAAGATGGCGCATAAAACTAGATGAATATTTCCCCGAAATAAAGTACAAAAAAGGTAGATTAAATACTAATGCTGACGCGTTGTCACGCATCGAAATTCACACTAAAGAAACGCACGAAAAATTTTCCCTAAAAGATTATATCGAAGACTTTAATAAACAACTAGAAAACGAAACTGCTGACCACAACACCGACCAAATTTCAACTATTGCCCAAGTGGACGACACTGACAACACTCGATACAACGACATAGAACTCCCAGTACCTAATGATGATGCAGCGAACAACGATAACATGACTATACATACAAACGTAAACGAAGACCCCATAGTCGACATTCCAATACATGATATTCCTGTAGACTACGGTGCGAATCAAATAATTATACAACAAGTACTACATTCCCCTGCAAAACCAAAATTGACAATCTTATTTGAAAAGAAACGCCGCTATATCATCCAAATTTCCAAAAGTAATTTTGATGTCGATATTTTAAATACATTTAAAGAAATTATCGTGCCTGATAAGCAATATTACCTTTATTTTGAAAAATCAGATATTTACGAACCATTTTGCGAAGTTATAAGAAAAACATTCAAATGGCCTTCACTAAAGTTAAGACGTTGTTTAAAGAAATTAATAGACGTTACCGATAAAACTGAAATTTCTGACATCATAAAAATGTATCATGAATCAAAAAATAATCATAGAGGCATCGACGAAACCCTCGAAAGAATTAAACAAAAATATTATTGGCCAAACCAAAAAGACTCTGTACAAACCTATATAAACAATTGTGAAATTTGTCAAAGAAGTAAATACGAACGTCACCCTATAAATATGCAAATGAACGTCACACCTACTGCTTCCCGTCCTTTTCAAATAATTCATATAGACGTATACACTTTAGAAAAAACCAAATTCCTTACAATAATCGACAGCTTTTCAAAATATGCGCAAGCATATGGCCTTCAGTCACTTGCAGCTTCAGAAATTGTTGACAAACTATTAATTTTCTTTTCTCATCATAGTGTCCCAGAACAAATTATATTAGATAATGGAACTGAATTCAAAAATACGGTTGTAACTGAAATGCTAAACCTCCATAAAATTAAAATTCATTTTTGCTCTCCGTATCACCCACAATCTAACGGGCAAGTTGAAAGACTCCATTCCACTTTAAGCGAACACATTCGCCTCCTTAATAATCAAGAGTTTTCAAAATCTCCAATAAGTCAAAAAATGGTTTACGCCATTTTAGCATATAATAACTCAATACATTCTGTTACGAAATTTAAACCTATAGACGTTATTAACGGCCATATTTCTGATAATGATCCATTCGATATAAAATTAGACCAAATGTTACTAACTGACTATATTAATAATCACAAAGAAAAGGCTCGTCTTTTATACTCTAATATAAATGAAAAACTAATTGGAAATAAAGAGAAGGTTATTTCTAAAATTAACAAAAACCGAGATAAACCCGATATTTTCACAGAAAACCAAAAAGTCTACCCTAAGAAACACATAAGACAAAAACTTACAGACAAATTCCTAAAACCCACCAAAATCCTCTCAGTAAATGAAAACCGTAAAACCGTTTCTACAGAATCACAAACTAAAGTTCATATGGACAATTTAAAACGCCCCCTCAGGCAAACATACAGCTTTGACTAAAAACCAAAATTTTATTTCAGGCTCGCCGCCACAATTTACGCAGAAGACAAAATAGTACTTAGGCAACTGGACGATAACCCTGGCATACTACCTCTTAAACTTGGACAAGCAAAACTCGTACAATACACCTTTACTCTAATACATTACTTCGACTTAAATCCCATTATAACGGAGGTTAACAAATTACATTTCAGAACCAAAAACATAACCAATTCTTTAAATAAACATAATGAATATTTTAACGAAACATCTAACTATATAAAAATTCTTAATTTAATTCAAGAAAGAGTTGAAACCAAAATCAAAAATTTGATACCTCACCCCCAAAGGACCAAAAGAGGACTTATTAATGCAGCAGGCTCAGTTTTCAAACTCATAACTGGTAACCTCGATGCGTCGGATGGCGAACGCTACGAAAAACTCATCAATAATTTAGAAACCAATCAAAATAACTTGGCAACAATTATCAAAAACCAGAATTCAATTTCAACAAGCATAATCCAGAATTTCAACAATACTGTCCAACAAATTAATCAAAATGAAAAGCTAATAGAAAAAAGAATTAATCAAATTGGGCTAATTGTGCAAAGAACTACAATTCCCGAAAACTATAATTTTATTAAAGACATTATCAATCAAATTATCAGTTTCTATGAAATAATTGACTCTATGCTCCAAGACTTAGAAAATTCAATAACTTTTGCTAGACTCAAAACTATGCACCCTAGCATAATTAAAACAAATAACCTTTTAACCGAACTAAAGAAGTTGGAACACATTGTAGGTCCTAATTCATTGCCTTTACCTATTAACTTAGAAACCATATTTTTGTTCGAAAAACTCATTGAAATAGATTGCTTTATTTATAAAAATAAAATCACTTTTTTATTACACATTCCTGTAACATATCCAAATAAATTCGACTATTACCATTTATATTCTCTACCAGTCAAACATCAGAGTCTGTTTAAGGTAGTCATTCCGCGTAATACATATCTAGTAAAAAGTCAGTTACACTATTCACATTTTGGAACGCCTTGTACAATCGTACGTCCACAAACATTCCTCTGCTACAAACCAATGCTGAAAGAAATCGAAGAAAACAGCCCTTGTGAAGTACAACTACTAGGATCGACCAAAAACACCCTCACCTGTCAACAAACAGATATCACAGCAACAAAACCAATCATAAATCAACTAGACCAATCAGATAAATAAATAAAGGAAACTATCGTACAATTAAAATGCCCTTTTCAAGAAGAAAACCAAAGGTTACTAGGAAGTTACTTAACGACAATACCAACTGGGTGCCAAATAAAGACCGAAGATAAAATAATAATCAATAACCAAAAGGAAACCAATTCCAGTCAACAGCCAATCATTTTCCCAGATTTTAACGAAACCAAAGAGTACCTTCCACTCCTTAATTTAAGTATCCATCTGCAAGAGATAAATTTAGACAGTCTACATGAGTTACAAAATAAAATCATGAAAAATCAGCCATATACAATTTTTGACAGCATTTCAAAATTTCCGAGTCTATGGACAATTTTGATCTATATGTTAGTGTTTGGAATATGCTCATATATGGTATATAAGTGCATTATAGGACGAAAACTCAATGGAAAGAAGACCAACTTGGAAACTCAGACATACCAACATATCCAACTACCCCTAAACCAGGCGTAGTTATATTCTAAGGAGGGAGGAGTTATATGATGGTCCACTCCGTATAAATGCTGACCAAGCGAGATCAAATGACACCGCAGTAAACATTATATATAGGAAGAAGACGCTATTTTTCAAGTTCAGTTATAATAATTTTATTTGTTAATATAAACCAGAAATATTGTAATTTTGTATTTTGAAAATAAAGTTTTTTAAAAGGGAAACTCCGGGCTAAGAAAATTAATTCACTTAATAATTAATACTAAGTACTGTTTCAATGTGCTGCCTTTCAATAAAAAATTGTTAAACTCAACTTAGCATACCTAAGGTTAGTTGGTTATATGTGGATGTGGATTATTGTATTTTATCATTATCAAAATGCCCATTGTTTAACACCGTTGTTCCATATTTGTTTTAGCCCCGATGAAGGGAATAAATATTCTCGAAAGCTTGGCATAGCAAACAAGAGTTTCACTATCAAACCTTATAGCCTATACCCCAAAAAAATTTTTCCGTAGTTGTTATACAACAAAAAGGCTAAGAACAATTAAATTCATTTATATATATATATATATATATAAGCTAAGGGAAAATTATATATATATATATATATATATATATATATATACAAACAAACAAAGATATTCAACTAAGTATATATATATATACTCTAGAATGATAATCCCGTAGTACAAAAATGTAACCAAAAGTGTAGAGCTGTCCATAATGCGCATGATCACCAGTAACTTATTTTTCAACAGGACCGGCTTTGATTAAATGTAATATTACTGTTATAGGTATATTTAAAATTAAATTTTACCATTTGGTAACATTCAAATAAAAAAATGGAATAAAGGAATTTAAGAAATAAAAAATTACATTAAATATCTAAATACTTTATTGTCTAACAGGTACAACCCAATAATAATAAATCTAACCGGAAACGAGAAATAAGTAAAAATTCTAATACTGGAAAATATATAATAGGACTTGAGCATTCTAATTATTTATTTTATTATTATATAATATTTGTTTGTTTATACAACCACCTTAGGCGTCTTATCTCTCTACAGCCTTCAAAGAAGGGGTGCAAGAAACAATGACTTCACAAATATTTTCCGTGTCCATGTAAACCATTTCCATATCATCCGTACTACTCGCAATAGTATTTTGTGACAAAACATGGTTGGTTGAACTTGTATTCTCAGCAATTTCATGGAGGATTCTATAATTAAGTATATTCCAGTTTAACAACAGAATTCAAACGAACTTTGTATACCTACACAACGTAGGAAATATATTCTTGACATACATATCATGCATTTTTGACAGACTGCTTTTAAGTAAACAGTGTCTTGATATCAAACGATTAAGAATTTAACTTCCACTCTCATTTACATAATCTCTTCTTTTCAACAAAAGTTTGGGAACTGTATCGAGTACGAGGGTGATCCTCTTGCCGTCTTCTCTACAAATGATATCTTCTGCATTCCCATCACATACATTTTCTGTGCTAGGATCCCAATGCCCGCATCCAAACATCATGTCTTTTTTTTTGTCAAGCTAAAAATGAGTATCATGTCAATGGTATCATATTGACTCAAACTGAGACTGTTAGAAACCCGAAACAATAACTTACTGAAAATATTTAATACCAGGAGTGAGATCTTCATTTTTACACCACAACACTATACACCTCATTGTTTGTTAAATAAACGAACTAAAACCAGAATAACAAATATTAAAAACAATTTTAATCACAAATAGGTATATCTATCAACAATTAAAATATACCACGAATAAAACCATAACTCAATTATAAAATCTATCTGAATTGTTGTGAAGCCGACCGTTACAGATATTCCCACTACGAGAAAGGTCATTTGCGAAAACAGACGCTGTTGCGAAATCTCCTAAATTTAATAAGATTTGGAAACAAATGTTTCGTTCATATTGCTGAAAACTAAACAGTATGCAATTTTACCGATAACATTTAATTGTTTCATTTTGTCAAGCAGTTTCGTATGACGCAACATATGGATTTATTTATAAAACAGATATGTCGCATAAATTCTGTAAGGCGAACCACAAAATAGTTTTAAATATGGCAGCTCTGTACTGAAAATAAGTTACTGAGGAGCATGCGTAGTTCGTGAAAACTCTGCATAACCGTTACACTTTTTTGTATTCGGCTGGATTTAATTAGCATTCTAGAGTACATATATAATATAAGATTTCTATGGGCGCAATACCAAAAAAAAAACAAACATTAAAATTAATTTTGCAAATTTATGCTCAATTTTCCTCATATACCAATCATATTATTGTTTATTTTGTTTAAAAGAGCAATTTTGATTGCTAAAATTCTATGTGTCGAGTTTGTTTTCTTTTAAACAGAAATTCCATTGTTGTGTAGATATGCAGACATTATTTCTTATTTAATATTTTGTGTTTAATTCCAGGAAAATCTATATTTATATTGGATAAACTTAGGTTCTACCGCTACGCTACGGTTCCTTATTCTGTGGTTATAGTTAAGAAAATGGATTCGGTATACCGAATCCCTCCAGGTAAGTACATCTATGTTGAGATTGGAATTCTTAACCTAAACCACTTCATATGCCCTATATGCACAAACACAGAGAAGATTTCCAACCGTAATACTTTGATTACTCATTTCAACAACATTCATGAGATAGATATTAAACAATCCGTTTTACGTTTTAGAGCTTTTGAAGATTTTACAGCTTGGAAACAACAGGAAAACAGAGAACAACAAATGGATGCTGATTTTTCGAGCAAAAGCATCCTAAGCGACGAAGCACATTTTCACCTTGATGGGTTTGTTACTCGCCAAAACTGTCGCTTTTGAGGTTCTGAGAACGCACATGTGATTGTCGAAAAACAAATGCGTCCACACTTTTTGGTGTGGATTTTGGGCTGGAGGCATAATTGGACCATACTTTTTTGAAAATGAGGCTGGTCAAGCAGTGACTGTTACTAGCGCTCGATATCACGACATGATAACACAGTTCTTTATGCCGAAATTGTTTGATATTGATGTGGTTTCAACAAGCCGGTGCCACATTGCATACAGCCTGCGAAACACTTCAATTACTGCATGAGACATTTCTAGGTCGTGTACTCTCTCGTTTCGGTGATCAGAATTGGCCCGTTAGATCGTGTGATTTAACACCATTAGATTTCTTTTTATGGGGTTATTTAAAATCACAGCTCTATGTCAACAAGCCCACAACCACGTGTGCATTAAAGGAGATTCAACGCTGCATAAACGAAATTCAGCCACATTTATGCAGAATGGTCATGGAAAATTTCGACTAACGAGTACGTATGTGTATGCAAAGCCGTGGAAGCCATTTGCCCGATGTGTTATTCCATAAATAACCCTATCCTATATGTACTTACTTTATGATTCAATACCTACAATCAAAAGACTAAAAACTGTGTCACTTCTATTTAATTCGAATCTTTAATTTTGGGACACCATTTATCAAGTTGTATTCCTTGACCTATTATAGTTGGTGCAAAATCAGAAAAAACACAAAGGTTCGTCGTTGTGGATAAAATAAATCATCCCTACATGGGTTTTATAGACCTTGTCAAGTCGTTCGTCTCCGTTAACCGTGAGGCTCTGTGGAGGATATTGAAGCTCAACCGATGTCCCCAGAAATTCATACGGGTTCTTCGACTTTTTCAGGATAATATGAAAGCCGCAGTTCTCAACAGCAGCGGACCGGGAGAGCCCTAACAACTGGCGTTAAACAGGGTTGTCATTACGCCGACCTTGTTTTCGATGTTTGTGGGAACGGTCATTCAACTTGTTAAGGATATACTGCCGGGGGGATAGAGATAGTCTACAGATTTGATGGCGGCACACTCTTCAATATTCGTAGACTGCAAGCTGGAACGAAGATCGTATCCACATCAGTCATTGAGCTTCAATACGCATATTGGCAATGTTGGTTTCGCTGATACTGAAGAGAATCTTCAATATATACTAAAAGCGTTTAACTGAATGTAAAGAAAACACAGATTCTCTACTAGCCTGGACCAAACACTGTGGCTGCCCTACCACATACCCAACTAACAATTTAACTTTTTTAATTGCTGTAAGAACCTTTATAAAATATATTTTATAAAACACCCATTGTTTTATAAACATTTTCACAACGTTCTTACGCGCCTTATAAACACGAAAAAGGCGCAGATTTATAAAACAAATCGAATCGTTAACGGTTCTATAAATGTTACTTGTTGCTATTATACAATAGTTTTTAGAACGTTTATAAATATCTAATAAAAATCAAATAAAACTGTTATAAAACAGTTTTATTATAGCTCTGTTACTAGAACAAACCGACATATTTGTAGAACTACTATAAAACTGTTAAAGGATATAAACGTTTTTTAAAATACCTTTTTACACAAAATTATTTTATAATTATTATGCATTGTTGTTGGTACACATTAATAAAATCTGAACAATCATGGAGGTAAAAATAATATAAAACGCTATAATACCTACCCAATAATGAATAATAAAATAAGTCAGATAAAATTCATCCATGAGCAGATTTGGCTGCGAAACAAAATTTACAGTTAAATATATTGTATATTATTACTAAAATTTTAATGCGCCTCGCGAATTATGTAAATTAATGAATTTAGATTTTATAAATTATATAAAAATTTTTTTTTATTGTCACTTATTGTTGAAAATAATCTTTTGGGAGATCCTTCATTATGTAATGACTGATTCTGTATACCTTATTAGCTAAGATAATTTTACAAATTATAAAAAATATTAATTTTAAAAGTTTGGTCAACATGGCTAACAATTTAAAGAAACCAAAAATGGCTTCTTCCTTATACGATGCTTATAAAACAAAATTATCTCAACCCAGACCAGTATGCTCTTTAGATAGCTATTACAAAATAACTGCAGAATTGTTTTATACAGGGGCGTATTCGTTAAAAAAACATAAATCTCATAATATTTTAAGTGCAAATAAAATGTAATATAAAATTAATATTACCTGAAACCCCTTTGATAGCAGAAGAATGATATGATTATTTTATATCTATCATAATATGGATACTAGCCAAAATATAAGTTGGTATAGTACGACACAGTTAAGAATGATACACTTTTATATGGATAGCCCATTTAAAAGCGTATATTAACTGTGTCGTACTATAGGTACCTATGTTTTATGTAAACGTGAAGAATTTTTTATAAACCAGTTATGGAGTAAAAAAAATATATTTCACTAAGCTTGATAATGAATAATGAAGCTAATTACAAGTATTTTTCTTGAAGTTTTATGTATTTAGTAATCGTTTGCCGTTAATTTAAAATAAATTAATAGTAAAACAAACTAAAACAAGCTCAAAATTTAATTAAAAGGTGCTGCAAAAAATATATAAGATAAAATGTATAGAAATTAATCAAGTCTAGTCCTGTCTACTTGAAGTATTCGTGCTTGATACTTTGATGCTTGTCTGAGTCGCCGCCGTGTGTCGCATCGTCTCAATATTGGAATAATAATAAAATAGTAAACAGAGTTTTACAAAACAAACTTTAACATATGTTTTATAAAAGCTTTTGATGGGTTCTTATAAAACAAAATGCTTTTATAGTTACACTCTTATTAGCTTTTACGGGAGTAATTTAAACATAACCTAAATTGAGCCCTTTGTTTATGTTATGTATGTTATAACTTATAACTGCCGTTATTAAAACGGTTTGTTGAGTGTCTTTAAGAGAGTTCGAGGATCTTGAGGTAGAAAATTTGGCATGTGTTTATTGAGTATAGCAAAAAGCTTCTTTTGGGAAAAATGCGGAACATTATTTGATACTGCCCATGTTCGCATGTTTTCTCTTAGTTTTGCATTTTTTTCTAGCTCACTTGTGCTTGAAGCATGATATTGATCACCAATTCTCTATTTCGGCTATCCGCTCACCATCTAGTAATAATTCCTCCTGAGAATTTATCAGTCTTCAAAATATTTGATGTCTTATAAATTGTCATTAATTTGATTAGATTCCATTACAGTTTGCTACTCTTTATTATAGTCACTAATGTTTTCCCTTTGATAATTTATAATATTGTAATTAATTTTCTATTAAATGCACAACTGCTTTTCGTTTGGACATTTTAAACCTGTGTATGATATAACAATAAATATCAGTTGAAAATAAATAAGACTATGTTATTTATTAGTTCTAGGTAATGTTTATGACAGCATTTTAATTTTATAAAATTTGCATTGGCAACATATTTATGTTTTTATTGTTTTTAATAAAATAACTAAAAAACCATTTTGTAATTATTAATTTGCGCACAAATTTGCTGCAGCCAACAAATCGCTCTTAATAACGACAATAAAAAAACTATTTTATTATTACGAAACGTACTTTAACAGAATAATTTTATAATTGTTTTTAAAGGAACAAGTTAATCCAGACGAGTACTTTTACAAAATGCTTTTAAAACTAATTATCATTCGGAACAAATTCGTCCTATAAAAAATATTTTATAAACGTTTATAAAACTGTTACGATATCATATTTTATAACTATTTTATTATTTTGCTGTAAAAACGTTCTTAAAACAGTTTTTCTCACAGAAAAGTTTAACACAGCAGTTTTATCACCAAACGAACCTTTAAAAAACAAAAAAGTTTTTACCAAGCGGCAATAAAATAATTATAAAATATATTAGTTCTTTAAGAATGTCGAATTGCTAGTTGGGTATTAACGAAGACAGACTTCAGAACATCGAGAGTTTCTCTTACCGCGGCAGGATTCTCGCAGCAAGCGCAAATATCCATGATGATATTCAGCATCGTATAAGATGGGCAAGCGCATCTTTTGGCCGTCTGAGGGCGAGAGTATTCAATTATTATAACATCGCCGTTCGAACTAAGTTGCTATTGCAGTTCCTACCCTTACGTATAGCTGTGAGTCTTGGACTACTTATTGGAGGCATTTAAAAACCTTAGAGAAGTACCATCAACGATGTCTCAGAAGAATTCTTGGAATTAAATGGCAGGACCGACGAACAAATATCAGCATTCTGGAGGAAGCTGAAGCAATTAACATTGAGGCGATGATTGTCAGACACCAGCTGCGATCGACTGGCTACGTAATCTGGAACGCCTTCCAAAGAGAATCCTTTATTCACATCTTAAGGTCGGCTCACGAAATCTGGGAGGGCAGCAAAAGAGGTACCAGGAGACCAACATGAAGAAGTGTGGCTTAGATGTGAAGAACAACTGGGAGCAGATGGCGAACGACCGACGCAGATGGATTTACAAGGCCATCAAGTTATTGAAGAACAGCGTCGACGACATGAGGGTGCGAAAAGACAGCATCGAAAGGAGAGAGCACACATCGATGGCGCACCTACAACAACCGTTAAATGGTGATATTGCGTGTGTAAATTGTGTGACCAAAGTTGCGGCTGGAGGATTGGTCTGTTTAGCCATCTTAAGGTACACAACATAAATGCCGGAGTTGAAGTTATTTATACTCGTTAGGGAGTGAATGCTGATGAGGATGATATACCTACCTAGGAATAAATTACTCTTTCATACTTTTGCCTAAGTCATATTTTATGATGATTAATTACAAGAATATGCAACTTTTGAATTCTTAGTTAGGGTTTTTCTTCTTATCAGGTTTGTTATTCTCCTGTATTATTGTAACTTTACATTATTCTTAAGGATAGTCTTATCTGTTGTAATGCAGTGGCGGCTCGTGGGTAATTTTATCAGGTAGGCACTCAGTAAAAAATGGATGTGAAGAAAATGGTGCCGCAGGCGAAATTTTTTTAGATTGTCCAGGTCAAGCGCCTTATGTCAGAAATATATATATATATATAATTACAACACCTTAGATGAAAAGTAGAAAATTATCACGGTAAAAAAGAACACGTTAAAATACGGGTTTCGTACGTTATTTTTTTTTTATTTTTAAAAATTATGCCCCATTCACTACTCTACGAAATCCAATACATAATCAAATACAAAATTATTTATATTGAATAAACATTAATATTATTACCTAATTACTACTTACCGCAACAAGTTGTGCAGCACAACCATTAATCTTTACTTGTACTAGTCAAAATATTATTACTATTATTATTAAATAATTAAATACATACACTTTTTAATCAATGGCACTAGTATTTAAACAACAAACGAACAAATAGTTCAAACGTAATGTACCAAAACAAAAACAGTAAACAAAAATACCTAACGTACAAATCGAAATTCGTGCAAATAGTATACCTACCTATCTACAATAGATAGAAGGCGGCGGGGTAGGTGCCTAAACTCAACGTAAACGCGTTCCTACGCAATAGCACTATATAAAAGTTCTCAATCACCACCAGTTTTTTCTGTATATTTATTTAAATATATTCAAGAAAAAGTACAACAATTTTGAGCAAAAACATGTATTTTAGGCCGTATTTGGTAGTGCATACTATTACCCGGTGACCGGTGGCGCAAAACTTTTGATATATATGTTACGGGTAAAGTTAGATAAGCGAGTAAACTTAGGTTTACCCGGGTAAACTGCGTAATACCCAAGACTCTTGGGTAAAGTCCAAAATATATTTGGAATTGTACGCGATTCAGGCTTTACCCGGGTAAACCGCGTTTTATCCACTTTCGCTTGGTTAAAGTTATATATACCATAAATGACAAGGCAATTAATGTTTGAAAAACATATTTAATTCAAAAAACTCAAACAAAGTTGACACCTTATATTACCTTATGTACCTGGCGCATCACATTATGCACATTTGGTAGTTCCTATATTATTGGCGTTTACTTTATAATTATTGCCGACGTCATCCATATTGTCATCTTCAGTAATATCTTCTTGCGGATTGTCTATTTCTGGGCCACTCTCCATAGACCGGTATTCGTTTTGTTCTTGTTGACGCTGTTCTTCTACACCAAATTCCCTGACGACTTTCTCAAGCTCTTCTTCGGTTCGTAAATTCTCAATACTTTCTTTTAGAAAAGCTGATGTGGATGGGCCGACTTTAATATCATGCTCAAACATGTCGGCGTAAAGGAGCTCGTGTTATTCCATCATGGTATGCCCTGTTTTTCATTAATTGGACAAATCGCAGACCTTGTGACCATCGTCTACAGTTTTCATCGTCCATCCACCTCATGAGCATATTTTGTATATCTTGATTTGCTATTTCCACGCTGCCTTGTGACTTACTATGACGTGGTTTGCCATGTACTATTTTAAGGCCATTCCACATGGAACATAACTCTTCAATGACACAGTTCGCGAACTCACGCCCGTTGTCCGATTGTAGTATAGATGGCGCGCCAAAAATACAAAATATGTTTATCAGGATCTTTGCAACTTCCTCAGCCCTTTTCGATTTTAATGCTCATATCTGAACAAATTTCGTTAAGTGGTTCTGATATACCAAGGATGGGATGCATGTCTATAAGATCCACTTGACAACGGCTCTTCATCTCCGAAAACACTTTGGCTTAACCACAAGTCGTTTTGTGACAGATTTCAGCTTTTTTTGACACCCTTCACACAAGCGTAGATATAGCTTAATAACATCTTGAGTTATATTCTTGTACTTTTTCTTACATTCACTTTCCATACGATGTTTACGACCATGTCCAATGGCCGAATGTGCATCATGCAAAATATTTCGTCGTTTATAACGCAATATTTTATGCTGGAGTCATCTGATGATACACGAGCAATAAGCTTTTCGATGCCTCGAACAGAACATAATATGTCAAACTTCTTCAAACGTCGATATTGTAGAGTGGACTTGGTTTTAGCATTTTTTGCTAACTTAACGGGCTCCAACATTTCTTGGTATTGTTCATTATTAAAATAAAAACTGTTTGCGCTTTTAGAAGACACCAACTCATCGAAAACTTCATAGAAACGCTGTTTTAAACGAGAGTGGACCTCCCTTCGATTGCTATGCAATAATAAATTCCTACACTTATTTTTAGCCAAGGGAAAACGGATAGAACGCGGTTTACCCGGTTAAAGCCCGAAACGTGTACAATTCCAAATATATTTTGGACTTTACCCAAGTGTCTTGGGTATTTCGCAGTTTACCCGGGTAAACCTAAGTTTACTCGCTTATCTAACTTTACCCGTAACATATACATAAGTATACAGGGTGGTCCAACGAAAAGTTTGCACCTAGCTTTTCTCTTTTTTTTGTAGTCGAATGCGAAAATGCTCGGACACGTCGATTTTGCTTTTGAGGGGGACACATTTTAAACATATTTTTCGATCTGCGCCTTTAACCCCCTAGCGGGGGTGAGTAACAACCCTAAAATTTTAAATGGAAAGAGGGGTCTAATGACATATCATTTGAAAGGACACAAAATTGTCTTTCTAATGATACCCTATTTGTCGAATTTTACTAAAACAGTTAATACGAAAACGACTTTAAAGACATTAAGCCGATAATTTTGGTATTAATGAGAAATACAAATAAGTTTTAATTATTACGACTGAAAACAACTACAATCATTTCTAAATTATTTACTTTGAAGAAAAACGGGATTTCAAAAACACTATCTTATTTATCAGAACTAAATTCCTCACTAATCGTTTGCGTTTTTTGTTGAAATAAAAACTGCAGATACGTGTAGGAAAAGAATTTACACCGTTTATTTTAGTCTTTTCATTGATTCAGTTTGGTTGCTTCTCAAGTTATTTTACTTTTACCGTACAAAATGATTTATTCCATTCTAGAACGAGTTGAAATTGTTAAACTTTATTTTCAAAATAATAGTAGTGCTAGACTTACGGCTCGCTTATTTAATGAGAGACATCCCGATAAAAATGTGAATGATGTGTACGTTGGAAAGTTAGTTAAAAAGTTTGTAGATACCGGATCTGTCTGTAATGTAAAACACCAGCCGCAGAAACCGATCAGAAATGAAGCTGTGGAAGTCGCTGTTTTAGGGCATGTTGAAATGGATCATAGTCAAAGTACCCGTCAACTAGCTGAAGCCTCAGGTGTCTCCCGTTCGTCCATAATACGAATTTTAAAAGCGTACAAATTTCATCCGTACAAAATCAAATTAGTACAGGAACTAAATGAGGATGATCCTGATAGAAGGCTGCAATTTTGTGAAGCAATGAGCCAGCGTTTAATTGAAGATCCGCAATTATTATTTAACATTTGTTTTTCCGACGAATGCACATTTTATTTGAATGGAGCTGTAAATAGGCACAATTGCCGTTACTGGGATGACAGTAACCCACATTTATTCCGTGAGGTTCATACCCAGTATCCTCAAAAAATAAACGTCTGGTGTGGCATATTAGGAAATCATATTATAGGACCACTTTTTATTCCTGGAAATTTAACTGGTGAAGTGTACCTAAACATGCTTGAAGACACAATTGATCCGTTAATAACACAAATAATAGAAGATGACCAAAATCATACTGCTGATCGGCTTTATTTCCAGCAAGATGGAGCACCTCCGCACTATGTGGCTCCTGTAAGACAGTTCTTAGATGACCGGTTCCCTGGACGGTGGATTGGAAGGAGGGGCCCAATTGAATGGCCTGCCAGGTCACCGGATTTATCGCCTTTAGACTTTTTTCTTTGGGGGCACTTAAAAAATAAATGTTTTGCCACGAAGCCCGAGTCCATAGAAGATCTTCGCCAACGCATTACAGAAGAGTGCAGAAACATAATACCTGATATGCTACAAAATGTTAGAAATAGATTTGAACAAAATCTATATTATTGTATGGAATCAAATGGGTCACATTTTCAACATTTGTTAATGTAACGTTTTAATAAATCAATTTAACAGCTTGTTTACTTTTTTTACAAAGCAATGTTAAAACTAACAAACATTGGAATGTACTAACGATTGCAGGTGTTTTCACTCGCAATAATTAAAACTTATTTGTATTTCTCATTAATACCAAAATTATCGGCTTAATGTCTTTAAAGTCGTTTTCGTATTAACTGTTTTAGTAAAATTCGACAAATAGGGTATCATTAGAAAGACAATTTTGTGTCCTTTCAAATGATATGTCATTAGACCCCTCTTTCCATTTAAAATTTTAGGGTTGTTACTCACCCCCGCTAGGGGGTTAAAGGCGCAGATCGAAAAATATGTTTAAAATGTGTCCCCCTCAAAAGCAAAATCGACGTGTCCGAGCATTTTCGCATTCGACTACAAAAAAAAGAGAAAAGCTAGGTGCAAACTTTTCGTTGGACCACCCTGTATGTGTATACGAGTATACGGTGTAGGCGACGATAACAGTTGCCTGTAAAAATGCGAAGTCTCGGTAGTGGGTTATAGCACCAGTGGTAAACCTATTTTGCGGTAGTTATATTATACCTACAGATAATTATTGAATTAAAGGGGATGTTTTAAAAGTTTAAGATAGAAAATTAAATAAATTAAATTAATATAAGAATCAATATTATTATTTCTTAAATTATAGAGTCAATAATAATAAATTGAGTATTTAATTTAGGGCGAAGTTTTAAAGGTACGCGGTGCCTACCTTGCCTACCCCGACCAGCCGCCACTGTTGTAATGTGCAGAATAAATAAAGCTCATTTTATTTTATATATTTGAACCATATTTATTACCATCAATCAACATAAATATTTCAACATATAACAAACAGAATTTAAATAACAAATAACTACAAAACTTTAAGATTAGATTTTACTGAAAAATTTCATTTTTTTCGCTTATGTGAGGCAATCTCAATGCTTGAGTCGCTATCCCAATTGGACTCCCTTTGTTTCACTGATTTCACCGCAACTTTTTTTACTTTACCTGGCCTCTTATCTACGCGATTGACAATCGATCTATACAGATTGTTACACTGTGTTTCCAGGGACTCTCGTTCTATTTTCACTATTTCTAGATCATCTTCTATATTCCTACTAAGAATATTCAAGTATTGAGCGTGCTCAGTTTCAATCTGAGCTTCAACAGAGTCAATCTGAATTTGTATATTTTTATATTCCAATTGCATTTCATTTATTTCTCTTTTCAATTTTTCTTCTTCTTGATGACACTTCTCTTTACTCAATCGTATTTTTTCGAAATGATTGGCTTTTAATACCTCAATCTTTTCCATCGAACCTCGCAGTTCATCATCTTTTTCTGAAGTTTTATTTTGCAAATTTACCAGTTCACCTTCAAACTTACCTTTGTCCAAAAGTATTTTATCTAGTTCCAATAGGAGGTTTTTTGTTACTACTAATGTATCCTCTATCTTTTTTTGTAAATTAAGTGTGTCTTGTTCCGATTCTACTTTTTCTTGAATCAATGTTTCATTTTTCGACTTAATCATAAGTAACTCCTAAAAATTATACAATTAGTATACAGAGTGTTTCAAAAATACGCGTCAACATTTAATGGGGTGATTTCTCAGGTCATTTAAAAAAAAAGTTCCCATAAACATACGTCCGGAAATGCATTGTTTCCAGGATACCAGGGTTAAAGTTTTTTTGTAAAAAACGGTTTTTTTTTATTTTAAGTCAATTATCTCCTTACAGATTTCTTTGATATAGAAATAGGGAGAACTAGATCAAAATTATTAAGTCCAGTGGCGTTAGGGGAGCAACTTATTAATAATAATGTAACAAACCAAACCCTCTAATAACCTCCACCACTAGTGGCCAGCTAGTGCAATGCCTGACTAGAGCTGCCACCAGTCAGAAAGCATCATAATTTGTTTTTGCAAGAGGATGCCAAAAATAAAAAAGACATTACACTATACCGAATGCCGACGCGATACAGACACATAATATAATAAATATTTTGTTTTTTACTTATTTTTTTATTCTGATTAAAGTTATTTTGTTTCTTTTACATTTTAAAGAAGTATTTTTTTCGGTGTAATAATAATTACTAACCCAACTACCCTTCACAACTGGCGCCCATAACGTGGAACCGAAAAGTTTTTTCTTAACGTGTAAAAAAATATCAATGTTGTGTTGAAGAAAAATCTCCCGCGTTTTTTTTTTTACTTCTACAGTGTAGGACAAATCGCGTAGTTTTTCGATCAAAATTGCAATTCCAATCGCTTCTACAGAATGTAGGACGTTTAGAAACAATTTGTGACTGTGTTAATTGCTTCTACAAAGTGTAGGACGATTGTAACAAGACACGACGCCACTGGTATTATGTATACTAGTTGGGTGATTTTATAGATATTTTTCTATTAGTTTGGGAAATATAATGTTTTTGTGAATATTATTTTAAGTAGATAGTTAACAAATGTTCCTAAACTGTCCTTTTAATCATAAAATTTAAGGGTCTGTTTTCTATCTATCTTATAGTTTATTGATATGGGTTTTACCAAAAGATTTATTGCTTTTGGTAAAACCCATATCAATAAACTCGTCACACTCAACTAGGTACATGAATAACAAAAATATATAATTTTTGTCTCTTTTCTTTGTTCAACTTTTAGAAACAGATGGACCGTGTTTTCTTGTTCGAAGAATGACATGTTTTAAATACAGTGTGGTCTCACTTGTGAACATCGAAATGCCTTCATGTAAATTAAATGTCGGACTTTTATTATTATATACCTACAGAAGCTAGTAGTTGGAGAGTTAACAAGGTTTCCCATAACAAAGAATAAATATAAAGGGCGCCGAAAATATGAACTTGGGTTTTCATCCAGTTAGCTTTTCCGGAGATTAAGAAGTCATTATATAATCGTATTGTTCCTAACTTTACAAACAGTAGTGTCGTGTTGATCTTCTGAAAAATCTCGAACATAGGACATCTTAACAATTAAAAACTATTATTACAGTCGAGATAAAAATGTATTTTATTTCTGAATCGCTCACCCTGTAGCTGTATCTTTATAGGGGTATATTGTAAAAATGCCTTTTTTCTGATTGGCTATTTTCAATCTAGGTACCTACTTCTCATGTATGTTAAGTGTTTTGGAAAGACAATCGGATTTTCGAGTTTAGACTCGTTTTAGCCTTGGTAGAGTCTAGATGTGATTTCTAATTGTATAAAGTTTCTTAATAATAATCGAAGTTCAAGTTCAGTAAGTTCTTTGTTAATTCTTTTAATTGAAGGCGTTTTTGTTTCCAGTCAATTTTTATAAAGATTAAAGTTGTTTATTTTAGTAATTGAAATAAATTCAGTTTTCATTTGTACCTAATTCAAGTTTCGTATAGGAATTAATATAATTATTCGTAATTATATTAATTTACCGACTTTAAGTTGTACATTAATGAATAAGATTTTCTTCTAAATTTTCATTATCGTTTAATTGTTTTATCCTTTTTTTTAGTTATACATATTTATTTCTTTGTTGTTATTCATTTCCTTTATTAGTTTTAATTATTAAATTACTTGTTTTGAGCCCAAACTTTTGCGTTTTATTTCTAATAAAGTTTTCGTAATGTTGTTGACAGAAGGGTCATTTAATTATTGTTGTCGTTTTAAATACAAAGTGGGTGACCGACAGAGATCCAGAATTATAAGAGGTGAATAATTTTACATTACTTTAATACAGATTAATAAAGTTGATATTCTTTGTCTGTTCTTCGTTAATTGAAACCGCTCGTAAAGCTTGAATCGAACCCGTAACAATTTGAATAGCATATTGGGATTCATTCTGGACTACTGAGCTATAAAATTAGTATTCTTTCTGAATGTAAATAATACCCGCTAATTCAAAATGGTTACACGATTAGAAACAATTTGTGACTGTGTTAATTGCTTCTACAAAGTGTAGGACGATTAGAAACAATTTTCGCCTGTGTTAATAGCATCTACCAGTTAGGACAAATCCAGTACCAACTCCAGTGTATCGTAAGTTTGTTCCAATTTGTGCATTTACATAAGTACTATATATCTTATCTGCTTCAACTTTAAACGGTAAAAACAATGTCTGTAACTCTCACAGATAATCAGTTCCAAGAACTACTTTCGTGGCTAACAGTCGATACTTCCGCGCCGATAAATACAAATATATACACAGGCAACTTTACTGTAACAGCAGGTTTAACGGTTTCTCGCAGGCCGATGTAAGGGCATTTACCGATTCTATAGAAATATACAAGGACTGCTGCAATATTTCCGACGCGGATTATACCAATGTTACTCGACGGCTTTGCTGCTACGTGGTTCCAAGGCGTAAAAGGTTCACTAGACTCTTGGCAAAATGCTCTAGACTTACTTAAATCTACATTCGGTACCTTTCGCTACATAAGAATGCCATTCGGTCTCAGAAACATCAACATTCCAGAGACTGATTGACAGGCTTCGATCCAGACTTCCTAATGTTCTGGTACTTGCCTACTTGGATGACATAATCATCATCTCAGACTCTTTTGATGGACATCTTAGTGACTTACGCGCAACAGTTCAAACTTACTCTGAATCGACCAAAATGTTCATTCTCGTGTCAAGAAGTTCACTATCTAGGCAACATTATATCGCCTCAGGGGATCCGCCCAAATCCGGAATATGTTTCTGCCATTTTGGACATGCCGACCGACGGGAAGGTTGGCTCGGTGGGCCCTATCGTTAATGCCCTACAATTTGAAAATTGACTACATCGTAGGCAAGAAGAACGTTGTAGCCGATACGCTGAGCAGACCTCCACAAGATACTTTCGACGATACTGAAGATAACACCGATGTTAATCTCATCTCGATAGATCTTCCAAACTTATCTGCTGCCGAAATCAACGCAACGAGCAGATAGCAGACCCTGAACTCAAGAAAAAATTATTGATTGTTCGAAAACAAAGTCGAGCCAGACATCCATTTCAAGAAGTGGGCCGAAAGAGGATACCTCCTGTCTGGTGGTGTTCTATATCGTTATAATTCTGAATACAACTGTGGTACGTCCAAAGCCCTACACAGCATCGTCACAGATGACAGCATACATTAAAATGCCAACGTGCCGAGCCAATCAGAGCATTTGGGGCGGGGCTTTCCTTGGCGCGCATTTGAGTTTGAATTTAACCGCTATTCAACTTATTTTATTATACCTAGCTGAAAAACCTTCATTTCGTATATCGGAAAAACGATACTCAAATATATTTATGTATAATTTGAAGATACCTATCTAATTTGAAAATCATTTTATACATTACAGATAGGAAGTCAGGAAATAAAAAAGGCACATTATTCTCAATAGTTTATTTTTAGCTATATATATTAAATTATACACAATGATAATAAATAATAATTACAATGAACATACAAATTAATACAAATACACCACTACCATACATACATATACAGGGTGTCCTACGGTGGTAACCCATTAGATTATTTCAGAAACTACTTCGAATTGAATTTTGAAAATTTCAGTGTCTATATTGTTAAATATGCTCTACTCAAATAATATAATAGCAACGGCATAGCACTTCCGGTTATACCGGAAGTTGATGGCAACTTTGTTATTTTAAATGAAACACCCTATATATTATTACATTTTTGGATTTTAAATAAGATTTCAGACATATTTCATGTATCATGTCCTATACCTAACGTCAGTCATTTTTGACTTATATCAAGATTTATGTCAAAATTGACAGTTTAGGGCTCCATAAGAATTCCGTTTTTCCTTGTAAATCAGTATTTAATAATTATTTTGCAGGTATTTTCTTATCAGGTGGGATCTTCTTTTTCGAATTGACAAGACATTTTCTGATTAGTTTATACAGGGTGGTCAAAAAATTATATTGAAAACGGTTCAAGAAAAACAGTTGAAAGTCAATTTTTTAAAATGGAATGGGTATATTATTATTATTTTATCTTCCTTAACATTAAAAAATAATGCAATTTTGTAATCGGTTATCACTTTCTAAAATGCATAGTTTTCGAAATATCGTCATTTTAAATTTTTCTGCAGCGCCTACCGTTGTCTCTCTGGAAGCTAGCTAATTAATTTAGTTAGCCATGAAATTATGGTCATTTTAACGTCAAAGTAAACGTCAAATTAATAAAAATGAAAAATACTTTTGAGAAATCATTTAAAGCAGGTTGGGAAGTATACAAATCAAGTATTACAACGAACTAAGACTAAAATTTAAAAATACAGCAGAAATGAACAGAAGATTAAACTTAATAAATTTTCAACTAAAAAAAGTTAATCAACTAACGATACTAAAATAATTTAATTGTTCGATATGACCCCCATTTAAAATGACGATATTTCGAAAACTATACATTTTAGAAAATGATAACCTATTACAAAATTGCATTATTTTTTAATGCTACGGAAGATAAAATAATAATAATATACCCATGCCATTGGAAAAAATTGACTTTCAACTGTTTTTCTTGAACCGTTTTTAATATAATTTTTTGACCACCCTGTATAAACTAATCAGAAAATGTCTTGTCAATTCGAAAAAGAAGATCCCACCTGATAAGAAAATACCTACAAAATAATTATTAAATACTGATTTACAAGGAAAAAACGGAATTCTTATGGAGCCCTAAACTGTCAATTTTGACATAAATCTTGATATAAGTCAAAAATGACTGACGACGTTAGGTATAGGACATGATACATGAAATATGTCTGAAATCTTATTTAGAATCCAAAAATGTAATAATATATAGGGTGTTTTATTTAAAATAACAAAGTTGCCATCAACTTCCGGTATAACCGGAAGTGCTATGCCGTTGCTATTATATTATTTGAGTACAGCATATTTAACAATATAGACACTGAAATTTTCAAAATTCAATTCGAAGTAGTTTCTGAAATAACCTAATGGGTTACCACCGTAGGACACCCTGTATATGTATGTATGGTAGTGGTGTATTTGTATTAATTTGTATGTTCATTGTAATTATTATTTATTATCATTGTGTATAATTTAATATATATAGCTAAAAATAAACTATTGAGAATAATGTGCCTTTTTTATTTCCTGACTTCCTATCTGTAATGCATAAAATAATTTTCAAATTAGATAGGTACCTTCAAATTGTACATAAATATACTTGAGTATCGTTTTTCCGATATACGAAATTAAGGTTTTTCAGCTAGGTATAATAAAATAAGTTGAATAGCGGTTAAATTCAAACTCAAACGCGCCTAGGAAAGCCCCGCCCCAAATGCTCTGATTGGCTCGGCACGTTGGCATTTTAATGTATGCTACAGAGGACGAGTCGTGGTTTCATGCCTATGAGCCAGAAAGAAAAAGCCAATCATGATTAAATACAACTTGCGTGCACTGGTGTGTGGTGTCTGTGTTTTTTGTTTAGTATTGCGGTTTTGTGTTGAATTTTAAAATTTTAATTCATATCAAAGGAAGTGAAAAAACATGTCAAATCTGATAATCATAGTTATAAACTCTAATCTGGTCTGCGCAATAGTACAATTTGAATAATGAACAAATAATTGGTCGATCTATACATTGGCTATTAATGTTTTATATTTTATACTTTATCAGTGTTTTCTTTTTTTTTTTTTGTCGGAGTTTTGTAGTGAATTAATTTTCTTAGCCCGGAGTTTCCCTTTTTAAAAAACTTTATTTTCAAAATACAAAATTACAATATTTCTGGTTTATATTAACAAATAAAATTATTATAACTGAACTTTAAAAATAGCGTCTTCTTCCTATATATAATGTTTACTGCGGTGTCATTTGATCTCGCTTGGTCAGCATTTATACGGAGTGGACCATCATATAACTCCTCCCTCCTTAGAATAAAACTACGCCTGGTTTAGGGGTAGTTGGATATGTTGGTATGTCTGAGTTTCCAAGTTGGTCTTCTTTCCATTGAGTTTTCGTCCTATAATGCACTTATATACCATATATGAGCATATTCCAAACACTAACATATAGATCAAAATTGTCCATAGACTCGGAAATTTTGAAATGCTGTCAAAAATTGTATATGGCTGATTTTTCATGATTTTATTTTGTAACTCGTGTAGACTGTCTAAATTTATCTCTTGCAGATGGATACTTAAATTAAGGAGTGGAAGGTACTCTTTGGTTTCGTTAAAATCTGGGACAATGATTGGTTGTTGACTGGAATTGGTTTCCTTTTGGTTATTGATTATTATTTTATCTTCGGTCTTTATTTGGCACCCAGTTGGTATTGTCGTTAAGTAACTTCCTAGTAACCTTTGGTTTTCTTCTTGAAAAGGGCATTTTAATTGTACGATAGTTTCCTTTGGTAGTACTAAAATCCATTTATCTGATTGGTCTAGTTGATTTATGATTGGTTTTGTTGCTGTGATATCTGTTTGTTGACAGGTGGGGGTGTTTTTGGTCGATCCTAGTAGTTGTACTTCACAAGGGCTGTTTTCTTCGATTTCTTTCAGCATTGGTTTGTAGCAGAGGAATGTTTGTGGACGTACGATTGTACAAGGCGTTCCAAAATGTGAATAGTGTAACTGACTTTTTACTAGATATGTATTACGCGGAATGACTACCTTAAACAGACTCTGATGTTTGACTGGTAGAGAATATAAATGGTAATAGTCGAATTTATTTGGATATGTTACAGGAATGTGTAATAAAAAAGTGATTTTATTTTTATAAATAAAGCAATCTATTTCAATGAGTTTTTCGAACAAAAATATGTTTTCTAAGTTAATAGGTAAAGGCAATGAATTAGGACCTACAATGTGTTCCAACTTCTTTAGTTCGGTTAAAAGGTTATTTGTTTTAATTATGCTAGGGTGCATAGTTTTGAGTCTAGCAAAAGTTATTGAATTTTCTAAGTCTTGGAGCATAGAGTCAATTATTTCATAGAAACTGATAATTTGATTGATAATGTCTTTAATAAAATTATAGTTTTCGGGAATTGTAGTTCTTTGCACAATTAGCCCAATTTGATTAATTCTTTTTTCTATTAGCTTTTCATTTTGATTAATTTGTTGGACAGTATTGTTGAAATTCTGGATTATGCTTGTTGAAATTGAATTCTGGTTTTTGATAATTGTTGCCAAGTTATTTTGATTGGTTTCTAAATTATTGATGAGTTTTTCGTAGCGTTCGCCATCCGACGCATCGAGGTTACCAGTTATGAGTTTGAAAACTGAGCCTGCTGCATTAATAAGTCCTCTTTTGGTCCTTTGGGGGTGAGGTATCAAATTTTTGATTTTGGTTTCAACTCTTTCTTGAATTAAATTAAGAATTTTTATATAGTTAGATGTTTCGTTAAAATATTCATTATGTTTATTTAAAGAATTGGTTATGTTTTTGGTTCTGAAATGTAATTTGTTAACCTCCGTTATAATGGGATTTAAGTCGAAGTAATGTATTAGAGTAAAGGTGTATTGTACGAGTTTTGCTTGTCCAAGTTTAAGAGGTAGTATGCCAGGGTTATCGTCCAGTTGCCTAAGTACTATTTTGTCTTCTGCGTAAATTGTGGCGGCGAGCCTGAAATAAAATTTTGGTTTTTAGTCAAAGCTGTATGTTTGCCTGAGGGGGCGTTTTAAATTGTCCATATGAACTTTAGTTTGTGATTCTGTAGAAACGGTTTTACGGTTTTCATTTACTGAGAGGATTTTGGTGGGTTTTAGGAATTTGTCTGTAAGTTTTTGTCTTATGTGTTTCTTAGGGTAGACTTTTTGGTTTTCTGTGAAAATATCGGGTTTATCTCGGTTTTTGTTAATTTTAGAAATAACCTTCTCTTTATTTCCAATTAGTTTTTCATTTATATTAGAGTATAAAAGACGAGCCTTTTCTTTGTGATTATTAATATAGTCAGTTAGTAACATTTGGTCTAATTTTATATCGAATGGATCATTATCAGAAATATGGCCGTTAATAACGTCTATAGGTTTAAATTTCGTAACAGAATGTATTGAGTTATTATATGCTAAAATGGCGTAAACCATTTTTTGACTTATTGGAGATTTTGAAAACTCTTGATTATTAAGGAGGCGAATGTGTTCGCTTAAAGTGGAATGGAGTCTTTCAACTTGCCCGTTAGATTGTGGGTGATACGGAGAGCAAAAATGAATTTTAATTTTATGGAGGATTAGCATTTCAGTTACAACCGTATTTTTGAATTCAGTTCCATTATCTAATATAATTTGTTCTGGGACACTATGATGAGAAAAGAAAATTAATAGTTTGTCAACAATTTCTGAAGCTGCAAGTGACTGAAGGCCATATGCTTGCGCATATTTTGAAAAGCTGTCGATTATTGTAAGGAATTTGGTTTTTTCTAAAGTGTATACGTCTATATGAATTATTTGAAAAGGACGGGAAGCAGTAGGTGTGACGTTCATTTGCATATTTATAGGGTGACGTTCGTATTTACTTCTTTGACAAATTTCACAATTGTTTATATAGGTTTGTACAGAGTCTTTTTGGTTTGGCCAATAATATTTTTGTTTAATTCTTTCGAGGGTTTCGTCGATGCCTCTATGATTATTTTTTGATTCATGATACATTTTTATGATGTCAGAAATTTCAGTTTTATCGGTAACGTCTATTAATTTCTTTAAACAACGTCTTAACTTTAGTGAAGGCCATTTGAATGTTTTTCTTATAACTTCGCAAAATGGTTCGTAAATATCTGATTTTTCAAAATAAAGGTAATATTGCTTATCAGGCACGATAATTTCTTTAAATGTATTTAAAATATCGACATCAAAATTACTTTTGGAAATTTGGATGATATAGCGGCGTTTCTTTTCAAATAAGATTGTCAATTTTGGTTTTGCAGGGGAATGTAGTACTTGTTGTATAATTATTTGATTCGCACCGTAGTCTACAGGAATATCATGTATTGGAATGTCGACTATGGGGTCTTCGTTTACGTTTGTATGTATAGTCATGTTATCGTTGTTCGCTGCATCATCATTAGGTACTGGGAGTTCTATGTCGTTGTATCGAGTGTTGTCAGTGTCGTCCACTTGGGCAATAGTTGAAATTTGGTCGGTGTTGTGGTCAGCAGTTTCGTTTTCTAGTTGTTTATTAAAGTCTTCGATATAATCTTTTAGGGAAAATTTTTCGTGCGTTTCTTTAGTGTGAATTTCGATGCGTGACAACGCGTCAGCATTAGTATTTAATCTACCTTTTTTGTACTTTATTTCGGGGAAATATTCATCTAGTTTTATGCGCCATCTTAACAATTTCGATCCGAGGTCTTTAGCCGAGAAAAGCCATTGGAGGGGTTTATGGTCGGTAATTAAATTTAATTTCCTTCCAAAAATGTAAGGCCTAAAATATTTGGTTGCCCATACCAAAGCTAAAAGTTCCTTTTCTGTGGTGGAATAGTTTCTTTCTGAGTCGTTGAGTGTACGTGAGGCGTATGCTACCGGGAGGTCTTGTCCTATGGGACCTTGTGAAAGAATTGCGCCTAAAGCTACATTGCTTGCATCTGTTGTAAGGTTGAATGGCTGTGAGAAGTCCGGATATTGTAAGATAGGTTCGTTTGTCAGTAAGTTCTTACAAAGTTCAAAGCACTCCACAAATTCTTTGTCGTATTTAATCTCCTCCCTTTTTTAGACATTTCGTTAGTGGTTTGGTGATCTTAGCAAAGTCCTTAATGAATCTCCTGTAGTATCCGAGCAATCCGAGGAATCCTTTAATTTGTTTGGTAGTTTTTGGAATGGGATATTTCTTTATACTTATTATTTTGTCAGGGTTTGGCCTAACGCCGTCTGGTGTTACAATATGTCCAAGATAGGCAACTTCTTTACGTAAAAATTCGCTTTTGTCCAACTGTATCTTGAAATTGGAGTTTCGAAGTCTTTGGAAAACGTCTTTGAGCGCGTCTAAATGCTCTTGGAGTGAGGTGGAGAACAAAATTATGTCATCCAGGTACACCAGGCATTTCTCATTTTGGATGCCACGAAGGATATTATCCATAATTCTTTGGAAGGTCGCTGGAGCGTTCTTCAGCCCAAATGGCATTCTTAAAAATTCATAATGTCCACGTTCTGTACTAAATGCAGTTTTTTTGATATCTTTTTCGTGCATTTGTATCTGGTGGAAGCCACTAGCCAGATCCAATGTGGTAAAATATTGGCATTTGCCCAATTTGTCCAGTATATCCGTGATATTAGGCAGTGGGTACCTATCGTCTAAGGTTTTAGCATTAAGTCCTCTGAAGTCTACTACAACACGCCATTTTTGTTGGCCGGAAGCGTCTGCCTTTTTGGGTACTACCCAGATTGGTGAACTCCAAGGCGAGGTGCTTGGTTGGATGATTTGTTGGTCTAACATTTTAGTTATTTGTTTTTGGACTTCTTCCTTATGGATAGTTGGGTAACGGTATGATTTGGTATAAACGGGGATTTCGTCCGTAGTTCTTATGCGATGTTTGATTTTACTTGTAAACGTCAGTTGATCATTTTCATTATAAAAAATGTCTGAATAATTTCTAATTAAATTTAAAATTTTTATTTTTTCTTCTTCATTTAGATGGTCTGTACGAAATTTGGAAAGGTTAAGTTTATTTGAAAATTTTGGGGATTCGTCAATATTGTTTAAATTTATTTCCGACATTACCTTAGAATTGAATTGTTCTACGCCTATGGGTTCTGATAGGTCTAACGTAATGGATTCACAGGTATTGTTTAAAATAGTTGTGAGTGCAAAGCCTTTTTTTGCAGTTGATAGTGATTCTGGGATTTCACAGTTATGAAATTTTTGATGTGGTATTATAATATCACCATTTTTTATGGAAGTCCTAATCGTAATTACTTGTTCGACACGCGGTGGGATCGTTATATTGTTTAGTTCACATCTTGTTTTCTGGAATTGTAACTTAATATGCGTGTACGGTGTAACTAAATAGTTGTTATTGTAGTCTAAAGTTGCTTGCAATAATTTTAAATTATCTAAACCTAAAAGTCCATTAAAAATATTATGAAATTTAAATAGGTAGAATTTTAAATCTTTATTTTCGGGTAAATTAAATAATTTTGAAGCAGGCATAAGAACACTATGTCTATGAGCTGATTTCTGATATACTGTAGACACAACGAATGGATCGTCTATTATTTTATTCGGAAATAACTTTTTGGCAAGAATCGGGTCCAAAAATGAATTACTTGAACCGGAATCTATCAAAATTTTAAGGTTATTTTCTGGAAATATAATGTAGGATAATTCGTTAGGGTTGGACATATTAAAAGATATTGTAGGTGTTTCTAACCGTTCGGGGTTTCCTGGCCGTCCTGTCGAAAATTTGAAGCATTTTCTACAGGCTGATTATTAACTGGTTGTTCTCGTTGAGGTAGGTCATCGCAGGAGTGTTCGAATTGGTTAGGATATGCAGAGTAGAAATCTTGATATTGGTTAGGTTCATTGTACTGGCTCTCATCGTAATAATAGTCTTGTTGAGGTAGGTCATGTGATTCTACATTGTATAGTTCTTCAAAAGTGAATTTAGGTGGGTTATAATTATTATTAGGTTGATTTGTAAAGGGTTTAAATTGAGAAGTTTCTATGCCAGACATGGGTGTGGGTGTAGGTTGTTTTACATTTTGAGGTTTAAAAACATTAGTTCCATTGTTATTTGGTCTGCCAAAAACTTGCGAGTTTGTGGGGAATCTTGTTCCGTTAAAACGAGGTCGAATATTAACCGACTGTGGAGAAAAATTCGTTCGAAAAGCATTGTTTGAAGTTTGATAATTAAAAGGTCTTTGTGAAAAGTTAGTTTGAAAGGGTCGCGTATATAGGTTTTGTTGCATGGGCCTAAAATTTTGAGTATTATTTTTAAAGGATATATTAGGTTTATTTTGGTTTTGAAAATAATGAATATTATCCTCTTGTGAAACAAATTGTAGTGCTTGCATTAGAGTAGCGGGACGCATACATCTGATTGTAGTTCCCAGAGGCTCTTTTAATCCCGATAGGAATGTTTTCAAGGCAAGGTCGTTATACAAATTTCTTTTTAATGTTTTACCAGCAACTGATAATTCGTGCGCATCAACAAAAGAACATAAAAGATTTAGTATGTGTAAAATCCTGTCGTAAAATTGACTAGGTTTTTCATTAGGTGCTTGTCTCATCATAACCAGATCCCTATTTAAACAAGTTTCGTCTCTTTGATCGGCAAAATTACGTCTTAAGGTGTCCTTAAGTTCATTCCAGGTGTTAACATTTTGGATGTTTACAACTAATTTAGCATGACCACTAAGTTTGCCAATTAAAGAATTTAATAGGTATATATTGTGAAAATTATTTGGGTTAGCTATGTCGTAAAAAGAATCAATCAAAGTTTGGCAAGTAGATAAATATCTGTTTAAATCATTAGCGTTACCGTCGAAGGTAGGAACACAGTTTAGATATTCAGGTTTAAAAGTATTTGCCATTTTGCTATTACTATTATCTAAAGCAATAATTTCATTCAAATTATCTTTAATATTGACTTCTAAGTTTTGGTCGTAAATAGCAGAGTCAGTTGAAGGAGTTTGCAATGAGAGATTTTCTAAATTTTCGATAAGATTATTGATTGACATTACATTTATCACTAATACACTAATACAATCAGGTTCGCTCTGGCCATTACTATAAGTTCCAAGTCTTGATTAGGCGATGATGGTCCTTCTCAATCAGTTAGTCCTTGCGACGATAGACAATATTGATTCTATCGACCGATGATCGATTGTTCAAGAGCACTTTATAGTTCTGCGATAGATTGGGATTTTTCGATGTCCAGAAAGTCCCTTCTATAAAACACCCTCACACCAACGTCACAACAAAGGTTCGTATTTTCGGTAAATCCGTTGACACGAAAAAGCAATACGATTGATTCGCACACTTCCGAAAATCCGACTGACTGCGCCAATTAATTTTCTTAGCCCGGAGTTTCCCTTTTTAAAAAACTTTATTTTCAAAATACAAAATTACAATATTTCTGGTTTATATTAACAAATAAAATTATTATAACTGAACTTGAAAAATAGCGTCTTCTTCCTATATATAATGTTTACTGCGGTGTCATTTGATCTCGCTTGGTCAGCATTTATACGGAGTGGACCATCATATAACTCATAGAAACAGTCTTGGCGCGGAACCTAACAAAAAACTAAATATACACTGACAAGTTGACCTTCGCACTTGCTCTAAAAATCAGACGCAATCTGATTATCTTCGAGCCGCGCTTGGAACTGAACGCGCCGTGAGTTTTCAGATATACACATTCGCACTTACTCGCGTGTCTCGACCTGTACAGGCAAGTCTTAACACTTGCCTGCATGTGTATAGGCCGCTTTTCTTGATACAACCGCCTTGCTTCTGCCGAATTACCGCTCGCCAATCCGTACAGGTAATGTATTTCGCACATTTCACTTATAATTTTGTAATACTAATTTACTTTTTGCAGGTACAAACTTATTTTTTTGTTTTTGATAAACAAACAACAAACTGATTGTTCTTTTGACAGGAGGTAACTTGTTTAAAAATTTAAGGTCTACTTGGTAAAAAATTAATATTTTTTTTTATCTATTATTTTTTAATTTTGCAATTATGAAGTCAACGTTTAATTAGTAGAAAAAATTAAATTTATTGCAAAAAATTGACCATGTTTTTCAACAAGTTGATTTTCCTCGTAAACGGTAAATTTTAGAGCTTATGACCAAGAGTACCTTTTTTGTGTAGAAAACATTGGCACTTCAAATAGGTGTCTTAAAACCATACTATTTCCAGTGGCGTAGAAATTGGGGAGAAAAACACCCACTCCTCTTCAAAATCTTCACCATTTATGAATTAAAAAAAAAATCTTGCACAAAACAAAGCTTATTATGAGTAGAAAATGCTTACAACAGCTTTTCCCTGTACGATAAACGGTTCCGGAGATATTCGCAAAAAACGGATTTTTTTTCAATTTGAACAACCCTGTATCTCGAAAGTGGTGCATTTTAGAGGGTAAGTTAATAGAAACTTTTTTTCATATTTTTGGATGAGCCCTCACATCCTAAAGTCCTGCACATATCTTATGAAACATCCTGTATATTGTCACAAAAAGAATGAGATGAGTATAAGAATATGAATTTTATAGCAACGGTGCCTTCACCATGTTGCAATAAGAATTAGAAAGTAAGGCTTGAACCCCTTATGTCTTTGTAGTATTTGAAGATTCAGGTGTGCTCTACTGAGTTAAATCTTTATGTCGAGTTTATAGAAGGGTTTGAGTTTAGTTAAGTTACTCGCTTGGCTTGTTGAGCTACTCGAGAATCGCCCACTTACATCACGCTCACGAAAGAGTCTGTATTTGAACGGCGTCTCTCAGTTAATAGTTACTTAATTAAATTAAAAAACTATATTAAAATTAAAAGGAAAATCAGATGAATATTACTAACTATTATTTATTTAAATATTTAAAACATGTACAAAAATCAATTCAATCAAAAAAAGGACAAGTCTCAAAATCAACAATTATATTAATCAAAAGTTCGTACTTATATTACAATTATCTTCATTGCCGACACAGTTGATATTTCTTTCGCGTTAATAAAATATTTAATATTTATAATGATTAAAATTAAAACTCCAATTGCGTTAAATAAACTATAAAGCTTAAGACATTACCCAACGGGGGGATTAGTGCTTTTTGTCGCTAGTAAGACTCGACGTTCACTTCACCAAGGTTCGAGAGTTTTTTCCTGTTGCGTAAAAATTTATAACCTTTGATTTTCTCCACTCTTTCGAATATCGACCAATACAATTGTCTATTCTTAGCGTCGGTCGTACCGTTTTTTGCTGAATTTGCAATTTGTCTATTAGGTACAATACCGATGCTAAAGTCATGAACTTGTATAAACTTTGATGAACTTTTTAATAATTATTAATCAGCATAAAATAGCTAGTTCGACCGGATGCAATATTTTTATATTTATTGTGACAATATTTGAACCACAATACACTTGAAACGGTATGTGCTTGCGCACGTTAGCACCAATCGTGACGTCAAGTGGATTGTATAGCTCAGTTTGAACATAGACATTTCTGATTTTGTAATTAATTATTTATGCATCTTACTAATAAGCTGAAAAAGGGTTTACATTTCTCCATAATTTAATATATGGAAATATACATTGTGATGACTTATTATCAGTAGTAATATCCCTAGGATATTGATAATAGACGAGATAATTTTATGACAATCGAAAGCTCCTTCTTTGGTAATAGCTCGAAGTCGAAGGCTGAGGGCTGTTACCAAGCAACGAGCTTGAGAAACTTGCCATAAAATTATGAGGCATTTGTCAATGTCCGAGGGATATTCGGTGGAAAATTTTTTGACAGAAAAAATTATAACTCAATTCATATTCTCGTTCGCAGCACAATTCCATAAATATTCCCCAAATATATTTGTGACTGGAGGTTGTATTTCTGAGAATGTTTTCTTTGATTAGCGCATTTATACTTTGAACATTCGCATTGCCAAAACGTGACATTTTGAAATTTATTTGGAATGAAGTTGTCAAACTTAATAGTGTTGTCATAGTGATTGATAATTGCACTAAATGCAATAGTAGTAATACCCCTAGGGTCTTGTTAACACCGAGATAATTTTGTCATAGAGAATGCTGAAAGCGTGTTGCTTGATAATAGCCCAAGGCCGCAGGCCAAGGGCTATTATCCTTGAGCAACTCGCTTGAAGGATTCTCTATGACAAAATTTTGAGTATTTATCAAGGCCCGAGACGTATTCGATAAGATAATTTTTTACTTTGTAGATATCAAAAATTTGATTGTCAATCTGACGTTTAATAATTTTCAATACAAAATGTATTAGTTTTAATCAAACAAATATTATTCATTTTTATTTAAAACTACAGTTGTGAAAAGTACAATTGGTAAATGTATGTTAAATTGGAAGAAGAGTTTGCTGAAGTTGACGGATTGTTAATTTCCACTGTTGAAGAAATTCATCGCATGGTGTTGATTATTTCACCATGGCGTTCTTGGTTAATATTCAAGTACGGTTTAATTGAATTAGAGCTGCTATGTCCTGTTATTTTTATTAATTGCTGTGCAGGAATTCCTTTATTTGCCAAATGGCTAACTGCACTTGATCTGTTCGAATGATTGGATTTCTTTTTACACTTAGTGTCCAAACCAATAGCTTGCACGGATGATTTGGTCCACATGTCTTGTGTTCTTGCCTACCGGTATATTGTCAAACCATGTGTCACTTTCGGATTTCCAGAAACGAATTGGTCTCAAGAATAGGCGACTGGAAGTAATATTTTTCCCTCTTTTGGACAATAATTTATGGAATAACCGAACAGGGCATGCACTTTCGTTTGCAATATTTGGAACACGCCACTTAGGTACTATTTGTACAACTTTTCGATCCTCCTTGGCATGTTTTACTGAATATTGGATTGTATTCAATTCTGTTGGTTGGCGTTCCATCATTATTTTTTTCAATCGTGAAATAATCTATTAGGCAATCAGCTGGTTCGCCACCTCGCCAAGCTAACTCAACAGCTACAATATGGTAAATTTTTTTTTGTAAACCTTCTGGTGTACATTCTAGCCAAATCACTTGAACTCAAATTTGATGAACTGCATTTTCGTTTGTTTGGATCCTGCTGTAATCTTTTACGTTTTGCATTTCTTGCATCTTGCGCATTTTTGAATATCACACTGGTAAATGGGTCGAATACAATTTTGAAGTCATTGAAGTATTTTTCCTGGAGTAGCCTACTCGTCGTATTCCAAATTGTTTTTACAGTTGCTTCTTTATATTTAGTTCCGTCAGCTTTTCTCATATTTACCGCATAATCTTTCAATATATTAGCCAAATTATGCAAACGCGTTTCAGCATTCAGTTCTTATTCTCTGGTCGCACAAAACTCGAGAAATATTTTCCATACATATTTTTTTATTTGATTGTATTTTTTGGTATATTATTGGATATAATATCAATAATTGCATCGTTAGATACAAAACCAAATCTTCGCGACGTTTTTAAACCAGTTGTCAGTTTGACGTTTAATTAATTTTTAATAAAAAAAAACCCACATGTAGGGTATTATCGCTGTAATCCAGAGCTGATTGGATGAAATTTCACACATGACTTAAAATTAAGTAATTTGATTGGTTACTATATTTAGTAAAAAATTATCAGTGTAATGTTGACATGATTAGGTGAAATTGTTTCATATGCGACAAAATGACAAAATTTGATTGGTTGTTAGAACTGTCAAAAAAATTTCTAGATTAAATTTTAATGTTTCCCGAGTATTTGTCAGGAGTAGTAGAGTGTTTTGCACTAAACGAGCCAGAACTATTATTTTATTCATGTTTTATGTGATAATTTTAATATCATTTGGGCTGGATGCGATATATTTGCTGATGGGCTTCGGGAACTTATGCAATATGCGGAGTCCTGTGTTTGTCTTCAATGTACTCGTTTTTGTTTTTTGAAATAATTACCTATGTTAATATATTATGTGTACATTAATTTTTCTATTATAATTAAATAGTCTAAATTATTTGGTGTTTACTTATTTTGTTACTACTCTTAATAATTATTATATTGTATACAGATAGTGTATTTTCTTTGAGATATTATTATATATATATTTTTATGATGTGCATTATTACTGTTACTTTTTCTATTTGATTGTATAATATATTTGATTAATTGTCATTACAATAGTTTGTTTATATCATTATTGTTTGTATTGCTCTGTAAAGGGAATATGTTTTCTGTTGGGCAATAAAGCTATTATTATTTTGGGAGCTATCTGAATGGAAGAATCCCCCAGAGGGCGTCTTGGGTGGCACATTGTGCTCTGAAGCTTCCGTTCTTCAGGGTGTTCCGCAGGCATTCATTCATTGGCAAACTTACGAAACTTTACGCTGACGATGGCAAATGCTCGTTGTATTATAGAGATGTTATGGAATATAACAGTCTACCTAACGATTTCAATAGGTTAAGGAAAAGTGTAAACGACATATATATATATATATACCACTGTCATAGATATACATGGTGTTTCTAAAATAGGTGATCAAAATTTGTGAGCGAATTCGGAGCGTCTAATCATGAAAATAACCTAAATTGTAATTTTTCGAAAAATTCTTATTTACAAAGATAGAAGAAAAAGATAGATCGGTGCAACTTTGCGTGTACGCAAATGACGTCATTTGCGATTACAAATTACAATACAACTGACGCGTCAGTTTATTTTATTTTTGACATTTCACATCAAATAAATGTTAATTTTTGAATATCGCGTGATTGATCTTTTAATCATTTTGTTAGTTTTAAAGTTTTTTTGAGTTATTTCTGTTTGTTTATTTATTAAATATGAATTTTAATTAATAATAATGTATTGGCTGGTCTTGAAGTTACCCTGTTGAAAATACCGTATAGAATCATATTAAAACTTGATCTGGATCTATAAGTATCTATAAGTGAATGTAGGTTTTAATCTGGCTTTGACAAGCTCTATGTTATTTTAATAGTAATCTTATATGATTCAATATGGTTTGGGTTTATTTGGATATACATATAAAACACATCAATGGAATTGTATTGGTCTCTATAAGTTTTAAATATGATTAGATCTAATATGCCATTACAGATTCAAAACAAAGTGGGTTTTATACGGATTTAATAGGTTAAAATGAATAGTGTTTAATATGGAATTACTGAATAAAAATTGCCATAAAACGAATTGGTTTCAATATGGATTAATAAGAAATTCTTTATTTGGGAATTGTTGGTTTCAATAAGGCATTCCAAATCAAATGTTTAATTTGGTTTTATCAGTTTGAATTAGTTTTTATGCGGCATAAAACTGCTTATTTCAATTGCGTTTAATATGGAAGTACTGAATAAAAATTACCATGGAACGAATTGGTTTCAATATGGATTAATAAGAAATTCTTTATTTGGAATTTAATGGTTTCAATAAGGTATTCCAAATCAAATGTTTAATTTGGTTTTATCAGTTTGAATTAGTTTTTATGCGGTATAAAACTGCTTATTTCAATTGCGTTTAATATGGAATTACTGAATAAAAATTGCCATAAAACGAATTGGTTTCAATATGGATTAATAAGAAATTCTTTATTTGGGAATTGTTGGTTTTAATAAGGCATTCCAAATCAAATGTTTAATTTGGTTTTATCAGTTTGAATTAGTTTTTATGCGGCATAAAACTGCTTATTTCAATTGCGTTTAATATGGAAGTACTGAATAAAAATTACCATGAAACGAATTGGTTTCAATATGGATTAATAAGAAATTCCTTATTTGGAATTTATTGGTTTCAATAAGGCATTCCAAATGAAAGGTTTAATTTGGTTTTATAAGTTTGAATTAGTTTTTATGTGCCATAAAACTGCTTATTTCAATTGCGTTTAATATGGAAGTACTGAATAAAAATTACCATGAAACGAATTGGTTTCAATATGGATTAATAAGAAATTCTTTATTTGGAATTTATTGGTTTCAATAAGGTATTCCAAATCAAATGTTTAATTTGGTTTTATCAGTTTGAATTAGTTTTTATGCGGCATAAAACTGCTTATTTCAATTGCGTTTAATATGGAAGTACTGAATAAAAATTACCATGAAACGAATTGGTTTCAATATGGATTAATAAGAAATTCCTTATTTGGAATTTATTGGTTTCAATAAGGCATTCCAAATGAAAGGTTTAATTTGGTTTTATCAGTTTGAATTAGTTTTTATGTGGCATAAAACTGCTTATTTCAATTGCGTTTAATATGGAAGTACTGAATAAAAATTACCATGAAACGAATTGGTTTCAATATGGATTAATAAGAAATTCTTTATTTGGAATTTATTGGTTTCAATAAGGCATTCCAAATGAAAGGTTTAATTTGGTTTTATCAGTTTGAATTAGTTTTTATGCGGTATAAAACTGCTTATTTCAATTGCGTTTAATATGGAATTACTGAATAAAAATTGCCATAAAACGAATTGGTTTCAATATGGATTAATAAGAAATTCTTTATTTGGGAATTGTTGGTTTCAATAAGGCATTCCAAATCAAATGTTTAATTTGGTTTTATCAGTTTGAATTAGTTTTTATGCGGCATAAAACTGCTTATTTCAATTGCGTTTAATATGGAAGTACTGAATAAAAATTACCATGAAACGAATTGGTTTCAATATGGATTAATAAGAAATTCCTTATTTGGAATTTATTGGTTTCAATAAGGCATTCCAAATGAAAGGTTTAATTTGGTTTTATCAGTTTGAATTAGTTTTTATGCGGTATAAAACTGCTTATTTCAATTGCGTTTAATATGGAATTACTGAATAAAAATTGCCATAAAACGAATTGGTTTCAATATGGATTAATAAGAAATTCTTTATTTGGGAATTGTTGGTTTCAATAAGGCATTCCAAATCAAATGTTTAATTTGGTTTTATCAGTTTGAATTAGTTTTTATGCGGCATAAAACTGCTTATTTCAATTGCGTTTAATATGGAAGTACTGAATAAAAATTACCATGAAACGAATTGGTTTCAATATGGATTAATAAGAAATTCTTTATTTGGAATTTATTGGTTTCAATAAGGCATTCTAAATCAAATAATTAATTTGGTTTTATCAGTTTGAATTAGTTTACTGCTTATTTCAATCGCGTTTAATATAGAATTGCTGAATAAGAATTTCCACGATACGATTGGTTTCAATACGGATTCAATAAAAAATTTCATTCATTTCCGTTATCCTAAATAATGCAGATTTCTTGAGCTCTTTATTTTAAGAAATTATTGCATAAAACAACACGGCGTTTTAAGTTATTAAAATAAATTATATACCTAAACAGTAATTATATAGATAGGTGAGGTCATTGTCTTTATAAAGACAACTACTATTTTGTTTTTTGTGTGTTGCCAAAATAGTTATGATTTTCTTACCATATCCACTGTTGCCGATAACATGCTTAAACATAATAATATAATGTTATTATAGCTGCACAGATTTTAGAACATATTATGTTACGTCACCAAGAAAACAGGTCAATTGTTGGCCAATTTAGTATATAAAAAATCCTAGTACAGATTCATTAGATTCATCTTACAGTACAAATTTAGTACCAGATTTAGTTAAGTGCAAAATCATAATAATAATTATTATGTTACAACCGGCAACGCTGACCATTTACTAATACCATTGTGTTTATTATAATATAGTGTGTCAGCGCTTGGATAGTACCTGTCAACTAACAACAGATGGCGTCATCATATACCAGAAATTTATTAATGAACGACTGAAGTTGATAACGCCGTCTGTTGTTAGATGATGGTACTAACCAAGCGCTGACACACTATATTATAATAAACACAATGCTAATACTCAGTGTTGCCGAGGTATAGCCATCACTATTACCAAAGATTAATGTACATTAATCTTTGATATTACCTACCTATATACATAATTATATACCTAGTAACTTTTACTAACGCACAGATAGGTATTCAAAATTTAATTACATTTTTTCCATACGAAAAGATAGCAAAGTATATCAAAAGAGTCACAATTGCGGTGGCATGAACATACATTTGCTCCTGGTTTTGCCGATAACATGATAACTAAATAAATAAAAAAAATAACTAATAAGAAAAAAACTCAAATATATATGAATATTTTTTGAAGAAAATCGCGACAAAACTGCGGATTTGAACTAAATCTGGCAACTAGTAAGTAGGTATAGTAGTTTATGCTTGACGCTTGGGAGTAGTTCAGAGTTCAGTGTTGCCGATTGCAGCTGACTTCTGACACGGTATAGAATTATATCATAATATATTTCAAAATTACTATAGAATGGGTGAAGACATGAATATTAATACAATCACATCCAGAAGTGTGTGTGAATACAACATGTATGTCGTCATAACTCAATTTTGGTAGCTTATTTAATACCTACTATTCTCTATCTATAACAATAATAGCGTATATTTATATACCTATTATCTATTATTATATTAATTGCTATGGCGCATATTTTGTTATTGTCTTTATATTTATAAAAAGTCAATATATCTAAATGTAATTAAAACATCTGTTGCAATCTCTATGTCGTCGTTATATATTCCAGAAAACAATAAAAAACTATCGTCAACTGAATAAACTCATGCATAATAATCAGACAACAAAGTCTGTAATAATCTTGATTTTGGAATTGTCGAATAAAATATGTTACAATTTGATAATTCCCTATGACAACACTGCTGCGGTACAATTTTTTTCTTAGTCTAACCTAGCCCAAATTCCATTGCTAGCATCGTGTTTTGTTATGGCGTCGGTTTATGTTTTGTTTTTCATTATCAATAATATGTTCATTACTCTATCTCAATTGTGTAATAAAATAAGTGTAAATGCTAACCTAAATATATATTATAATATCTTTCATCTATGACTATCTAACAGCATAAAATAACTAAATAACTTTGTGTTGTGTGTTGTGATTATTATTATAAGAAGCAGGTAAGCAAATAAATTATTCTTTTTACCAAGGTATATCATTGTCTTTATAAGGAATAAAAAACATAGCCTATGCTCTGCTAATATAATATTATAGTAATCATTATCATTAGTACGCACGCAAGTGATTATTCAGATCAACCTAATACGACAGCTAATTGTGTGTATTAGCTGTACTAATACCTAATCTATCAGCATACAATAATATTGTCACTATAATATGTAATTTGGGTGAAGTGGTAGAATACATTTATTCTTGTGAACTTTATCAACGTTAATAAAGAAAAAAACGTTCTAATAGTTGTCTACCTAATTAACTATATCGAAAAAATCCAACTTAAGTAATTACTTACATTTTCAAAATATTCGTACTTAGTTACTTTTCCCAAAACAACAAAACAAAGTGTATACCATCAACCAGAATACACCCTGTACATATAGGTACTGTAATAATAGATATTTCACCACAATCAATTAATAAAACAAATGTGTTAAATTTTCCAAAACGGTGAAATATGGAACATTATTCGTAGTTATTTTAACAATTTTTATTTTATTAAATTTTCTTCAATTTATACACACATTTAAGACTTTTGGGAGATGAAAGAAGATCTAAAGAATTAATGATAATTTATTATTATATTAAGAATTGAGAATTAATGACAATATTTAAGAACTTTTTACTCTTTTTAGTATGGGGTATGGTTATCTCAGATTCCTTGATGATGATATAGTACAGGAGATTGGATCACCGAAGATATAAAAAACTTACAAACCTTTGTATTTTATATATTGAAGGTATTTTTGCTAGTTTTATTATTGATTACTTTTTAAATTTATATTCGTCTGTAAATCTAAATAAATCATGTTGTTTTAGACGATATCGATGCTCTGAAAACGCAGATAAGCGAAAAAAACGCAGATAAGGGAAAAGCGAATTAAAATGTTAAACCCAGAGGAAATTCTGAAAGAAAATTCACGAAAGCCAATGAGACTAAATAATTTGAGGGAACAACTGAAAGCAACAAATGAGTTATTAAATGTTCAATGGTTGCAAAAAATGTCTTCGACGCTGTTTCAAAACTAAGTAAGAGTGAAATCATATTATTTAGCTTTATCCATCTAGTACTTAGTAGTTTATAAAGTGTTTGCTTGCTATTTTTGTAGAAACTGTGTTCTTGGTCCTTACCAAGAACACAGTTTCTCCTTAGAAGGTAGCTTTGGTATTTTGAAAACCGTATAATTTTGAACGTTCAAGTATCATTGATATCATGACTACAATAGAACTTTTGGGTTCTCACTTGCTACCGTTTTATAGGTTTCATTATGATCATGAGGCAGATTTTCCTTATGACACAAAGTTAAAAAAACCAATTCAGGAAGTTTATTTTATTTCCACACCAATAATTTAATTTATTATTCTTTGCAATGTTTTTAAACAAATTCTGTATTCAGTGCGATAAGAAGTCTGCCGTTGTTCTATGATTCTTATACGTCTGCAATTTAAGGTTTTGTTTGTGGACAAATTTGTCATCTGGAAGATTCTTTCTATATTTCTATATTTCAATATTAATCTTCAAGTACATTTCTGTCTCATCCACCTAATTATAATATCTCTTATTCAGTCTGGAAAATTAACAAGAACCCTGTCCGAGGACATCTCCAATATTTTTAGCAGCATGATTCTAATAATACTTTAATTATCAATGCAGATATTAGTCGGAATTACTATATAAACATGTTTCCGTGATATATCACTCTCATCATCAGTCTGTAGCAATATAAATACCGTTATTACAATGTTTGTATTGTAAATACTTACGTTTTACCATTTAAACTCTTAAATGCTCCCCAGTACAGGTTCTGCATTGAAATGTGAATGTTTAATTGTTCGGTTTTCCAGCGCTAGGTTGCTGCAGGCTAATGATGAGTGTATTATACTCTCGAAACGTGTCTCTATAAAGGCGTTAATATAAAACATATTTGTGGTGACACTTGTTTTTTACTTTGCTATTAAAATTGCACACCGCTCGCTGTAAGAATGGCCTATTTATTCAAATTTTATTTCTGTTTGGGCATATTTAGATGGCATATCTGAAGCCAATAAATGGAACTGATTCGTTTTGCATTTTCAGATATTACAACATTTTATTTAATTAAAAAGGGACTGATGAATTCGCCATGCGTACCCGGTTATCAAAAGTAAATACCTGGATTGGGATAAAGATTTCCGATATTAATAGGGCGCCCCGGCAGAGCTGTGGTAAGTACCAATTAAATAAAAGTATTGTTTATGTAATGAACTGCTTAACAGTATTTTCATAACTGATATTTTAATATTCCCATGTCTAACTTTTCCACAAAAAGTTAGTCATGACTTGAAATTTTTTTTAGATGGGATGAAAAATAATAATTTAAAAGAGAACGTATTCCGTAGAAGCCTCTGAAGAAATAAACGTAGAGAGTGAAGATATTTTAGACAATAAGACATGAGGAACGGAAAGTTAGTATTATTCAATAACAATTTTATTTTATACTTTTTTCTATAAAAAAACTCCTACCATCTTTATTTTATAGTCGACAAAAATATTGGGTTTACTTTTTATCCGTTTTATACACTTTTCACGGGATTCTCTAAGGCACTCATTTTATATCGCGTATGTAGACCAAGTTTACTATGTGGCTATGTGGTGTATCTGCTGTCTTCAGGCAAGCCCAGAGATTTTTAGGTAGTTATGTTTTTTTTATTTTGCCAAAAGTTCAGAACTTAGAAGAAATGTTCAGTAGTATGGTTTACCAAATTTGGTTCAACAAGTACTTATTTACGTATAAAATGACCTAAAACACTTATTTATGATAACATTCCAAAAATAATTTTCATTAAACTTAGTCGCTCAATATATTATGGAGCCCTAAAACTTAAATGGCTACTTATTTAGTTCACAATATCTATCTTCTAAAACATTTCCATAATCAGATTATTATTGAAACCCAAGACAAGACGTCTTTAAACTTCTTTACGCCTACGTCAGTGTGGTGATTTTAAAAGACCAGACCCTTGCCTGATATAAATTAAATAATTAGGTATATTATGATTATTCATTTCGCGTAAAAATTTAGTATTCATTATTTTACATAATATATGTATGACAAAAAATATATGTTAGTTCAAAGAACTATCAATATGTTTTAAATAAAACATAATTGAGTTATGATTTTGATATCTTTGTTTTCGTATGTACCTAATGTTAATGATTACAGTTTCTACTTACGAAACATGTTTTGCTACCGTTTTTATGTCATTTGATAAAACTGACGTTGTTTGTGTTATTACTATACTACTACTACTATACTGTGAGGATAAACTATTTTATTAATTGTAATTATTAGACAATTAAGCACGCGTCTTACCACTTCATTTCAAATCACTTTTATTTTATTTTCAAGTGATGTTGACTAAGCATTTTAGTTCTCCTTTGAAGATGCTAACATTGTTACTAAAACGCGCGTATACACTAAAACATTATGTTTGGTGGTGATAAAATGTACGAGCATATCGCTAGTAATGAATAAATAAGAAAATTATTTTATCGATTGTTCAATGATTATCGATAAACCATTAATTGCTGGGGCGCACAAGTCCCGCGCATAATTTTCGTTCGTGACCGTTTTTGAATAGATAGACCGGGGAGAAGAAATAATAACGTTCGCAGAAAGTTGGCCGTCCTTTTTATTTAAACAAAAAGTTATATGTACCTTTAAAATTACTCTTGAAGTTACTGTGGCAAAATATATACCTAATAATTGTGTGAAAGTGGAGAACATTGGAGAGTGACATCAGATTGGATTAGAACGGGGCCCCGCAACAGAACTGCAGCATTAAAAGGTAGGCCACGTTAATTTTAATCGCGTCGCTCTATTATCATAACAGAAAAAAAATTGGAATTTAAATATTGAACTTGTGCAACCTACTAATACAGTCCATTAAAGAAAAAATAGTTAATCATTGCATTTACTATACATCATTTGGCCCTTCTTCGCCAAATTGTTTAATTTCAATTTTTAAATATTTAGCCATCTTGAATTTATTTTATTTCATACAAAAGCAAGTGTTTTTATCAAAAGAATTTTTTGCGCTATCCTACCTATTTTGTTGTATTGGTATAGGTATAGTAGAATATCTATCGCTCTCGTTTCAATTTGTTTACTATTTTGATCGCTGTATTTTTGCCACATATTCGATAGGTATATAATTTCTCGATTTTCATTTCTTTCGATTTTGTCGTTTTGTATATCGTTTGCATAAAATATCTTACTATTTTATCATATTATATGCTTTCGTTTCGTTTAGTTATCACAGAATACATAGCATCTATCTCGTAGATATACAAATCGAATCAAAATTTTCATTTATAACCCTTATAATAATTAATTTTCGTATACTCGTACTGTAGTTTTCTTTTTCAATAATTTGTTCTACAAACAATAATGACAGAAAAAGGCGGCGATATAGAACGGAAGATTTCTGTATTGGAAAAGAGAAGATTGACTTTCATTAATCGGATCGTGGATGCATATCGATTGGGTAATCAGGTTCAAGTAGATCCTGCTAAAATTCTTCAGTTTCAGGCTTGTTTAGAGCATTTAGAAGATCATTATCACTCGTTTGATAGTGTTCATAATGATATTATCGGGTTAGTAGCGTCCGACGAAGATTTTAAAGTACAAGACTCCATAAGGAAAGATACAGATAACTTTTATTACCAAACAAAAGCCCTCAAATATCAAATTTTCTCGGAAAATCTGTTGGCCAATAGTCCATTAGCTACAAATGTTATAGAAGCAGCTTCAACATCACAAGTAAAATTGCCTAGGGTTACGTTGCCGGTGTTTGATGGTGATTTTGAAAAATGGCCTAATTTTTTTGATTTGTTTAATAGATTAATACATGAAAATTCTAGTTTGTCTGATGCAGAGAAATTTGATTATTTGCGATTATCGATAGAAAAAGATGCTTTGAATACTATTAGATCATTGACAGTTTCGGAACAAAATTATCAAAAAGCCTATGATTCACTTATCAAAAAGTATCAAAGTAAAAGACGACTGGCTTCCAGGTATTATAGGGAACTAAAAAATTGTAGTATTGTTAAATCAAAATGTTCTAATGAACTTAGAAAATTGTTGGAAGTTTTTTCGAATAACATTGAATGTCTAAGAAATTTAGGTTTTAAGGTCGATGAATGGGATTTCTTATTATTTATGATGCTTTCCGAAAAAGTTGATAATGAACTTAAAGCAAATTTTGAATATCAGTATACAGAATCGGACATACCTAAGTATAAAGAACTTTATGATTTTTTGGATAGTCGTTGTCGAGCTGTGGAAGCACTTGAGTTTGATGAAGCTTTAAATGTCAAGTCAAATAGCAATAATTATAAAAAATCTTCATTGAATCAATATGTTGGTACTCCACAGAGAAATTCTAGATCTGCTTTCGTTTCAAATACAGTATTAACTAGCCCTCGTAATAAAAATTGTACTCTTTGCAATACGAAAAATCATCGATCTCTCGCTCAATGTCCTAATTTCATTTCGAAGTCTCCTCAAGACCGTTTTGCCTACATTAAACAATTAAATTTATGCATTAATTGTTTATATTCGTCTCACCGTGTTAAAGATTGTAAATCTACATTTTCGTGTCGCGTTTGTTCAAACAAACATCATACATTGTTGCATTTAAATAATACAAATTCAAATTCTAATACGTCGTCAAATACACAGATTCAAATGCAAAATACTTCGTCAAATATTTCAGAAAGTACACAGGAGAGTTCAGATCCTGTAGTTAGTTGTCACTCATATACAGGGTGTTCCACTTCAACAGTTCTTTTATCTACTGCTTTAGTGGAGGTTCAAGATGCTTATGGCACATTCCAAACCGTTAGAGCTTTGATTGATACAGCAAGTCAAGCTAATTTTATTGTAGAAAGTTGCGTTCAAAGATTAGGACTTTCTAGAACAAGTTGTTCTCTTCCAATTATTGGTATAAATCAAATAACTACTTCTTCGTCAAAGGGCATGACTTCTTGTATAGTTAAACCCACTGGTAAACCTTCCCCTACATTTTCATTTGAAGCGGTTATTTTACCTCGTATATGTGCAAATATGCCTGGCATAAACATAAACCGTTCGTCTTGGAAATACTTGGATAATCTTAATTTGGCTGATAGCAAATTTTATATATCGAAACCCGTTGAAATGCTTATAGGTGCTGAACTTGTGCCATTTATTCTTAAATCAGGTCGTATTATGGGAGAACCAGGGCAACCTACCGCCTTAGAAACAGAATTTGGTTGGATTTTACTTGGAAAAATTCAAAATCCCGTAGCTTTAAATTCATCTATACTTTCTTTTTGTAGTTCTATCGAATTAGAATTGAATAATAATATTAAAAAATTCTGGGAACTTGAGCGTATCGATAATAAATCTTTTTTGTCGCCAGAGGAGATTAAATGCGAAGAATTATTTCAAAAAACTGTTACTAGGGATACTTCGGGTAGATTTATAGTTAGTTTACCGTTTAAACATGAAATAGAACCTGATATAGGAGACACGTTTTCTATGGCACATCGACGTTTTTTATTGTTAGAAAATCGTTTAACAAAAAATTCAGAATTGCATAAAATGTACTCAAGTTTTATGCAAGATTATTTAGACAGTGGACACATGAGTGTTGTTGAAGCAGATCATATGTGTACTAAAAATAGCTATTTTCTTCCTCATCACTGTGTCGTTAAACCTGACAGTACTACGACCAAACTTCGAGTCGTGTTCGACGCTAGTGCTAAAGGATCTAAAAATGTATCGTTAAATGACTGTTTGTTGACAGGTCCTAAACTACAAACAGACATTGTTGAAGTCTTATTATTGTTTCGTTTACATAATATTGCTTTCGTGGCTGACATTAAGCAAATGTACCGTCAAATTTTGGTTTCGCCTTCGCATAGAAAATATCAAAGGATATTGTGGCGCTTTTCGCCTATCGACCCTATAGGTCACTATCAATTAAATACTGTTTCGTTTGGGGTAGTTTCGGCTCCATTTCTAGCCATCAGAACCTTATTGCATCTCGCATCGTTAGAAGAGGAAAATTACCCAAGAGCTTGTAAGGTATTACAAAATAATATTTATGTTGATGATATTGTTTGTGGTGCTTCTTCAACCAAAGAAGCTATCTCACTACAGAAGGAATTGTGTTCATTGTTAGAATCTGCAGGTTTCCAGCTTCGCAAATTTGCAAGTAATAGTCCTGAGTTTCTTTCTTCTGTGGTATCCTCAGATATTGACCAGCATTTGTTTTCATTCGACAAGGAAGAACCTAGTTTTGTTAAAGTACTAGGACTACAATGGGATCCTAATAGAGACATATTTTTCTTTCGTTGTCAACCTCTTGACAAACCTTGTACAAAAAGAAATATTCTTTCTCAAATTGCTCGTATTTTTGACCCACTTGGATTTTTATCGCCAATAACCTTACTTGCAAAACATTTAATGCAACAGCTTTGGGCTGCAAATATTGACTGGGATGTACTTGCTCCGGATTTTATAGTAGCGAAATGGGAAAGGATACTTCGTGAAATGCCAGAACTATCGAATGTTCAAATTGCTAGATGCTTGTCGCTAGATGCAGTTTTTCGAGTGGATATTCATGGATTTTGCGATGCTTCTATGATTGGCTATGCAGCTGTTGTCTATTTTCGTATCGAATATACTGATGGTAGTATTAAAATTTGTTTCGTAATTGCAAAAACTCGTGTCAATCCCTTAAAAACACAATCTATTCCTCGATTAGAGCTCTGTGCTGCAGTGCTTCTCACAGACCTTATTACTTTCGTTAAGAAAACTTATTCTACTTTTGTAACCATAGATAAAATATATGCTTGGTCGGATTCTCAGATTGTTTTAGCGTGGCTTTCCTCATCCCCGCACCGTTGGAAAGTATTTGTTGCAAATCGAGTAGCACACATTCAAGAGAATGTTCATTTCGACTCATGGCATTATGTACAATCGTTACATAATTCTGCTGATTGTGCTAGTAAAGGAGTCTTTCCCCTAGAACTTATATCTCATAAGTTATGGTGGTATGGTCCAGAATTTCTGATGCGTGATAAGAATACATGGCCTTGTTCCAGAGATGATGTACATGATGCCTCTGATATTTACTGTGAGGAACGAAAAGCGGTTTTGCTTGTGGAAAATCAGAGTGATTGCTTAGAATCTTATCAAATCGTAGATTACCTTCTAGACCACTTTTCGTCTTTATCAAAAATACAACGTATTCTAGCCTATTGTAATTTGTTTGTAGTCATACTTAAAAATCGCCTATTTAAAAATTTTAATAATAAAGATTGTAAACTAACCAATACTGAGCTTAACAACTCATTGTTAATAATTGTTAAGAGGGTACAATGCGTAACCTTTTCGGATATAATATCTAAAATACAAAATAGTCTAATTTTGCCAAAAAATTTTCGGAAATTGGCGCCGTTTCTTGATGAACACGGACTCCTCAGGGTCGGCGGTCGATTACGTCATTCCTCCTTGGCGTATGATGTTAAACATCCATTACTTTTACCCTCAAATCACAAGCTTACAGAATTGGTAATTGAAAGGGTTCATAAGGAATTTTTACATCCAGGATTGAAAACTATTCATCATTTGATATTGCAACAATTCTGGATTTTATCAGCTCGTAGAGTTATCAAAAAATGCATTTCAAAATGCGTAAAATGTTTTCGTGCTAGTCCTAAAGTTGCCATCCCTTACATGGGAGATCTACCTACATGCAGAATATCGCAATTAAAATGTTTTTCGCACGTAGCAGTCGACTACGCAGGACCCTTTTCTATTGTCATGAATAGAATTCGTGGCTCTGTTCGTTTGAAATCTTACATATGTATTTTTGTATGTTGTGCTACAAAGGCTATACACCTGGAATTGGTGTCAGATCTTACATCTGAAGCTTTTTTGGCAGCTTTCAAGAGATTTGTCGCTAGGAGAGGCAGATGTTCTGATATTTATAGTGACAATGGTAAAAATTTCGTCGGAGCGAATGCCCAACTAATCTCACTTTCGAAAGAAATATCTCAGGAACTGAATATTAGATGGCACTTTAATCCTCCTTCTGCACCCCATTTTAATGGACTTGTGGAAGCAGGAGTAAAATCTGTTAAGACACATCTATATAGGGTAGTCGGAGAGCAAATATTTAGTTTTGAAGAATTTTATACTTTTTTGACTCTAGTAGAGTCTGTATTAAATTCACGTCCACTTTGTGCTCAGAGTATCGACCCTAACGATTTACACCCTTTAACTCCAGGGCATTTTCTGACGTTGGAGCCGCTTAATTCAGTTTCCTACCCAGATTTGTCTAATATTAACCCTAATAGACTAAATCGTTGGCAGTTATTGCAGCAATTGCATGCAAGTTTTTGGAAGCGGTGGAGTTCTGAATACTTGCATACATTACAACAGCGATCAAAGTGGTTTTCAACTTCTACTAAATTGGAAACTAATACGTTGGTTTTATTAAAAGATGAACTTAAACCAACCTTGCAGTGGTCCCTTGGTCGTATTATTGACATACATCCCGGTTCTGACGGTCACGTTAGAGTGGTGACAGTGAAAACCAAGGACGGGGTTTACAAAAGACCTATTGCGAAGGTTTGTCCTCTTCCAAATCAATAATAAAAATATATAATATATATGGTTAGTATTAAGTACCTTTTCAGTATGATTTTTTTGTTTATTTTATTTTTTTTTTTGGGAACTATACGGGGTATTGTCATAACTATATATGTATTTCGAAATTATTATTTTTTGCTTATTGAAAAAAACACTTGTTTTTGGTCGGCGGTATGTACGAGCATATCGCTAGTAATGAATAAATAAGAAAATTATTTTATCGATTGTTCAATGATTATCGATAAACCATTAATTGCTGGGGCGCACAAGTCCCGCGCATAATTTTCGTTCGTGACCGTTTTTGAATAGATAGACCGGGGAGAAGAAATAATAACGTTCGCAGAAAGTTGGCCGTCCTTTTTATTTAAACAAAAAGTTATATGTACCTTTAAAATTACTCTTGAAGTTACTGTGGCAAAATATATACCTAATAATTGTGTGAAAGTGGAGAACATTGGAGAGTGACATCAGATTGGATTAGAACGGGGCCCCGCAACAGAACTGCAGCATTAAAAGGTAGGCCACGTTAATTTTAATCGCGTCGCTCTATTATCTTAACAGAAAAAAAATTGGAATTTAAATATTGAACTTGTGCAACCTACTAATACAGTCCATTAAAGAAAAAATAGTTAATCATTGCATTTACTATACATAAAACGTACTTGTTTCTACTCATCGATTAAGTATTATTAATATTTTGCTATATAAAATATTTTATATTTTGTTTTAGGTGAACATTGAGACAAATATTGACATGTAATTTTAAAATAGAAAAAAAGTACATGTAACCGAGTGCAGACTTTTTTTTGCTTCCACAAATCCCAAAGTTATGGTTTTTTAAAACAATAATTCTAGACATATATAAAAAATAATAATAATAAATGAAAATTAATTCGACGAAGAGGTAAGTAATTCTATAATACTATAGACCTTAACGTTTTTCAACAAAATTGAAGAGTTATAATTTATTTATAATAATATACAGGGATTTACATTTAAATCCGTTCTAGATTTAAACAGGTTCTAGTGGGCAATCCTGATAGAAACTGATAACTACAAATTAATCCCAATACCTTTTGCATTTGGATTTGCTTATAAAACCATATTAAATCCGTTCTAAATGTAAACAGGTTCTATTGGGCAATCCTGATAGAATCTGATATATACAAATTAATCCCAATAGCTTTTGCATTTGGATTTGCTTATAAAACCATATTAAATCCGTTCTAAATGTAAACAGGTTCTATTGGGCAATCCTGATAGAAACTGATAACTACAAATTAATCCCAATAGCTTTTGCATTTGGATTTGCTTATAAAACCATATTAAATCCGTTCTAAATGTAAACAGGTTCTATTGGGCAATCCTGATAGAATCTGATAAATACAAATTAATCTTAATAGCGTTTGCATTTGGATTTGCTTATAAAACCATATTAAATCCGCTCTAAATGTAAACAGGTTCTATTGGGCAATCCTGATAGAAACTGATAACTGCAAATTAATCCCAATAGCTTTTGCATTTGGATTTGCTTATAAAACCATATTAAATCCGTTCTAAATGTAAACAGGTTCTATTGGGCAATCCTGATAGAATCTGATAAATACAAATTAATCCCAATAGCTTTTGCATTTGGATTTGCTTATAAAACCATATTAAATCCGTTCTAAATGTAAACAGGTTCTATTGGGCAATCCTGATAGAATCTGATAAATACAAATTAATCCCAATAGCGTTTGCATTTGGATTTGCTTATAAAACCATATTAAATCCCCTCTAAATGTAAACAGGTTCTATTGGGCAATCCTGATAGAAACTGATAACTACAAATTAATCCCAATAGCTTTTGCATTTGGATTTGCTTATAAAACCATATTAAATCCGTTCTAAATGTAAACAGGTTCTATTGGGCAATCCTGATAGAATCTGATAAATACAAATTAATCCCAATAGCTTTTGCATTTGGATTTGCTTATAAAACCATATTAAATCCGTTCTAAATGTAAACAGGTTCTATTGGGCAATCCTGATAGATTCTGATATATACAAATTAATCCCAATAGCTTTTGCATTTGGATTTGCTTATAAAACCATATTAAATCCCCTCTAAATGTAAACAGGTTCTATTGGGCAATCCTGATAGAAACTGATAACTACAAATTAATCCCAATAGCTTTTGCATTTGGATTTGCTTATAAAACCATATTAAATCCGTTCTAAATGTAAACAGGTTCTATTGGGCAATCCTGATAGAATCTGATATATACAAATTAATCCCAATAGCTTTTGCATTTGGATTTGCTTATAAAACCATATTAAATCCGTTCTAAATGTAAACAGGTTCTATTGGGCAATCCTGATAGAAACTGATAACTACAAATTAATCCCAATAGCTTTTGCATTTGGATTTGCTTATAAAACCATATTAAATCCGTTCTAAATGTAAACAGGTTCTATTGGGCAATCCTGATAGAAACTGATAACTACAAATTAATCCCAATAGCTTTTGCATTTGGATTTGCTTATAAAACCATATTAAATCCGTTCTAAATGTAAACAGGTTCTATTGGGCAATCCTGATAGAATCTGATAAATACAAATTAATCCCAATAGCTTTTGCATTTGGATTTGCTTATAAAACCATATTAAATCCGTTCTAAATGTAAACAGGTTCTATTGGGCAATCCTGATAGATTCTGATATATACAAATTAATCCCAATAGCTTTTGCATTTGGATTTGCTTATAAAACCATATTAAATCCGTTCTAAATGTAAACAGGTTCTATTGGGCAATCCTGATAGAAACTGATAACTACAAATTAATCCCAATAGCTTTTGCATTTGGATTTGCTTATAAAACCATATTAAATCCGTTCTAAATGTAAACAGGTTCTATTGGGCAATCCTGATAGAATCTGATATATACAAATTAATCCCAATAGCTTTTGCATTTGGATTTGCTTATAAAACCATATTAAATCCGTTCTAAATGTAAACAGGTTCTATTGGGCAATCCTGATAGAAACTGATAACTACAAATTAATCCCAATAGCTTTTGCATTTGGATTTGCTTATAAAACCATATTAAATCCGTTCTAAATGTAAACAGGTTCTATTGGGCAATCCTGATAGAAACTGATAACTACAAATTAATCCCAATAGCTTTTGCATTTGGATTTGCTTATAAAACCATATTAAATCCGTTCTAAATGTAAACAGGTTCTATTGGGCAATCCTGATAGAAACTGATAACTACAAATTAATCCCAATAGCTTTTGCATTTGGATTTGCTCATAAAACCATATTAAATCCGTTCTAAATGTAAACAGGTTCTATTGGGCAATCCTGATAGAAACTGATAACTGCAAATTAATCCCAATAGCTTTTGCATTTGGATTTGCTTATAAAACCATATTAAATCCGTTCTAAATGTAAACAGGTTCTATTGGGCAATCCTGATAGAATCTGATATATACAAATTAATCCCAATAGCTTTTGCATTTGGATTTGCTTATAAAACCATATTAAATCCGTTCTAAATGTAAACAGGTTCTATTGGGCAATCCTGATAGAAACTGATAACTACAAATTAATCCCAATAGCTTTTGCATTTGGATTTGCTTATAAAACCATATTAAATCCGTTCTAAATGTAAACAGGTTCTATTGGGCAATCCTGATAGAAACTGATAACTGCAAATTAATCCCAATAGCTTTTGCATTTGGATTTGCTTATAAAACCATATTAAATCCGTTCTAAATGTAAACAGGTTCTATTGGGCAATCCTGATAGAATCTGATAAATACAAATTACTCCCAATAGCGTTTGCATTTGGATTTGCTTATAAAACCATATTAAATCCGCTCTAAATGTAAACAGGTTCTATTGGGCAATCCTGATAGAAACTGATAACTGCAAATTAATCCCAATAGCTTTTGCATTTGGATTTGCTTATAAAACCATATTAAATCCGTTCTAAATGTAAACAGGTTCTATTGGGCAATCCTGATAGAATCTGATAAATACAAATTAATCCCAATAGCTTTTGCATTTGGATTTGCTTATAAAACCATATTAAATCCGTTCTAAATGTAAACAGGTTCTATTAGGCAATCCTGATAGATTCTGATATATACAAATTAATCCCAATAGCTTTTGCATTTGGATTTGCTTATAAAACCATATTAAATCCGTTCTAAATGTAAACAGGTTCTATTGGGCAATCCTGATAGAAACTGATAACTACAAATTAATCCCAATAGCTTTTGCATTTGGATTTGCTTATAAAACCATATTAAATCCGTTCTAAATGTAAACAGGTTCTATTGGGCAATCCTGATAGAATCTGATATATACAAATTAATCCCAATAGCTTTTGCATTTGGATTTGCTTATAAAACCATATTAAATCCGTTCTAAATGTAAACAGGTTCTATTGGGCAATCCTGATAGAAACTGATAACTACAAATTAATCCCAATAGCTTTTGCATTTGGATTTGCTTATAAAACCATATTAAATCCGTTCTAAATGTAAACAGGTTCTATTGGGCAATCCTGATAGAAACTGATAACTACAAATTAATCCCAATAGCTTTTGCATTTGGATTTGCTTATAAAACCATATTAAATCCGTTCTAAATGTAACCAGGTTCTATTGGGCAATCCTGATAGAAACTGATAACTACAAATTAATCCCAATAGCTTTTGCATTTGGATTTGCTCATAAAACCATATTAAATCCGTTCTAAATGTAAACAGGTTCTATTGGGCAATCCTGATAGAAACTGATAACTGCAAATTAATCCCAATAGCTTTTGCATTTGGATTTGCTTATAAAACCATATTAAATCCGTTCTAAATGTAAACAGGTTCTATTGGGCAATCCTGATAGAATCTGATATATACAAATTAATCCCAATAGCTTTTGCATTTGGATTTGCTTATAAAACCATATTAAATCCGTTCTAAATGTAAACAGGTTCTATTGGGCAATCCTGATAGAAACTGATAACTACAAATTAATCCCAATAGCTTTTGCATTTGGATTTGCTTATAAAACCATATTAAATCCGTTCTAAATGTAAACAGGTTCTATTGGGCAATCCTGATAGAAACTGATAACTGCAAATTAATCCCAATAGCTTTTGCATTTGGATTTGCTTATAAAACCATATTAAATCCGTTCTAAATGTAAACAGGTTCTATTGGGCAATCCTGATAGAATCTGATAAATACAAATTAATCCCAATAGCGTTTGCATTTGGATTTGCTTATAAAACCATATTAAATCCGCTCTAAATGTAAACAGGTTCTATTGGGCAATCCTGATAGAAACTGATAACTGCAAATTAATCCCAATAGCTTTTGCATTTGGATTTGCTTATAAAACCATATTAAATCCGTTCTAAATGTAAACAGGTTCTATTGGGCAATCCTGATAGAATCTGATAAATACAAATTAATCCCAATAGCTTTTGCATTTGGATTTGCTTATAAAACCATATTAAATCCGTTCTAAATGTAAACAGGTTCTATTGGGCAATCCTGATAGAATCTGATAAATACAAATTAATCCCAATAGCGTTTGCATTTGGATTTGCTTATAAAACCATATTAAATCCGCTCTAAATGTAAACAGGTTCTATTGGGCAATCCTGATAGAAACTGATAACTACAAATTAATCCCAATAGCTTTTGCATTTGGATTTGCTTATAAAACCATATTAAATCCGTTCTAAATGTAAACAGGTTCTATTGGGCAATCCTGATAGAATCTGATAAATACAAATTAATCCCAATAGCTTTTGCATTTGGATTTGCTTATAAAACCATATTAAATCCGTTCTAAATGTAAACAGGTTCTATTGGGCAATCCTGATAGAAACTGATAACTACAAATTAATCCCAATAGCGTTTGCATTTGGATTTGCTTATAAAACCATATTAAATCCGCTCTAAATGTAAACAGGTTCTATTGGGCAATCCTGATAGAAACTGATAACTACAAATTAATCCCAATAGCTTTTGCATTTGGATTTGCTTATAAAACCATATTAAATCCGCTCTAAATGTAAACAGGTTCTATTGGGCAATCCTGATAGAAACTGATAACTGCAAATTAATCCCAATAGCTTTTGCATTTGGATTTGCTTATAAAACCATATTAAATCCATCCATCCATTCAAATATGTTTTTAGTTTGGAATTGCTGTTTCAAATACACACTATGAACCGTATTAATCCATATTAAATTTTTTTTTTATATGGTTCTATCTGGCATTTTCAACAGGGTACCAAGCTTTTGTAAAAAAACTTCGGCTAAATAAAGCAACTTTCGAGCAATTTTATAACGTGACAGGAGGATACTTGGCGCCTCCAACAAGAGCATCTGCTGTCCCAAAGCATATAAAGGTCTAAGAAAAAATAAAAAATATACACAAACTGGGCAAGAAGGCTTTTTTGCTCCGCATTTGCGTTTGCAGAGCGCTTTTTTCTTGTTCTCCCGGCAACTGATATTTATGCTTTACACAACAATAACACAATACAATATATTCACAGATTTGGGAGTAATAAATAAATTACTAATAAAAACAATCACGAAAAACTAATAATAGTTTAAAAAATTCTAACCTTAAAACATCAAACCAATAACAAATACACGTCATCGAAAATTGCATAAAATATAAATATTTGATTGGTTGACCTCTAAAAATTAATGCAACTTTGCGTGCACGTAAATATTTGCGATCGATTCAAATGGTTAAAGATGATTGCCTGAGGATGACTTTTTTGAAACGGGTCAAGATGAATTAATCAAATGTAGCATATTTATTCACCTTGTTGAATTTCGTAAACTGACATGAAATTGAATAAAAAAGGATGACCATAGGCGGTTAAACGGTGACTGAAAAAAAGATTTGTTTGGAAAAAAAAAAATGGAGTTGAACCAAACAAATATTTCTTCGGTATACGACAAACAACCCATGTACTTGAGACAAATATATGGTTGATTTGAAATATCCAAGTAGTATTTATTTGATTTAAATAAATATTTATATGACTTAGTACTTATACTTACTTGTTAACATGGCCCGAAAATGTAAGGATATATTTGTGTGCTTGAACTAACTAGAGTTATTTAGAAGAAAAATTCTATGTACTTGGCCCAACGGTGCTGCTATTTGGAATAAATAAACATTTTTTTTTTATATTAAATATATAATTTGTTCTATCCAAAAAAATAATTTGTTCCGGAAAATCTGATATTTTGCTTCCAATAAATACTTTCTTTGTTACAAATAAATATTTATTTCTTCAAACATGTGTTTTCTAGAAATTAATTTACAAATATTTTTGTTAACAAAACTAGGAACTGTTTGGATGAATTGTTCAAAAAACACCTACAAACGTAATAATTTGGGATTGATTCATTTTGAACACCTTGTAGATCTGATTTAAGATTTTTGTATGAACTTTTATAAAGAATGAACCTATTACCCAAACAATTGTGGCTACCACTAAATAATGTGCTCTTTAATAATAATGATATATATCTATCTTAAATCAGATCTACAGGGTGGTCAACATGAAACAATCCCCAAAAATATTACGTGTGTATAGGTGTTTTTTGAACAATTGATCCAAACAGTTTCTGGGTAATACGCGCCTAGTTGATTTCGCGTTTGATATCAACGCCCGTGAATATGTTTCAAACAAATATTTGTTTGAACTGAATAAATATATCATTGGGTGACTTTCTTGTTGGTCCCTAAATATAAACAAGCCGCCATCTTTGTATTAAATACTGTTAAATAAAATCTCAATTTCAAGAGCATTTACACATTATCTACTACCCTTATTTTGTCAATTCACTACGATAATATAAAAAAAGGATCTCATTATAATATTAGGTTTAGGTATCCATACATATACTTACATGCAATAAACAATCATGCATTAGTACTCAAGCATTTTAAGATTTTTTTGTCACCGTTTTAATTATAATTAACTTATAACATTTAGGCACTCACATACGAAAAGCGGTCATATAAGCACCCTAGGTTCCACATCACTATAATAACGATTCAACGGACATTATTTTTTTTAAGTTATAACTAACAAAATAAAAAACACCTTCTACATTGGGCTAATACTAAACTAAAACGCGTGCGCTATGGAGTTGAATCCCCAACAGCCATGCGCATCGGCTCATTTTATTATTATTTATTTGACTCAAATAACGGTGGACTTGTTTTAAATAACCAGGAATTAATTTTATTCTGTTATTTAAATTAAATACATATTTATTTCTGCCAAAGAACCCCAGGCCAAATAAATATTTTTTTAAAATCAAATAACTCTATTTATTCCGGACAATCACTGTTTATTTGAGTCAAATAAAGTTTGTATGAGCTAAACAAATAAAAGCCAAATAATTATTTATTAGGGTTCATTTTTAGAATTTTTTTCGGTGTGGGGACTTTTTTTCTCGTGACTTTTATTGTATTTGTGTCAAAAATGTGATAAAATAGAGTTTTTTTTTATACATAAAAATGCATAATATTGCCTGCTCACACTAGATGTGTCCAAAACCATCTTGTTGTCAAATTTATTTTCATAAAATTGGGTTGAATTCGCCAGATCACCACGGTTTTATCAGTGGCGGCTCTTCCTACTTGTTTTTTGTCGAAAAACTTAAAGGTTTATAATTAAGAAAATGGATTCGGAAAGGTAAGTTAAGTTGACGCTACATCAATTATGAGAATGGATCTCGACTATTTCGTAGGAAAAATAAATTAAACTGCCCTGAGTGCGACATACATTTCAGTAGCGTATCGACAAAGGCCACACGTGATGTGAGGAATTTCCAACCATGTTACAAGTCCAAAAAGTCACTTACCTTAGAAATTCATATGCTTTATTAATCTTTGGTAATAATGTATATAATAAACAATGTTTTACAATTTACCACACATATGGATACTATACACAGTATGATCCAATGATAATTGTCTCTTTTTCCCATTCTCGTAAGTCAATACTCTTGTGGTTAATGTCTGTGTTCACTGACTAGGGCTTCGGTGATTGGTACTATTTTTCCTTTGTTTACCTAAAAATGTAAATAAAGTTTTAGGTTAATTTATAAGTCATTCGAATCTACAAACCTATCGTCGATGGATTCTTCTCGCTGGGGACTCCTTTTGCATATTGTTGCTAAGAATTATCCTACTATTATTGTTTATATTCATCTACGACGTCAATTTTAATAACATGCCATTTCGTCACAATTATTGACCAATCACAAAATTGGAATACGGTTTGACCTCTAATTTCCCGGCTAATTTGTCTTTGTTAAAGACAAGAATTAAGTGGTTCGGCCATTTTATTGATTTCTGTGGAAACAGTAGCGAGTGTTCCGATAAAAGCTTGATTAAGTTTGGTAAAACTATTGTGGAGGCACTTGTAGTAAATTTAATTGGTGCTCCACGTAATTGATTTGGTGGTTTTGTATTCGAGAACTACTCGCTGTAAAGTCGAACTGTATTTCACCAACTAAAAGGCCATCCAACAACTAAGGTAGGATACCATATTCAATAAAGTACTTTATGCTTAAGTAGATTGTGCTGTGTGCTGACCCCATTCTCTGCTTTTCCGTTTTGTTCTGTATCATTTTCCTTTGTATCGCTTTGTGGCTGCTGGCTGCATTGTGCGTAAAGTACCCGTTCACGATCGGATGGTCTTGGTATAGCTGCTTCCTGAAATGGTAGTGGAATTTTGATTTGTCATATGGGACAGGACTGAGCCCACGCTAGATCCGAGCTCCGCAGATAAGTGATACCCATCCACTTCAATTTGCAGAAATATAAAAACTATATACGTGGTATTACTTATAAAAAATGTTGTGCATATTCGCATTAGTGTTTCCTGTTTATGTATGCTAATTGTTTTGGACTGTTTTATACACATATTTGTTAGTTAAGTCTTTAAGAGAATTACCTGTGAGATTGTTAGCGTTTCATGACGTCATGATAGCGTGATTGCCACGGCATAATTGTATGTGGTACCTATTAGAAATTATCACCAAACTATTTGATAGCTGATTCTAACCTGCTCCATCTATATATATATTATATACTTACTCTCTTACACGTTTAATATTATCAGAGGTCGTTGATGCCTCTCTTATTGTCATAAGGCTTTCTTTTTTTCTTAGTTGCGGAAACGTGTATTACAGATATAATCATTTGAATATTGAGGTTAAGTGTATAGTTGTCAGTCGGCAACAGCTGTGCTCTTCCTCTTCTGTGATATTTTAAGTATATAGGTTAGTTTAGCGCCTGCTGCACCACCACCTTCCCCCTGTATCTATTTATTTATACCAACCCATTTATATTTAGCTATAATTAATGTTCAATATTTATATATATATTTCTTTTTAATAATAAATCTATATTTACCTTTTGCTTTTAAAGGTATAGTTGTTTACTGTTTAACCCTTATAGGCTATTTTCCTAATCTTTGTTCTAATATTCATTTACCACTAATATACGAACGGGGCATAAGATTGGGTGGCGCTACCGGCAATAATATCCATAATCTATTTTACTCACGACCCTCTCCGAGCAAGAACATCAAGCTAGCGGGGCTTTAGCCCGATGTATTAGTGGTGTGCCTAACTTCCGGTGAACCAACTGTTCCTTTAATATTGGCCACCTCCCAATTTTTAAAGCTTTGTCCACACCCTATCGATATTCCATTGTATATCGACGGGGATCGTGGCAACCACATATGCAACTATACGTACTAGGGTTAAATAACGCACAAACTCTGCGTTACTTAGCCCAATTACGTATTTAGAAACTAACCCCTTATGTCTACGGTCACACTAAAAAAATCATAGCTCCCAAACCCTTTCACGAAATACAATGGGGCCTACGAAATCTGTGAGCTACTAACATATGCCACAATATGTACTAGGGCTAAATAACGCACACAGTTTGTGTTACTTAGCCCAAGAACATATACATTTACTTTACTACACATTTACTACAAAAGTAATAAAACGTTTGTTGTTTCTTAATGAAAATAATTTAAATATAAGTAAAATGGAAGAAAATAGTACTCGAATTAAGTTTTAATGAACCAGTTCATGGACAATGTAGGAAAATTATAGAAAGAACATGCAGAAAGTTTAATGAAATGTATCCTGATATACAATGAACAAGATAAAGTTTGCACGCTTACAAAATAATTTCATCAAATATGGGTCAAAACAGAACAAAAAGCCATAATTAACGAAGCCTATGACTGCAGATGATGAATTCTTTATATACCTATAGACTTTAGACTGTGTCCAAGAGAATCAAGATAGTTGGTCTAAGTGCAACTTACGCCAATGATGAGTTGGCGCGAGAGCTCAAGAGTCAAAATTCTCTGTTGAAGAACTCAGATTGCAGAGTTACGATATGGCCTACTAAAAATAGAGTCAATGTGTTCCAGGCAGTTTTGGATGTCGATGTGGTCACATATCGGGGCATCATGGGGATGCGGCGTTTGTATGTGAACTTGGATGAGTGTATTGTGTATGATGAAATAGATCTTAAAATTTGTTACAAGTGCTGTGGTTTCAATCACATATCCAAAAATTGTAAAAATAACATTGTTCGGTGTGTAAAATGCTCTCTGAGTCACAATATGTCTGAATGTACATCTCAAACCCTTAAATGCATACATTGTACTAACGCCAAATATTCGAATTCTGAGCATGCTGTTTTTGATACTAAACTTTGTCCATTTTACAAGCAAAAGGCTGACGAATTTAAGCGTACACTTTTACCATCCATGTAGCAATCAGTTGTTGGTGCGGACGGTATTAGCCCACCTGTCGGCGGTATTTCTCATTCTGATGCTACCAATGATACAGTGTTTAAAATATATTATCAGAATGTGCGGGGATTAAGAACCAAAACATTGCTTGTCAGGGTTGCAGTCAATGGTGTGACTACTTATATTATGGTGGTCTATATTCCCCCGGCTCTCCCTATTTCATCATATGAACTCTTCTTTGATGACCTCATTAGCTCCGAGCACATCCTTAATGATGGTAAACTCATATTATTGGGTGATTTTAATATTCCCTCTTATGTACAGTTCTTATCGAATAAGTTTTTGAATAATTACATTATGGCATTTAATAATGTCTGTGAATTTTTGGATATAAAAAATTTTAACCATGTCTTAAATTCTGATGGCAGGTTGTTAGATCTTGTTCTGAGTAGATTTGATCTTGATGTGTCGCGTTCTGAAGATCCTGTGGCGCCTGTTGATCCCCATCATCCTCCACTTTATATTGAATTATCTTCGAAGTGCGTCGTGAAGGGACTAGGCGCCGACAGTCTGAAGCTATCTTATAATTTCAAAAAAGCTAACTTTATTTCTTTGTACAATTTGCTCATCGCGGCGGACTTCACGTGCATAGATGATTGTGTCAATGTGAATGATTCGTGTGATCTATTTTATTCAGTTCTTAATAATATATTCAATGAAACTGTTCGTATAACATACGCAAGACATTGTACATATCCTCCTTGGTTTACAAATGATATTATATAATATTAAGCTGAAATCTAAAGTTTGGAAAAGGTATAGACGGACAGGACTGGATAGTTGTCTGGATGAGTTTAGGACTATTAGGCATTATGTGAAGTCTGCAATTGATAAATCGTATGTTGATTATTTGAGGGAGACAGAGGCTCAGATTCAGTTAAACCCAAATAAATTTTGGTCTTTTATAAGCAATCATAGACATACTGGCCGCTTACCTAATAAAATGACATACAATAACATTGAACTCACCGATCCTCTAGAAATGGTTAATTCTTTTGCCGATTATTTTCAAAGATCATATATGCGGTCGGCTCCATTTTCTTGGGCTGGCTCCATTTTCTTGGGCTGACGCAAGAAACTGCGATTTACAACAGCTTCAAATTAGAGAGATTGGTGAAGATGATGTTTTCAGAGCACTTAAATCGTTTAAAGCAAGACATACTTCGGGTCCGGATGGTGTGCCTGCCTTTGTCGTCAAGGACTGTGCCTCAGTCTTCGCTAAACCGATTTTAACTATATTTAATCTGTCATTGAAATATAATGAGTTTCCTAAATTTTGGAAACTGTCTAAGATGAGCCCCATCTTCAAAAAAGGTGATAGGCAGGATATTAGAAACTACCGGCCTATTGCTATACAATCGAATTTTGCCAAGTGTTTTGAGATCGTGTTGCATGAAGTTTTGTTTAATCATGTCAAGCGGCTCATCACGCCTATTCAGCACAGATTTTTTCCTGGCCGATCCACTGCTACTATTCTCGTTATTTTGAGCCAGTTATTGGCAGAAAGCTTGGATAGCGGGGGTCAGGTTGACGTTATTTATACGGATTTTACCAAAGCCTTTGACAGGCTTGACCACGGAATTCTGCTGCAAAAGCTTTCGGAATTTGGTTTATCTGTGGATCTTTTAAAATTTCTGTCTACTTATCTCCATGAACGTAAATTGTATATGGAGTACCGTGGTTTCAAGTCCGGTATTATCCGTGCAACATCTGGAGTGCCGCAGGGTTCTGTGTTGGGTCCCCTCTTATTTATGTGTTTTATTAACGACATTGTTAATGGCGTGAAATGTCGCTCCCTACTCTTTGCTGATGATTTTAAGGTTTATTCACTGATTACCTCAGCTTCTGACTGTCTTCAATTGCAGAATGATCTGAATGTCCTGCTTGACTGGTGCATTCAAAACAGGCTTGCCCTTAATTTGGATAAGTGTTGTTCTGTAACTTTTACTCGTAAGGTAAATCCAATAAAATTTGTGTATAACATTGACTCTGTTCCGCTTAAAATATGCGATGAGGTTAAGGATCTGGGGGTGCTCTTTGACGCTAAACTTAGTTTTGTGGGGCATGTGATTGATGTGGTTTCGTCTTCCTATAAGAGTCTGGGTTTTGTTATGAGAAATACAAAGCATTTTGTGTCACCTAAAACTCTTATTTTACTGTATAATTCCTTCGTTAGATCGAAATTGGAATATGCGTCTGTTGTGTGGAGTCCTGGTTATGCGTTGCACTCGAATAGCTTAGAGAGGATTCAGCGAAGATTTGTGAAATACTTTTGGTTTAAGTGTGATGGAGTGTATCCAACCATGGGATTTCCCCATGATGAACTTCTGGGTCGTTTTAATTTTGTACCTCTTGATAAGCGTAGAGAATATGCCTCACTCCTGTTCCTATTCAAGATCGTGAATGGCATCATTGACTCTCCGGACCTACTTTCAATGGTACCTTTTCATGCTCCACATACGAGAAGGCGTAATTATGGTTCTAGCTTTTACTTGCCTACCGCACGTACCAACTTGTTGCTTTTTTCGCCATTGTTTGAGATGTGTTCTGTTTGTGACTCTGTGAGTACCGATATTGATGTGTTTTTTAATACCATATCTTGTATTAAAAAAGTGTTTTTTAGATAAATATTTGTTGTTAAACCATTCTGACTATTTTTTGCGATTGTAATATTTGTATTTTTTATAATTTTGAAACGTGTATTTATGTTAATTTTAACGTTTTGTAATGTACCTGCCCTGTAATTGGATGTGTTTCTGTCTGGGTAGATGTAATCTAAATAAATAAATAAATAAGAGTGGGATAACATTGTAATTTTGGAAAAGGTAGGAGTTAAAGGTTAAATAGAGAAAAATTGTACAATTTTAAATGGTGTTTTCAAAATTAAACTAACTTTAGCCTTTTTTGAGAAACAATTTTTTGCGAATTTAGTTTTTATTTATTTCTGACATTATTTACAGATATAAAAAAATGAAAAGCACTTTTTGAGGAGAATAAGATAGCATTTACAAATTTTCACTACGGCGTTTCGTTTTTGAAAAACCATCATCAACTTGGTTTCTTTAAATTGCCTGATATGTATGTATGATTTACGTATATAGATCCATCCTTTAAACAAAAATGAATTTTATATATTTTAATGTGTTAAATGTTGTGTTTGTAAACTATAAAGAAAATTGTCTGTTATTTTTTGATAATGACGTATTGGAATTTGTGTAAGAAAAATGGTCAGCTCAAGGAAGTTACTAATTAGTGACGAAACGTCGTTGTTATCTTTGTAGTGTTTATTTATTGACGAAAATAAAAATGTATGTTTTTATTTAAAAAAGTTATGTAAAGAAGAAATTTTTTTATAAGAACCGAACACCCCAAGAAAAAGGTAAACTGGAAAAAAATTACTGTTCAAGAATAATAAAAAAATATATATATATGTATGTTTATATTCCATGTCTAAGTTTATCAAATCCACCATTGTAACTACGTAAGTTTGTATGTCATGCCACAGAAGATGGAATAGTCTTGCCAAAACATGTTTGGCAACAACGCCATCCTGAATTTAACATATATTTAAAGAATTTTGAGGAACAGACGGCGTTTGATTTATCTATTATTATTTTGTTATTTTTAATGATTGTTTTAAGTATTTAATTATATTCACATTTTTTCAATCATACCGTTGTTATACTTTTAAAAACAATAAATAAATGAAATAAAACTGCATTATTTTCCATGAATTTGTATTTTATTAAATTTATAAAACTATAACAGCATATATACAACAACGATGTCAAAATTATGAACACGATGTTTTATAAATAATTTTACTTATTTGATTTTTAGGGTACGTATAGGTATAGTACATTACAAACTATGATTAAACTAAAGAAAATATTATTTACAACAAATAGCTACTACTAACTAATATAATACTTATAGGTATAATATAAACAAGACATTAATTTTTACAAAATGCAGTTATGGTTCTGCTTTATCCCTCAGATGACATTGATTCTGTAGGAGTGTATATTGCTGAATCTGGAGATAAAGAGCTCGTGTTTGACGGGCTCCACTTGCAAAAGTCGTCCTTCCCAAAGTCTGAGAATTGCCTTGAGACCGCATAATTCGCTGTAAAAGAGAAAATTGTTTTATAGTTACTAATATATTTATATATTTCTTGAAGTAATCCATATAACGGAGAGGAGATTGAATGTATATGTAAATAAAACTACGCTCTCTCCACAAAATTAAGTAATTTTGTGGAGAAAGCATAGCGTATATTTGATTCATAAATCTTAAATTGCAACATAATAACTTACCTTCGCTGTTATTGGATCTAAGCAATTTGTTGATTTCAAAGCATGCAGAGTGTTGTTCGATGGAACACATTTTGGAGATTACTCTAAATTCCTTGGGATCTACCTCGAACGAAATATTTGCGTCCTCCAATGGTTCTTTCGGAGCTTGTTGTAGAATCATTAACATTGTCCTATTGAATGCCGGGTGATTATTGGGTAGTTTTGCCTTGACCATAGTGACAACGTCCCGGAAGTACTTTTTTTGCGCGTTCAGCGTAATAGTTTTTGTAAGAAGTAAACCGTGGAGCCATCTTGTTAGGACTTCACCTCGATCTTTTAAAGCAATTTGACAGCTAAAAATGAGCATTATCTATTAGTCTCAGATATTGTTATATTACACTTAGTAAAAATGACTTACCTAGTATTTATTTGGTGAATTTTTCTTATAGATGCTTCGCAGTCTCTGTTAATAGCTCTAATTCCCAATGATATAGTATTCATTGTTAATCTACAGTTAATCGCACATTCCTTGGCAGCTTGTTTCAAATCGATAAGTTCACTTTGCATTTGTTTTTCAAAATCAGCAATTGTATGGTAATCATGATTAGCATGACGACTTTTAATACATGTAATACATAAAGGTGTTTGCTCACATGTGGCACACAAATAGAGTTGAGGCTTTCTATGTATGGTACAAACTATCGTCGATGACAGTTCATTGCTGACCAACACCTGTAGGACAATAAAATAAAATTAGTTCTTATCAAAAAATCTGGCAATTTAACTTTACAAGAACTTTTTTTTTTCTAAAGTAATCCATTACGAGGAGAAGCGGGATGTAGTCATAAATCAAAGGCGTCTACTCCACAAAATACTTTTATACAGGGTGGTCCAACGAAAAGTTTGCACCTAGCTTTTCTCTTTTTTTTGTAGTCGAATGCTCGGACACGTCGATTTTGCTTTTGAGGGGGACACATTTTAAACATATTTTTCGATCTGCGCCTTTAACCCCCTAGCGGGGGTGAGTAACAACCCTAAAATTTTAAATGGAAAGAGGGGTCTAATGACATATCATTTGAAAGGACACAAAATTGTCTTTCTAATGATACCCTATTTGTCGAATTTTACTAAAACAGTTAATACGAAAACGACTTTAAAGACATTAAGCCGATAATTTTGGTATTAATGAGAAATACAAATAAGTTTTAATTATTGCGAGTGAAAACACCTGCAATCGTTAGTACATTCCAATGTTTGTTAGTTTTAACATTGCTTTGTAAAAAAAGTAAACAAGCTGTTAAATTGATTTATTAAAACGTTACATTAACAAATGTTGAAAATGTGACCCATTTGATTCCATACAATAATACAGATTTTGTTCAAATCTATTTCTAACATTTTGTAGCATATCAGGTGTTATGTTTCTGCACTCTTCTGTAATGCGTTGGCGAAGATCTTCTATGGACTCGGGCTTCGTGGCAAAACATTTATTTTTTAAGTGCCCCCAAAGAAAAAAGTCTAAAGGCGATAAATCCGGTGACCTGGCAGGCCATTCAATTGGGCCCCTCCTTCCAATCCACCGTCCAGGGAACCGGTCATCTAAGAACTGTCTTACAGGAGCCACATAGTGCGGAGGTGCTCCATCTTGCTGGAAATAAAGCCGATCAGCAGTATGATTTTGGTCATCTTCTATTATTTGTGTTATTAAAGGATCAATTGTGTCTTCAAGCATGTTTAGGTACACTTCACCAGTTAAATTTCCAGGAATAAAAAGTGGTCCTATAATATGATTTCCTAATATGCCACACCAGACGTTTATTTTTTGAGGATACTGGGTATGAACCTCACGGAATAAATGTGGGTTACTGTCATCCCAGTAACGGCAATTGTGCCTATTTACAGCTCCATTCAAATAAAATGTGCATTCGTCGGAAAAACAAATGTTAAATAATAATTGCGGATCTTCAATTAAACGCTGGCTCATTGCTTCACAAAATTGCAGCCTTCTATCAGGATCATCCTCATTTAGTTCCTGTACTAATTTGATTTTGTACGGATGAAATTTGTACGCTTTTAAAATTCGTATTATGGACGAACGGGAGACACCTGAGGCTTCAGCTAGTTGACGGGTACTTTGACTATGATCCATTTCAACATGCCCTAAAACAGCGACTTCCACAGCTTCATTTCTGATCGGTTTCTGCGGCTGGTGTTTTACATTACAGACAGATCCGGTATCTACAAACTTTTTAACTAACTTGCCAACGTACACATCATTCACATTTTTATCGGGATGTCTCTCATTAAATAAGCGAGCCGTAAGTCTAGCACTACTATTATTTTGAAAATAAAGTTTAACAATTTCAACTCGTTCTAGAATGGAATAAATCATTTTGTACGGTAAAAGTAAAATAACTTGAGAAGCAACCAAACTGAATCAATGAAAAGACTAAAATAAACGGTGTAAATTCTTTTCCTACACGTATCTGCAGTTTTTATTTCAACAAAAAACGCAAACGATTAGTGAGGAATTTAGTTCTGATAAATAAGATAGTGTTTTTGAAATCCCGTTTTTCTTCAAAGTAAATAATTTAGAAATGATTGTAGTTGTTTTCAGTCGTAATAATTAAAACTTATTTGTATTTCTCATTAATACCAAAATTATCGGCTTAATGTCTTTAAAGTCGTTTTCGTATTAACTGTTTTAGTAAAATTCGACAAATAGGGTATCATTAGAAAGACAATTTTGTGTCCTTTCAAATGATATGTCATTAGACCCCTCTTTCCATTTAAAATTTTAGGGTTGTTACTCACCCCCGCTAGGGGGTTAAAGGCGCAGATCGAAAAATATGTTTAAAATGTGTCCCCCTCAAAAGCAAAATCGACGTGTCCGAGCATTTTCGCATTCGACTACAAAAAAAAGAGAAAAGCTAGGTGCAAACTTTTCGTTGGACCACCCTGTATATGTATGTTAACAAAACATGCGGTCAGTCTTAAAATTGATTATATTATTATCATGGTGTATCACAGTATTTGGCTTTTTACATTATTATTATTATGATTGATTATGTTATTACATAATCAATTTTAGGTTTCAATAATTTTAAAGTCTGACCTCATGTTTTGTTATTAAATAAAAGCTTTTTTCACAGGATGTGTGTATACATGTTTGAATACACATTATAAACCTAAGCCACGAAGTACGTATTCTTTGTAAGATTTATAATACCACTGAAGATAGAATAGTAAAGTTTGGCTAATTCGAACATATAGGTATAGGTATAAAAGTATTTTGTGGAGTAGACGCCTTTGATTTATGTTTACAAGAACTGTTCTATTTAATTTTTGATTACTACTAGCACTTACCTTTCTAATATCATCGGCGGGGCTTCTAAAATCTCTCTTAAATGAATCCATAGTTTCACGAATAATTTTCAAACAATCACAAACTTACACAAACACTCAATACTCACAATTTTGTTGTTCCTTCGGTTGAAAACTAAGACGTAATGAATATTAAGCTGAAGTGAATTATTGTATTTATAGTAAAATTGCGCCTTGATCCCTTTGTACCTGATGCACCTCGTAAGATGTAGGTATAATTTTTACGCAGCCCGGATTATAATATGCAAAATAATAAGGTTGTTATTATGAGGTATGTTTACTGAAAAGTGACAAAAGATTTAGGTATAGAGAATGCCTAAATAAAATTTAGTCATTAGGAAAGGTAAAATGTTATTTAAAACTAAATAAAAGATTTTAGAGAGTCTTCCAGAATATATTTGTAACGCCCACGATATTATATTTTTCTAAGACTGTTTTTAAATGCCTTTATTATACGTTCAATCATGATTTGAAAATGCACTACTATTTAAAAATGCACGGGTAGATTTCCTGGTAATGACAATCTGTTATGAAAATCACCATAGCAATGCCGACAATACAATTAAACCAAATTGGCAGTTTATTATTATTATTAAATTATTTCACTAATTTCGAAGGTTTCAAAGTTATTTATATAATGAAAAACAATGATAGTGAATATAGTTCAACACCTAGTCAATTATGTGAACTCGCCAGAAATTTAATTTAGCCGTATAATTAATAAATAAGTGAATGCTACAGTCAGATTTTAATTTGGCAGTGTATTGTTTTGTCAGTACTTAATATGCAGTGTGTATTATTGGAATACAAATACGAATTCGGTACGTTACCAAAGAAATTCAGATTTGTGTTTTCGACTTCCTAATTGTACAGCGTTGGTCCGTATTTGTTTAAACAAAAAATTTTAAAGTTGATGCGACAGTTTAAAAAAAGACGTTAAATGTGCTTGCTTAGGAAGGCAAAAACAAATTCGTTTTAATTGCAATCGGAGAAGAAAAGGCTAACACAATTGCCTTCATACCTTGCCCGCAAGTCCTAATTATTTTTACTTTCCCGCACACGGAACGTATTGTGAACGCGTTAAAAAAAAATTGAGATAAAGACGGATATGACCATTTTAAAGTTACATGAGACGATTAAGACCATTTCCTGATGGAAGTCTGTCTGTCCGTGTGTATGTATGTATGTGTGTCTGTATGTATTCTTCCACGATAGCGCCCATACGCTTTAACCAATTAAGCTAAATTCTGGTATATGTTTTAGGGCAGTCCTCGGATGAACGCGTTAGTTTTTGGTTGAAATCGCGTAAGCTAAATTTTCAAATTGCTATTGACTGCTGTCAGCGGACAACTTCACCGAATGGTGCACCAGGTGGAAGACCAAGATTAATGCCGAGAAGAGCACCGCGCTCCTCATCAGAAGAAGACAAGTGCGCCCCGACGACTTCGTCAACATCGAGGGTACTGACATACAATGGCAGCACACTGCAAAGTACCTGGGGGTAACTTTGGACAGATCCCTGTCTTGGAGACCGCACATCGAGAAGAGCATCGCGAATGCCAAAGGCATCATTTCGAAGCTCTACCCGATGATCTGCAGAAGGAGCAAGATGCCCTTGCAGGTCAAGCTCCAAATGGTTAAGACTGTCGTGCGACCTGCCTTGACCTATGCCAGTTCAGCATGGGGATACGCGGCACCATCGTACCTGACACGATTGGAAGCCACGGAGAACAAGGCAAGAAGGATGGCAGTGGGTGCACCCTGGTTTGTGTCAAACGCACAGATCCGAAGGGACCTCAAACTCGACGCCCTCAGGGACGTCATGAGGTTGAGAGCCCAGAAGGTCTTTGCAATGGCAGAGACCCATGCAAACCCACTGATTCGCGAATCAGTCAACTACAACGTAGAAGACGGTGCCAGGCGGTACCGGAGACCGAGGAGTCAACTCTGACGAAGGAATCCACAGGATTAGGACACCAATTAATATTGTTTCTTTCAGGTCAGGTATACTCATCTAAAGGTATGTTTCAGAGTGTTTGCTAGGCACCACCAACAGAGGACAACAGCAACAGACGACAATCAACATCAGAAGACAACAGCAACAGAGGACAATCAAGCGAGGACATGGAAAAGGGAGGGTTCCCGAGCCATACTACAAAGATAAGGCAGAGTTTTAGTTTGGGTTAGAGTCCCACACTACCTAGGGAAGTGGTAAGGAACTCCCTAGGTGTCATGATGATTTCTCTGCCTTGGCCTAAATCAAAAAAAAAAAAAAAAATTCAAATAGCAGTAGGGGTCGAATGATAATTTTAACGCATTTTTTATCTGCTTTACAGCAATAGATCACTTTTGATATTTGTCGTCATAATTCTCGAGAAAACTGCGTTTAAAGCAGTTAGGTCGGTAGAACCAGGGCCGTAGTGACCAGTGTTCCGCGTGTTCCACGGAAGACGGGCCCGGTATCACCAAGGGGCCCGGAACTGCATTCTGCATCTTTTCTATATTAAATTCCTTACATTTATTTGACTTGATTAAAAGTTTTATCACAAATTATATTGACTTCTTACAAAACAGAGGCTGACGAAGCAAATTCTTTGAAAGAAAAATCTAGAAATATTTGAAACTATCATATTAATCGTTTTGCAAACAAAAATGTTGAAATGTACTGATGCTCTTTGGAAACTACTGCAGAATAATCAGCAAAACCTTGAACAAGCATAAAAAATGTTTAATACTGCTCTCGAAAACATCAAAACACTTATAAATAATTTTGATTTATTGATAAGCGAATCAAGTAGTTTTATTGCGGAATGGGATAAAGGCGGAGTTTTACAAAAGACAATAACGATTTTTTGATGAAAAGAAAAATCATTTTCAAGTAGAATCAAATGAAGACTGGTTCAAAATAAAAAATTTGTATACAACCTTAGATATTATAATATCTCAGTTCCTTCCTTCCTTCCTTTCTAATTTTGCCTCTACACTTAGGTAATACAGCCATCTTTGTAATTCTTCGACCTACAGTTTAGCGTGGAATCCGAACCACGATCATCGACCGCCAGATGCCAGCACCCACGACTATATAGTCAATAACTACTTGGCATAGGCAAGTCTACCGACTCGACCGGGAGCACCGTCCACCCATCCAACCACCATCCACGCGACTAGATACTGCGATATCATAATCACGTCGATGCGCGCTTGCACATGTGGGCATGTCCCGGCCCAATATCTCAGTTAAAAAATAGAACGTCCGGGATAAGTGAAATTTGCAAAACTTTTCGTAGATTATCTGCAGATGTGTTAGGTGATGATGCTGAATTGTATCGGATGGGTCAGGAATTGTACGTCAAATATTCCGATGACATTTCCGATACGATATCGTCTCAAATTGTTTCATTTAGTAATTGTTTTAAGGGTGATTAATGTAAGATAAAATCAATTAAAGACCTAATGGAATTTATATTAATTGAAAAGCTCAGTTCCTGTAGTAGGTTCAGCGAAATTTTGACAGCTTGCGACATATTCCTGTGTCTCCCTGTATGTGTAGCAACAGCCGAACGTTCATTTTCCATGTTGAAATTGATAAAAAGTTTTCTTAGAAATACCATGGGACAGGAAAGACTGTGAGGGTTGTCAATTCTGTCAATTGAGAACCGGATTGCACGAAAAATAGACGTGTCTTTCATAGTATCGACTTTTGCGAATATTAAGGCGATTTTTTTTTTTTTTATTTGATCAATTATTTTTAGTGCAAGACTATTTAACATTTAACCGTGCAAGATAGAGAGTTGGTTAAATTAGACAAAAGTTGTGGTATTTGATGCCTATTTAAAATCTCTTGACTGTGTAGAGAAATTCTTTTTAGCTTTTGAAATACAGGGCGATTTGTGAAAAATGTCAAATCTTATTTTCTTAAATATTTCGAAAACTGGTGATTTCCGAGAGAAAGTTTTAAATCAAAAGTTTAATGGTTCTAACTTCTAATATGTCTATAACATGGCACTTTCAAAATCAACACGTCTTAATGTTTCGTTTTGCAGCTGCCACCATCAACTTTGTTTTTTCAAATACAGACCTGCATTTTTATTTCTCACTACCTTTAAATTAAAGTATAACTCAAGTACGGTTTCTGACGTTTTGATTCGATAGTAGTCATCATCAATGATTTTTCCTTAATGCAGACCTGCATTATTTTTTGCTTAGCTAAAATACGAAATGTGTTACTACATAATGCCCGTTAAAATATTTTATTTTTGCTCAGCAATAAAACAGGTCTGTATCACGGAAAAATCATTGATGATGACTATTATTAAATCGAAACGTCGAGATCATACTTGAGTTATACCTTATTTTGAGAGTAGTGACAAACCATTTTAGAAAACAAAATTTAAGATGCAGGTCCGAATTTAAAAAAAAAAAACAAAGTTGATGGTGGCAGCTGTAAGGCAAAACGGCGGACGTTAATTTTGAAAGTGCCGTCTTGTAGACATATTAGAACCATTAAACTCTTGATTTTAAACTTTGTGTCGAAAATCAATAGTTTTCAAAATATTTCAGAAACTAAAAAGAATTTGCCTACATAGAGATAATAAATAGGCATCAAAAATTGCAAATTGTGTCTAATTTAACTAACTCTCTATCTTGCACGGTTTAAGAAATACCATGTACCTATATTTTTTAGTTTTTATATTTTAAATTGTGCTTTGGTTAAGTTTGATTGATTTTTTAATAAACGTATAAATATTGGTACTTTGTTTTTCAATGGGTGTGGCGGTGGGCCCGAAAATTCCTTGGAACACAGGCCCGTAACGGCATCACTACGCCCTGGATAGAACGTATATACAGAGTATGTATATAGTGTGGAAACCCCTGTATATTTCCGACAATAGTCTTTATTTTGAAAAAATGTTTATACAAAATTATTTGATATAAATTCTTACACAACCTGCCGAAGTTCAATTTTTTATAGCGTTAGCAGCTTTGTTGCTATGGCAACCAACTTTGTTTTTTTAAATCACATGGTATTATATTTTTCGGTAGGCCATTTATTTCTGGATACCACAAGTGACATCTAATGCTGTTGCGTCATGGCGTAAAGGCTTAGCTGATTTCCTGATTTCAAAAATCTTGTTTCACCCTGTTGAGATTTTGTGTCCAATCCAGTGTGTAACACAATTAATAAAATGATATTATGCGAGTAAAATTACTGAAAAGGTTGTAGGACTTACCAGTAAAGGGAAAATGTTGGAATTTGCACTTGGAAAATGTATTTCTATTCACTTGTATATAAAAAGGGCAGGTAATATTTTCGCGCGTGTGCTTTCGACCGGTCCGACTTAACTTGTACGACTCGTCGTCTCCCTCTGTCCATTCAATGCGCGTATAGGCAGGAATTGTATATACGAGGCGCGTTTGGGATGTAAAATTAAAGGGATAGCAGGAATTGTTGTATAGCATTACAACGGAATTCAAATTTGTAAATAAAATTAACGCGAGCAAAATATTTTTGAATGCAACAATACATTAGATATGAATATAAAAAGGAAGACAAACAAATGATTGTTTCTTTATAAGAATTACTAAATCAAACCGTAATAAAGTAAAAAAAGGCAAATTAATAATAACGAAAATAAACACATAAATATACACATAAGGCAGGACGAACCAAATGCCTTGTTACCGCCTGCAGCTGTTTTTGACCTTCCCATTTTTAGTTTGTTTCTTACACTACCAATTTCGTAAAATTTCTGACATAATTTAGATACATACCTTTTCTGAATTTGGGGCCGGTTAGGATACAACTAATGAAAGAGCTTGCACACTTCTTCATAACGGCGTTTTCTGTCACCGTAGCCACCATCATCAATCAATTATTTGTTTTTCCGTTAATTCTGCCATAGCAATAATGAGTGTGAGGTTATATTTGAGTTTTTCGATTTTTGTTTGTAAGGAAACTAACTGAACACAAGCAACTGACAAAAATTATTTTTATTTGACAGCTATACAATGTTTTCCATGGCAAATTTAATTTTCATGATCTGTAAACGAAGAACATTGGCAGGTTGTGCCAAAAATTATACCAAAAACGTGAGATGCAAATTACGAAAACTAATTTGTGTAATTTGCATCTTTTGGTTTTCCTAATTTGCATCTCATGTGAACGTAGAATAAAAATCCAAAATTTAATTTGAAAAAACGAAAAAAGAAGTTTAATTAATGATTAAATTTAATTTATAAAAATAAAAATATAAAAAACCTTTTCTTCCTCACGTTGATTCTGTAATGCCTGACTTTTACTTTAATAATGTTTTATCACTGATGATAGGGGTAATATGGGTCCTCGATACATGGTTTGACGTGGCACCATTAGTAAGTGTGAATTAATAAATACAATTTGTGGAATTAGACTTCTTCCAAAAAAAAACTGCTCTAATTGTTTCCTAGTCCTTTCTAAAATACTTCGCAGGCCCGTTAAACTTTTTCCGAAATCGATTCATATGTTAACTAATGGTTTTTAATGAATTACAAACTTACAAACACTCACAATTTTATTGTTGGTGCTGTTAAAAGCTGAGACGTAATGAATATTAAATTGATGTGCATTTAAGTAAAATTTCACTTTAATCCCTTTGTATAAGCATAGGTATTTCACGAAAAATGGTATTGGCGTATCAACTGCAATAAACTACCTGTTTTAATCCCATTGTGTAGAAAATCAAGTAAAAGATGCAAATGTGCAATAAGTTTGAATTATATTTTGAATAATATGTGAAATATAACAGAGGGACAAAATTACTTGCTTTCAGAAATTATAATAAATATACAGTCCGGTCCTTTTACATTTATAGTAGGCATTCTCGGGTTTTATGATGGGAATTATTGAAATACAACTTAGCAATACCATTTTTCCTGAACTATACTTATGCTGATTGCTTGGTAGTAAGATTTATAATTTTTACAGCCGTATTGTATTATGCACAATAATAAGGTTGTTATTATGATACTTATGTTTACTGAAATATTACAGAAGATTTAGAAAATACCTTATTAAAATCTAGGTATTATGAACGGCCGTTGGTCATCAAATGTTAATTAAAACTAAATAAAAGATTTTAGAGCAATTATTGGATGTCAGATTCTTCCAGAATTTCGAAAATTCTTAATTATTTTTGTAACGTTCAAGATATTATATTTTCAGAACGGTAAAAAGGCATGTAAAGGCTGTGTACTCACCAGAAATTTATTTTAGCCGCATAATAAATAAATGAATGCTACCGTCAAATTTTAATTTGGCAGTGTATTGTTTTGTCAGTACTTAGGCAGTGTGTATTATTGAATTACAAATCCCAAATAATAAGAATAACCTTTATTTTGTATAGCATCGGGGAACCGTATTATATTGTTTTGAAATTTTGTGTTTGGGGGATTTATGTTATTGGATTTGAGATTGTTCAGTTCAGGGTCAGGATGGAGCTGTGAACAGAAAAACTGTAAAGTATCGGCCGTTGAGCGGGAGCGGACAAGTTTTACTAAAAAACTTTTGCTCCTTGCTCAGGGTATTATATATTTAAATAGTAGCATACTATTATTTTTCTTATATTTATTTTTGGCTTTATATGTATTATAAACAAGTTTATATTTTGTGGATTTTTTTTTAATGGAATTAAATATATTATTATTATTATCAATCGTATACATTGCTCTATCTGAAAATGGTCAATTGAAAAGCGTTTACGTTCTAATATACAAGAATGAAAAACTATGACCTATCACTATATAAAAACACCGATACAATTCTTATACTCGATAGTATGTACAACTCATTTAATTAAAGACTTGGGGGTGTTATTTTCCAGAAGACTAACATTTTCAGTTCCGATAACAAAACATCCTATCGAAATATTGGCTTTTTGATAAGAAACATAAAGGAGTTTAAAAATGAGAAAGCTCTGGATTTGTGAGCAATTTTTCTGGTACTTGTGGTCGGATTTTCTTCAACTTCGTTGAGGAGAGCCTCTTGTAGGGGAATTGCAATTTCCATAGGCCGCCCACTATCAGTAGTATTTTTTTAAAAAGTTCCATTTTCCCATAGTCGTTAGTGAATGCGTTAAAACAAGTTGTGGTGTGTTACTTGGCGATCAGGATGTCTTTCTTGATTCAACCGCTTTGCATCAGCCGAATTACCGCTCACCATTCCGTACAGGTAATGCATTTCGCACATTTTAGCGTTTGTGTAATTATTTATTCCCCTCATTAAATTGAGACTCCACGGAAAATGGACTACTTCATAAATATTCAGTTTTAATTTTGTGATACAAATTTACTTTTTGCATGTACAAACTTAATGTTATTTTTTAATTTTGCAATTATGAAGTTAACGTTTAATTAGTAGAAAAAATTTATTTCAAAAAATTGACCATGTTTTTCAGCAAGTTGTTTTTCCTCGAAAACGGTCAACTTTAAAACTGATGACCAACAGTACCTTTTTTTGCAGGAAACATTGGCAGTTCAAATAGGTATCTTAAAACCGTACTTTTCCAGTGGTGTAGAAATTGGGGAGAAAAACAACCACTACTCCCTCAAAATCTTCACCAATTATAAATAATTTAAAAAAAAATATTCTTGCACAAATTTGTAAAATTGTAATGTAGTTAGTATTTGTCGCATTTATTTCCTATTTGATGTATTGCTCTGTAAATAAATAGATTCTGTTGAGCAATATAGCTTATTATTATTATCTTGAACTGTTTTTGGAAAAAAAAATATTTCGATTTTTTTGGCCCAAAACAGGTTTTCCGAAAAAATATCGTTTTTCATAGCCCCTAAAGATAGTATCTTGCAATTTTGAAGGTGCTTTAGGAACGTCTTAGGTTATTAAAAATAGGCATAAGTCGATTTTATCAAATGGAACACCCTGTATATTGTCATATATTCTAAATGATAATCGAATTGCCTTTCAAATAATAGATCATATTCCTATACCTAAAATCACCCTGTATATTAAAGAGGAATTTATAAAAAAATGTAAGGGTTTTCGATATAAAGTTTATAAAATCAACAAAACAAAAATTCACAGAACCAGTTCATGTCTCCTTTCTCGAAAGATATTTTGGCAAACCGTGAATGGATGAATTCATCTGATATTTCCACTATATTTTGAAATTTGTTTATGAATTTTACTACTTTCGGAATCAGAATTACAATTGAATTTATCTAGTAAATTTTACTACTACTTTGAGGTATTTTATTTGTAAATTAAGTGGTCGGCAGACTTGAACAGCATATTACTATGCAAAATGACACGGTTCTTATCGAAGTCAATTTAACAAAATTCATATAGATCATATACATATTGACTGCGAGGGAAAAATTGTGCTTCTTGGAGGTGTTTTTAATGGTTGTAGTGAGTCTCGCCTCAAACCAGCTGATTGCGTGATCGAATATTTCATTAAATAACGCTCGATAGAAGCTTTTGAGAGTGCTAAACGCTAATCCACAGATTCCTTTATCGTGCCGTTTCGGAATGTTTCTTGTGCGAGGCAACACAGGTTCATTTAGATTTAGTTCTTTATTAGTGACGTACAACCATGTTTTCCATAGAATGCATTATCCCGTTTCATTACTAATAAGTAGGCCTTAGTTGTGCAAGTCTAGGTATAGATGTTTCAAAAAATAACATTATAAATTCCTCGCTATTTGAAATGCAAAAAAATTTACCTATTTCGGGTTTGTATTCCAATAATACACACTGCAGTAGTGACAAAACAAAACACTGCCAAATTAAAATATGACGGTAGCAATCATTTATTACAGGCTAAATTAAATAGCAGTTTATGGTACCTTCCACACATTAGTAAATAAACTCCGGACTTTTGAAGCCAGTAGAGTACACAGCCTTTTTAGGGTTCTACCATAGTATATTTTGTAACGAACATGAAATGACATATATTTCCTACGAGTATTATCGTTTGCAGTACTCGCCTGTGGCTCATGCTGCAAATCATACGAATAGGAAATGCTTATTTCATGTGAGTCTCAGACTATACTGTTCCTACCACTGTTTTAATGGTTTTGAATACATTAAACATAATGTCACAAATAAGAAAGAGATTAGTATAGAGTATGGGTTTTTAAATAGGAACGGTGTCTTCACCTAGTCCCAATTTGAGAGTTAAAAAATAAGGGTAGAGCCTCCCTTATGTCTTTTACTATTTAAAGATTAAGGTAAGCGTGCTCTACTGAATTAAATCTTTATAAAATAGTTTATAGAAGGGTTTGAGCTTTATTAAGTTATGTTAATTAATTTAGTTACTCGCTTGGCTTGTTTAGCTACTCGAGAATCGCCCACTTACATCACGCTCACGAAAGAGGATCTTATTGATTCTCCCTCGTAAACGAGTGACGGTCTGTATTTGAGCGGCGTCTCTCAGTTAATAGTTATTTGATTAAATTGAAAGAAACTATATTAAAAATAAAAGGAAAGTCAGATGAATATTACTAACTATTATTTATTTAATTATTTAGAAAATGTACAAGAAATCAATTTAATAAAAAAGGACAAGTTTAAAAAATCAACAATTATAATAATTAAAAATTCGTACTTACATTACAATCATTCTGGCGACACAGCTGATACTTCGATCGCGTTAATAGAATTGTTAAAGTTTATAAATATTTAATAATAGTTACTGTTAAAATTAATTCGCGTTAAAATAAACTATAAATCTTAAGTCGCTATACCCAACGGGGGGAATTAGCGCTTCTAGGACCCGAAGTTTACTTCGCCGAAGTTTGGAGAGAAGACCCAAAAAAAGAGAGTTTTGTGGTTAGAGACCCTGGCGGAGCATTCGGACACATATGTGCTCCAACGCGGGGAGACTTCATGGTCCGAGACGCCAAGTCTCCAACCACTCTCTTCAATCTTTACTACACCGAAGTGGAAATCAAAATCCCCCGTAACTTCCTGTTACAACAATATTTATAACTTTACTTTGTTGACTTTGCAATTTGTCTATTAGGTACAATACCGATGCTAAAGTCATGACTTGTATAAACTTTGATGAACTTTTATAAATTATTAAATCAGCGTAAAATAGCTAGTTTGACCGGATGCAATATTTTTATTACAATATACCGGGTGTGACAATAATTTTTAGGAAAATATTTGTTCTTCAAAATGTACCTATACTCGCCCTGTTGGCGTAAGCCTAAATTCGATGAGTTAAAAGTATTAATTTGACTAGGTGGTGTTAAACTATATTCACTATCACTGTTTTTTCATTATATAAATAATAATAAACTGTCAATTTGGTTTAATTGTATTGTCGGCGTTGATATGGTGATTTTCATAACCGATGCTACTTTTGTCATTACCAGGAAATTTACCCGTGCATTTTTAAATATTTCCCACTTGTTGTTGGGCAACAAATGAATACAGCATTACAATGTACTACATTTTCAAATTATGATTGAACATATAGGTAATAAAGGCATTTAAAGACAGTCCTAGAAAAACAACAATAATCAAGAATATTCTGGAAGAATCTGACATCTAATAATAATAATTGGTCTCTAAATTCTTTTATTTAGTTTTAAATAACATTTTACCTTTCCTAATGCCTAATTCTATTTAGGTATTTTCTATAAATCTTTTGTCATTTTCAGTAAACATACCTCATCATAACAACCCTTATTATTTTGCATACCTACTATAATCCGGGCTCTAAAAATTACAAACCTTACGAGGTGCATCAGCAGGTACAAAGGGATCAAGGCGCAATTTTACTATAAATACAATAATGCACATCAACATAATATTCATTACGTCTCAGTTTTCAACAGAATCAACAGCAAAATTGTAAGTGTTTGTAAGTTTGTGATTGTATAAAAATTATTCGTGAAAATATGGATTCATTTGAGCGAGATTTTAGAAGGCCCGTCAGCAATGAACTATCATCGACGATAGTTTGTACTGTACATAGAGAGCCCCAACTCTATTTGTGTGCCACATGTGAGCAAACTCCTTTATGTATTATATGTATTAAAATTCGTCATACTAATCATGATTGCCATACAATTGCTGATTTTGAAGAACAAATGAAAAGTGAACTTAGCGATTTGAAACAAGCTGCCAAGGAATGTTTAATTAACTGTCGACTAACAATGAATACTATATCATTGGGAATTAGAGCTGCTAACAAAGATTGCGAAGAATCTACAAGGAAAATTGATCAAATAAATACTAGGTAAGTCATTTTTACTAATTGTAATATAACAATATCTGAGACTAATAGATAATGCTCATTTTTAGCTCTCAAATTGCTTTACAAGAACAAGGTCAAGTCTTAACAAGACGGCTCCACGGGTTAGTTGTATCAAAAACTATTACGCTGAACGCGCAAAAAAAGTATTTCCGGGACGTTGTCAGCATAGTTAAGTCAAGACTACCGAATTCAGACAATAATCACCTGGCATTCGATAAGGCAATGTTAAAGATTCTAGAACAAGCTCCATTACTACCATTGGAGGAAGCGAATATTTCATTCGAGGTAGATCCCAAGGAATTTGGAGTAATCTCCAAAATGTGTTCCATCGAACAACACTCTGAATACTATGAAAGCAAGAAATTTCTCAGATCAAATAACAACCAAGGTGAGTTATTATGTTGCAACTTAAGATTTATGAATCAAATATATATGAATATATATGTAAAAAAAAACTAACTACGCCTTCTCCACAAAATTACTTAAAATATATTTACATATTATACATTCAATCTCATCTCCGTTATGGATTACTTCAAGAAATATATTAGTAACTAAATAACAATTTTCTCTTTTACAGCGAATTATGTGGTCTCAAGGCAATTCTCAGACTTTGGGAAGCACGACTTTTGCAAGTGGAGCCCGTCAAACACGAGCTCTTTATCTCCAGATTCAGCAATATACACTCCTACAGAATCAATGTCATCTGAGGGAGAAAGCAGAATTATAACTGCATTTTGTAAAAATTAATGTTTTGTTTATATTGTACCTATAAGTATTATATTAGTTAGTAGTAGCTATTTGTTGTAAATAATATTTTCTTTAGTTTAATCATAGTTTGTAATGTATTATACCTAAGTACCCTAAAAATCAAATTAGTAATTATTTATAAAACATCGTGTTCATAACTTTGACATCGTTGTATGTATGCTGTTATAGTTTTACAAACTTAATAAAATACAAAGTTATGGAAAATAACGCATTTTTACTTCATTTATTTATTGTGTTTAAAAGTATAACAACCGTATGATTGAAAAATGTGAATATAATTAAATAAAACAATCATTAAAAATAACAAAATAATAATAAATAATTCAAACGACGTCTGTTCCACAAAATTCTTAATATTTAATATGTTAAATTTAGGATCACGTTGTTGCCAGACACGTTTTGGCAAGACTATTCCATCATCAGTGGCATGACATACAAACTTACGTAGTTACAATGATGGATTTGATAAACATAGACATGGAATATAAACACACATATACCGGGTATTCCATTAAGGGTGGACAGGTAGCATATCTCAGGAAATAATAGTCGTAGGGCAATGGGGAAAAATTGTTTTTAGGGAAATTGGCCATGGGTAATCTCTGGAAATAGTTTTTTAGTTCTTAACTATACCGCTAGGGGTCGTAATAGATACAGTAATGCGAAAAATGCATTTTTATTGCAAATTACCAAATATAAGTTAAAAAAACAATACCCCCCAGTAATGCTACTGAGATTCCACATATTTTTGGTGTATCACTTTTTACTGTGCGGCTTGAAATAAAGACAGCAGAGAAGGACGAAATTTTACCTATGATGATGTACGAGTATATAACTTTGACTTGGCTTAACCGAATTTATTAATCTAATTTTTGTTTAAGAACTGTAGCCTTGCTGATGAAGAAAAAAAATATTTCAAATCATAATTGTTTTTTGGGGCTCCGCTAGATGCCACTATTTGCAACGCCTAACGTCTTTTTTTTATTTTTCTTCAAAAACTTAAATTGAATGATACAAATATTTTTTCAAAAATGAAAAGTAAATTGAATTTGCAGCAAAAAAGTCAAAAACCGCACATCAAAATCTTTATGTTTCAGAGTTATGACCAAAAGAATGTTGTTCACCAAAATTCGTTGAAAAATCATGTATCTTTAATTTTCCGTGATCAAGAATGCCATGGGAAATAAAGAAATGGATTTAAACTTTATTTAACTGATAGTTTATCAAATAAAAATAATGAAAAATCCATTAAAATTACCAAAATAAAAACTGGAAGTGTAAGAGTTGATCCAGTCCCGCTCAGCAGCATTTCTTTATTTCCCATGGCATTCTTGATCACGGAAGATTAAATATACCTGATTTTTCAACGATAAAACAACATTCTTTTGGCCATAACTCTGAAACGACTAAAGATTTAGATGTGCAGTTTTCGACTTTTTTGTTGCAAATTCAATTTACTTTTAATTTTTGATAAAATATTTGTATCATTCCATTTAATTTTTTAAAGAAAAATAAAAAAAATCCTTAAGCGTTGCAAATAGCGCCATCTAGCGGAGCCCCAAAAAGCAATTATGATTTGAAATATTTTTTTTCCTCATCAGCAAGGCTACAGTTCTTAAACAAAAATTAGATTAATAAATTCGGTTAAGCCAAGTCAAAGTTATATACTCATCAGCAAGGCTCCAGTTCTAAAACAAAAATTAGATTGATAAATTCGGTTAAGTCAAACCAAAGTTATGGACATTATCATAGGTAAAATTTCGTCCTTCCCTGCTGCCTTTATTTCAAGCCGCACAATAAAAAATGATACACCAAAAAGATGGGGAATCTCAGTAACATTACTGTGGTAGTATTGTTTGTCTAACTTATATTGCGAAATTTTCAATAAAAATGCATTTTTCGCATTACTGTATCTATTACGCCCCCTAGCGGTATAGTTAGGAACTAAAAAATTATTTCCAGCCATTTCCCATTGTCGATTTTCCTAAAAGAATTTTTTTCCTATTGTCCTACGACTATTATTTCCTGAGATATACTACCTGTCCAGCCTTAATGGAATACCCGGATATGCATTCTGGGAAAATACTTTTTTATGACATATGAAATAAAATAAACTAAATTCTTAAAATCAACTTTATTTAAGATGTACAACGTTGAGTGAATGTAGTTTATATTATTTTATTTGATTTCATATGTCATAAGGAAGATTTTTCACAGAATGCACAATATAATATGTATGATGTATATGTTTATACTCCATGTCTATGTTTATCAAATCCACCATTGTAACCACGTAAGTTTGTATGATGATGGAATAGTTTTTCCGAAACATGTCTGGCAACAACCCCAACCTGAATTTAACAAATACACTGTCTCCACTTTTTTTAAATAAGTCCCTGGATTTTTTATTGTTACATTTAAAGTCATTTTCAATTCAAAAATAGGTGGTATTTCACACGTAATGGTTTAAACAAGTTTTCAGTGTTTTTAGTTGTTATTTAAAATGAATCAAGAAAAATCGCCAGAGTTTGGCACTTATTTTGGATAAAACAGTCATTTGAGAAAGGCGTTTTTTTAATAACTTCATAAAGCACAAAAATGTCAACTAAATATAAAAAACCGCGTACAGAATAAAATGTACTGAGACAGAAATAAATTGTCAAAGAATAATAAATAATTGTGACTAGTAACAAGACTGTTTTTGTAAAACTTACTACTCTGCATTCAATCAGTTAAGTGCCAAACTATGGCGATTTTTCTTGAATAATTTTAGAAAACAGCTAGAAATACTGAACACTTTTTAAACAATTACATATATGTGACATACCACCTATTTTTGAATTGAAAATGGCTTTAAATTTAACATTAGAAACTCCAAGGCCGTATGAGAAAAACCAAGTTGATAATGTGTTTTCAAAAACGAAACGTAGTGGTGAAAATTTGTACACGCTGTCTTTTTCTCTTCAAAAAGTAACAATGAGAAAGGGCTTTTAATTTTTTTATATCTGTAAAAATAATTTCAGAAATAAATCAAAACTAAAATCGAAAACCATCGTTTCATCAAAAATTATCGAAAACGGCTAAAGGGTTCTCTACCACCATCAAGTGGGACCATACTAATCGGACTTAAAAACTTTTACACTACAATTTATTGGGTACCTAATTCTAACAAACTCTGAAAGTTATAACTTAAGAATAATAAAATAGGTACAAATTTTTAACATTCAGTAACATATTCATAATTCTTAAAAATTAACAACAAAAAAAGTCCTATACCAGACATACCTTTACTACTATAGCTACAAAAAATGCTCAAAATGTTGGCCGATATTTTCAATACACAGATGAATTCTTTTTTCAAATGAATGTCTGACATTTGCTAATAATTGTGGTGTAATTGTATCAAAAGCAGTTTTAATTCGCTGTTTCATATCAGCCCGTGTTGTTGTTGGCGTATCATAAACAATGTTTTTAATGTATCCCCATAAGAAAAAATCTGATGGTGTTAATTCTGGAGACTTTGGGGGCTAGTTAAGTGCCAAACTATGGCGATTTTTCTTGAATAATTTTAGAAAACACCTAGAAATACTGAAAACCTGTTTAAACCATTACATATATGTGACATACCACCTATTTTTGAATTGAAAATGGCTTTAAATTTAACATTAGAAACTCCAAGGCCGTATGAGAAAAACCAAGTTGATAATGTGTTTTCAAAAACGAAACGTAGTGGTGAAAATTTGTACACGCTGTCTTTTTCTCTTCAAAAAGTAACAATGAGAAAGGGCTTTTAATTTTTTTATATCTGTAAAAATAATTTCAGAAATAAATCAAAACTAAAATCGAAAACCATCGTTTCATCAAAAATTATCGAAAACGGCTAAAGTTAGTTTAATTTTGAAAACACCATTTAAAAGGTGGTTAAATTGTACAACTTTTCCCTAATTTAACCAACATTGTAACTCCTACCGATTGCAATGCTATCCCATTCTTATATAAAGAATTTTGTGGAACAGACGTGGTAAGGTTAGATGGGGAAGTCCCAAGCGGCTTAGGCAAGTTACAATGGACCGGCTCCTAGTAAAACAGTTTGCCAGGAGAGGCAAGGAGAATAAAAACATACGATAGGCCCTAATTTAAAAAATACCGGGCCGGGAAGAACATTCGCCTCGGTCTCTCATAGCCTAACAAAGTTGAAATTGCCAATTTTGTTTACGTGGGTGTATGTAGGTCTACCAGGAGCATTTAACAAAAATGTTTTTAAATATACCGGGTGTCCCAGAAAAGTGTGGCATATCAAAGTTATATTTTTTAAATGGAACGCCCAGTATTTTTTGGATTTTTTGAAGACTTTGGATAAAATAAAGTAAAGTTATTTTCATGATCTCTATACCTAAATCTACCCGTTTGGCCAATTATTGCGTTTTTTGAAAAAAATATGGTCATTTTGAAAAACATTCTGTGCGTTTATTTTTTTAACTAAACCGTTTAAAATTTTAAATTGGCAAGTGGATAGCACATACATTAGTTCGGTGTATAGCCGAATTGTAAATATTGTACAGGATGGTCACAATTTTTTTATTGTTCTTATCAATCATATTTATTTAAATAACTTTTTTATTTTAAATAGCACACCCTGTCTTTCATAGCACCTGTCGATACTAATTAATGTTCTCTATCAAATGGTATTAGGCTTACTTATACCTAACTGTCACCGTTTCCCAAGAAATAATTATTATAACTTATTTATCTTATTGATTTGACTTTTAATAGTAGGTACTCCCTGTAATTTACATTTAATAAATTGCTATTGGCTGATCGGTATTAGAATATTACAATAGTTTTTCCGTAGACAAATTGGAACTTAAAAGCCAACAAGGGTTCTCTACCACCATCAAGTGGGACCATACTAATCGGACTTAAAAACTTTTACACTACAATTTATTGGGTACCTAATTCTAACAAACTCTGAAAGTTATAACTTAAGAATAATAAAATAGGTACAAATTTTTAACATTCAGTAACATATTCATAATTCTTAAAAATTAACAACAAAAAAAGTCCTATACCAGACATACCTTTACTACTATAGCTACAAAAAATGCTCAAAATGTTGGCCGATATTTTCAATACACAGATGAATTCTTTTTTCAAATGAATGTCTGACATTTGCTAATAATTGTGGTGTAATTGTATCAAAAGCAGTTTTAATTCGCTGTTTCATATCAGCCCGTGTTGTTGTTGGCGTATCATAAACAATGTTTTTAATGTATCCCCATAAGAAAAAATCTGATGGTGTTAATTCTGGAGACTTTGGGGGCTAGTTTTATGGACCACCGCGGCCAATCTGCTCTTTATTATTTTTGTTTTTTTAGTATTATTTTATTTAAAAAATGATTAAAAAACGATTTCAAAGTTAAACTAGTTTTTGGATTATTACATTATCGTAGAAATAAATAAAAAAATTTGCGGGACCCATGGTCCGTAAATATGGATATTTAACGCACCTCCGTGTATAAGGGTAAAGGTTATGTAATTTTCTGTAATTCTGATTGTTAGAATATTGATGAACCTTCGGATATTTCCAGATTTATGCTAGAGCTGCTACAACCGTAAGTCGGCCATATTGATATTCATCCAGCATAGTCTGACTTAAGTTTACAACTGTCGGACACACTTCGTCTTTCCGTATTAATAGGAAAGCCTCCTCCATTGAAGCCTAACAACATCAAATGCGTATTTGTTTCTATCCGCACGATTTATTTTTCTCTTAACCTATGATTTTTGTAATGCGCAGAATGTGTTTTAGGGCTTCTGTTCCTGAGTAATTTTCCGCCACATACAGTTTTGGTGATAGTGGGTCGATTACATCCTACGGATAAGACGTCACCTGGGGCAAGATGTTCGTGTGAAGTACATCACATAGAACGGTGGAGATGTACCTAGGGTTGCCAGATATATTTATTTCAAAAATAGGTTAGCCTATATACAATTATATGAGACTGAATAAAAATATATGAGAATTTTAATGTACTGCAAAATACCTGCATTTTTGAATGAATACAAATAGAAAAATAAACTCTTTATTCTATTTTTAGGTAGATATAATTAAATTAAACATTAATTTCATTCAATATTAGCACATAACTACAAATTAAAGAAAAAATCAAGCACTGCATTATTGCAATTTTACATGAATCATGTACCTAAACTTAGAAACATGTATCTACACAAAATAATGTGACTATTAAACCAAACTGAAACCTTGAATTATGTAATACAAAGAAATGATGAGATAGGAAGACAGTTCGTATTTATTATTGTTTATAAACATCAGTTTTTTTATTCGAGTTGGGCAGTCATTCATACTTCGAAAATATGATAATAGTGGTTTCCGCTACTTCAAAATTCTGGCATGGCTGGCACGGGCGTATCTATTAATGAAAATATATGAGAAATAGTTTCATATTAGGCGTGTTAATAGGAGATATGTCAAAGAGTTAAAATATATGAGTATCATATTGAAATAGGAGGTCTGGTAACCCTAGATGTACCTGAAAATATGTGATCGTGTGGTGGTTTCGTAACACGTGTGGAGCTAATATTGCATCGTTTCTTCAGTACTGAAGAAGATAGTTTCTTCAGTACTGAAGAAGCGCAGAGAAAAGGGCAATTTAACTACAAGCACCTGTGGAATTAATAGTAAGGCTCAAAGGATTTATGTCAACGAAGAACTTGTCCGGAGTACCTATAAATTGCTCAAGGATGCGATGTTATGTAAGCAAAAGGGGTATAAATATGTTTGGGCTAGAAATGGGTCGGTTTATGTCAGGAAGAGTGAGGGTTTGGAGGCAACCAGGTTAAGAGATTCTGAACACTTGAAAGATTTGTTGAAATAATGTTTGCTTTTTTGTTTGTTTTTGTAATTATTTTGTAAATATTTTATTTGTGTCAAAATGGCGCCTAAAACTAAAACCTTTTCGATATGTCATTTGAATTCTCGACCACTTGTAGCACATTTTAATGATGTTTATGATATAGTTAAATGTAAGTCTTTTGATATTGTATGTATAACTGCTTCTGTGTCTATCACTGGATATGTTTTGTTACGCGCGGACAGAGTGGACCGTGCTGGAGGTGGTATTGCGATTTATGTGCGTAGCTGTTATAATGCTGAAAGGCATATTTTGAAGTCTAGTAATGGTGGTTTGTTGGAGCATATGTTGATTACCCTGAAAGTTAAGGGGAAGACCTTGATCGTTGCTGTGTTCTATCGTTCCAATAGTATATGTTCAATAGCGAGTTAAGTTTCTTGAACAACCGAAGGTATTTTTAAAAAAAATAAAAATTTATTTTCAAAAATTATAAAGAATGAAGTGATTGTGACAAAATTATAACTTATAATCCTAACAAAATTTGTATTTTACTTGTATTTATAACATTTATGAAATATGTTGAATTAACAAAAAGCTCTTATTCTAGGTATCTTATTTTATATTATTATATGTCGTATACAGGATGTAACACCTCCCTCCTTAAGAATCGGCTTCGGGCTTGAACAGGATTGAAGGCGATTGATCGTGTTGATTACGTCGTGGTTTCTTCAATTTGATTACGATATAGATGATGATGAATGTAACGACCAAACCAAATGTTGTCCATAAGGTCCAATATATTGGATTGTTCAAATTTATTTCATTTGTTGATAATGGGTTAATTGCTTCGATGTTGTCTCGTAGTTGATGAATATCTTCTAAGTTGATGTTTTCAATACATAACGGTCTTTGCTGATCGTAACTTGCATTCGAGTTAATTTGGAATTTTGGAAGGATGAGCGGTCGGCCAAGTTCTGTTTTTTCAGTGTTGCCAAATTTATAGTTCAAATATTCAATGCTGCAATTCATTGGCACGTAAATCAGTTTGTTTCCATATATTATATGTGGTTGTTCATCTTGACATTTTGACTTAATTTTTATTTTATTATTAGAAATAATAATCAAGTAATTATCGTTGATTCTATTGATAATTAATTTTGGCGCTATGACAGGAACATCAGGGATAATAATGGTATTTTGTTTTGTGGGGATTGGAAATAGATGAAAGTATTGAAAAGTTTTAGGATGGACTATGGGAACTTCTATAGCAAAAATTATATGATCGCTTGAATAATAACAATTTGTACGAATAATAGAATACCAAGAAAAAATATCAATTTTTAATATTTCATCTTGCTTGTATATTTCTGATATCTCTTTTAATATAGTTTGTAAATTTCGATTGGTCAATATATCAGGGTGAATAACATGTAATTTTGAAAAAGTTATTGCATTTTCTATATTGTCAAGAAAAGTAGTGATAACATTTGCACTAAGAAATATTTGATTTAACATACTTAAATCAATTGAATATTTGTATTGATGATTCGTAAATATACTTGAGGACGTTTTAAAATTATTAATGTAGGTTAATATTTTCTTTTGATTGCTCGATATTTGATCAATTGTTTTTGAATATTTTTCAACTAATTGCTTTGACAAAGATCATTTACGTTTTTTATAATCTTATTTTCGTTTGTTTTTAAAATGTTTAATGCTTTTTCATATTTTTCGCCATCATGCGCATCTAAGGTACCAAAAAGCCATTGACTAACCTTTCCGCCTAGATTAATTAATCCACGTTTCTGCCTATTATTTTGATTAACATTACTAAATTTAATATTTTCGAATTTAGTAGAAATTTCTGACATTATTGGTTCCAGATGATCTAATTGATTTCTTAAACTTTTTTCGAAACCATCTGTATAAGAGGAAATAGAAGAATTTAAGCTGATATATGTATCAAGTAAATTTTTAATTTGTTTTTCGAAATCTTTCAAATTTATGTTATATAAAAATACATGTTTACTGATAATTATTTTTGAAGTTCCTATTTTAAAAGGGAGGATTCCGGGAGTATCATCGAGGCTTAATATTTTAATTTCATGTGCTTGGGCCAATATTATTGTCAACAGCAGGATGACTATTCTCTTCATCTTGAGCCTGCAACAAAGGAGGCTTTTTTAATTCTTTTATGTGAGTTATTTGTGTTTTCTTATTTTTTATGTTCAATATTTTGACTTTATTATATTCTAAAATTTCAGTTATCCTATAGGGACCTAAGAATTTGTTATTCTTTTTATTTCGTGATAATGGGTTCTTTTTATATACAGTTTGTCCCACTTTGAAGTCATTATTTTCATTGCCTTTCTTATTTATACGTTTTAAGACATTTTCTTTTTTTGTTTCAAGGTTTTCTTTTACTTGTCCATAGACATAACTTAATTTTTGATTATGATTTTCAACATAATTTGTGAAAAACTCTGGTGGGGTAAAATTTCAGGATTGCGTAAATTAGTATGACCAAATACTAACTCAAATGGAGTATACTTTGTTGAACTATGAATTGAGCTGTTATAAACCAATAATTGCATAATTTATAAGATCAGTTTCTGCGGGATAAGTTTCTTTCAAAATTCTGAGATGTTCAATGAGAGTAGAGTGTAATCTTTCTATTAGTCCATTAGACTCGTGATGAGCTGCTGTTGTGAAATGTGATTTAATCTTATGTAAATTAAGCATTTCTTTTAAAACTTCGTTTTTAAATTCTTTTCCAGTATCTGAAACTATAGTTTGTGGAGTTCCAAAACTTGAGAAATATTTTATTAATGCATCACAAACCCTTATCGCACTTTTAGATTGGATTTGTATAGCTTGCGCAAATTTAGAGAAAGCATCTATAATAGTTAAGTATAATTTTGTGTCATAATAGAAAATATCCATATGAACTATCTCAAATGATTTAGATGGGGTTTTTGTCAAATTTAAGGGTGTATAGGGTGGATGTCTTCCGTATTTAGTTTTTGACATGTCTCGCATTCATTTATGAATTGTGTAACAGTTTGTTTCATTTTAAACCAAAAATAGTTTCGTTTTAAATATTGAACCGTTTCTTCTATACCACGATGGTTTGTTTTCCCTTCATGGTGGATTTTAATTAAAAGAATTTGTTCCTCAACATCTCTAATCGTGTTAACTAGTTTTGTGCATTGAATTAATTTTGGATTTTTTCGACTAAAGTGTTCTGAATAAATATTGGAGAATGGAACGATAAATTTATCAGTTTGAAAATATATATAGTAGGTATTATTCGGATTCAAGTATTCTTTCATGAATTTCAAGATTAAATCTCCATTATCTTCTAAAGGTAGTTTGACTGTAATGATTTTCTGAGATTCGTAATTATCGATATTAACTGAGAGTTTATTAACATTTTGTTTTGAAACATGAATTTGATTTAATTTGTTATTGATTATGTCATCTAGAATTGAAATACCATCATTCTCAGTTTCTTTTGATAAGGAATGTGGGGTTTGATCTGAAGGTTCATTATGTATATTTTGTATTCCACGTGGGGGTGTGATTAATATATCGGATAAGATATTTATTTTTGATTTCGCTTTGGTTATGGGTTGTTTACTTGTAGACGGGAAACCTAAAAATGGTAGTAAGTCGTGCTCATCGTCAGTTTTAATTAATTGAGGATTTTCTATAAGCTGGTTTAAATAATCTAAGTCGTCTTTGTGTGTCTGGTCTGGATTATTGTACAGTGAGTCTGTATCTTTCATCATATTAATTTCGATTCTAGATAATGCATCCGCATTACTATTTAGTTTACCCTTTTTATATATAATTTTATAATCGTATTCTTCGAGTTTTAAACGCCAACGAACTAATTTTGAATTTGGTTCTTTTAAATTAAACAGCCAAGTTAAAGGACGATGATCGGTTATAATTGTAAATTTGCGACCAAAAAGGTAAGGTCGAAAATGTTTACATGCCCACACGATGGCAAGTAATTCTTTCTCTATTGTGCTATATTTTTGTTCAGATTCGTTAAGAGTACGCGAAGCGTATGCTACCGGTTTATCTTGATTTAAATTTCCTTGGGAAAGTACTGCTCCAATAGCAAAGTTTGAAGCGTCTGTCGCGAGTATAAATTCTTTACTGAAATCAGGATATTGTAGTATAGGATCATTACATAAAATTTTCTTACAAGTATTAAAACTTTCCATAAATTTTTGATCATGTATTATTTTTGAACCCTTTTTGAGACATAAAGTTAATGGTTTTGTAATTTTGGCAAAGTCTTTGATAAAACGTCTGTAATAGCCTAAAATTCCGAGAAACGATTTTATATCTTTTTGTGATTTAGGTATAGGGAAATTTTGAATAGCCGAAATTTTATCTGGATTAGGTTTAACGCCTTCAGGTGTAATTACATGTCCAAGATAAGCTACAGTTTTTTGTAAAAATTCAGATTTGTCTAATTGGATTTTAAAGTTAGAGCATCTTAGTCTGTCAAAAACATTTTTAAGTCGAGTGATGTGTTCTTGTAATGATGTACTGAAAATTATTATGTCATCTAAATATACTAAACAAATTTCGTTATTTAATCCACGTAAAACATTATCCATTACACGTTGGAATGTGCTCGGAGCATTTTTCAATCCAAATGGCATTCGAATAAATTCATAATGTCCATTTAAAGTCGAGAATGCGGTTTTTGGTATATCATTTTTGTCAATTTCAATTTGATGGAATCCAGATGCTAGGTCCAAGGTTGTGAAATAATTTGCTTTACCTAATTTGTCTAGAATGTCTGTAATATTAGGAAGTGGATACTTGTCGTCAATTGTCTTTTCGTTCAGTTTTCTGTAATCAATAACTATACGCCATTTTTTCTTACCGGATGAATCTACCTTCTTTGGAACGATCCAAATAGGACTACTCCATGGAGAAGTTGAAGGTTGTATAATTTGTTGTTCAAGCATTTTATTCATTTGAGTTTTAACTTCTTGCTTGTGTACCTCAGGAAATCTATATGATTTTGTAAATATTGGCTTATCGTCCGTCAAATTGATTTTATGTGTTATTTTATTTGAAAAAGTCAGTGGTAGTTGTTCACAATAAAAAATGTCCCTGTAGTCATAGCAAAGTTTACGTATTGCATCACTTTCTTCTTTATTGCAGTGGTCAAATCTAAGATTTTTTAAGTTTTGTTTTAAAATGTTATCTTGATTTTGATTTATTTGAATGTCGTTCTCAAAATTTTCGATAAAATTTATTTCGTTTGGGTTTAAAATTTCAATATCAAATGGTTCAGTTATTGCTATACTTTGAGTTTCTTCGTTTGGGTTTAATATTGTGGTGTACGCGAAGTAGTTTTCAATATTTACAACTGCTTTGGGTATTTCTAAATCTTTATCAAGTTTCACATATTCAAATAGGCCTAAACCTTTCTCATAACAAACTGGAATTTTTATTACTTTTTGACATCTACCTGGTACAATAAGACTATGATGACATTTGTAAATATTTTTTATAGGCTTGACAATTTCATCTGTAAAAATCATAGGTACTTGAGTAATTGGAGTAATAAGTAATTTTTCAGAAATATTAACAGATGCCTTTAATTGCTTTAAAAGATCCATGCCTATAAGTCCATCATAATTTTCACTAAATTTGTAAATGTAAAAAGGATGAGATTCATTTACACAAAATATTTTAAAAATAGGCATAATAGCAACTTCATTATGATAAGTGATATTATGAGAGGTTTGTATAGTAAAGTCTTTATTTATAATTAAATCTTTATAATATTTATATGCCAAGTTAGGATTTATCAAACTTCTGGAACTGCCTGTATCTATAAGGAATTTTGCTTTTATTTCGGAAATATAAATGTATGGTAAATTACTTTGTAAATGGTTTAAAGATATTATGTTACACTGTTGTCCGTTTGAGGATTCTGAAAATTTGTATCAGTTTCTTGGATTTCATTTTCTACCAGTTCTTTATCACTAGAATTACTCTCAGATGACACGTGTAAAAATGTATTATCATCATAATAATGTTCTTGTTGAGTATAATTATTAGAATACATATAATTATCTTGGTCAGCGATGTTATACTGAAAATTGTAGTCAGGATCGGAATAAGGATCAATTTCAATATTATGAAGTTCTTGCGATACAAAATTACGAGGTCCTGTACTTTGGAAATAATTAGGCAATCTATAGTTATTTTGATTTGGAAGAGCAGTATTTCTTGTTGAAATAGACATTGGCTCAGGTTTGTTCATAGGAGTTTTACCAGTTGATTGAAAGAGATTACGGGGTTGTCCGAAAACTTGTTGGTTTGTCAAAAATTTTTGGGGTGGAAGATTTTGCCTTGGTTGAATATTTATTGGTTGAGATGGAAAAGGTTTTTGGAAATTTTGTGAAACATTTTGATTAAAAACAGGAGGATTTTGTTGCCGAAATTGTGTTGGCATTGGGGTTTGGAAATAAGTTGTCGGTTGGCGAATATGTACCGGATTAGGTGCAACTTGCCTCATTGGAATTTGTTTCACTGATTGAAAATGTTGTCTCTGGTAGTTTAAGAAATTTTCTTCTTCTAAAACATATGAAATCGCAAGTTCTAGGGTATCGGGTTTTCTTAATCTAACCATATCTTGTATTCTTCCTGATAGTCCTCGAATGAATGTTTTTAATGCCAGTTCATCATAATTTTTAATTTGGAACATAACTTCATTTCGTTGTAAATTTAAAGATTTTATTTTAGAAGAAATTGAGCTTCGAGATTTTTGAATTCGTTGCCCAAAAGAAAAGAAAGATTCGTTTTTATATGGATGTAAAACTATTAGTTCCTGCACTAAACAGTCTAAATTTCGCTGGTCTCCAAAAGTCAAACGTAAAAGGTATTTTAAATTTGCCCAATCTCGAATTTCGGGACGACTTCCTATTAACATTAATGCTCGACCTGATAATTTGCCTATGACGGCCCTGATTAAGAAAGTATTAAAAGGATCAGATGGTCTTTCTGTAATTGTGTAAGTATTTATAAAATATTCGCAATGTTCGAGGAATATTTCTAGGGTGTTTGCATCACCGTCAAAATTTGGGATAGCATCTAAATATAGCCTAACCAATGAACAATTAACTTTGTCAGCCATATTTTCAGAATTTAATTTAATGTTATCAGTACTTATTTGTAAACTATCTAACTTATTAATTAAATCGTCCAGCTCGATTTTTGTAGCTGCCTGATACAATTAATAATCAAAATTTTACTAAATTAATGAGATAAAAGAAAATAAGCTCGATATTAGAAACTTATTTAACTTTTCTAAAACTAAATGAGATTTCTGTTTTTTGGAATTTTTTTTCTAATCTAACCTAACCTACGTTTTTTGATCGTGTTCAGCGATCGCACTAAAAATTCATATGCCCTGAACTTTTAGGAGGAAAATCATATAAAATTTTTGCCACAAAATGAAAACTAGGAAAAGAATAAAAAGGATTGGCTACCTTGAATTCCCTGTCGACGTCCTGGTCTTCTCGAAAAGAGATACAGCGAGTATAGCCGCCTGATTCGCTATGGAATCACCGTAACAAACTATACTTTCTCTCTTTCCTGGGGTCTTCTTCTTCTTTCTTCTATGTTCTTACCGATGATAGCCCTCAAAGAGTTGACACTCACGAAAAATACCGCTATGGACTTTTCTAGGACTAAATCCTACAACGACTGCGCCAGTTAAGTTTCTTGAACAACCGAAGGTATTTTTAAAAAATAAAAATTTATTTTCAAAAAATTACAAAGAATGAAGTGATTGTGACAAAATTATAACTTATAATCCTAACAAAATTGGTATTTTACATGTATTTATAAGATTTATGAAATATGTTGAATTAACAAAAAGCTCTTATTCTAGGTATCTTATTTTATATTATTATATGTCGTATACAGGATGTAACAAGTGAAAATAAGTTAGATTAAGCGTAAATAAGCAATTTAGAACGAATTAGCGCGTTTTGGTACTAAAATTTTGTTATTTAGAATTAAACTTTTCAAATGGCTCCCAAAAAGCTGTTTTCTCACTTAGAATTTAAAAGTAAATTTTATTAGTCTAAAGAAATTAGATTAAGCATAAAAAAGCAAATTAGAACGATTTAGCGCGTTTTGTTACTGAAATTTTGTTATTTAGAATTAAACTTTTCAAATGGCTCCCAAAAAGCTGTTTTCTCACTTAGAATTTAAAAGTAAATTTTATTAGTGAAAATAAGTTAGATTAAGCGTAAATAAGCAATTTAGAACGAATTAGCGCGTTTTGTTACTAAAATTTTGATATTTAGAATTAAACGTTCAAATGGCTCACAAAAAGCTGTTTTCTCACTTAGAATTTAAAAGTAAATTTTATTAGTGAAAATAAGTTAGATTAAGCGTAAATAAGCAATTTAGAACGAATTAGCGCGTTTTGTTACTAAAATTTTGATATTTAGAATTAAACGTTCAAATGGCTCCCAAAAAGCTGTTTTCTCATTTAGAATTTAAAAGTAAATTTTATTAGTCAAAAGAAATTAGATTAAGCATAAAAAAGCAAATTAGAACGAATTAGAGCGTTTTGTTACTAAAATTTTGTTATTTAGAATTAAACGTTTCAAATGGCTCCCAAAAAGCTGTTTTCTCACTTAGAAATTAAAAGTAAATTTTATTAGTCAAAAGAAATTAGATTAAGCATAAAAAAGCAAATTAGAACGAATTAGAGCGTTTTGTTACTAAAATTTTGTTATTTAGAATTAAACTTTTCAAATGGCTCCCAAAAAGCTGTTTTCTCACTTAGAATTTAAAAGTAAATTTTATTAGTGAAAATAAGTTAGATTAAGCGTAAATAAGCAATTTAGAACGAATTAGCGTGTTTTGTTACTAAAATTTTGTTATTTAGAATTATACGTTCAAATGGCTGCCAAAAAGCTGTTTTCTCACTTAGAATTTAAATTCTTCTAGCGCGTTTTATTACTAAAATTTTGTTCTCTAGAATTAAACTTTACAAATGGCTCCCAAAAAGCTGTTTTCTCACTTAGAATTTAAAAGTAAATTTTATTAGTCAAAAGAAATTAGATTAAGCATAAAAAAGCAAATTAGAACGAATTAGTGCGTTTTGTTACTAAAATTTTGTTATTTAGAATTAAGCTTCTCAAATGGCTCCCAAAAAGCTGTTTTCTCACTTAGAATTTAAAAGTAAATTTTATTAGTCAAAAGAAATTAGTTTAAGCATAAAAAAGCAAATTAGAACGATTTACTAAAATTTTGTTATTTAGAATAAAACTTTCAAATGGCTCCCAAAAAGCTGTTTTCATACTTAGAATTTAAAAGTAAATTTTATTAGTGAAAATAAGTTAGATTAAGCGTAAATAAGCAATTTACAACGAATTAGCGCGTTTTGTTACTAAAATTTTGTTATTTAGAATTAAACGTTCAAATGGCCCCTCAAAAAGCTGTTTTCTCACTTAGAATTTAAAAGTAAATTTTATTAGTGAAAATAAGTTAGATTAAGCGTAAATAAGCAATTTAGAACGAATTAGAGCGTTTTGTTACTAAAATATTGTTATTTAGAATTAAACGTTTCAAATAGCTCCCAAAAAGCTGTTTTCTCACTTAGAAATTAAAAGTAAATTTTATTAGTCTAAAGAAATTAGATTAAGCATAAAAAAGCAAATTAGAACGATTTAGCGCGTTTTGTTACTAAAATTTTGTTATTTAGAATTAAACGTTCAAATGGCTCCCAAAAAGCTGTTTTCTCACTTAGAATTTAAAAGTAAATTTTATTAGTGAAAATAAGTTAGATTAAGCGTAAATAAGCAATTTAGAACGAATTAGAGCGTTTTGTTACTAAAATATTGTTATTTAGAATTAAACTTTTCAAATGGCTCCCAAAAAGCTGTTTTCACACTTAGAATTTAAAAGTAAATTTTATTAGTGAAAATAAGTTAGATTAAGCGTAAATAAGCAATTTAGAACGAATTAGCGTGTTTTGTTACTAAAATTTTGTTATTTAGAATTAAACGTTCAAATGGCTCCCAAAAAGCTGTTTTCTCACTTAGAATTTAAAAGTAAATTTTATTAGTGAAAATAAGTTAGATTAAGCGTAAATAAGCAATTTAGAACGAATTAGCGTGTTTTGTTACTAAAATTTTGTTATTTAGAATTATACGTTCAAATGGCTGCCAAAAAGCTGTTTTCTCACTTAGAATTTAAATTCTTCTAGCGCGTTTTATTACTAAAATTTTGTTCTTTAGAATTAAACTTTACAAATGGCTCCCAAAAAGCTGTTTTCTCACTTAGAATTTAAAAGTAAATTTTATTAGTCGAAATAAATTAGATTAAGCATAAAAAAGCAAATTAGAACGAATTAGTGCGTTTTGTTACTAAAATTTTGTTATTTAGAATTAAGCTTCTCAAATGGCTCCCAAAAAGCTGTTTTCTCACTTAGAATTTAAAAGTAAATTTTATTAGTGAAAATAAGTTAGATTAAGCGTAAATAAGCAATTTAGAACGAATTAGCGTGTTTTGTTACTAAAATTTTGTTATTTAGAATTATACGTTCAAATGGCTGCCAAAAAGCTGTTGTTAAAGACACTTTATAATTTAATAGGAATTTATTAATTTTATTATTAATTTAATTATGTGCATCAATTTGTTAAAAATAATACCATTACCTAGATTGCCATAGCAACATAAGTTGTATAAAAAGAAAATAATAAGAATTTTTGAAATATAATGTCATTATGAATTTTGTCAAAAATATAAGTTTATTATAATTTTTCATTGTAAATATTTATTTACAATATTACATAAAAGAAGTTAAATTAATTAAAAATATGGTCCTTTGAGCCGGATTATACTCAAAAGTACGAATTTGGAACCTTTTGTTGCCACTTTACAAAAATATTGGTGCGAGGATCCAGAGTAGTGTTGTATTGGTACACAGGGATGATTCATTTGCTGATGGTGTAAGGGATCTTAAACTGTGAGTAAATATAATCAATAATAATACATTTATTGATTATTAATATTGTCTTTATTTGTGCTTGTGTATATTCCTTTCGTCATATAATATTACCACAATCAAAATGTCTGATTTAATTAAAAAACGTGGTACTATTAAAACTAAATTAACATTTTTTATTAAATATTTATCTAAATTTGACAATGTGTCAGATTTGACAGATTTAAAATTATTAGAGTTAAATGAAAGAATAAATCAAATACAGGATACTTACTGTAAGTTTGATGAAATACAGACCCTCATTGAATCATCATATGAGGATAATGATTTAAATGATGCTTATGTAGAGCGAGAAGCTTTTGAAAATACATATTTTAATGCATTATCACGGGCGAAGTCAATAATTAAAAAGCATAGTGATATCGATAAGGTAATTGAAAATAATAATAATAATATTTCATCTTGTGCGTCACAATGTATTAAATTGCCTGAAATGCCATTGCCAATATTTGAAGGTGATGATTTGAATTGGTTGAAATTTCGGGACACATTTTTGTCCGTTATTCATAACAATAAATCAATTAATAAAATTCAGAAGTTTCATTATTTGAGAGAGTCGCTAAAAGGCGCAGCTGCTCAAATATTAGAAACTTTTGAATTTTCAGAAAGTGAATATGAGAGTGCTTGGGAAACTGTTGTTAAAACATTCAATAATTCTCGTTCACTAGTGAATAATCACGCTAAAGCTTTACTTAATGTGGAACCTGTTATTAAGGCCACTTCACAAAACATTAGAAGATTTATAGATTTAATATTAAAGCATTTGCGTGCATTACGTCAACTTGGTCAGCCAGTTGAATATTGGGATACTCTAATTATTTGTTTAGCTTCAGAAAAATTAGACAAAAATACGTTTTATGAATTAGAGAAATTCAAAACATCTAAATCTTCACCTTTAACATTTACGGAATTTGAATCTTTTCTTTATAATAGAATTGAATTTTTAAAACGCATTGAAGTCAATTCTCAAGCTAAACAGATAGAGATTAAATATCATAATAATACTAAAAACAAAAATAACTCAACTAAAGGATTTTTATCGGTTGAAAATACAAATAATATACCTAGTAAATGTGATATTTGTAATAATAATCATAAACTTCAAAACTGTTCTATATTTTTAAATTTAACACCAAATGATCGTTTTTTAAAAATAAAAAATTTGAAGTTATGTATTAATTGCTTTCGACCAGGTCATGCAAGTAAAGTTTGCAAAAAAGGTTCTTGCAATAAATGTAACAAAAAACACAATACATTATTGCATTTTGATTTTAATAATTCTGCTACAACATCTGTTGAAGCACAGGTAAGTACCTCAGAAAATGCTAGTACTTCCAGCATTGATGGCTTGCATACAAATAATTCATCTGTATCGGCCTTTGGACTAATTAACAATGTCTTACTGTCAACAGTTGTTGTTGATGTTTATGATAAATTTGGAATTAAACATGTAGCAAACGCATTATTAGATTGCGGTTCGCAGTCAAGTTTCATAACTGTTGATTTATGCAAAAAGTTGAATTTACATACTGATAAAATTAATTTATCAATTAAAGGATTAAATCAAATGTCTTCTCTTGTTGAACGCAAGTGTAATTTGAAGATTGAATCTCAATACTATTCATATAGTACAAATGTGGATTGTTTGGTTTTACCTGAAATCACGGGAAGTTTACCTAATATAAAATTGGATATCTCCAAACTACAAATACCTCCTAATTTAAAATTAGCTGATCCTAACTTTTCGATTCCAAAACGTATTGACATGTTACTTGGTTGTGACGTATTTTGGAATTTCATTTGTAATGGTCAAATATCGTTAGGTAAAAATAAACCAATTTTGCAAAAAACTAGATTCGGATGGATCATTTCTGGTCCATTATATGTCAAATATCCAACCGTTTCGATGTGCAATTTCTCACAAAATATTGAACATGAAATCCAAGCTCAATTATCAAAATTTTGGACTTTGGAAGAATTTCCAACAAGTCAACCACGTTCTTCTGAAGAAATGCAATGTGAAAAACATTTTATTGAAACGACAAAACGTTCTTCAGATGGCCGATTCATCGTATCTATACCTCTTAAACAATCTCCGAGTAAGTTAGGAGATTCATTTGGACAGGCAAAAACAAGATTCTTGTCATTAGAAAAGAATAGACTACAAAAGAATAGTAATTTTAAAACTTTATATAATGATTTCATGGCTGAATACATTTCATTAGGGCATATGAAAAAGGTTGATATTAATAATAAATCAGATTTTGAATATTATTTTCCGCATCATGGAGTATTTCGTGAGGAGAGTCTAACTACAAAACTTAGGGTAGTGTTTGATGGTTCCGCGGTAACTACTTCTGGTATTTCGTTAAACGATTTACAAATGGTTGGACCTACTATACAACAAACTCTGTTTTCTATATTATTGCGCTTTCGTCAACATTCGTTTGTCATTTCTGCTGACATAGCAAAAATGTACCGTCAGATTTTAATTGATCCTAAGCAACATTCTTTACAAAGAATCTTCTGGAGAGTTGATTCTAATGAACCAATGTCAATTTATGAATTGCAAACGGTTACTTACGGGACAGCATCGGCTCCATTTCTTGCTATTCGCTGTCTATACCAGTTAGCTTTAGAAAATCAAGAGAAATTTCCTAGTTTATCTGAAATAATAAAATCAGATTTTTATGTCGATGATTTGCTTACTGGCGCTGAAACTGTGGAAGCTGGTATTGACATTTGTCAAGGTCTTTGCAATATCTTAAAACAAGGCTGTTTTGAACTGAGGAAATTCTATTCTAATAACCCTGAAATTACAAAACATGTTCCTGAGAGTAATCTCCCTTCCAAAGTAATTAATTTTGGACTTGAAGAACATACCAAAACTTTGGGTCTCACTTGGAGCCCTCCCACTGATTGTTTAATGTATTCGATTGACTTAAAGTTGAGAACTAACATTTCGAAACGATCAATTTTATCCACGATTTCACAGATCTTTGATCCTTTAGGCTTGGTTAACCCTTGCATTGTTATTGCAAAAATTCTACTTCAGAAATTATGGCTTGAAAATTTGTCTTGGGATGAAAGTTTACCTTTGCATCTTCATACATTGTGGACAAATTTTAGGAATGAACTTCATTTATTAAATAAATTAAAAATTCCACGGCATGTTCTCTGTTGTAATAGAGTTTTCGTTGAAATACAAGGTTTTTCAGATGCATCACAACATGCATATGGTGCTTGTATTTATTTACGTTCCATACATAAAAATGGTACGATTTTTGTGAATTTGTTATGCGCTAAAAGCAAAGTAAGTCCAATTAAATCTGTCACGTTACCTCGTTTGGAATTATGTGGAGCGCTTATGTTAGCTAAATTATCAAATATGGTAACAAATGCATTAAAGATCAATATTGATAAGAAAGTATTCTGGACAGATTCTTCAATAGTTCTCAGTTGGTTAAAACTAGAACCAGTTCATCTAAAGACCTTCGTTAGTAACAGGGTGTCACAAATTCAACAGTTGTCTGATATTGATTCTTGGCGACATGTTCCTTCTCAAGAGAATCCTGCTGATTTATTATCGCGTGGTATGAAACCCTGCGAAATTATAAAGTCAGATCTATGGTGGAATGGCCCTGTATGGCTTTCCAAAGATACACATGAATGGCCAAATAAAACATTTGGATGTGTATCTGATAAAGACTTAATTGAATTAAAAACTAAAGATACATTTTCTTTTGCACATACCACAGATTTCTCTATATTTAAAAAATATTCGCATATTTTAAAATTAATACATGTTATTTGTGCTATGTTCCGTTTTTTACATAATTGTCTCAAAAAAGATAATCGCCAATATGGATCATACAGTATTATAGAAATAAAACATGCTACAAATATTTTAATAAAGTTATCACAACTTGAAAGTTTTTATACAGAAGTAAAATGTTTGAAAGATAAAAGAGAACTTTCTACAAAGAGCAAAATTTTAAACTTAAACCCATTCATGGATAATGATGGTATAGTTCGGGTAGGTGGTAGATTAAGTAACTCTGATTTTAATTTTGATAAAAAATATCCAATTTTATTAAGTGGTAATCACGAGTTAACAAAATTATTATTAAAATACGAACATATAAAATTATGTCATTGTGGACCACAACAATTATTATATTCATTTCGTGAAAGATATTGGCCCACTCATGGCAGGTCATTAGCCAGAAATATTGTTCGACAATGTATTCGATGTTTCCGTTATACAGCTAAAACCATAACTCCTATTATGGGTAATTTACCAACGCTTAGGTTACACTGCAGACGACCATTTGAAGTTGTAGGAGTTGATTACGCAGGTCCTTTTATAATCAAAGACAGACCTGGTCGAGGTAGTCGAAATTCAAAAGCATATTTGTGTTTATTTGTATGTTTTGTAACGAAAGCGATTCATTTGGAGTTAGTAGCTAATTTGACAAAAGATTCATTTTTAATGAGTTTAAGGAGATTTGTTGCACGTAGGGGAACGCCCATTAAAATTTATTCTGATAATGCATCAAATTTTGTATCAGCAAATTCTGCATTAAAAGAAATGTATGATTTTGTTACGCAAAATAAGGATAATTTTAATTATGATTTTGTTAATCAAAATATTGATTGGAGCTTTATTCCTGTAAGCTCCCCACATTTTGGTGGTCTGTGGGAAGCTGGTGTAAAAAGTGTCAAACACCATCTTGTTAGAGTGTCAGGTAATAAACCGTTAACTTTTGAACAATTATATACACTTTTTCCACAAATTGAGTCAATATTAAACTCTCGCCCTTTGACTCCCCTTTCATCGTCTGCTGATGACTTTATACCCCTCACGCCTGGACATTTTTTGATTGGTTGTCCTTTAACCAACATACCGGAACCAGAACTTACTGATCTAACAGAAAATAAGCTAGATATTTTTGAACAAATACAAAAAATGAAGCAACATTTCTGGCAACGATGGTCTAAAGAATACATATCTGAGCTTCAGCATCGTGTAAAATGGAAGGTTTCCAATATACAAATATTGAAAGAAAATATGATGGTAGTTATCAAAGAAGATAATGTACCTCCAATGCAATGGGCGCTTGGTAGAATTATTGGCGTACATCCTGGTCGTGACAATCGGTCCAGAGTTGCAACAATTCGAACTGCGAAAGGCATAATAAAACGATCTTTTGCGAAAATTTGCCCTCTTCCAGAAGAAGCAGTGAACAAAGCGAATAGTAGTGTGGTTTGAAGGTGCAGACACTTCAAGCCGGGGGGCATGTTAAAGACACTTTATAATTTAATAGGAATTTATTAATTTTATTATTAATTTAATTATGTGCATCAATTTGTTAAAAATAATACCATTACCTAGATTGCCATAGCAACATAAGTTGTATAAAAAGAAAATAATAAGAATTTTTGAAATATAATGTCATTATGAATTTTGTCAAAAATATAAGTTTATTATAATTTTTCATTGTAAATATTTATTTACAATATTACATAAAAGAAGTTAAATTAATTAAAAACAGCTGTTTTCTCAATTAGAATTTAAATTCTTCTAGCGCGTTTTATTACTAAAATTTTGTTCTTTAGAATTAAACTTTACAAATGGCTCCCAAAAAGCTGTTTTCTCACTTAGAATTTAAAAGTAAATTTTATTAGTCGAAATAAATTAGATTAAGCATAAAAAAGCAAATTAGAACGAATTAGTGCGTTTTTTACTAAAATTTTGTTATTTAGAATTAAGCTTCTCAAATGGCTCCCAAAAAGCTGTTTTCTCACTTAGAATTTAAAAGTAAATTTTATTAGTCAAAAGAAATTAGTTTAAGCATAAAAAAGCAAATTAGAACGATTTACTAAAATTTTGTTATTTAGAATAAAACTTTCAAATGGCTCCCAAAAAGCTGTTTTCATACTTAGAATTTAAAAGTAAATTTTATTAGTGAAAATAAGTTAGATTAAGCGTAAATAAGCAATTTACAACGAATTAGCGCGTTTTGTTACTAAAATTTTGTTATTTAGAATTAAACGTTCAAATGGCTCCCAAAAAGCTGTTTTCTCACTTAGAATTTAAAACTAAATTTTATTAGTCTAAAGAAATTAGATTAAGCATAAAAAAGCAAATTAGAACGATTTAGCGCGTTTTGTTACTAAAATTTTGTTATTTAGAATTAAACTTTTCAAATGGCTCCCAAAAAGCTGTTTTCTCACTTAGAAATTAAAAGTAAATTTTATTAGTCAAAAGAAATTAGATTAAGCATAAAAAAGCAAATTAGAACGAATTAGAGCGTTTTGTTACTAAAATTTTGTTATTTAGAATTAAACTTTTCAAATGGCTCCCAAAAAGCTGTTTTCACACTTAGAATTTAAAACTAAATTTTATTAGTCAAAAGAAATTAGATTAAGCATAAAAAAGCAAATTAGAACGATTTAGCGCGTTTTGTTACTAAAATTTTGTTATTAAGAATTAAACGTTCAAATGGCTCCCAAAAAGCTGTTTTCTCACTTAGAATTTAAAAGTAAATTTTATTAGTGAAAATAAGTTAGATTAAGCGTAAATAAGCAATTTAGAACGAATTAGCGTGTTTTGTTACTAAAATTTTGTTGTTTAGAATTATACGTTCAAATGGCTGCCAAAAAGCTGTTTTCTCACTAAGAATTTAAATTCTTCTAGCGCGTTTTATTACTAAAATTTTGTTCTTTAGAATTAAACTTTACAAATGGCTCCCAAAAAGCTGTTTTCTCACTTAGAATTTAAAAGTAAATTTTATTAGTCAAAAGAAATTAGATTAAGCATAAAAAAGCAAATTAGAACGAATTAGTGCGTTTTGTTACTAAAATTTTGTTATTTAGAATTAAGCTTCTCAAATGGCTCCCAAAAAGCTGTTTTCTCACTTAGAATTTAAAAGTAAATTTTATTAGTCAAAAGAAATTAGTTTAAGCATAAAAAAGCAAATTAGAACGATTTACTAAAATTTTGTTATTTAGAATAAAACTTTCAAATGGCTCCCAAAAAGCTGTTTTCATACTTAGAATTTAAAAGTAAATTTTATTAGTGAAAATAAGTTAGATTAAGCGTAAATAAGCAATTTACAACGAATTAGCGCGTTTTGTTACTAAAATTTTGTTATTTAGAATTAAACGTTCAAATGGCTCCCAAAAAGCTGTTTTCTCACTTAGAATTTAAAAGTAAATTTTATTAGTGAAAATAAGTTAGATTAAGCGTAAATAAGCAATTTAGAACGAATTAGAGCGTTTTGTTACTAAAATATTGTTATTTAGAATTAAACGTTTCAAATAGCTCCCAAAAAGCTGTTTTCTCACTTAGAAATTAAAAGTAAATTTTATTAGTCTAAAGAAATTAGATTAAGCATAAAAAAGCAAATTAGAACGATTTAGCGCGTTTTGTTACTAAAATTTTGTTATTTAGAATTAAACTTTTCAAATGGCTCCCAAAAAGCTGTTTTCTCACTTAGAATTTAAAAGTAAATTTTATTAGTGAAAATAAGTTAGACTAAGCATAAAAAAGCAAATTAGAACGATTTAGCGCGTTTTGTTACTAAAATTTTGTTATTTAGAATAAAACTTTCAAATGGCTCCCAAAAAGCTGTTTTCTCACTTAGAATTTAAAAGTAAATTTTATTAGTGAAAATAAGTTAGATTAAGCGTAAATAAGCAATTTAGAACGAATTAGCGCGTTTTGTTACTAAAATTTTGTTATTTAGAATTATACGTTCAATTGGCTGCCAAAAAGCTGTTTTCTCACTTAGAATTCAAAAGTAAATTTTATTAGTCTAAAGAAATTAGATTAAGCATAAAAAAGCAAATTAGAACGATTTAGCGCGTTTTGTTACTAAAATTTTGTTATAATTAAACTTTTCAAATGGCTCCCAAAAAGCTGTTTTCTCACTTAGAATTTAAAAGTAAATTTTATTAGTGAAAATAAGTTAGATTAAGCGTAAATAAGCAATTTAGAACGAATTAGCGCGTTTTGTTACTAAAATTTTGTTATTTAGAATTAAACGTTTCAAATGGCTCCCAAAAAGCTGTTTTCTCAGTTAGAAATTAAAAGTAAATTTTATTAGTCAAAAGAAATTAGATTAAGCATAAAAAAGCAAATTAGAACGAATTAGAGCGTTTTGTTACTAAAATTTTGTTATTTAGAATTAAACTTTTCAAATGGCTCCCAAAAAGCTGTTTTCATACTTAGAATTTAAAAGTAAAGTTTATTAGTGAAAATAGGTTAGATTAAGCGTAAATAAGCAATTTACAACGAATTAGCGCGTTTTGTTACTAAAATTTTGTTATTTAGAATTAAACGTTCAAATGGCTCCCAAAAAGCTGTTTTCTCACTTAGAATTTAAAAGTAAATTTTATTAGTGAAAATAAGTTAGATTAAGCGTAAATAAGCAATTTAGAACGAATTAGAGCGTTTTGTTACTAAAATATTGTTATTTAGAATTAAACGTTTCAAATAGCTCCCAAAAAGCTGTTTTCTCACTTAGAAATTAAAAGTAAATTTTATTAGTCTAAAGAAATTAGATTAAGCATAAAAAAGCAAATTAGAACGATTTAGCGCGTTTTGTTACTAAAATTTTGTTATTTAGAATTAAACTTTTCAAATGGCTCCCAAAAAGCTGTTTTCACACTTAGAATTTAAAAGTAAATTTTATTAGTCAAAAGAAATTAGATTAAGCATAAAAAAGAAAATTAGAACGATTTAGCGCGTTTTGTTACTAAAATTTTGTTATTTAGAATTAAACGTTCAAATGGCTGCCAAAAAGCTGTTTTCTCACTTAGAATTTAAAAGTAAATTTTATTAGTCTAAAGAAATTAGATTAAGCATAAAAAAGCAAATTAGAACGATTTAGCGCGTTTTGTTACTAAAATTTTGTTATTTAGAATTAAACTTTTCAAATGGCTCCCAAAAAGCTGTTTTCTCACTCAGAATTTAAAAGTAAATTTTATTAGTGAAAATAAGTTAGATTAAGCGTAAATAAGCAATTTAGAACGAATTAGAGCGTTTTGTTACTGAAATATTGTTATTTAGAATTAAACGTTTCAAATGGCTCCCAAAAAGCTGTTTTCTCACTTAGAAATTAAAAGTAAATTTTATTAGTCTAAAGAAATTAGATTAAGCATAAAAAAGCAAATTAGAACGATTTAGCGCGTTTTGTTACTAAAATTTTGTTATTTAGAATTAAACTTTTCAAATGGCTCCCAAAAAGCTGTTTTCTCACTTAGAATTTAAAAGTAAATTTTATTAGTGAAAATAAGTTAGATTAAGCGTAAATAAGCAATTTAGAACGAATTAGCGCGTTTTGTTACTAAAATTTTGTTATTTAGAATTAAACGTTCAAATGGCTCCCAAAAAGCTGTTTTCTCACTTAGAATTTAAAAGTAAATTTTATTAGTGAAAATAAGTTAGATTAAGCATAAAAAAGCAATTTAGAACGAATTAGAGCGTTTTGTTACTAAAATATTGTTATTTAGAATTAAACGTTTCAAATAGCTCCCAAAAAGCTGTTTTCTCACTTAGAAATTAAAAGTAAATTTTATTAGTCTAAAGAAGATTAAGCATAAAAAAGCAAATTAGAACGATTTAGCGCGTTTTGTTACTAAAATTTTGTTATTTAGAATTAAACTTTTCAAATGGCTCCCAAAAAGCTGTTTTCACACTTAGAATTTAAAAGTAAATTTTATTAGTGAAAATAAGTTAGATTAAGCGTAAATAAGCAATTTAGAACGAATTAGCGCGTTTTGTTACTAAAATTTTGTTATTTAGAATTAAACGTTCAAATGGCTCCCAAAAAGCTGTTTTCTCACTTGGAATTTAAAAGTAAATTTTATTAGTGAAAATAAGTTAGATTAAGCATAAAAAAGCAATTTAGAACGAATTAGCGCGTTTTGTTACTAAAATTTTGTTATTTAGAATTAAACTTTTCAAATGGCTCCCAAAAAGCTGTTTTCTCACTTGGAATTTAAAAGTAAATTTTATTAGTCAAAAGAAATTAGATTAAGCATAAAAAAGCAAATTAGAACGATTTAGCGCGTTTTGTTACTAAAATTTTGTTATTTAGAATAAAACTTTCAAATGGCTCCCAAAAAGCTGTTTTCTCACTTAGAATTTAAAAGTAAATTTTATTAGTGAAAATAAGTTAGATTAAGCGTAAATAAGCAATTTAGAACGTATTAGAGCGTTTTGTTACTAAAATTTTGTTATTTAGAATTAAACGTTTCAAATGGCTCCCAAAAAGCTGTTTTCTCACTTAGAAATTAAAAGTAAATTTTATTAGTCAAAAGAAATTAGATTAAGCATAAAAAAGCAAATTAGAACGAATTAGAGCGTTTTGTTACTAAAATTTTGTTATTTAGAATTAAACGTTTCAAATGGCTCCCAAAAAGCTGTTTTCTCACTTAGAAATTAAAAGTAAATTTTATTAGTCAAAAGAAATTAGATTAAGCATAAAAAAGCAAATTAGAACGAATTAGAGCGTTTTGTTACTAAAATTTTGTTATTTAGAATTAAACTTTTCAAATGGCTCCCAAAAAGCTGTTTTCTCACTTAGAATTTAAAAGTAAATTTTATTAGTGAAAATAAGTTAGATTAAGCGTAAATAAGCAATTTAGAACGAATTAGCGTGTTTTGTTACTAAAATTTTGTTATTTAGAATTATACGTTCAAATGGCTGCCAAAAAGCTGTTTTCTCACTTAGAATTTAAATTCTTCTAGCGCGTTTTATTACTAAAATTTTGTTCTTTAGAATTAAACTTTACAAATGGCTCCCAAAAAGCTGTTTTCTCACTTAGAATTTAAAAGTAAATTTTATTAGTCAAAAGAAATTAGATTAAGCATAAAAAAGCAAATTAGAACGAATTAGTGCGTTTTGTTACTAAAATTTTGTTATTTAGAATTAAGCTTCTCAAATGGCTCCCAAAAAGCTGTTTTCTCACTTAGAATTTAAAAGTAAATTTTATTAGTCAAAAGAAATTAGTTTAAGCATAAAAAAGCAAATTAGAACGATTTACTAAAATTTTGTTATTTAGAATAAAACTTTCAAATGGCTCCCAAAAAGCTGTTTTCATACTTAGAATTTAAAAGTAAATTTTCTTAGTGAAAATAAGTTAGATTAAGCGTAAATAAGCAATTTACAACGAATTAGCGCGTTTTGTTACTAAAATTTTGTTATTTAGAATTAAACGTTCAAATGGCTCCCAAAAAGCTGTTTTCTCACTTAGAATTTAAAACTAAATTTTATTAGTCTAAAGAAATTAGATTAAGCATAAAAAAGCAAATTAGAACGATTTAGCGCGTTTTGTTACTAAAATTTTGTTATTTAGAATTAAACTTTTCAAATGGCTCCCAAAAAGCTGTTTTCACACTTAGAATTTAAAACTAAATTTTATTAGTCAAAATAAATTAGATTAAGCATATAAAAGCAAATTAGAACGATTTAGCGCGTTTTGTTACTAAAATTTTGTTATTAAGAATTAAACGTTCAAATGGCTCCCAAAAAGCTGTTTTCTCACTTAGAATTTAAAAGTAAATTTTATTAGTGAAAATAAGTTAGATTAAGCGTAAATAAGCAATTTATAACGAATTAGCGTGTTTTGTTACTAAAATTTTGTTGTTTAGAATTATACGTTCAAATGGCTGCCAAAAAGCTGTTTTCTCACTTAGAATTTAAATTCTTCTAGCGCGTTTTATTACTAAAATTTTGTTCTTTAGAATTAAACTTTACAAATGGCTCCCAAAAAGCTGTTTTCTCACTTAGAATTTAAAAGTAAATTTTATTAGTCAAAAGAAATTAGATTAAGCATAAAAAAGCAAATTAGAACGAATTAGTGCGTTTTGTTACTAAAATTTTGTTATTTAGAATTAAGCTTCTCAAATGGCTCCCAAAAAGCTGTTTTCTCACTTAGAATTTAAAAGTAAATTTTATTAGTCAAAAGAAATTAGTTTAAGCATAAAAAAGCAAATTAGAACGATTTACTAAAATTTTGTTATTTAGAATAAAACTTTCAAATGGCTCCCAAAAAGCTGTTTTCATACTTAGAATTTAAAAGTAAATTTTATTAGTGAAAATAAGTTAGATTAAGCGTAAATAAGCAATTTACAACGAATTAGCGCGTTTTGTTACTAAAATTTTGTTATTTAGAATTAAACGTTCAAATGGCTCCCAAAAAGCTGTTTTCTCACTTAGAATTTAAAACTAAATTTTATTAGTCTAAAGAAATTAGATTAAGCATAAAAAAGCAAATTAGAACGATTTAGCGCGTTTTGTTACTAAAATTTTGTTATTTAGAATTAAACTTTTCAAATGGCTCCCAAAAAGCTGTTTTCTCACTTAGAAATTAAAAGTAAATTTTATTAGTCAAAAGAAATTAGATTAAGCATAAAAAAGCAAATTAGAACGAATTAGAGCGTTTTGTTACTAAAATTTTGTTATTTAGAATTAAACTTTTCAAATGGCTCCCAAAAAGCTGTTTTCACACTTAGAATTTAAAACTAAATTTTATTAGTCAAAAGAAATTAGATTAAGCATAAAAAATAAAATTAGAACGATTTAGCGCGTTTTGTTACTAAAATTTTGTTATTAAGAATTAAACGTTCAAATGGCTCCCAAAAAGCTGTTTTCTCACTTAGAATTTAAAAGTAAATTTTATTAGTGAAAATAAGTTAGATTAAGCGTAAATAAGCAATTTAGAACGAATTAGCGTGTTTTGTTACTAAAATTTTGTTGTTTAGAATTATACGTTCAAATGGCTGCCAAAAAGCTGTTTTCTCACTTAGAATTTAAATTCTTCTAGCGCGTTTTATTACTAAAATTTTGTTCTTTAGAATTAAACTTTACAAATGGCTCCCAAAAAGCTGTTTTCTCACTTAGAATTTAAAAGTAAATTTTATTAGTGAAAATAAGTTAGATTAAGCGTAAATAAGCAATTTAGAACGAATTAGAGCGTTTTGTTACTAAAATTTTGTTATTTAGAATTAAACGTTCAAATGGCTCCCAAAAAGCTGTTTTCTCACTTAGAATTTAAAAGTAAATTTTATTAGTGAAAATAAGTTAGATTAAGCGTAAATAAGCAATTTAGAACGAATTAGCGCGTTTTGTTACTAAAATTTTGTTATTTAGAATTATACGTTCAATTGGCTGCCAAAAAGCTGTTTTCTCACTTAGAATTCAAAAGTAAATTTTATTAGTCTAAAGAAATTAGATTAAGCATAAAAAAGCAAATTAGAACGATTTAGCGCGTTTTGTTACTAAAATTTTGTTATTTAGAATTAAACTTTTCAAATGGCTCCCAAAAAGCTGTTTTCTCACTTAGAATTTAAAAGTAAATTTTATTAGTGAAAATAAGTAAAATTAAGCGTAAATAAGCAATTTAGAACGAATTAGCGCGTTTTGTTACTAAAATTTTGTTATTTAGAATTAAACGTTTCAAATGGCTCCCAAAAAGCTCTTTTCTCAGTTAGAAATTAAAAGTAAATTTTATTAGTCAAAAGAAATTAGATTAAGCATAAAAAAGCAAATTAGAACGAATTAGAGCGTTTTGTTACTAAAATTTTGTTATTTAGAATTAAACTTTTCAAATGGCTCCCAAAAAGCTGTTTTCATACTTAGAATTTAAAAGTAAATTTTATTAGTGAAAATAAGTTAGATTAAGCGTAAATAAGCAATTTACAACGAATTAGCGCGTTTTGTTACTAAAATTTTGTTATTTAGAATTAAACGTTCAAATGGCTCCCAAAAAGCTGTTTTCTCACTTAGAATTTAAAAGTAAATTTTATTAGTGAAAATAAGTTAGGTTAAGCGTAAATAAGCAATTTAGAACGAATTAGAGCGTTTTGTTACTAAAATATTGTTATTTAGAATTAAACGTTTCAAATAGCTCCCAAAAAGCTGTTTTCTCACTTAGAAATTAAAAGTAAATTTTATTAGTCTAAAGAAATTAGATTAAGCATAAAAAAGCAAATTAGAACGATTTAGCGCGTTTTGTTACTAAAATTTTGTTATTTAGAATTAAACTTTTCAAATGGCTCCCAAAAAGCTGTTTTCACACTTAGAATTTAAAAGTAAATTTTATTAGTCAAAAGAAATTAGATTAAGCATAAAAAAGAAAATTAGAACGATTTAGCGCGTTTTGTTACTAAAATTTTCTTATTTAGAATAAAACTTTCAAATGGCTCCCAAAAAGCTGTTTTCTCACTTAGAATTTAAAAGTAAATTTTATTAGTGAAAATAAGTTAGATTAAGCGTAAATAAGCAATTTAGAACAAATTAGCGCGTTTTGTTACTAAAATTTTGTTATTTAGAATTAAACGTTCAAATGGCTGCCAAAAAGCTGTTTTCTCACTTAGAATTTAAAAGTAAATTTTATTAGTCTAAAGAAATTAGATTAAGCATAAAAAAGCAAATTAGAACGATTTAGCGCGTTTTGTTACTAAAATTTTGTTATTTAGAATTAAACTTTTCAAATGGCTCCCAAAAAGCTGTTTTCTCACTCAGAATTTAAAAGTAAATTTTATTAGTGAAAATAAGTTAGATTAAGCGTAAATAAGCAATTTAGAACGAATTAGAGCGTTTTGTTACTGAAATATTGTTACTTAGAATTAAACGTTTCAAATGGCTCCCAAAAAGCTGTTTTCTCACTTAGAAATTAAAAGTAAATTTTATTAGTCAAAAGAAATTAGATTAAGCATAAAAAAGCAAATTAGAACGATTTAGCGCGTTTTGTTACTAAAATTTTGTTATTTAGAATAAAACTTTCAAATGGCTCCCAAAAAGCTGTTTTCTCACTTAGAATTTAAAAGTAAATTTTATTAGTGAAAATAAGTTAGATTAAGCGTAAATAAGCAATTTAGAACGTATTAGAGCGTTTTGTTACTAAAATTTTGTTATTTAGAATTAAACGTTTCAAATGGCTCCCAAAAAGCTGTTTTCTCACTTAGAAATTAAAAGTAAATTTTATTAGTCAAAAGAAATTAGATTAAGCATAAAAAAGCAAATTAGAACGAATTAGAGCGTTTTGTTACTAAAATTTTGTTATTTAGAATTAAACGTTTCAAATGGCTCCCAAAAAGCTGTTTTCTCACTTAGAAATTAAAAGTAAATTTTATTAGTCAAAAGAAATTAGATTAAGCATAAAAAAGCAAATTAGAACGAATTAGAGCGTTTTGTTACTAAAATCTTGTTATTTAGAATTAAACTTTTCAAATGGCTCCCAAAAAGCTGTTTTCTCACTTAGAATTTAAAAGTAAATTTTATTAGTGAAAATAAGTTAGATTAAGCGTAAATAAGCAATTTAGAACGAATTAGCGTGTTTTGTTACTAAAATTTTGTTATTTAGAATTATACGTTCAAATGGCTGCCAAAAAGCTGTTTTCTCACTTAGAATTTAAATTCTTCTAGCGCGTTTTATTACTAAAATTTTGTTCTTTAGAATTAAACTTTACAAATGGCTCCCAAAAAGCTGTTTTCTCACTTAGAATTTAAAAGTAAATTTTATTAGTCAAAAGAAATTAGATTAAGCATAAAAAAGCAAATTAGAACGAATTAGTGCGTTTTGTTACTAAAATTTTGTTATTTAGAATTAAGCTTCTCAAATGGCTCCCAAAAAGCTGTTTTCTCACTTAGAATTTAAAAGTAAATTTTATTAGTCAAAAGAAATTAGTTTAAGCATAAAAAATCAAATTAGAACGATTTACTAAAATTTTGTTATTTAGAATAAAACTTTCAAATGGCTCCCAAAAAGCTGTTTTCATACTTAGAATTTAAAAGTAAATTTTATTAGTGAAAATAAGTTAGATTAAGCGTAAATAAGCAATTTACAACGAATTAGCGCGTTTTGTTACTAAAATTTTGTTATTTAGAATTAAACGTTCAAATGGCTCCCAAAAAGCTGTTTTCTCACTTAGAATTTAAAACTAAATTTTATTAGTCTAAAGAAATTAGATTAAGCATAAAAAAGCAAATTAGAACGATTTAGCGCGTTTTGTTACTAAAATTTTGTTATTTAGAATTAAACTTTTCAAATGGCTCCCAAAAAGCTGTTTTCTCACTTAGAAATTAAAAGTAAATTTTATTAGTCAAAAGAAATTAGATTAAGCATAAAAAAGCAAATTAGAACGAATTAGAGCGTTTTGTTACTAAAATTTTGTTATTTAGAATTAAACTTTTCAAATGGCTCCCAAAAAGCTGTTTTCACACTTAGAATTTAAAACTAAATTTTATTAGTCAAAAGAAATTAGATTAAGCATAAAAAATAAAATTAGAACGATTTAGCGCGTTTTGTTACTAAAATTTTGTTATTAAGAATTAAACGTTCAAATGGCTCCCAAAAAGCTGTTTTCTCACTTAGAATTTAAAAGTAAATTTTATTAGTGAAAATAAGTTAGATTAAGCGTAAATAAGCAATTTAGAACGAATTAGCGTGTTTTGTTACTAAAATTTTGTTGTTTAGAATTATACGTTCAAATGGCTGCCAAAAAGCTGTTTTCTCACTTAGAATTTAAATTCTTCTAGCGCGTTTTATTACTAAAATTTTGTTCTTTAGAATTAAACTTTACAAATGGCTCCCAAAAAGCTGTTTTCTCACTTAGAATTTAAAAGTAAATTTTATTAGTCAAAAGAAATTAGATTAAGCATAAAAAAGCAAATTAGAACGAATTAGTGCGTTTTGTTACTAAAATTTTGTTATTTAGAATTAAGCTTCTCAAATGGCTCCCAAAAAGCTGTTTTCTCACTTAGAATTTAAAAGTAAATTTTATTAGTCAAAAGAAATTAGATTAAGCATAAAAAAGCAAATTAGAACGATTTACTAAAATTTTGTTATTTAGAATAAAACTTTCAAATGGCTCCCAAAAAGCTGTTTTCATACTTAGAATTTAAAAGTAAATTTTATTAGTGAAAATAAGTTAGATTAAGCGTAAATAAGCAATTTACAACGAATTAGCGCGTTTTGTTACTAAAATTTTGTTATTTAGAATTAAACGTTCAAATGGCTCCCAAAAAGCTGTTTTCTCACTTAGAATTTAAAAGTAAATTTTATTAGTGAAAATAAGTTAGATTAAGCGTAAATAAGCAATTTAGAACGAATTAGAGCGTTTTGTTACTAAAATATTGTTATTTAGAATTAAACGTTTCAAATAGCTCCCAAAAAGCTGTTTTCTCACTTAGAAATTAAAAGTAAATTTTATTAGTCTAAAGAAATTAGATTAAGCATAAAAAAGCAAATTAGAACGATTTAGCGCGTTTTGTTACTAAAATTTTGTTATTTAGAATTAAACTTTTCAAATGGCTCCCAAAAAGCTGTTTTCTCACTTAGAATTTAAAAGTAAATTTTATTAGTGAAAATAAGTTAGATTAAGCATAAAAAAGCAAATTAGAACGATTTAGCGCGTTTTGTTACTAAAATTTTGTTATTTAGAATAAAACTTTCAAATGGCTCCCAAAAAGCTGTTTTCTCACTTAGAATTTAAAAGTAAATTTTATTAGTGAAAATAAGTTAGATTAAGCGTAAATAAGCAATTTAGAACGAATTAGCGCGTTTTGTTACTAAAATTTTGTTATTTAGAATTATACGTTCAATTGGCTGCCAAAAAGCTGTTTTCTCACTTAGAATTCAAAAGTAAATTTTATTAGTCTAAAGAAATTAGATTAAGCATAAAAAAGCAAATTAGAACGATTTAGCGCGTTTTGTTACTAAAATTTTGTTATTTAGAATTAAACTTTTCAAATGGCTCCCAAAAAGCTGTTTTCTCACTTAGAATTTAAAAGTAAATTTTATTAGTGAAAATAAGTTAGATTAAGCGTAAATAAGCAATTTAGAACGAATTAGCGCGTTTTGTTACTGAAATATTGTTATTTAGAATTAAACGTTTCAAATGGCTCCCAAAAAGCTGTTTTCTCACTTAGAAATTAAAAGTAAATTTTATTAGTCTAAAGAAATTAGATTAAGCATAAAAAAGCAAATTAGAACGATTTAGCGCGTTTTGTTACTAAAATTTTGTTATTTAGAATTAAACTTTTCAAATGGCTCCCAAAAAGCTGTTTTCTCACTTAGAATTTAAAAGTAAATTTTATTAGTGAAAATAAGTTAGATTAAGCGTAAATAAGCAATTTAGAACGAATTAGCGCGTTTTGTTACTAAAATTTTGTTATTTAGAATTAAACGTTCAAATGGCTCCCAAAAAGCTGTTTTCTCACTTAGAATTTAAAAGTAAATTTTATTAGTGAAAATAAGTTAGATTAAGCATAAAAAAGCAATTTAGAACGAATTAGCGCGTTTTGTTACTAAAATTTTGTTATTTAGAATTAAACTTTTCAAATGGCTCCCAAAAAGCTGTTTTCTCACTTGGAATTTAAAAGTAAATTTTATTAGTCAAAAGAAATTAGATTAAGCATAAAAAAGCAAATTAGAACGATTTAGCGCGTTTTGTTACTAAAATTTTGTTATTTAGAATAAAACTTTCAAATGGCTCCCAAAAAGCTGTTTTCTCACTTAGAATTTAAAAGTAAATTTTATTAGTGAAAATAAGTTAGATTAAGCGTAAATAAGCAATTTAGAACGTATTAGAGCGTTTTGTTACTAAAATTTTGTTATTTAGAATTAAACGTTTCAAATGGCTCCCAAAAAGCTGTTTTCTCACTTAGAAATTAAAAGTAAATTTTATTAGTCAAAAGAAATTAGATTAAGCATAAAAAAGCAAATTAGAACGAATTAGAGCGTTTTGTTACTAAAATTTTGTTATTTAGAATTAAACGTTTCAAATGGCTCCCAAAAAGCTGTTTTCTCACTTAGAAATTAAAAGTAAATTTTATTAGTCAAAAGAAATTAGATTAAGCATAAAAAAGCAAATTAGAACGAATTAGAGCGTTTTGTTACTAAAATTTTGTTATTTAGAATTAAACTTTTCAAATGGCTCCCAAAAAGCTGTTTTCTCACTTAGAATTTAAAAGTAAATTTTATTAGTGAAAATAAGTTAGATTAAGCGTAAATAAGCAATTTAGAACGAATTAGCGTGTTTTGTTACTAAAATTTTGTTATTTAGAATTATACGTTCAAATGGCTGCCAAAAAACTGTTTTCTCACTTAGAATTTAAATTCTTCTAGCGCGTTTTATTACTAAAATTTTGTTCTTTAGAATTAAACTTTACAAATGGCTCCCAAAAAGCTGTTTTCTCACTTAGAATTTAAAAGTAAATTTTATTAGTCAAAAGAAATTAGATTAAGCATAAAAAAGCAAATTAGAACGAATTAGTGCGTTTTGTTACTAAAATTTTGTTATTTAGAATTAAGCTTCTCAAATGGCTCCCAAAAAGCTGTTTTCTCACTTAGAATTTAAAAGTAAATTTTATTAGTCAAAAGAAATTAGTTTAAGCATAAAAAAGCAAATTAGAACGATTTACTAAAATTTTGTTATTTAGAATAAAACTTTCAAATGGCTCCCAAAAAGCTGTTTTCATACTTAGAATTTAAAAGTAAATTTTATTAGTGAAAATAAGTTAGATTAAGCGTAAATAAGCAATTTACAACGAATTAGCTCGTTTTGTTACTAAAATTTTGTTATTTAGAATTAAACGTTCAAATGGCTCCCAAAAAGCTGTTTTCTCACTTAGAATTTAAAAGTAAATTTTATTAGTGAAAATAAGTTAGATTAAGCGTAAATAAGCAATTTAGAACGAATTAGAGCGTTTTGTTAGTAAAATATTGTTATTTAGAATTAAACGTTTCAAATAGCTCCCAAAAAGCTGTTTTCTCACTTAGAAATTAAAAGTAAATTTTATTAGTCTAAAGAAATTAGATTAAGCATAAAAAAGCAAATTAGAACGATTTAGCGCGTTTTGTTACTAAAATTTTGTTATTTAGAATTAAACGTTCAAATGGCTCCCAAAAAGCTGTTTTCTCACTTAGAATTTAAAAGTAAATTTTATTAGTGAAAATAAGTTAGATTAAGCGTAAATAAGCAATTTAGAACGAATTAGAGCGTTTTGTTACTAAAATATTGTTATTTAGAATTATACGTTCAAATGGCTGCCAAAAAGCTGTTTTCTCACTTAGAATTTAAATTCTTCTAGCGCGTTTTATTACTAAAATTTTGTTCTTTAGAATTAAACTTTACAAATGGCTCCCAAAAAGCTGTTTTCTCACTTAGAATTTAAAAGTAAATTTTATTAGTCGAAATAAATTAGATTAAGCATAAAAAAGCAAATTAGAACGAATTAGTGCGTTTTGTTACTAAAATTTTGTTATTTAGAATTAAGCTTCTCAAATGGCTCCCAAAAAGCTGTTTTCTCACTTAGAATTTAAAAGTAAATTTTATTAGTCAAAAGAAATTAGTTTAAGCATAAAAAAGCAAATTAGAACGATTTACTAAAATTTTGTTATTTAGAATAAAACTTTCAAATGGCTCCCAAAAAGCTGTTTTCATACTTAGAATTTAAAAGTAAATTTTATTAGTGAAAATAAGTTAGATTAAGCGTAAATAAGCAATTTACAACGAATTAGCGCGTTTTGTTACTAAAATTTTGTTATTTAGAATTAAACGTTCAAATGGCTCCCAAAAAGCTGTTTTCTCACTTAGAATTTAAAAGTAAATTTTATTAGTGAAAATAAGTTAGATTAAGCGTAAATAAGCAATTTAGAACGAATTAGAGCGTTTTGTTACTAAAATATTGTTATTTAGAATTAAACGTTTCAAATAGCTCCCAAAAAGCTGTTTTCTCACTTAGAAATTAAAAGTAAATTTTATTAGTCTAAAGAAATTAGATTAAGCATAAAAAAGCAAATTAGAACGATTTAGCGCGTTTTGTTACCAAAATTTTGTTATTTAGAATTAAACTTTTCAAATGGCTCCCAAAAAGCTGTTTTCACACTTAGAATTTAAAACTAAATTTTATTAGTCAAAAGAAATTAGATTAAGCATAAAAAAGCAAATTAGAACGATTTAGCGCGTTTTGTTACTAAAATTTTGTTATTTAGAATTAAACGTTCAAATGGCTCCCAAAAAGCTGTTTTCTCACTTAGAATTTAAAAGTAAATTTTATTAGTGAAAATAAGTTAGATTAAGCGTAAATAAGCAATTTAGAACGAATTAGCGCGTTTTGTTACTAAAATTTTGTTATTTAGAATTATACGTTCAAATGGCTGCCAAAAAGCTGTTTTCTCACTTAGAATTTAAAAGTAAATTTTATTAGTCTAAGGAAATTAGATTAAGCATAAAAAAGCAAATTAGAACGATTTAGCGCGTTTTGTTACTAAAATTTTGTTATTTAGAATTAAACTTTTCAAATGGCTCCCAAAAAGCTGTTTTCTCACTTAGAATTTAAAAGTAAATTTTATTAGTGAAAATAAGTTAGATTAAGCGTAAATAAGCAATTTAGAACGAATTAGCGCGTTTTGTTACTAAAATTTTGTTATTTAGAATTAAACGTTTCAAATGGCTCCCAAAAAGCTGTTTTCTCAGTTAGAAATTAAAAGTAAATTTTATTAGTCAAAAGAATTTAGATTAAGCATAAAAAAGCAAATTAGAACGAATTAGAGCGTTTTGTTACTAAAATTTTGTTATTTAGAATTAAACTTTTCAAATGGCTCCCAAAAAGCTGTTTTCATACTTAGAATTTAAAAGTAAATTTTATTAGTGAAAATAAGTTAGATTAAGCGTAAATAAGCAATTTACAACGAATTAGCGCGTTTTGTTACTAAAATTTTGTTATTTAGAATTAAACGTTCAAATGGCTCCCAAAAAGCTGTTTTCTCACTTAGAATTTAAAAGTAAATTTTATTAGTGAAAATAAGTTAGATTAAGCGTAAATAAGCAATTTAGAACGAATTAGAGCGTTTTGTTACTAAAATATTGTTATTTAGAATTAAACGTTTCAAATAGCTCCCAAAAAGCTGTTTTCTCACTTAGAAATTAAAAGTAAATTTTATTAGTCTAAAGAAATTAGATTAAGCATAAAAAAGCAAATTAGAACGATTTAGCGCGTTTTGTTACTAAAATTTTGTTATTTAGAATTAAACTTTTCAAATGGCTCCCAAAAAGCTGTTTTCACACTTAGAATTTAAAAGTAAATTTTATTAGTCAAAAGAAATTAGATTAAGCATAAAAAAGAAAATTAGAACGATTTAGCGCGTTTTGTTACTAAAATTTTGTTATTTAGAATAAAACTTTCAAATGGCTCCCAAAAAGCTGTTTTCTCACTTAGAATTTAAAAGTAAATTTTATTAGTGAAAATAAGTTAGATTAAGCGTAAATAAGCAATTTAGAACGAATTAGAGCGTTTTGTTACTGAAATATTGTTATTTAGAATTAAACGTTTCAAATGGCTCCCAAAAAGCTGTTTTCTCACTTAGAAATTAAAAGTAAATTTTATTAGTCTAAAGAAATTAGATTAAGCATAAAAAAGCAAATTAGAACGATTTAGCGCGTTTTGTTACTAAAATTTTGTTATTTAGAATTAAACTTTTCAAATGGCTCCCAAAAAGCTGTTTTCTCACTTAGAATTTAAAAGTAAATTTTATTAGTGAAAATAAGTTAGATTAAGCGTAAATAAGCAATTTAGAACGAATTAGCGCTTTTTTGTTACTAAAATTTTGTTATTTAGAATTAAACGTTCAAATGGCTCCCAAAAAGCTGTTTTCTCACTTAGAATTTAAAAGTAAATTTTATTAGTGAAAATAAGTTAGATTAAGCGTAAATAAGCAATTTAGAACGAATTAGAGCGTTTTGTTACTAAAATATTGTTATTTAGAATTAAACGTTTCAAATAGCTCCCAAAAAGCTGTTTTCTCACTTAGAAATTAAAAGTAAATTTTATTAGTCTAAAGAAGATTAAGCATAAAAAAGCAAATTAGAACGATTTAGCGCGTTTTGTTACTAAAATTTTGTTATTTAGAATTAAACTTTTCAAATGGCTCCCAAAAAGCTGTTTTCACACTTAGAATTTAAAAGTAAATTTTATTAGTGAAAATAAGTTAGATTAAGCGTAAATAAGCAATTTAGAACGAATTAGCGCGTTTTGTTACTAAAATTTTGTTATTTAGAATTAAACTTTCAAATGGCTCCCAAAAAGCTGTTTTCTCACTTAGAATTTAAAAGTAAATTTTATTAGTGAAAATAAGTTAGATTAAGCGTAAGTAAGCAATTTAGAACGTATTAGAGCGTTTTGTTACTAAAATTTTGTTATTTAGAATTAAACGTTTCAAATGGCTCCCAAAAAGCTGTTTTCTCACTTAGAAATTAAAAGTAAATTTTATTAGTCAAAAGAAATTAGATTAAGCATAAAAAAGCAAATTAGAACGAATTAGAGCGTTTTGTTACTAAAATTTTGTTATTTAGAATTAAACTTTTCAAATGGCTCCCAAAAAGCTGTTTTCATACTTAGAATTTAAAAGGAAATTTTATTAGTCAAAAGAAATTAGATTAAGCATAAAAAAGCAAATTAGAACAATTTAGCGCGTTTTGTTACTAAAATTTTGTTATTTAGAATAAAACTTTCAAATGGCTCCCAAAAAGCTGTTTTCTCACTTAGAATTTAAAAGTAAATTTTATTAGTGAAAATAAGTTAGATTAAGCGTAAATAAGCAATTTAGAACGAATTAGCGCGTTTTGTTACTAAAATTTTGTTATTTAGAATTATACGTTCAAATGGCTGCCAAAAAGCTGTTTTCTCACTTAGAATTTAAAAGTAAATTTTATAAGTCTAAAGAAATTAGATTAAGCATAAAAAAGCAAATTAGAACGATTTAGCGCGTTTTGTTACTAAAATTTTGTTATTTAGAATTAAACTTTTCAAATGGCTCCCAAAAAGCTGTTTTCTCACTTAGAATTTAAAAGTAAATTTTATTAGTGAAAATAAGTTAGATTAAGCGTAAATAAGCAATTTAGAACGAATTAGAGCGTTTTGTTACTAAAATATTGTTATTTAGAATTAAACGTTTCAAATGGCTCCCAAAAAGCTGTTTTCTCACTTAGAAATTAAAAGTAAATTTTATTAGTCTAAAGAAATTAGATTAAGCATAAAAAAGCAAATTAGAACGATTTAGCGCGTTTTGTTACTAAAATTTTGTTATTTAGAATTAAACTTTTCAAATGGCTCCCAAAAAGCTGTTTTCTCACTTAGAATTTAAAAGTAAATTTTATTAGTGAAAATAAGTTAGATTAACCGTAAATAAGCAATTTAGAACGAATTAGCGCGTTTTGTTACTAAAATTTTGTTATTTAGAATTAAACGTTCAAATGGCTCCCAAAAAGCTGTTTTCTCACTTAGAATTTAAAAGTAAATTTTATTAGTCAAAAGAAATTAGATTAAGCATAAAAAAGCAAATTAGAACGAATTAGAGCGTTTTGTTACTAAAATTTTGTTATTTAGTATTAAACTTTTCAAATGGCTCCCAAAAAGCTGTTTTCTCACTTAGAATTTAAAAGTTAATTTTATTAGTCAAAAGAAATTAGATTAAGCGTAAAAAAGCATTTGCTTTTTTACGCTTAATCTAATTTCTTCTAATTTTAGAACGATTTAGCGCGTTTTGTTACTAAAATTTTGTTATTTAGAATTAAACTTTTCAAATGGCTCCCAAAAAGCTGTTTTCTCACTTAGAATTTAAAAGTAAATTTTATTAGTCTAAAGAAATTAGATTAAGCATAAAAAAGCAAATTAGAACGATTTAGCGCGTTTTGTTACTAAAATTTTGTTATTTAGAATTAAACTTTTCAAATGGCTCCCAAAAAGCTGTTTTCACACTTACAATTTAAAAGTAAATTTTATTAGTGAAAATAAGTTAAATTAAGCGTAAATAAGCATTTTAGAACGAATAAGCGCGTTTTGTTACTAAAATTTTGTTATTTAGAATTAAACTTTTCAAATGGCTCCCAAAAAGCTGTTTTCTCACTTGGAATTTAAAAGTAAATTTTATTAGTCTAAAGAAATTAGATTAAGCATATAAAAGCAAATTAGAACGATTTAGCGCGTTTTGTTACTAAAATTTTGTTATTTAGAATTAAACTTTTCAAATGGCTCCCAAAAAGCTGTTTTCTCACTTAGAATTTAAAAGTAAAATTTATTAGTGAAAATAAGTTAGATTAAGCGTAAATAAGCAATTTAGAACGAATTAGAGCGTTTTGTTACTAAAATATTGTTATTTAGAATTAAACGTTTCAAATGGCTCCCAAAAAGCTGTTTTCTCACTTAGAAATTAAAAGTAAATTTTATTAGTCTAAAGAAATTAGATTAAGCATAAAAAAGCAAATTAGAACGATTTAGCGCGTTTTGTTACTAAAATTTTATTATTTAGAATTAAACTTTTCAAATGGCTCCCAAAAAGCTGTTTTCTCACTTAGAATTTAAAAGTAAATTTTATTAGTGAAAATAAGTTAGATTAAGCGTAAATAAGCAATTTAGAACGAATTAGCGCGTTTTGTTACTAAAATTTTGTTATTTAGAATTAAACGTTCAAATGGCTCCCAAAAAGCTGTTTTCACACTTAGAAATTAAAAGTAAATTTATTAGTCAAAAGAAATTAGATTAAGCATAAAAAAGCAAATTAGAACGATTTAGCGCGTTTTGTTACTAAAATTTTATTATTTAGAATTAAACTTTTCAAATGGCTCCCAAAAAGCTGTTTTCATACTTAGAATTTAAAAGTAAATTTTATTAGTGAAAATAAGTTAGATTAAGCGTAAATAAGCAATTTACAACGAATTAGCGCGTTTTGTTACTAAAATTTTGTTATTTAGAATTAAACGTTCAAATGGCTCCCAAAAAGCTGTTTTCTCACTTAGAATTTAAAAGTAAATTTTATTAGTGAAAATAAGTTAGATTAAGCGTAAATAAGCAATTCAGAACAAATTAGAGCGTTTTGTTACTAAAATATTGTTATTTAGAATTAAACGTTTCAAATAGCTCCCAAAAAGCTGTTTTCTCACTTAGAAATTAAAAGTAAATTTTATTAGTCAAAAGAAATTAGATTAAGCATAAAAAAGCAAATTAGAACGATTTAGCGCGTTTTGTTACTAAAATTTTGTTATTTAGAATAAAACTTTCAAATGGCTCCCAAAAAGCTGTTTTCTCACGTAGAATTTAAAAGTAAATTTTATTAGTGAAAATAAGTTAGATTAAGCGTAAATAAGCAATTTAGAACGAATTAGCGCGTTTTGTTACTAAAATTTTGTTATTTAGAATTAAACGTTTCAAATGGCTCCCAAAAAGCTGTTTTCTCAGTTAGAAATTAAAAGTAAATTTTATTAGTCAAAAGAAATTAGATTAAGCATAAAAAAGCAAATTAGAACGAATTAGAGCGTTTTGTTACTAAAATTTTGTTATTTAGAATTAAACTTTTCAAATGGCTCCCAAAAAGCTGTTTTCATACTTAGAATTTAAAAGTAAATTTTATTAGTGAAAATAAGTTAGATTAAGCGTAAATAAGCAATTTACAACGAATTAGCGCGTTTTGTTACTAAAATTTTGTTATTTAGAATTAAACGTTCAAATGGCTCCCAAAAAGCTGTTTTCTCACTTAGAATTTAAAAGTAAATTTTATTAGTGAAAATAAGTTAGATTAAGCGTAAATAAGCAATTTAGAACGAATTAGAGCGTTTTGTTACTAAAATATTGTTATTTAGAATTAAACGTTTCAAATAGCTCCCAAAAAGCTGTTTTCTCACTTAGAAATTAAAAGTAAATTTTATTAGTCTAAAGAAATTAGATTAAGCATAAAAAAGCAAATTAGAACGATTTAGCGCGTTTTGTTACTAAAATTTTGTTATTTAGAATTAAACTTTTCAAATGGCTCCCAAAAAGCTGTTTTCACACTTAGAATTTAAAAGTAAATTTTATTAGTCAAAAGAAATTAGATTAAGCATAAAAAAGCAAATTAGAACGATTTAGCGCGTTTTGTTACTAAAATTTTGTTATTTAGAATAAAACTTTCAAATGGCTTCCAAAAAGCTGTTTTCTCACTTAGAATTTAAAAGTAAATTTTATTAGTGAAAATAAGTTAGATTAAGCGTAAATAAGCAATTTAGAACGAATTAGCGCGTTTTGTTACTAAAATTTTGTTATTTAGAATTATAATAATAATAATAATAATCTTTATTGCCCAACAGTCTCCCATTTACAGAGCAATTACAAACAGATATTTATATTTAATTAAACATACTTAGTAACTAATAGTAAACAATGCCAAGAATATCCAAATATTTAAATAAACAAAATTTTAAGGAATTAATTTGAAATGATTAAGGATAGCACTAAAATTATGAGGAAAAAAAAATAACAAAAAAGTGTACATATAAAAAAAAAAGGAAAATAAACCAAAAATTAAGATACCCAATTAACACTTCCAACTGCTTAAATAATTTAATTAAAGTAATGTTAAAATTAATTATTGCAGAAATATCAGGTTGTTGTTTGAATATAAATCATATATATATTATATATATAAGAAATGAAAAAAAAAAAAAGAAAGAAACAAAATAAAAAAAAAAAACAAAATAAATAAATGACCATCGCAATCACCAAGTTAAAAACGCTGCGCAGGTACAACATCCCTTGATGACAATTTAGAGAACAGTTAAATATGTCACAAAAATCGCATATACGGTTATAGTTCTTGCACATGATTTCAATAGGCGATCTAGATAAAACATTGGTTCTTGCGCGGGCCAATCGAAATGTCAAGCAATGTCGACTTGAGATTCTAGGCACGGCAAAATTTAATTTAGAGATTAAATAAGAGCACTCTATGCCACCGTGGATCAGCTTGTGTAGGACACACAAGGATGCCATAGATCTTCGACATTCCAGGCTACTGAACTGAAAATCATCCAAGAGTCTAGTGTGGCTGTATCCCCTTGGAGGATACGTGCCATTTACCTTAAAGGCAAGATACTTCAAAAATCTTCTCTGGACTTTCTCCACCGCAGATCCGTAAACGTCGTAATGAGGATACCAGATCAGTGAGCAATACTCAAGCTTAGAGCGGACATTTGCATAATATAGTGCTTTAAGTGCATTAACATTATAAAAAGATTTGCAATTACGTACGATAAAGCCATAAGCGCGATTTGCACTTGCCGTAATATTTAAGACATGATCTCGAAACTCAAACTTTGCATCAAACATTACGTCCAAGTCAATCACAGTCTCGCACCGACTAAGACCTTCGCTACAGAGATCATAGTCAAAGTTAATATTATTCTTCTTACGACAAAAACTAACATATTTGCACTTAGCAACGTTGAGACTAAGCCTATTCTCGTGACACCATGCTTCCAGGGACCGCAGATCTTGCTGTAATACCTCGCAGTCAGAGAATCGATCTATGCAAGAAAAGATCTTCAAATCATCAGCGAATAATAGTGCTGACGACTCAAGGCGGTCTTCCAAGTCGTTTATAAAAATGAGGAAAAGAAGTGGACCAAGGTTAGACCCCTGAGGAACACCAGAAGTTGCCGGGAAATTGAAAGAGTTGTAACCGTTATAATGAACATACTGCTCCCTCCGACATAGATATGAGTGACAAAGTTCCATCAAATCATTATCAAACCCAAACCTACGCAGTTTATTAAATAATACTCCATAATCTAATCTGTCGAATGCTTTGGAGAAGTCAGTATATATCACATCTAGCTGAACATTGCGATCAAGAGCACACGAGACTTCATGAGATATAACCGACAAGTTGGTAAGGGTGGATCTACCTCTTACAAAGCCATGCTGACTTTGATAGATACGACCTCTTATCGAGGAGTAAATATTCTCAAATAAAATAGCTTCGAACAACTTGGAAAAGTTGGACAGGATGGATATAGGGCGATAATTTGATATCCGAGATCGATCTCCCGACTTTAAAATAGGTACTATTTTAGCACGCTTCCAGTTAATTGGATAGTGCCGATTTCTCAAAATGAGGTTGAAAATATGTTTTAAAGGTTGAATTAGAACCGGTGTACAATCCCTCACAAGAAATGAAGGTGTGCTGTCTGGGCCAGACGTTAATTTATTTTTAAGTTTCTTTGATGCATTGAGGATGTCCTGCTCAGAGATTGAGCCTACAGAGACTAAATCAAAATCAGCATCGGACGCAGAAAAACTTGGTGTTGAAGACCTCAAGAAAACACTACCAAAAAATGTTGCAAATCCGTCAACAATATTTTGCGGATCCGAAAAAGACTGCTCTTCATACATCATAATATTGGGTATACGTGATGATTTAGCCCTTCCATAAAAGTGGGACCAAAAATGTTTTGGGTTAGAAACAATATCATATTGCAACTGGGAAATATAGTTACTGTAAGCTAAAGCCTGTTCTCTTTTACATACTGTTCTTGCATTTTTAAATTCGTTGTAGTATACTTGGTATAGTATACTTTGTACCTGCTGTGATATCGTTCTTTCAATCTAACATTCTTTATCATTTCGCTTGTGAACCAACTTGGAAAATTGCGCTTGTGCTTTCTAAATAGGGGAACATTTTTATCAATAATACTGTACATAGTATCATAAAACTTGCCCAGCGCATCCTCAACATCAATTGTTGTTAATAAAAATGACCAATCAACTTTACAAAAAGAATCATATAATGAAACAAAATCAGCCTTCCTAAAATTATAGTCCCTTTGCATTAGATTTGCCTTAAAATACCCCACTTTTTGATTGGAGGGAATTGAAATACTAATAATTAATGCGGGATGATATCTATCCTCCGTTACAAAGGGGTAATTATTATGATCCACCCTGCATTCTACATTAGATAAAATTAAATCCAACAGGTGATTCGAACAGTTTGCCAATCCATTGAACTGATGAAGGCCAAAAAAGGTCATTAGATTTGTTATTGCAACAAATCTTTTATCGTTACAGTTAGGCAATGCAAAATCAGGAACATTGAAATCTCCAATTATTGCCAAGTTTTTGCCATACATTTTTTCCATCAGTTCAATAGACTCCAACAACTTCTCAAACTGGTCCAATCCGACATATGGTGGTACATACAAAACAATAATAAACAAAGACGTTAAGTTTAGTGTACATTTACATGCAACAATATCTATATTAGGACATTCATTAGAAATAAAAGAAATATCTAACAGTTCGCTAATTATGCTATTTTTTACACTAAGTAAAACACCCCCGCCACGAGTCCGACCCGAATCACGGAAATTACGATCGTCACGATAAACTTCGTACTTATTTAAATCAAAAATTTCACTATTCAGTGCAGTAGAGTTAAGCCAGGTTTCAGTCAATGCAATGAAGTCAAAGTCGCAATCAATAACCGATGAATAAAATTGATCAAATTTGGTATTCAGACCGCGCACATTCTGGTAACCACATGTTAGAAGTTTGAAGCTGTCGGGCGTGTCGCGTTTAAAGACACAATTTTCGGGTTTCCATTAACATACTTTATCTTGAGATTAGTTTCACCCTGATCGAGCCTTTGGCTCAAGACATCACGTAGCTTTTTATATTCGTTAATTTGCCTAGGTGTTCGGTCGAGGTTCAGAAAAATATTTTTAAATCTCTCGTGATTTCTCAGTAGGTTATTGCGCTTTACGACGCTAAGAGCATCGGCTGACGAATTTAAAATAATTCTTAGTGGTCGGGTCTTGTTAGCAATTTTTCGCCCAACGCGCACAGCTTCTCTAATCATGATATCCGAACCCGGACTCAACGCCGTGACAATCTCAGCCGCAACTCCCGAATCGGACCGAGAAGCGTCAACATCAGGCTCAGCCAGCCCAAAAACCATTACATTATTTGCACGAGCTTGCCGATCCGTCAATTCAGACATCAAATCCTCGGCGCCGAGTTCCAACCCCAAACATGCATTCCCCGCCGATCCAGAAAACTCAGCCACACGACTCTCTAGCTTCTCAACCCTAGCTGACAACAAACGATTCTCATTGCGCAAGGAAACGTTCTCAGCCACTAAGGAATCGAGCCTATCCTGCAGAGCATCAAATCTACGATCTGTCTCTTGTCGAAATGGCGTAAGATGCTTAACAAGCAAATCCTCCATATTTTTAAGGTTAACCTGTAGAACCTCACCAGCTCTCAGCAACCCCGAACTTGCCGGACACAAATGGCATTGCCACTGGCCTTTTCGGTTCGTTATTGCTTCATGAATTCGACGAAATTCTGCCTGAGACAATCCGCTGCACTTCCGATGAAAACACCCAGAACACACGTGGCACGTAATACATTCCGAACCACCCTGTACGTGCGACGCGCATCCCCTGCACAACATTGTCAACAATGGTAAATCAACTCACCAATAACACAGCGCGCCACTGCAAGTAGGCCGTACAATAAATCACAATAGATAAAGGCGCTCGCACCAGCAAAAAGGTAGTACCTATTGTTTTTTATATTTACATTTATTCACAACACTAACTTAAATTGATAAATGTTTATAAGTGATTTCAGACAAAACCGTTAAGTAATAGTTAATTAGACTCAACAAAATAAGGTACTAGGCAATTTTATCTACACGATGATATAAATTTCAATTAATAAAACCAGGATAATAACGCGAAATTTCCAACGAAAAGCGGAACGATTTAACAACACAACCACTTTCAACGATTTATTTTAATAAATAATATATAATAAAAATTATACGTTCAAATGGCTGCCAAAAAGCTGTTTTCTCACTTAGAATTTAAAAGTAAATTTAATTAGTCTAAAGAAATTAGATTAAGCATAAAAAAGCAAATTAGAACGATTTAGCGCGTTTTGTTACTAAAATTTTGTTATTTAGAATTAAACTTTTCAAATGGCTCCCAAAAACCTGTTTTCTCACTTAGAATTTAAAAGTAAATTTTATTAGTGAAAATAAGTTAGATTAAGCGTAAATAAGCAATTTAGAACGTATTAGAGCGTTTTGTTACTAAAATTTTGTTATTTAGAATTAAACTTTTCAAATGGCTCCCAAAAAGCTGTTTTCATACTTAGAATTTAAAAGTAAATTTTATTAGTCAAAAGAAATTAGATTAAGCATAAAAAAGCAAATTAGAACAATTTAGCGCGTTTTGTTACTAAAATTTTGTTATTTAGAATTAAACGTTCAAATGGCTGCCAAAAAGCTGTTTTCTCACTTAGAATTTAAAAGTAAATTTTATTAGTGAAAATAAGTTAGATTAAGCGTAAATAAGCAATTTAGAACGTATTAGAGCGTTTTGTTACTAAAATTTTGTTATTTAGAATTAAACTTTTCAAATGGCTCCCAAAAAGCTGTTTTCATACTTAGAATTTAAAAGTAAATTTTATTAGTCAAAAGAAATTAGATTAAGCATAAAAAAGCAAATTAGAACAATTTAGCGCGTTTTGTTACTAAAATTTTGTTATTTAGAATAAAACTTTCAAATGGCTCCCAAAAAGCTGTTTTCTCACTTAGAATTTAAAAGTAAATTTTATTAGTGAAAATAAGTTAGATTAAGCGTAAATAGCAATTTAGAACGAATTAGCGCGTTTTGTTACTAAAATTTTGTTATTTAGAATTATACGTTCAAATGGCTGCCAAAAAGCTGTTTTCTCACTTAGAATTTAAAAGTAAATTTTATTAGTCTAAAGAAATTAGATTAAGCATAAAAAAGCAAATTAGAACGATTTAGCGCGTTTTGTTACTAAAATTTTGTTATTTAGAATTAAACTTTTCAAATGGCTCCCAAAAAGCTGTTTTCACACTTACAATTTAAAAGTAAATTTTATTAGTCTAAAGAAATTAGATTAAGCATAAAAAAGCAAATTAGAACGATTTAGCAAGTTTTGTTACTAAAATTTTGTTATTTAGAATTAAACTTTTCAAATGGCTCCCAAAAAGCTGTTTTCTCACTTAGAATTTAAAAGTAAATTTTATTAGTGAAAATAAGTTAGATTAAGCGTAAATAAGCAATTTAGAACGAATTAGCGCGTTTTGTTACTAAAATTTTGTTATTTAGAATTAAACTTTTCAAATGGCTCCCAAAAAGCTGTTTTCTCACTTAGAATTTAAAAGTAAATTTTATTAGTCTAAAGAAATTAGATTAAGCATAAAAAAGCAAATTAGAACGATTTAGAGCGTTTTGTTACTAAAATTTTGTTATTTTACTAATACTTTTTAATACTTTAAACTTTTCAAATGGCTCCCAAAAAGCTGTTTTCTCACTTGGAATTTAAAAGTAAATTTTATTAGTCTAAAGAAATTAGATTAAGCATAAAAAAGCAAATTAGAACGAATTAGAGCGTTTTGTTACTAAAATATTGTTATTTAGTATTAAACTTTTCAAATGGCTCCCAAAAAGCTGTTTTCTCACTTAGAATTTAAAAGTAAATTTTATTAGTCAAAAGAAATTAGATTAAGCATAAAAAAGCAATTTAGAACGAATTAGCGCGTTTTGTTACTAAAATTTTGTTATTTAGAATTAAACTTTTCAAATGGCTCCCAAAAAGCTGTTTTCTCACTTAGAATTTAAAAGTAAATTTTATTAGTGAAAATAAGTTAGATTAAGCGTAAATAAGCAATTTAGAACGAATTAGAGCGTTTTGTTACTAAAATATTGTTATTTAGAATTAAACGTTTCAAATGGCTCCCAAAAAGCTGTTTTCTCACTTAGAAATTAAAAGTAAATTTTATTAGTCTAAAGAAATTAGATTAAGCATAAAAAAGCAAATTAGAACGATTTAGCGCGATTTGTTACTAAAATTTTGTTATTTAGAATTAAACTTTTCAAATGGCTCCCAAAAATCTGTTTTCTCACTTAGAATTTAAAAGTAAATTTTATTAGTGAAAATAAGTTAGATTAAGCGTAAATAAGCAATTTAGAACGAATTAGCGCGTTTTGTTACTAAAATTTTGTTATTTAGAATTAAACGTTCAAATGGCTCCCAAAAAGCTGTTTTCTCACTTAGAATTTAAAAGTAAATTTTATTAGTGAAAATAAGTTAGATTAAGCGTAAATAAGCAATTTAGAACGAATTAGCGCGTTTTGTTACTAAAATATTGTTATTTAGAATTAAACGTTTCAAATAGCTCCCAAAAAGCTGTTTTCTCACTTAGAAATTAAATGTAATTTTTATTAGTCTAAAGAAATTAGATTAAGCAAATTAGAACAATTTAGCGCGTTTTGTTACTAAAATTTTGTTATTTTGAATCAAACTTTCAAATGGCTCCCAAAAAGCTGTTTTCTCACTTAGAATTTAAAAGTAAATTTTATTAGTGAAAATAAGTTAGATTAAGCGTAAATAAGCAATTTAGAACGAATTAGAGCGTTTTGTTACTAAAATATTGTTATTTAGAATTAAACGTTTCAAATGGCTCCCAAAAAGCTGTTTTCTCACTTAGAAATTAAAAGTAAATTTTATTAGTCTAAAGAAATTAGATTAAGCATAAAAAAGCAAATTAGAACGATTTAGCGCGATTTGTTACTAAAATTTTGTTATTTAGAATTAAACTTTTCAAATGGCTCCCAAAAATCTGTTTTCTCACTTAGAATTTAAAAGTAAATTTTATTAGTGAAAATAAGTTAGATTAAGCGTAAATAAGCAATTTAGAACGAATTAGCGCGTTTTGTTACTAAAATTTTGTTATTTAGAATTAAACGTTCAAATGGCTCCCAAAAAGCTGTTTTCACACTTAGAATTTAAAAGTAAATTTTATTAGTCAAAAGAAATTAGATTAAGCATAAAAAAGCAAATTAGAACGATTTAGCGCGTTTTGTTACTAAAATTTTGTTATTTAGAATAAAACTTTCAAATGGCTCCCAAAAAGCTGTTTTCTCACTTAGAATTTAAAAGTAAATTTTATTAGTGAAAATAAGTTAGATTAAGCGTAAATAAGCAATTTAGAACGAATTAGAGCGTTTTGTTACTAAAATTTTGTTATTTAGAATTATACGTTCAAATGGCTCCCAAAAAGCTGTTTTCTCACTTAGAATTTAAAAGTAAATTTTATTAGTGAAAATAAGTTAGATTAAGCGTAAATAAGCAATTTAGAACGAATTAGCGCGTTTTGTTACTAAAATATTGTTATTTAGAATTAAACGTTTCAAATAGCTCCCAAAAAGCTGTTTTCTCACTTAGAAATTAAATGTAATTTTTATTAGTCTAAAGAAATTAGATTAAGCAAATTAGAACAATTTAGCGCGTTTTGTTACTAAAATTTTGTTATTTTGAATAAAACTTTCAAATGGCTCCCAAAAAGCTGTTTTCTCACTTAGAATTTAAAAGTAAATTTTATTAGTGAAAATAAGTTAGATTAAGCGTAAATAAGCAATTTAGAACGAATTAGAGCGTTTTGTTACTAAAATATTGTTATTTAGAATTAAACGTTTCAAATGGCTCCCAAAAAGCTGTTTTCTCACTTAGAAATTAAAAGTAAATTTTATTAGTCTAAAGAAATTAGATTAAGCATAAAAAAGCAAATTAGAACGATTTAGCGCGATTTGTTACTAAAATTTTGTTATTTAGAATTAAACTTTTCAAATGGCTCCCAAAAATCTGTTTTCTCACTTAGAATTTAAAAGTAAATTTTATTAGTGAAAATAAGTTAGATTAAGCGTAAATAAGCAATTTAGAACGAATTAGCGCGTTTTGTTACTAAAATTTTGTTATTTAGAATTAAACGTTCAAATGGCTCCCAAAAAGCTGTTTTCACACTTAGAATTTAAAAGTAAATTTTATTAGTCAAAAGAAATTAGATTAAGCATAAAAAAGCAAATTAGAACGATTTAGCGCGTTTTGTTACTAAAATTTTGTTATTTAGAATAAAACTTTCAAATGGCTCCCAAAAAGCTGTTTTCTCACTTAGAATTTAAAAGTAAATTTTATTAGTGAAAATAAGTTAGATTAAGCGTAAATAAGCAATTTAGAACGAATTAGAGCGTTTTGTTACTAAAATATTGTTATTTAGAATTAAACGTTTCAAATGGCTCCCAAAAAGCTGTTTTCTCACTTAGAAATTAAAAGTAAATTTTATTAGTCTAAAGAAATTAGATTAAGCATAAAAAAGCAAATTAGAACAATTTAGCGCGTTTTGTTACTAAAATTTTGTTATTTAGAATTAAACTTTTCAAATGGCTCCCAAAAACCTGTTTTCTCACTTAGAATTTAAAAGTAAATTTTATTAGTGAAAATAAGTTAGATTAAGCGTAAATAAGCAATTTAGAACGTATTAGAGCGTTTTGTTACTAAAATTTTGTTATTTAGAATTAAACTTTTCAAATGGCTCCCAAAAAGCTGTTTTCATACTTAGAATTTAAAAGTAAATTTTATTAGTCAAAAGAAATTAGATTAAGCATAAAAAAGCAAATTAGAACAATTTAGCGCGTTTTGTTACTAAAATTTTGTTATTTAGAATTAAACGTTCAAATGGCTGCCAAAAAGCTGTTTTCTCACTTAGAATTTAAAAGTAAATTTTATTAGTGAAAATAAGTTAGATTAAGCGTAAATAAGCAATTTAGAACGTATTAGAGCGTTTTGTTACTAAAATTTTGTTATTTAGAATTAAACTTTTCAAATGGCTCCCAAAAAGCTGTTTTCATACTTAGAATTTAAAAGTAAATTTTATTAGTCAAAGGAAATTAGATTAAGCATAAAAAAGCAAATTAGAACAATTTAGCGCGTTTTGTTACTAAAATTTTGTTATTTAGAATAAAACTTTCAAATGGCTCCCAAAAAGCTGTTTTCTCACTTAGAATTTAAAAGTAAATTTTATTAGTGAAAATAAGTTAGATTAAGCGTAAATAGCAATTTAGAACGAATTAGCGCGTTTTGTTACTAAAATTTTGTTATTTAGAATTATACGTTCAAATGGCTGCCAAAAAGCTGTTTTCTCACTTAGAATTTAAAAGTAAATTTTATTAGTCTAAAGAAATTAGATTAAGCATAAAAAAGCAAATTAGAACGATTTAGCGCGTTTTGTTACTAAAATTTTGTTATTTAGAATTAAACTTTTCAAATGGCTCCCAAAAAGCTGTTTTCACACTTACAATTTAAAAGTAAATTTTATTAGTCTAAAGAAATTAGATTAAGCATAAAAAAGCAAATTAGAACGATTTAGCAAGTTTTGTTACTAAAATTTTGTTATTTAGAATTAAACTTTTCAAATGGCTCCCAAAAAGCTGTTTTCTCACTTAGAATTTAAAAGTAAATTTTATTAGTGAAAATAAGTTAGATTAAGCGTAAATAAGCAATTTAGAACGAATTAGCGCGTTTTGTTACTAAAATTTTGTTATTTAGAATTAAACTTTTCAAATGGCTCCCAAAAAGCTGTTTTCTCACTTAGAATTTAAAAGTAAATTTTATTAGTCTAAAGAAATTAGATTAAGCATAAAAAAGCAAATTAGAACGATTTAGAGCGTTTTGTTACTAAAATTTTGTTATTTTACTAATACTTTTTAATACTTTAAACTTTTCAAATGGCTCCCAAAAAGCTGTTTTCTCACTTGGAATTTAAAAGTAAATTTTATTAGTCTAAAGAAATTAGATTAAGCATAAAAAAGCAAATTAGAACGAATTAGAGCGTTTTGTTACTAAAATATTGTTATTTAGTATTAAACTTTTCAAATGGCTCCCAAAAAGCTGTTTTCTCACTAAGAATTTAAAAGTAAATTTTATTAGTCAAAAGAAATTAGATTAAGCATAAAAAAGCAATTTAGAACGAATTAGCGCGTTTTGTTACTAAAATTTTGTTATTTAGAATTAAACTTTTCAAATGGCTCCCAAAAAGCTGTTTTCTCACTTAGAATTTAAAAGTAAATTTTATTAGTCTAAAGAAATTAGATTAAGCATAAAAAAGCAAATTAGAACGATTTAGAGCGTTTTGTTACTAAAATTTTGTTATTTTACTAATACTTTTTAATACTTTAAACTTTTCAAATGGCTCCCAAAAAGCTGTTTTCTCACTTGGAATTTAAAAGTAAATTTTATTAGTCTAAAGAAATTAGATTAAGCATAAAAAAGCAAATTAGAACGATTTAGCGCGTTTTGTTACTAAAATTTTGTTATTTAGAATTAAACTTTTCAAATGGCTCCCAAAAAGCTGTTTTCTCACTTAGAATTTAAAAGTAAATTTTATTAGTGAAAATAAGTTAGATTAAGCGTAAATAAGCAATTTAGAACGAATTAGAGCGTTTTGTTACTAAAATTTTGTTATTTAGAATTATACGTTCAAATGGCTGCCAAAAAGATGTTTTCTCACTTAGAAATTAAAAGTAAATTTTATTAGTCTAAAGAAATTAGATTAAGCATAAAAAAGCAAATTAGAACAATTTAGCGCGTTTTGTTACTAAAATTTTGTTATTTAGAATAAAACTTTCAAATGGCTCCCAAAAAGCTGTTTTCTCACTTAAAATTTAAAAGTAAATTTTATTAGTGAAAATAAGTTAGATTAAGCGTAAATAAGCAATTTAGAACGAATTAGCGCATTTTGTTACTAAAATTTTGTTATTTAGAATTATACGTTCAAATGGCTGCCAAAAAGCTGTTTTCTCAGAATTTAAAAGTAAATTTTATTAGTCAAAAGAAATTAGATTAAGCATAAAAAAGCAAATTAGAACGAATTAGAGCGTTTTGTTACTAAAATATTGTTATTTAGAATTAAACGTTTCAAATGGCTCCCAAAAAGCTGTTTTCTCACTTAGAAATTAAAAGTAAATTTTATTAGTCTAAAGAAATTAGATTAAGCATAAAAAAGCAAATTAGAACAATTTAGCGCGTTTTGTTACTAAAATTTTGTTATTTAGAATAAAACTTTCAAATGGCTCCCAAAAAGCTGTTTTCTCACTTAGAATTTAAAAGTAAATTTTATTAGTGAAAATAAGTTAGATTAAGCGTAAATAAGCAATTTAGAACGAATTAGAGCGTTTTGTTACTAAAATATTGTTATTTAGAATTAAACGTTTCAAATGGCTCCCAAAAAGCTGTTTTCTCACTTAGAAATTAAAAGTAAATTTTATTAGTCTAAAGAAATTAGATTAAGCATAAAAAAGCAAATTAGAACGATTTAGCGCGATTTGTTACTAAAATTTTGTTATTTAGAATTAAACTTTTCAAATGGCTCCCAAAAATCTGTTTTCTCACTTAGAATTTAAAAGTAAATTTTATTAGTGAAAATAAGTTAGATTAAGCGTAAATAAGCAATTTAGAACGAATTAGCGCGTTTTGTTACTAAAATTTTGTTATTTAGAATTAAACGTTCAAATGGCTCCCAAAAAGCTGTTTTCACACTTAGAATTTAAAAGTAAATTTTATTAGTCAAAAGAAATTAGATTAAGCATAAAAAAGCAAATTAGAACGATTTAGCGCGTTTTGTTACTAAAATTTTGTTATTTAGAATAAAACTTTCAAATGGCTCCCAAAAAGCTGTTTTCTCACTTAGAATTTAAAAGTAAATTTTATTAGTGAAAATAAGTTAGATTAAGCGTAAATAAGCAATTTAGAACGAATTAGAGCGTTTTGTTACTAAAATTTTGTTATTTAGAATTATACGTTCAAATGGCTCCCAAAAAGCTGTTTTCTCACTTAGAATTTAAAAGTAAATTTTATTAGTGAAAATAAGTTAGATTAAGCGTAAATAAGCAATTTAGAACGAATTAGCGCGTTTTGTTACTAAAATATTGTTATTTAGAATTAAACGTTTCAAATAGCTCCCAAAAAGCTGTTTTCTCACTTAGAAATTAAATGTAATTTTTATTAGTCTAAAGAAATTAGATTAAGCAAATTAGAACAATTTAGCGCGTTTTGTTACTAAAATTTTGTTATTTAGAATAAAACTTTCAAATGGCTCCCAAAAAGCTGTTTTCTCACTTAGAATTTAAAAGTAAATTTTATTAGTGAAAATAAGTTAGATTAAGCGTAAATAAGCAATTTAGAACGAATTAGAGCGTTTTGTTACTAAAATATTGTTATTTAGAATTAAACGTTTCAAATGGCTCCCAAAAAGCTGTTTTCTCACTTAGAAATTAAAAGTAAATTTTATTAGTCTAAAGAAATTAGATTAAGCATAAAAAAGCAAATTAGAACGATTTAGCGCGATTTGTTACTAAAATTTTGTTATTTAGAATTAAACTTTTCAAATGGCTCCCAAAAATCTGTTTTCTCACTTAGAATTTAAAAGTAAATTTTATTAGTGAAAATAAGTTAGATTAAGCGTAAATAAGCAATTTAGAACGAATTAGCGCGTTTTGTTACTAAAATTTTGTTATTTAGAATTAAACGTTCAAATGGCTCCCAAAAAGCTGTTTTCACACTTAGAATTTAAAAGTAAATTTTATTAGTCAAAAGAAATTAGATTAAGCATAAAAAAGCAAATTAGAACGATTTAGCGCGTTTTGTTACTAAAATTTTGTTATTTAGAATAAAACTTTCAAATGGCTCCCAAAAAGCTGTTTTCTCACTTAGAATTTTAAAGTAAATTTTATTAGTGAAAATAAGTTAGATTAAGCGTAAATAAGCAATTTAGAACGAATTAGAGCGTTTTGTTACTAAAATTTTGTTATTTAGAATTATACGTTCAAATGGCTCCCAAAAAGCTGTTTTCTCACTTAGAATTTAAAAGTAAATTTTATTAGTGAAAATAAGTTAGATTAAGCGTAAATAAGCAATTTAGAACGAATTAGCGCGTTTTGTTACTAAAATATTGTTATTTAGAATTAAACGTTTCAAATAGCTCCCAAAAAGCTGTTTTCTCACTTAGAAATTAAATGTAATTTTTATTAGTCTAAAGAAATTAGATTAAGCAAATTAGAACAATTTAGCGCGTTTTGTTACTAAAATTTTGTTATTTAGAATAAAACTTTCAAATGGCTCCCAAAAAGCTGTTTTCACACTTAGAATTTAAAAGTAAATTTTATTAGTGAAAATAAGTTAGATTAAGCGTAAATAAGCAATTTAGAACGAATTAGAGCGTTTTGTTACTAAAATATTGTTATTTAGAATTAAACGTTTCAAATGGCTCCCAAAAAGCTGTTTTCTCACTTAGAAATTAAAAGTAAATTTTATTAGTCTAAAGAAATTAGATTAAGCATAAAAAAGCAAATTAGAACGATTTAGCGCGATTTGTTACTAAAATTTTGTTATTTAGAATTAAACTTTTCAAATGGCTCCCAAAAATCTGTTTTCTCACTTAGAATTTAAAAGTAAATTTTATTAGTGAAAATAAGTTAGATTAAGCGTAAATAAGCAATTTAGAACGAATTAGCGCGTTTTGTTACTAAAATTTTGTTATTTAGAATTAAACGTTCAAATGGCTCCCAAAAAGCTGTTTTCACACTTAGAATTTAAAAGTAAATTTTATTAGTCAAAAGAAATTAGATTAAGCATAAAAAAGCAAATTAGAACGATTTAGCGCGTTTTGTTACTAAAATTTTGTTATTTAGAATAAAACTTTCAAATGGCTCCCAAAAAGCTGTTTTCTCACTTAGAATTTAAAAGTAAATTTTATTAGTGAAAATAAGTTAGATTAAGCGTAAATAAGCAATTTACAACGAATTAGCGCGTTTTGTTACTAAAATTTTGTTATTTAGAATTAAACGTTCAAATGGCTCCCAAAAAGCTGTTTTCTCACTTAGTATTTAAAAGTAAATTTTATTAGTGAAAATAAGTTAGATTAAGCGTAAATAAGCAATTTAGAACGAATTAGCGCGTTTTGTTACTAAAATATTGTTATTTAGAATTAAACGTTTCAAATAGCTCCCAAAAAGCTGTTTTCTCAGTTAGAAATTAAAAGTAAATTTTATTAGTCAAAAGAAATTAGATTAAGCATAAAAAAGCAAATTAGAACGAATTAGAGCGTTTTGTTACTAAGATTTTGTTATTTAGAATTAAACGTTTCAAATGGCTCCCAAAAAGCTGTTTTCTCAGTTAGAAATTAAAAGTAAATTTTATTAGTCAAAAGAAATTAGATTAAGCATAAAAAAGCAAATTAGAACGAATTAGAGCGTTTTGTTACTAAAATTTTGTTATTTAGAATTAAACTTTTCAAATGGCTCCCAAAAAGCTGTTTTCATACTTAGAATTTAAAAGTAAATTTTATTAGTGAAAATAAGTTAGATTAAGCGTAAATAAGCAATTTACAACGAATTAGCGCGTTTTGTTACTAAAATTTTGTTATTTAGAATTAAACGTTCAAATGGCTCCCAAAAAGCTGTTTTCTCACTTAGAAATTAAATGTAAATTTTATTAGTCTAAAGAAATTAGATTAAGCATAAAAAAGCAAATTAGAACGATTTAGCGCGTTTTGTTACTAAAATTTTGTTATTTAGAATTAAACTTTTCAAATGGCTCCCAAAAAGCTGTTTTCTCACTTAGAATTTAAAAGTAAATTTTATTAGTGAAAATAAGTTAGATTAAGCGTAAATAAGCAATTTAGAACGAATTAGAGCGTTTTGTTACTAAAATATTGTTATTTAGAATTAAACGTTTCAAATAGCTCCCAAAAAGCTGTTTTCTCACTTAGAAATTAAATGTAAATTTTATTAGTCTAAAGAAATTAGATTAAGCATAAAAAAGCAAATTAGAACGATTTAGCGCGTTTTGTTACTAAAATTTTGTTATTTAGAATTAAACTTTTCAAATGGCTCCCAAAAAGCTGTTTTCTCACTTAGAATTTAAAAGTAAATTTTATTAGTGAAAATAAGTTAGATTAAGCGTAAATAAGCAATTTAGAACGAATTAGAGCGTTTTGTTACTAAAATATTGTTATTTAGAATTAAACGTTTCAAATGGCTCCCAAAAAGCTGTTTTCTCATCAAATTAAAAGTAAATTTTATTAGTCTAAAGAAATTAGATTAAGCATAAAAAAGCAAATTAGAACGATTTAGCGCGATTTGTTACTAAAATTTTGTTATTTAGAATTAAACTTTTCAAATGGCTCCCAAAAAGCTGTTTTCTCACTTAGAATTTAAAAGTAAATTTTATTAGTGAAAATAAGTTAGATTAAGCGTAAATAAGCAATTTAGAACGAATTAGCGCGTTTTGTTACTAAAATTTTGTTATTTAGCATTAAACGTTCAAATGGCTCCCAAAAAGCTGTTTTCACACTTAGAATTTAAAAGTAAATTTTATTAGTCAAAAGAAATTAGATTAAGCATAAAAAAGCAAATTAGAACGATTTAGCGCGTTTTGTTACTAAAATTTTGTTATTTAGAATAAAACTTTCAAATGGCTCCCAAAAAGCTGTTTTCTAACTTAGAATTTAAAAGTAAATTTTATTAGTGAAAATAAGTTAGATTAAGCGTAAATAAACAATTTAGAACGAATTAGAGCGTTTTGTTACTAAAATTTTGTTATTTAGAATTATACGTTCAAATGGCTGCCAAAAAGCTGTTTTCTCACTTAGAATTTAAAAGTAAATTTTATTAGTCTAAAGAAATTAGATTAAGCATAAAAAAGCAAATTAGAACGATTTAGCGCGTTTTGTTACTAAAATTTTGTTATTTAGAATTAAACTTTTCAAATGGCTCCCAAAAAGCTGTTTTCTCACTTAGAATTTAAAAGTAAATTTTATTAGTGAAAATAAGTTAGATTAAGCGTAAATAAGCAATTTAGAACGAATTAGCTCGTTTTGTTACTAAAATTTTGTTATTAGAATTAACTTTTCAAATGGCTCCCAAAAAGCTGTTTTCTCACTTAGAATTTAAAAGTAAATTTTATTAGTGAAAATAAGTTAGATTAAGCGTAAATAAGCAATTTACAACGAATTAGCGCGTTTTGTTACTAAAATTTTGTTATTTAGAATTAAACGTTCAAATGGCTCCCAAAAAGCTGTTTTCTCACTTAGAATTTAAAAGTAAATTTTATTAGTGAAAATAAGTTAGATTAAGCGTAAATAAGCAATTTAGAACGAATTAGAGCGTTTTGTTACTAAAATATTGTTATTTAGAATTAAACGTTTCAAATAGCTCCCAAAAAGCTGTTTTCTCACTTAGAAATTAAAAGTAAATTTTATTAGTCTAAAGAAATTAGATTAAGCATAAAAAAGCAAATTAGAACGATTTAGCGCGTTTTGTTACTAAAATTTTGTTATTTAGAATTAAACTTTTCAAATGGCTCCCAAAAAGCTGTTTTCACACTTAGAATTTAAAAGTAAATTTTATTAGTCAAAAGAAATTAGATTAAGCATAAAAAAGCAAATTAGAACGATTTAGCGCGTTTTGTTACTAAAATTTTGTTATTTAGAATAAAATTTCAAATGGCTCCCCAAAAAGCTGTTTTCCTCACT